>CAIIXF020000001.1:40079081-41279081 GCA_903813345.2 Owenia fusiformis
ATTCTTTGGGTTTTATTAAATATGTTCGACATTTAGTGTTATTTATAGCGGAGGAATATTGCGCAGAACAAATATATTTGCGTTTAATCTACAATAATTGAAATTGATTCGAAGATCATTTTCTTTCAGTCTTACGTTTGATATAAAAATCAATGCGAATCGTTTTATTGAATTTCACCATCATACATGACCCCGCAGAACTAAATCTCAATAACCTTATTCAAACATAACAAAAACAAACCTGTAAAGTACATTATTTTTAAATCACAATTTATTGGTTTTGTTTGGTACATGTATAATGTAGTCTGCATGTATACGTGGTTTACATTTAATTACTGTTTAAATTCACAATGTGCTACGTATAAATGTTATTAATATAAAAATCATTCTGATTCTCGTCACATATTTTGTTTCACTTAATAGGAACTGAGAAGAAATAAAATGCAATGGTTTATCACTGAGGATGACTTAAAATGCTTAAAACAATTTCAGTGTTATTGTGCAATAAGGTCTTTATCGAAAACTGATCTGCGTTTCATAAATACATTGGCAACATACATGGCCGCATTCCGATTGGATTTTGGCGATCTTCGTGCAATGTCATGAAGCAAGGCAGTTTTTCTCAGTGACAGTGGCTTCATTGGAATTGACACATAAATTTATTTGCAATATGTTGATGAGTAGCTTAAATTCATTGATGGAAATTCGATCGTAAATTAAATTCATAAGATCGTTCTCAAAATTAGCACGCCGAACCCGTGGGGATTATTACTAACTTTGGTCACATAGTTTACAGCACTGCCATCTTTGAATGATAACCTTCACTGTAATAAATTATAGGTTTTGAGCCAGTGATGGCAAATATGGCAGCAGCTTAAAGTCAGTGATCCTATTAATATTTTCTCTAAATATTTGACCCTTCCACTTTGTACAGTATCCACTGAATCAAGCACAAAAAAGAAATGTCCCCTCCCTTTAACTACTACCCCCTCTATCATGGACTTGTATTGATTCAAAGATAGTGTTATAAAATGAGTATCCATTGAAATCATGTTCTAATTGTATTGCGAATTTAAGTCGAATGTGGTAAAAAAGATGGCACTCTTCAAACAAAAAACTATTACATAGATCATAAAGTTACACATGCGTCACAGCTTAAATAAATGGTCAAATAACCATTTATTAATTGATGCAATAAGGATCAGAATTGAAACGTTCACCCTGTTTCCCATGCAGTTTGGGCATTTGGAATAGTGCATTGTCTCTGTCACTGACTGAGAAATGTTATAAGGTCTGCCACGACGGAGTACTTTGTGAATTTCTAAAATATGAAATAACCAAAGCTCATATAAAACAGAGTTTTGATCAGCTTCGGTATTGTCGAGTCAACCCTGCACGTTGCATAAAATGTGTGGTAGAACAATTACATTTTCATAAAATTTCGAAAATGATTGAAGTAATCATATGAAACAACAAGTGACGATGTAAAATATGGACATGGGACGTTGAACAGTTTTTTCTGAACGTAACATTTTAAAGTGGTACTGGACTGGCATACCCCAAAGCCCCCCGCCCCTCTCCCAAAAGGCTTTTCCTCTTAATCAATTAATAATAATTATTTGAAAGATCATCTTAGGTAAACATTGATAAAAACAACAAATCTGTATGGTAATGTTCTCTTTATTTTATCTGAACTACATTTCAGCCTTTTCAGTATTATTTACACAGCATCAACACGTATGGTGCTATCATCTCCATCGATGATCTTATATTTTTAAATATATTATAATTACATATTTATGCTACATTTACTTACATACTATGATACAAAATTTACAAAATGGTCTACGTATGCAAAACGTATATCCGAGTCTCTTAAATACTGTGTGTCCATGTTTAATAATCTCAACAGCCTCCATCAACGAGGCTGTTGTCTTTAAATGGCTGAAGAATTCAATCAGAATCAACGTCTTGGAATATGAGTTCAAATAAACCAATGTATCAGTAATTTCAGTATTTGTAATCTCAATAAAATCATCACTAATCTCAATATAAATCACAATACCCAAACTGATGTATCAGATTTCCATATTATGCTTTCATAGTTGATCAAAAGGAATATAGAAGTAAAATGTAATAAAACATATATTGTTTTTGTTTTAAGAAGGCAAATATTCCAAAATGAAAATATTAGATTCTGTGATGAGAATATATCTCGGGCAAATTCATTGTATAGCCTTGAATAACTGTCCTTTACACTAACCATAACATGATCTTCATATCCATGCCATGGCCATCCATGAAATACGAAGAATATAGTTACATTCCCACAGAACACGATAGACTATGGCAACATCATCTGTTGTCTCACATGAAGCCCCCACTACGGGGTAGGGGCACTGACTACATTTGTTCATTATAAAACTCTGTTAAACTATGTTGTCAATGATCAATGCACTGATTCTATTGGTTTTAATATCAGGAACGCTTATTGCCTTGGGAACGTTTTTATTCCGATGTCTACTTTTACGTCTATCTTGTTTGTCCTTCTTCCTTTCTTCACGACGTTCTTTTCGTCTCTCGTCTCTCCGTTCTTCTTTTTCTTTTTGAGTCAATTCCTCGCGACTCTTGCCTTTGTCTTTCTTTTTGCCCTTGTTCCTCTTTCGTTTATGATTTTTACGTCTATTTTTCTTTCTGTCTTTGGTTTTATGTCTAATTCGGGGAACGTCTGAATTATTAGTGATAAGATCTGAAATATATTTTGAATGAAATAAGTACTTTGATTTTCTTTAGAAGAAACCCAAGGAATGACTTAAGTGGTTATAGTCCCTGATGTAGAGACGAATGGGACTTAAGGATGGATCATCTAGTTCATTATAGCTCACGATGATCGCCGTTTTATACTACACATATTTTACTCTGCCCACCTACTCTTTGCAGTAGGCGACACCATGCCCAACGAAAACGAAGAAGAAATAAAAGTCATAGTTGAATCAGAGACATATAATAACAAATAAATAAATGTCTCTGGTTGAAATAGTGCTTTATAGCACAAAGCACGGTTACATAGAACGAAACTTTGTCAAGATAATACCCCGGGGATAATACTAAACACCCAAGGAAACTGGTTTAATATCCTACAGCAGCACAACTTACCAACACAAGTGCGCATGAGCATTCTGCATCTCATACTCTCAATCCTCGGCTGACAACTCTGTCCGCCAGGGGAAGGAAGCTGTAATATTTCTCTCGCCCTTGTCTGCGTGCCGTATTTGTAGCCACAGATCTGTCCCTTCTTCGTACAGAACCCCCAGTCTGTCCATGGACCAACTGCGCAATCAACTGAAAAATAATATTTGAGTTAATTAATTTTCTTGTTTCAATACGTAGTGACGTACTTAGCCATTTCCAAATTGTAACAGAACAGGTAATAAAAACAATGTGGTTTCTATGGTATTTTACAAACAATAGAGGATAACGCCAAAATTTTATTTATCTTTCCTTTGAATTTCTATCAGTGAAATAGCCTGTGAGCAAAAATGCTCGTTAGCTCGTTTTGTTGATGCGTTGCTATGGCTTATGGTACGTTTCTATGGCAACAAGAAATTGACACTCGGCAGGTGTTGGTAAACATTTGTTTTCTCCCAGGTATATGTACGTTACAACCAGATGGCCCACAGACAAGGTGAACTTGAGCACCCCTGTATACACATTACACACCTTGCCAATGAAATACCTGCACAGAGAAACATGATGAAGTGACGGAACTTGTACTTACAGACACATGATACGAAGCACCAGGTACCCGGAACATATATGGTTACATACAGCCCTAATATATAGTTTCTTTGGTTAAATTGAACTTATGATTATGAATCACCGAAAGTAGAACTTCGTACCTATTGGCTTGCATTCCTTTTCGTACGTTGCATAATGTAGGCCGACTGGACACTCCGCTAAACATCGACCTTTGTATGATATAAAAGGGGGTTTGCATCTGGTACAATAACTCTTACTGAAGCACGTATCACAATTTTCAATTCGACACTCTGAAAGAAAAAGCAACGAGGTCTTGTTATGGTTGTTGATCGAATGATGAAATAAACAACCTGCACCTTTAAGCTCTTTAACAACAAAATCAAAAATTAATGGCTTTAATGAATATAAAACGTTTTATCCTCTTTTGCGATAATAATTTAAAAGACAATCGAGCGTTCTCTGAACAGACGTCGATGTATTACTTTGGTGACTTTACTCACTATAGCATTTACTAAGATCTCTTCTTCGCACTCCGAAGTAGCCAGCAGGACAACTGTGTGTACAGATGCCCGTTTGTCTGATGCCCGAGCGATGCAGGTACATGAAGAATCGGGGCCTGCATGTCACGCATCCATTCATAGCTGAGCAGCTGGCACAACCCCGGGGACATATCGGGTAGACACCTATCACAGCTGAAAAATTGATCAAAATTATTTATTTGAAAAAAGCAATAAATTCAATAAATATTACTATTAAATTATAAAATGCACTTAGTAAACTATAATAATATTAAGCAAAAATCGATTCGTTTTGTTTGTTTTAATGTATGATAATAGTTCTTGATATTTTTGGTTGATCTGTCAAATATCTGTCAATCAGAAGTTGAATGACGAGACGGGTTGTTTAATTGAGTATTCATTGGTCGGTTGATTGATTCTTATTACAGATGAAAATAATTGTCTATTGATTAATTGATTATTCATTGATTTATTCGATTGTTTTGTTTTGTTTTATTTGTTACCATGACTGTTCAATTGATTGTTCTTTGATTGATTAATGCTTAATCATCGATTGAATTACATGACTTATTTGACATGTTAGCACCTTGCTGTTTCTACCTCTGATTAATGCCCCCCTACCCAAATCCGAAATACACTTGTTTGTAAACAACTCAAGCACAATAGGTGTGTTTATGGACAATATTTGGTCTTACATTAAGTTAAGTTTCATACAATACGTTTCAATAACAATGATGGAAATCTTCACACGTTAGTTTTATAAATTTACAGATAAATCCCAACTACCGGATTTTTAAATGTGTCAAGGAAGGAGTATTTCACTCTGTCGAGGTCGTGCCAAAGTTGAATGAAACCATCAGAGATGATGGTACGATTTTAGGGAAATAAAATAGCACTGAACGAAGTGATTTATGTGATGAACATGATAGATGAAACATCGGACGGTGTTCTCAACCAACTCCTGACCCTGAAGATACAATTCACTAATCTATTTTGAAAGATAATAGATCCTGGGCATACATTCTTTGCCATGTTATTGTGTTTCGATTCTGACTTAGTGATATCAAAACGGGACATACCAATGTGATTAATCTATTTCAATGGCGATGTATCAAAATACAGCTAGGAATAATAGCAACATAGGGTGCAAAAGCTTGTAGATGTTTGCACACAAATGCGAAGTGATACGTTTTATATTCTTAAATCATCGATAAAATGTCCGGTTAATGCCCAGAGTAGAAGTGATATAACATAATATAATCAAATTATTTCTTATGCAATCTCAAGCCTCCTTTCGCCTACTTTTGTCAACTTCTTATACTCTTTGGCTCCGTTAAGGTACTTTAGACCCTCAATTCAGGATATTACTTGTGTATACCACCAGTTTCAAGCATCTTCTTACTGCGTGGTTAGTTTCCTCTGATTATAGCTGTTATTGTTTGGAATTTATCAATGAAAAAGCACCGCAAAAATCGTCAGTTTAGACGTCAATGCAATCTTCTTGAGCTAATCTTAGGGATCAGGACGAACACCGATCAGAAAGGAAAATATTTTTATTTGGACATTAGTTTACTGTTGGGGTTATTGAAGTTGTAATTTGCATCAGAAGTGAACTGTGATCGACAAATCTTGTGCTAAATAGACAGATTTATGAGAGGCAGGGGTTTCACCCTATATCTCTGGAACTAATGTGATCAGGCAAAAGGTACTGGAATTAAACATGCTGATCGTTTGATCTTTCCATTGTTATATAGAGTTGGGCAACATATTGTTCCATGTCGAATTTATGTTTTGCACATTCTGAAGTGAATTGTATAACCCCTACACTTAATAACAATTATATTTGATAAGTAGCTGTTCAGAAACGTTGTACGGTATTCTAAGCTGGTACAAACCCGACGGATTTGATGTTCTTTTCTTGCATCGTCACCTTCATTTATGTCGGTTTGCAGAGGGCTGTAATTCAGAGCATTTCGGGGGAAATTTTAACAATAGAAAGTACGCATGTGTGATATATAGTATTCAAAAGTGATAACACGTGCCTGAGAGTATAAATGTTTAGGGAAGTTAAAGAACTGAAAATGTATTCATAAGAAGTTGCAAGAAACTCGATAACTTAAAATTGCAATATCAAGAATGTAATCGAATTTTTATTTTGTTATACGTTTTATTCTGCTTTATTCGACATTTCATCGTTGCTATTTATACTTGAATGTGGGATTTGATGTTTTATTGTAACCATGACCTGTAAGTTGAAATGTGAAAATGAAAACCAGATGAGAACCCTTTTCCAGTTGACATTATCAACATTCATAGATTTTATTATATCCGCAAATTCGAGTCCATTCCTCTAGCATGGGAAGGTGACATCAATTCATCTTGAGTGTTTGGCATATCATAGTACTATGTAGCATATCGATCAAATGCATGTCTCAGTCATTAACGCTCCTTGCAACAACAAGGAGATATTCGAAGATACCCTTATTTTCGTGGAATACGTGACTAACTTGGGACATGGGACTTTAAATCTATAGCAAAAGACAGATTCGTTTTGGATCAAAATGGAGATCTAAGTCTAAGGTAGAATTGATAGAGAGAAACCTTTCTAAAATTGAGTCGAATTCTTTCTGAATATCCTTTTCTCTCATATAATTTCTAAATATTCCCAAAGGACATACCATATTGACGATATTTCAGTTTTAACATGATTTAGAATTTCAGAATTTTCACTAACGTATCTAATCCACATCGAGCTGTGTTTTGCATCGGTAGCAATGTTATTGTGTCCGTCATCAAAGCGTTCTATTAGTGTGTAGTTGTGAGACTACCTCTGACAGCTGCTCACTTCCTACCTGTTCAACAAGCACACTTTGAGAGATGCGAAGATAAACAAGTAGTTAAGAAAACGGTGCTACGGACTCGGATACCATAAACTATACAAAAATCACGATTTCCTTGTATATAACAGGTTATACGAAAGGAATTTCAACAAGTTTAAATATAATGGATTTGGTTTCATCTCTGGTTGAGGCTGTTTTCCTTTAGGAAGCTATTTCAACCTTCTTGTCGTACCAAATGATAGTTTAAATGTACGATGTTAATGTTTTAGAACCTCAAGACTTTTCGAACATCCCAATGGCTACGAATTTCATCATAATTATTAGTCTGAGGCCCTTATTTGATCAATAAAATTAAATACAGTAAAAAATTGCATATGTATCGTGAACTGATTTTGGAGATGGTTTTCGCTCATGGTTACCTCTGTATTCTGGTATCGATCAGGATGACATCAAAGGTTTCCAATTGCTTCAACACCATTTGATATCGGCGATAAACCTAACAGTTCCACAGACGTTTTTACTCAACTTTGACAATCAAAGTGCAAAAGTCTTAGAGATGAACTCCCAGAGAGAGAGACTTAGTAGTACTTTTTCTTTTAAATAGTCGTTATCATGATATACCTGGCTCGCGTGTCTATTTATTCTGTTTTGTTTTTTATACCCAAAATGCCCAACGGCAAGCCACACAGCCCTCTGACTATTATTGATGATTTTATAAACTATAAATAGATCTCAACCGTAGTTTTTATCGGAGATGGAGTGGAGACTATTAGCTGTATAGGCTACTAATAGGTAGAACATTAAGTAAAGTGATTTGATAATTTTTGTATATTCTGATTGGATATATGTAATACAGGTAACATAATTATATTTCAAAAGAGTTTGGTATTTGTTATCTCACGTCTTTTTGTACTGTTGCCCCTGTGGATGGTTGTTCTCTTTCAAGTTCTTTTTAGAGAAATTGAGTGTTGCACCTTATTACAAGATCAAAGAACATTGTTACATTTGAGCCAAGCTAATGCACTCATCATAAAGAGGGACGGGCCAAACATCTTTGCACAACTTAACTTTTCCACCCTAGAACGTCAATGTTTCAAGAAATAACTGGATCCATAATTTTTGTTTTTCACTCCTACTAATCAGATCAAATGCTTTTTTCCAAATAACAGCGACTCAAAATTCACTTCAACAACTTCCAGACAAGAATACGCGAAATATCGTTCCTCTGATATCTATGCGAGGCTCAAAATATTTTTCTGAAAAGTGTAAGAATATCAAGTGAATGGTCCCTAACTCGTCTGTAAGCATATCTCTTTTAAGATACTGAAAGTGAATTGAATGTTTGTAGTGGTGAAAAATTTTGAAAATACCACAGTTCATGATCATGAAGCTATCTATACTCAATAGACAGTCTGAACTAATTCCTCTTGAGGTGGAATAATTAAATTGTTTACCGCTGCCGCCGACGTAACTCTCATAACCCCTTCTTCACTAGTCCTAAAAATCTTCAAAAAGTTATCTTTCTACTCCAAAGTCGAAGAAACTGACCGGCTGTTTGTGTTTCAATCATTCTTAGGCATCACCAAAAAAAAACTAAATGTGAAGATATTCCAGATTAGTTTGATCATAAATTCATGGAATGTTGCACCTTGACACATCCACCACAATCGTTTACCTTTTATTTGGAAATGAAGCTGAAAGACGTGGCCGTTATCATATTCAATTACAGTAATTTAAAGGTGTTACAAGTAAATGTCTGATATAGACAAAATATTACAATGTTAGGTAACGCTAATCTGTGTACACTGTAATACAATATGTTCCCCTTCATGAAAAACATTTTTTTACATTTATATTTCTCCCAGAGGGGGAATAACACCAGAGTCAAAGATGACATACGCGTATAATGTAAACCTGTATTGAGATGAGATACATCTCTGATTGGTCAAATGTCGACAAACAAATGATGAGGTTGAGCACGTCTAGTATTGACAGACATGAGTGTAAGATCAGGCCCAGCACGTAAGATGAGTAAGATGAGAGTAAGATGAGGATCAGCACGACTAAGCCTTGACAAAAACAAGTGTAAGATAGGGATAAACACGACTAAGCCTTGACAAACACTAGTGTAAGATGAGGATCAGCACGACTAAGCCTTGACAAAAACAAGTGTAAGATGAGGATAAACACGACTAAGCCTTGACAAACACTAGTGTAAGATGAGGATAAACACGACTAAGCCTTGACAAACACTAGTGTAAGATGAGGATAAACACGTCTAAGCCTTGACAAACACTAGTGTAAGATGAGGATAAACACGACTAAGCCTTGACAAACACTAGTGTAAGGTGAGGATAAACACGACTAAGCCTTGACAAACACTAGTGTAAGATGAGGATAAACACGACTAAGCCTTGACAAACACTAGTGTAAGATGAGGATAAACACGACTAAGCCTTGACAAACACTAGTGTAAGATGAGGATAAACACGACTAAGCCTTGACAAACACTAGTGTAAGATGAGGATAAACACGTCTAAGCCTTGACAAACACTAGTGTAAGATGAGGATAAACACGTCTAAGCCTTGACACACACTAGTGTAAGATGGGGATCAGCACGTCTAAGCCTTGACAAACACTAGTGTAAGATGAAGATCAGCACGACTAAGCGTTGAAAAACACTAGTGTAAGATGAGGATAAACACGACTAAGCCTTGACAAACACTAGTGTAAGATGAGGATAAACACGACTAAGCCTTGTCAAAAATTAGTGTAAGATGAGGATCAGCACGCCTAAGCCTTGACAAACACTAGCGTAAGATGAGGATAAACACGACTAAGCCTTGACAAACACTAGTGTAAGATGAGGATAAACACGACTAAGCCTTGACAAACATTGGTGTAAGATGGGGATCAGCACGACTAAGCCTTGACAAACACTAGTGTAAGATGAGGATAAACACGACTAAGCCTTGACAAACACTAGTGTAAGATGAGGATCAGCCGATAAAGCCTTGACACACACTAGTGTAAGATGAGGATAAACACGACTAAGCCTTGACAAACACTAGTGTAAGATGAGGATAAACACGACTAAGCCTTGACAAACACTAGTGTAAGATGAGGATCAGCACGACTAAGCCTTGACAAACACTAGTGTAAGATGAGGATGAACACGACTAAGCCCTGACAAACACTAGTGTAAGATGAGGATAAACACGACTAAGCCTTGACAAACATTAGTGTAAGATGGGGATCAGCACGACTAAGCCTTGACAAACACTAGTGTAAGATGAGGATCAGCACGACTAAGCCTTGACAAACACTAGTGTAAGATGAGGATCAGCACGACTAAGCCTTGACAAACACTAGTGTAAGATGAGGATAAACACGATTAAGCCTTGACAAACACTAGTGTAAGATGAGGATAAACACGACTAAGCCTTGACAAACACTAGTGTAAGATGAGGATAAACACGTCTAAGCCTTGACAAACACTAGTGTAAGATGAGGATAAACACGTCTAAGCCTTGACACACACTAGTGTAAGATGGAGATCAGCACGTCTAAGCCTTGACAAACACTAGTGTAAGATGAAGATCAGCACGACTAAGCCTTGAAAAACACTAGTGTAAGATGAGGATAAACACGACTAAGTCTTGACAAACACTAGTGTAAGATGAGGATAAACACGACTAAGCCTTGTCAAAAATTAGTGTAAGATGAGGATCAGCACGACTAAGCCTTGACAAACACTAGCGTAAGATGAGGATAAACACGACTAAGCCTTGACAAACACTAGTGTAAGATGAGGATAAACACGACTAAGCCTTGACAAACATTGGTGTAAGATGGGGATCAGCACGACTAAGCCTTGACAAACACTAGTGTAAGATGAGGATAAACACGACTAAGCCTTGACAAACACTAGTGTAAGATGGGGATCAGCCGATAAAGCTTTGACAAACACTAGTGTAAGATGAGGATAAACACGACTAAGCCTTGACAAACACTAGTGTAAGATGAGGATAAACACGACTAAGCCTTGACAAACACTAGTGTAAGATGAGGATCAGCACGACTAAGCCTTGACAAAAACTAGTGTAAGATGAGGATGAACACGACTAAGCCCTGACAAACACTAGTGTAAGATGAGGATAAACACGACTAAGCCTTGACAAACATTAGTGTAAGATGGGGATCAGCACGACTAAGCCTTGACAAACACTAGTGTAAGATGAGGATCAGTACGACTAAGCCTTGACAAACACTAGTGTAAGATGAGGATCAGCACGACTAAGCCTTGACAAACACTAGTGTAAGATGAGGATCAGCACGTCTAAGCATTGACAAACATTAGTGGAAAGTGAGGATCAGCACATCTAAGCCTTGACAAACACTAGTGTAAGATGAGGATCAGCACATCTAAGCCTTGACAAACACTAGTGTAAGATGAGGATCAGCACATCTAAGCCTTGACAAACATTAGTGTAAGATGAGGATAAACACGACCAAGCCTTGACAAACACTAGTGTAAGATGGGGATCAGCACGACTAAGCCTTGACAAAGACTAGTGTAAGATGAGGATCAGCACGACTAAGCCTTGAAAAACACTAGTGTAAGATGAGGATAAACACGACTAAGCCTTGACAAACACTAGTGTAAGATGAGGATAAACACGACTAAGCCTTGTCAAAAATTAGTCTAAGATGAGGATCAGCACGACTAAGCCTTGACAAACACAAGTGTAAGATGAGGATCAGCACGACTAAGCCTTGACAAACACTAGTGTAAGATGAGGATAAACACGACTACGCCTTGACAAACACTAGTGTAAGATGAGGATCAGCACATCTAAGCCTTGACACACACTAGTGTAAGATGAGGATAAACACGACTACGCCTTGAAAAACACTAGTGTAAGATGAGGATCAGCACATCTAAGCCTTGACACACACTAGTGTAAGATGAGGATAAACACGACTACGCCTTGACAAACACTAGTGTAAGATGAGGATCAGCACATCTAAGCCTTGACACACACTAGTGTAAGATGAGGATAAACACGACTAAGCCTTGACAAACACTAGTGTAAGATGAGGATCAGCACGACTAAGCCTTGACAAACACTAGTGTAAGATGAGGATCAGCACATCTAAGCCTTGACACACACTAGTGTAAGATGAGGATAAACACGACTAAGCCTTGACACACACTAGTGTAAGATGAGGATAAACACGACAAAGCCTTGTCAAACATTAGTGTAAGATGAGGATCAGCACGACTAAGCCTTGACAAACACTAGTGTAAGATGAGGATCAGCACGACTAAGCCTTGACAAACACTAGTGTAAGATTAGATGAGGATCAGCACATCTAAGCCTTGACACACACTAGTGTAAGATGAGGATAAACACGACTAAGCCTTGTCAAACATTAGTGTAAGATGAGGATCAGCACATCTAAGCCTTGACAAACACTAATGTAAGATGAGGATCAGCACGACTAAGCCTTGACAAACACTAGTGTAAGATGAGGATCAGCACGACTATGCCTTGACAAACACTAGTGTAAGATGAGGATCAGCACATCTAAGCCTTGACACACACTAGTATAAGATGAGGATCAGCACGATTAAGCCTTGACAAACACTAGTGTAAGATGAGGATCAGCACGACTAAGCCTTGACAAACACTAGTGTAAGATGAGGATCAGCACGACTAAGCCTTGACAAACACTAGTGTAAGATGAGGATCAGCACGTCTAAGCATTGACAAACATTAGTGGAAAGTGAGGATCAGCACATCTAAGCCTTGACAAACATTAGTGGAAGGTGAGGATCAGCACGTCTAAGCCTTGACAATCACTAGTGTAAGATGAGGTCCTGTTCGACTAAGCCTTGACAAACATTAGTGGAAGGTGAGGATCAGCACGTCTAAGCCTTGACAACCACTAGTGTAAGATGAGGTCCTGTTCGACTAAGCCTTGACAAACATTAGTGGAAGGTGAGGATCAGCACGTCTAAGACTTGACAAACACTAGTGTAATATGAGGATCAGCAGGTCTAAGACTTGACAAACACTAGTGTAAGATTAGGATCAACACGTCTAAGACTTGAAAAACATTAGTGGAAGGTGAGGATCAGCACGTCTAAGCCTTGACAAACACTTACTGTAGGATAAGGTTCAGCACGTCTAAGCCTTGACAAACATTAGTGGAAGGTGAGGATCAGAACGTCTAAGCCTTGACAAACATTAGTGGAAGGTGAGGATCAGCACATCTAAGCCTTGACAATCACTAGTGTAAGATGAGGTCCTGTTCGACTAAGCCTTGACAAACATTAGTGGATGGTGAGGATCAGAACGTCTAAGCATTGACAAACATTAGTGGAAGGTGAGGATCAGCACCTCTAAGTCTTGACAAACACTAGTGTAAGATGAGATCCTGCACGTCTAAGTCTTGACACACATTAGTGGAAGGTGAGGTTCAGCACGTCTAAGCCATGACAAACACTAGTGTAAGATGAAGCCAAGCACGTCTAAGCCTTGACCTTGTCTTGATAAACATAAGTGTAATATGAGGCCCAGCGCTTGTTAGTTACTGAAATCCACTTCGAAACACTTGAATTTATAATGATTTCAGCATAATTATTTCATAATTTCAATTTTTAGTGAGGAAACATATTCACTAATTCATTATCTAAACGGTGTATTAAAATGGCTGACTGTGACGCTTACGATAATGGTAGGTGGACATGGATTAAGATTTGTTTAACAAAATACACAATTGTAGTTTGTGGTGGACATGATTAGGGTAATCCTTTTGATCTATATTGGGTGTAAATGTGGTGAGAAATTATGTTTTGAGGTTTTTATGTTCCGGAATATACATCACCATACACAACATCGACATCATTAGAAGTAAAATTGAAAATGGATTACCCGTGTTAATGAGTTGTCATTGAGTACGTTTCGTTTATATGTCTTATTCCGAGTAAAGTAAACTGAAATATGTAAACTCATTTATCAAGTTAAAAGTTAACTATACCATGTCATTTATCAAGATACATCCTAATCTATAATGCTGAATTATTGTATCAGGAAGCGAGGTCAACCCACTAGATTCGTCTCATTCCGAAGATTCTTTGATGTTGATTTTGACAAATAATATCTTGATCAAAAATCTTTTAAATTTATTATTTTCGATAGGGGAATTCTAATACACTACCCAGATACCATAAAATGTTCTTTATTGCGCGTGAGGGATGTGAAGAAACGGTTATATAATTTCTCTCCCGAGTTTGCTAGTTCCCTTGAGTTCGATGGTTCCCCCTGAAGACGCAACTTCAAAGTTGTTTTTTAATAAATCCATAAATAACTTTACGCATATGGGATTGACTAAAGTAATGATTGTAATCAATGCTAATCCATACAAATAATCCAAAATGAGGATACAATAGAATAATAACTATCCTAAAACAATACGCGAAACTGGTGAAACCGCAAAAATCGTCTTAACCTATGTTATAGGCGATGGTGGTATTTTGAACATAATTTAATGATTGTTTCTCACAATTTCCAAACTGCCTGAAAATTAGCTTTATAAGTCCATTCTATATTTACCTTTATCAATAGTTTCATTTGGAAAAATCAAAAATATAGCAAAAATGCCTATGCGCAATGTTAACAGAAAATATCGAAAATAACCTTAAGCGATTTATCTCTTAATTGAACATACGACACGTGTCTAATTAGTGACGAGTCATCTCTTAACTTTCCGCCGCATCTAACTCTCCCGAGAGAAACAGGTGAAACAATGTTACTAGTTTGGCTATTAATTAACTCCCCGATATCAACCGCTCAACAAAGCTACTGTTCAGAGATGAACACAGCTCTTAATGAAATGCAAGATGAAAAGCTAAAGATGTAACGAAACCTAAGAAATCTGAGTACGCTTCAAGAAGGTTTTGTTTTAGCTTCAAGCCTTGTGGGTTCTGAACAGGTCCCACCTTCTCAATGTTTATTGCCGTTACAACCTGCTATGTTAAACACCCCGAGGACAGACAAGATCACTCCGTTTGACCCCAGAAAAATCTCAACACACAATAAAGATTAAATTTATTTTTATTGGCTAAAAATCTTGAAAAATGACCTGCCTAGAAAATCGTAATTTTGATCTGTGATCTGATTCATGATGTCAGAAAGAAAATGTTCCCTTTGAAGTTATATTTCGTAGATTATTCCACATTTGTTCGGGAATATCCAATTATATTCCGAGTTTCAACTTCATTACATTTCTATTTTGATCACTATTAAAATCAAATTTTCCAGTAGGATGAAACGTTCCCAGTATATTATTGTAATCTAAATGAAAATCACAATGTTGAGGAACGGCATTCACTGATATTAATTCCATATTCTATTGCTATTAAAATGGGTTGGAAATTATATGCCTGTCAAATTTGGAAAATGAACATAAATATTCCAAATTGGAAATCCACCAGAATAAACTTGACGCTTGCTGTATTTGGATAAATGAAAATTAATTAAAACAAGAATTATAAAATTAGAAAATTATATTTGAAATCGATTTCTTTAAATTGAAATTTAAAGTTATAATTAACCTCAAATCACACCAACTAATAAAATAGAACTAGAAAAATATGAAACCACTTTAAAAATGCAAAAAAACTAGAAGGCATGTTACTCGTCATTGAACATATAACTGTTTCTTTTTTCCTTTAAAACCTTTAAAGTTAGCATTAATGATTTTATATTAAAGCTTTATTCATTTCTATCCGTAATTGCGATTATAAAAAGCTCAATTTTTTAATATAACTTATGTTTATTAGTGAGCTGAAATACCCCATACATATAGTAAGGGTGTATAAGGAATACACATTACAAGTCCTATTGTCAAATATGATTGAAAGTGAAATTGAGAACTTGTCAAACACGACGAAGTTGAACTTTCGCCTACCAGTTTATGATAAGGAATGTTTTTGATAAGACAATTGGGGTCGAAAGATGTTCCCTACTTAAGATAAGAACATTCTGTATGATTTTTTTAAAATCTAAAACCATCAGTTTTTTCTTATTCATACGTCCGAGTTTCATATTTGTTTGATTCATCCTAGTAATTTTTCAAACCCATTACAACTATTACAATTCACAAATTATTCAAAACTTAAGTTTAGGTTTATGCACAGGTGAATTACAAAACTAAATGCATAATACAAAATATAAACGATAAAATACCTTGCGATTCAATATGAAGTTTCAAACAATGTGAATCCTATCCACAAATCTGTATATCAAAACATTGCAAGTATCAATTATAAATCTCGATACATCACAATGGGAGCATTTGAAACTTTATCCAAATCTATACCACCAATACAATAAAAGTTTATTCTTCTGAGTAAGTCCTTAAGTCACGTAATCAAATTTGCTTCTTGGATTACGTAAATTCACATTCGAATACAGGCCCGTTTAATTAAACTATAATAACAATGCTAAACTGTTCAAATATTCCAAGAATATGTGGGTAGCTCTGGTAGTGGCAGACGAGTAGAGCGAGTATATCCATAATATTCAATCTGGATTATTCATTTTGTATTTTATTTTTATTTTTAAGAATACAACACTTTAATTGATTTTTATTAACAAATAGATTTAAGTAAGTCGTAACAGAAATCAATCAATGAATTAAGCATTCAATCAACACAAATGAGTAATTGATGGTTAATAGTTCTAAAAGATCAGTGACATAATCGTTGTATCTGGAATTACACGAGAATGTTTCAGTTCTAATTGTGTGAAGGGATTACCCAAGTTGATTCAAGATCTCGTCAATACAGTCGTGCTATGTGGATCATTACCTGCATAACAAAATTCCTCCCCGTCTGATTTTGAGCAAAATTAGGTATTTACACTAAAATTTGTAGGTCAATAATTAATGGAACAAGAATAATTAAATGTTAATTGATTAAATAACCCAAATGGAAGCTTATATAGATAAGAATGGGCAAGGTCGTAATATTGACGTTATTTTTTTTATAAAATGTGCAAATTCATTCACTTATAGTTATTGAAATAATTTCTAATATCGTAATTTGATGTAACCATATTTTGATATTTATCGCACAAAATGTATGTGTCACCATTTCATTGTATGTGTCACAATTCTATTGTATGGTCACCATAATGACAAAAACTTAATCTGGTTGTGTCACAAAACAGAAATGAAGTATATACTCCTGAATTGGTCGGAGTGTTTGTCTACTTCCATCACTTACCTCGTTTCGTTCTATCTCCTTCAACAGCCACATCTCCTTCAGCATTCGCTCCTTGAGCATTCATCTGTTCACCCTCAGCATTCGTCTGCCACCCCATGTAAGCCAAAAACAATGGTACAGATAACCACTGCAACCAATTCATTATTTATAGACTAGCTCTATCGTTCACACCCGGGGTCTTCCATTGTTCTCCCTTATATTGTCAGACATTGTTTGTTAATCCACATTGATAAGTTTAATGTTGAAGTTTCCATTGTTAGTGTATTTTTTCCGAGATTCCTTTAATTTGATGTTTTATTGCGGGTCTCCTCTTACAGGCAAAACCAGGAGTCTTAGCTTTGCATTACAAGCTACGACACCAAAATGCTCTTGCGCTGTGTACATATGGGATTCTCAACGACTCAACAATCAATTGATTCAATTATAAACTGTTAAATACATCCACTTGGTCAGACGTAAATGTTTAAAAAGCCTAGAGAAGTTTACTTCGAAACTTTGCTACTAGTTTTTACCTGCGCTACCATTGATCTTCAGAAACCTAAACCTCTAGAACTTATCAGTGAAATTTCGATTGCGAACATTTTTAGAAAAATCTTGATTGTTCTTGACCGAATAAAATCTCACTCTGTTTTACTTTAGTCATACCGCTGATTCGCATTTAGATCTTTGTTGAAGTTTCAATAAATGTTCTTCCATTTGATGGAGTTCGCACAATGAGAGTCAGGCAGCTTACTGATAGTACTCAACAAATACTCCGTTGATGCTAGGCCATGCGAATGATTGTAACCAAACCAGACGGACCAACCAATGCTTAGGTAAAGCTGTTCTCTCGTCTATTCTCACTCCCTAATAACAAGAAGATGAGTTTAATCTTTAACGGATGAATTCAGATTAAACAGATGATATCATGAAATAAAATTATGATAAGTTATCACCCCATGTGTACATAAGCCCATGGGCGTTTATCTGAAATAACTTTAACGCGGTGTTACTGTAACCATTGATGTGCAGCCAACTGGCCTCAAAGCGATCTTACACAATCAAATGGTTAATAAAAGGATAAATATAGTACCTTTATTCGTGTCTCTCGTGGCAAAAATTCCTTTGGCTGATGATGAATTTTCAAAATCAAGCATTTCATTTCATTTATCCTAAAAGCAGTCCGGAGTTAAGTTGCGTTGAATGTACATTTTTGCTCAAGAGATAAGATCCAAGTGTGTGTTTTTAAGTCAGACAAAATAAGATTTACGGATCTTTGGACGGATTTTTTCTCGAATGTAGGCTAATAAATGTTTTTTAAAGAGTCTGATAGTGAAGAAAGCGTTTAGTTCTCTATTTGTTGTAACTGCCGTTTAATAGGGCACAATACTTGAAAGCCTTGTGATTGACAGACGGGAAATGATTTGAAAAGATACCATGTCGATTTTTTAATTTTGCATGTTCAATCAAATGCCAAAAACAACCAACCTTTGAGCAACACCCAATTAATTTATTTTATTGCAACTTTCGCTGAATTAAAAAGTTGTTTGAAAACATTTGGAAACAATTTCAAGAGATTGAATCTATGGATACGGGTTGTTATCTTAGAATTTGATTTGAAAGCAACTTCTCAGTTTACATATAATCAATTTAGCAAAGTTCAACAAAAGTAAAACGATCACTGAAAAGCACGCCTAATGTATCCCAAGTATTTGTGAATTGCAAATATTTGTTAATTACCTTGATTCAAAACTTCTATTTTCTTTTTAATTTCTAACGATGACTGACGTGATTCGACTAAAGACCTACCCTTTGCATTAGTTTGACTTCATTTCTTAAAAGAGAGCTTCGTCTTGTACTTTAACTAGACTCTGCACACAGGGTACTAAAGATCAGACGCTGTTTCAAATTTAATTTTCGGGGGGAACGATGAAATGGGGTAAAAGCCAGAGTAGCATTTAAGTTCCCAACAAATTACCCCTCTGCTGGTTTCGAAACAGATATACTGATTTAAGAACAATTGCAAAGGACACTTAAAGTGGCCATCAGAAGCTCGCTTTAGATAAGTAACCATCTAGTGACACGAAAATTAGAAAGTGTTCCTACATTTGCGAATGACAACTGCATAGGGTTTAAACGCCTGATCAACAGCATGATGTCACCTTGAAAAACGCAAACAGAATTATTATGGAATTTTTATTTTATCCGCCTTGGGTTACGAGGAAGGTGTAAATATAACTAGTTAGAAAAACATAGACACTGTTGGCGTGAATGAGGTACATTTGAGTTGATTCCGTTGCGACATTAAAATAAACATTCACACTTCGTCTCTATAACATAAATGCCCCAAAGATTTGCCCCGAGGCGAAATAGTCCATTTGGAGCGATTCAATTGTGCGTGAGATTTTTTGTCATAACTCTTTATTCAAAGTGCTATTGACATCCATTAGAGGCCACTTAACGAAACAAAAGAAACTCCAAAAAGCAGAAAAATCTCAGAATTACAAACAATTCCGAAATTCAAAATACCACACAGGGAAACCCCTAGCAGGTTTTACGAGCAAACGCTGCCGGCCGTTGATTGACTTCACATAGCGCAAGCTCAAAACTGTTTCACTCAAAGAAAAATGAACTTTCAATTAATGCAAATAAACAGTAAATTGAAAGACGAGCTTGTAAGTGAAGACAACTAGACGTGTAAGTAGTTGTAACGTTTCAACATATCACACACAACTCCAGCAGGTCAAATTCCTTCAGATTTTTATGAAGATCAGATTGTGTATTGTTTTCCAGTTCTACTAACTCAACGAAAACCAGAAACCATATCTTTGAAAATAATCTGATTAGAAATACGATGACGATTTCACTTATTATAACACATAAAATCAAAATGACAAATCAGAACAATTCATTATTATTATCATAACAATAGTTTCACTTCAGGACAATCATTTACTGGATGAACACAATTTTTTATTGCCAGATTTTATCATTAATAACAAATTAATAATCAATTATGTTGTGTTATTTTGGAACAAGTGAAAAGTATGGTATAGAAAGTACAAATCCTTCATGAGGTCCCAGTTATAGCATTGTATGTTCCCAAATCATTGTGCTTCTCTGAAGAATTATTTTACTGGATAATAGAATGTACAAATATTTTACTTCATCAGCACAATCAATTGAATCAGCACAATCAGATGTGTAAACAGTGTCATTCTACATCAACACAATAATTTGTCTGAGTCAGTACAATTAGTTAATAACTACTAATCAGTCCAATAATTTTACTGAACCCAAACCTACTGGATCTGCATGACTTAATCAAGTTACACCCGGGAAGTTACATAACCTCTGAATTGAAAATCATTGTGTGGTCCATAAGCTAAAAGGTCCCTCATTCAATGTAGTCTAGCGAGATCAAACACCCATAGTTCTCATCAAAGCCTATGTTCTTCAAGAGTGCTTGAAAAGACACAGGGAGTATCATGGTTTACAATCTTGTATGAAGCGTCTCTTTAGGCAAATCGCTGCTTGATAATCATTCACTTATGTTGTATCTTAACTGGACCATACATCAGAAATCTTTGCTCAGATATGAGGATTATCTCCCATTCCATATCAAAATGACCCAGCTAAATCAAACTAATCCACCTTTAAGATAATCTTCATGCATATGCTCAATCCACTCAATTGGACATCATGCTTGTATACAATGGAAAATCAAGGAGTGACCAGTGGAATGGCATTCAATCATTGAAAGAGCAAATAGGAGTTTCATACTGATATTTTGTGAAGTCTCCAAAAAAGAGCCATGAACATGCAACTTTGGGCAGAGATTATAACGTGGAAGAATACGACTGAGGCATTTATAGGTTTAAGATAGGGGTACCATGTTTCATGCTTGACCTGCCTACCCAGCCCTCCGACTAATGCCAATGATTTTCAGTTTAGTGTTATACCAATCAGAAAACATCAAAGATTGGATCAAAAAAAGTCTGCATTATTTAAAATTGTAGCTATGCAACACTGGCTCTGGTTGGCTCTGAGTATCTACATGTTTACGAATAAAATGTGGGGATAAAATTGCTGTTCTCTTGCAAAGGGTCTCAGGAGTCTTCAAGCATCTCACTTGAGGTTCCAGCAAAGACAGATGTATAGAGACATACACTATATGATATACACTATGCACTAGAGAGAGATGCTTCAACCAGAGCGTTTCACCCCATTTACTTTAATCTATCTATGGCCCCTTGAATCTGCGAATCTGATGATGTTACTTTCAATAAACCTAATAAGTCACACTATGATAGTATGTGAAATACAAACTGGGAAACTGGTTTTCGTTTTATAGTGATATTCCCACAGACAGAATGTATTTGACAGGTCAAAATGGGCAAAAGGAAAACTAAACATCCGTAAATAGTTAGAAGAACAATAAACAATGGGTAATGGCAGAAAACAAGAGGCCAAAATTAAATGTTTGTAAAGACTTGCAAAAAGAATCATTTCATTTAAATTAATAAAATAAAAATTCCATCCTGTTTTATCGAAAATATCCCAATAAAACATGGAAATCTCGAAAACTTGAGCTTCATTTCCAATATGTGGTCAAAGATCAACCCAATGTAGCAAATGTAAATATTGAGGAAATGCTTAACTTTAGAAGATATGAAACAAATGAAGATAGTGATAGTGAAAATTGTGGTTTGAAGAAGAGTGCCTCATAGGATAGCATTGCAATAAACCATCCACTTAATCAAAACACTGTTTATGCTCTCGTTTGTGTCATAAACTTGTGAATCTGCCACTGAGGCAAGCTGTGTTCAACTATTCTACCCTGATTATCGCCCCTTTATCATTATGCCCCTATTACCTGTCATTGTGTTGACGAAATTTGCTATGAAATATTTGCCAGGTTAACTCTAGAGCTATTAATTGAAGAAATATGTGTTTCTCTGAACATGTTGATACTTCACAGATACTCTGGAAGGATGAATAAACTTACAAGCAATAGAAATATAATTTTTCTTCCAAATTCTGCCTAATCAACATCAGACTTTAGGGTTAACACTTTAAAATATATTAATCTTAAGGCATAGAAGCTTATGGAGTACATAACATGAACAAATATGTCAGAAGATAAAATTCCAGTTTTATTTCTTGTGGTTTGAATAGGAAAATGGCATGATTGCATGACCATCTCAGTTATTTTAATTTGTTACATGTTATGTTCAAATGTTTAGATCTTACAATTATGTTTAATGGATATTCAAAGTTTAATGTTCATCATCATAATTTAGCACTTTTATAATAATTTATAAATAAACTAAAATATTCATATATAATTTAATTATTTATAAACATGATAAACACCCATTCAAAGTTTGGTTTTCTACAAACCAATCTGAAATCTTTATCTTCTGTTTTTTGGCTTTTCGCAATGTTCTCATTTTCACTATATTTTCTTTCAGTGTAGTCTGTTTGAAGTCTTGAGTCACCAGAAGTGATGCAAATGGCGGATTTGCGTCGTTGGTTGTTGTTATGGTTACTCTTGCGCACCCCACTGGGGTGTCTGAAATTAGAGAATGAATGGACATGAAGTTCATGAAATACATGTATAAAACAATAAAGCAGTAAATGGACATGAACTTCATGAAATACATGTATAAAACAATAAAGCAGTAAATGGACATGAACTTCATGAAATACATGTATAAAACAATAAAGCAGTAAGTTCACACAATCAACAATGTTGATCTCTAGGATATTGTAGACAAACACTGAATCCTCATACAATCAATAACATTGTTATCTCTAATGCAGTGATCTCCCCGGCATTAAAGCAAGTGGGCGCAAAACCCACCCGAGATTTTGAAAATAGGCTTGCACCCACCTGAAAATCTATTTGCACCCACTTGAAAATGTGAAAAATCAAGAAAAATTGGCATATTTTGACCAATTATGGTCTATATTGTGAAAATGAGAATTTTGCACCCACCTGAGAAAAAATACTGGGGAGATCACTGTAATGTATGATAGACATACTAATACAAAATGTATTTTATAATATAGATTAAGAAAATATCATTGCAGATTTCATGGCCAATTATGTGAGTTTGAATCTGAAACGAATATCACATACTAAAAGTAGGAAAAGTGTAATAGTTTAGTGATTTCCTGACTAATTTAAAGACTAGACAAAGTTGAGCTCTTGTTAATGTTATCCCAGTGAACACTGCACATAAAATGGAAAAGTTTGTAAAATTTATGCCATGTGAAAGTTATATGGCCCTAGACAGCCCCACTGACAGTTTCATGATGACTTAATTGCAAGGAATCCTGGGCCTGGTTTAACACATGAGAGAACAAGTGAGGTCAAAACAGGGGAAGCATATCTTTATAGAGTTCATACATTCACTAGGTCTAGAGATTAGATTTTACAATAACTACAATAATGATTACCTAAGCTACGTTACTTTTATTTGATTGGCCTAACATTATCGTCGCTTTCTATAGATGGAACACATTTAATTTCAAATAGGATAAAAGTATTCTTTTTTATTTTTATAAGTGTTCATTAGAGTACTTTCACAGCTCTACCTCTGTATTATTCAGATAAATCCTGTGTGTTCCCAGAGTTAAGTTAATTGGGACCTGTTTTATTTAGTTGCTAGTTAAATGCTCATGAAACTGTCTTGTTGGTACACAGCATGGACAAACATGGATTCAATTACAAATCAACAGAACATTCCTGCTTACAATTCTGTTCATTGTAAATACATGTTTTTGCTGTACTTTTTGAAATTCTGTTAAGAGTAAAATTTCTTAAAAAATAATCTGGGGGACTTAAAAATACAAGTAAAGCATAATATGTCTCAAAAGTGAACTTGGGTATTAAAAATTGATTTTAAGGGGTACAGATATTAAAATCTTATTTTAATATTATATAAGGAGTTAAGCATAATTTGTTTGAGTTAATGCCATTTGTTTGTTGAACAACTGTTAACAATTAACAATTTACTGTAGACTGAGTAGACATACAGCCAAAAATAACAATACAAAATTCAAAGTATATTGTAGAAAATGAAAACATAAATCATTTTAGTTAAACTGTGCTATTATAACTTTAAAATGAGCATGTCTATGTTTTATCACCATATAAGGCCCTATAAATACCCACTTGCTGAGCATGTTCATAACCTGACATTCCAAATCATGTGGTCTAATATGTGGGTAACATGTGTGGCCAAAGAACAGATCTATAAAAATATCTGTGTGTATATTTCCTTAAATTCCAAAGTACAAATACATAGGTAGTGCATTTATCAAAAGTACACTGTAGGTAAATAGGCCTATATTAGGACTTTTCAGGAAAGGGGCCCGCTATAATTCCCTGATGTAATGTGATTTGACATATGTTTGGATATTGGTTTATAATCCTTAATCTTGGGTAGTAATGATAATACATGTACATTTATCTGGCTGAATTTTATCACAAATTCTGTTTTGTTTGGAGCTGATGCGTAAAATAGAAATAATGATATCTTAGCTCATCCTTAAAATATATACCAATATCCTAATATCCTCGAAATATTTGAAAGTATTGATGGTAACCTGTATGTTAAATACTTTTCCTTATGTTTTTTAGAACTTTATTAACTTGTGAGATGCAATTGTAAATTCAATGCTATTTATACTTTATGTAACTTGTTCAAGAAAAGGACTTTACTGGCTTGTAACACTAATCATAGGTAAAATGGCACACAAAAACAGATTATCCCAGAGGGTTAAAAAGATAACAAAGATGAGAAAAAATAAACAACAGTTGATACAAATCTATTAAATCAATGAATAACAATCACTAAACGTATGACAAGATTAAATGAGATAAACAAAGTCAGGAAAGATGAGTTTTGGGTTTATCTTACCCTGGACCTGGCCAATATAAATTACAACAATGCTTGAACAGCTCATGTCAAGCAAATAAAAATTAGAGAAATGGACCATACCATATTATGAATGAAATCCTCTTACACAAACAATACATGTTCCTAAAACTGATCCTAATTCTGAGTGACAGAGTGAAAGAGCCATGAAAGACCCAAGGGCAGTCAAGCAAACCTACCTCCAATCAACATATATACTAGATATAAAATAAAAGAGATCTCCAAATATTTTCTAAAGCTAACCTGGAAATGCAGGCAGAGAGAACACAATGTGCTCTCATATGTTAGCCTTTTGGTAAATAGCACTTTACTGTTTGTTTATTATGATATTGATATCAGAAGTGTGGTTAGATTCCTGCATTTTCCCCCATACACTCTAACATGTATGAACACACAGCCTCCCCTGCCTGGATTTATTTAGAAAATGTCTCATATTTATATTGGCTTGGGGTGATGAGTGGTGTTTATTTTGGCTGTGCCACTGTATCTGTCTATAATACAATTCACAGCAGCCTGCTCTTAACATTCAGAATGCTTCTAACATCTCCAACAAAAAAAGCAATATTAAATCAATCTGGTTTGTTCATTTGAATGTATCATTCTATGTTTAATACTCTCATTTATGCCCCCCACCCCATCTTGCACATAAAACATTGTTTTATTTCATCTAATCTGCCTATCTATCTTTACACATGGAAATCTGAATGCTTTCCAGCTGGTCCAGTCAGAATCTATGTTTAACACAGAGAGAACATCTTTGTTTTGACATCTAGAATCTAAATAGTCATTCTGTCACATGTCAGTAATTTAGGGGTTTGCTAAAAAATTGGGTACCAGTTACTTAATCCTGCTAAATCCTCCATGCAGGGATCTTGAAAACTGTAGAAAAAACTTAGTACATGAAAAAACATATAAATCAGTTTCAAAGTAATGTTTGATACTCTGTATCTCAGTTGTTAAAAGACTAATTTCATTCAGGTAAGCGTAACATCAAGGTTAACAATAATAGCTTCCCAACAGTTTTTACTCAAAAGGACAAAATGCCTGGAATGTCATCCTTAAGTAAAATTGCTTTAAGATTTTTTAAAAGTATAATATGTAATATTTGATTCATCATTTGTTGAAAACCACTTTCATTCTGGTAAAAAAATGACAAAAAATGGCAATAATTATGTGCCTAAAATGTGGCTAGCTTTTTTAAATCACAATGGCATTAGGAATGACAATTGCAGCTACCTAGTGGTGTGACAGTGTAGTGAAACATCTTGTATCAAGATGAAATATCATCGTCATATTTTAAGTTAAGATGTTTTATCTCTCCTTGTTAAAAAGACTCACTTTGTAAAAAACTTCCTACCAGTTTTTTCAGGGGCCCAATTTTTTAACACTTTCCAGACTCCTGCATGGAGGATCAAGTACTTGGTCCTCATTTTTTTCAACAAACCCCAAATTACTGATTTATCAGAACAAATACATAGTTACAGACTTTTGTTCCCACTGACACAGAGAATATTCTAACAATCTTTTATCAGTCCTTCCCTGCTGCTTAAAGGTGCATTATTTAGTCCTGCACATAAGCCAAAATAATATCTTTCAAAAAGGCAGTGAGCTTCAGGTTGACTCTGGTTTTCCATTTTATAGACCTTTTTTGATCATACACTAGTAGAGTTCATTTAGCTCTATTTTATAAATAAGTCTAAAAAGTATAAAACATGTTATTATTACTACTCAGCATGGAATCATATTTAAATCGATAAAGAAGTGAATGTTTCTCAATCCAATTCCAGACATTGTTAAATAGTTTAAATGCTATTTTAAGCATGGTGCAACTGTCAATTAGAGATGATATAGAAGAGGGTAGCCAGATGAATGGCTCTTCACTCTCTGATGTGGTTATGCTCATAATTAAAACCATCTTCAACTATTTTTGTAGAGGGAATGTTATATTTTAGAAGTCTGGTGAAATCTAATCAGAGCTGGAGGTATCATACAAAGCTTTGACAATCATGAAATCAAGGAATATAGAAACTGTCATATCAGTTATGTATCAAGGATTAAAACTGCCAATTAAGTAAAGGAATAAGGATCTTTCTTTTTGTGATTTTAAAAATATCAAAACAATCCTAATTTTTTTATTGTATTTGTTCATCAATGTTTTAAACCTTTTTAGCTTTTTAGCAATCACTTCCAGTTTTGCTTCTTTGTAAATCAGTTCCCAGTCATTCAGTCATATTCATTTTCATAAAAAAGGGTTATCAATTATTAAAAAATATGCTGCATCAATCAAAGTCGAACAATCAACTAAACAACCAATTACTCCATCCTCAATCAACAAATCAACCAATCCATCATTAAGCATATATTCTATCTATAACATTTTGTCTCAATTTACCTAGAATTCAAAAGACTGCTGAGATAAAAACTGCGAAGATCAAGGTAATCTTTCAACTTGCTAGATGTGTCTTTTCATGACTTCAACCTCCCAAGTTTTGAGATTTTAGGGTGAATAATAGAGATAGACACATATCATTCACTTCTGGCTGATGAGATTAACAGTGGCCAGTGATCAAGGTAATCTATCAACCTGCTATATTTCCAAACATATCACCACCACCTATGATTGAAACTGGTAAGTCTTGCAGCATGTCTCTAGACCCCCCACCCCCTGCATTACTTACTCCTCAGGTGGGTGTTTGGGGCGTTCACAAGAGCTTGAAATACTATTTTCCAATACATTTATCCAAATCTTGAAAGATACTAGGTCATTATGTATCCTGTGAGATATTGTAGATTTTTTGGCAAAATGGGCCTGAAGCCTCTGACTGGAAGCAAGATCATATAAGTCAATTTGTATTAGCCTGGGACTCACTTTTTCTATGGGCCTACCACAGGGCAATGGGGACTGAAACCGATAGTCAATATAGTCAATTATTATTAAGTTAATTAGCAAACCTTTTAAAGTGCAAAAAGGAACTGTTTCTTCTTTTACATTTGCCACATTTACTTAGAGTTATATATTAAACTGATGCAATGAAGCAAGATGTGATATCTACTATCTAGTAGAGGAGCAATTCTGTACAATGTGCTGTAACATGAGAGAACAGTGCACTGGTTCACAGATGTTTTCATATTCTGTATCAATCTGGTAAGAAGCTATTAGACAAGATAAAGCATTGTAATATAAGCCTCGCAATCTGGCTAGACCACTGGCTCCTACAGATACTCTCAACACCTAGCTAAAACACAACCCCCTCCCTGTAACTGGTAAAACATGGAGGTATGGAACTCTTTACAACTTAATTCTATCCCCACACACCACAGTATACCACCCACTCAGAGAGACTAAACCGAAACATAAAAAGTTTTATGAAACATGGAACCCCGAGTTATCTTATCAAACTTCCTGTCTACTTGGCAATAATAATTAAATTACAAAGGCTCTGATCTTAGTACACTCATAGAGTGTTTTTTAAAATGACATGTATCACCACAATCCTGACATACAGGCCTCATCATAAGGCAGATTATCAGCTCTGGGAGAGAACCACTACAAAATATAACAAATAACATCAAACTTTTTACAACTATACCAAAATACTGTTCATTTCCATACATTTCTGTACTGTTATTGACATATTTGCACTTGCTGTTTACTGTTGTGATATGAAATTGTGTGATATAAATGTGAGAAGATACATGGAATAGTGTGTAATGTATGGATGGGATGAAAGGCTTGGGTACCTGATAGAGGTAAAGTGAAAACTAATGTATCTTTAGAGAGTCTAAAAGACAGACAAGATAGACAAGATAGAAATATGAAGACCAACACTAAATGCTTTCCATCATACATGCTCAATCTATCATTTCTCTGTTTTAAGAAAAAAACATTAAATCATAGGTTTTTGTTTTTCCATTAATTCTTTGTACTTTTTTGTCTTGATTATACTATATATATTCCACTGATTTTGGAGCAGCTCTCAATTATGGTGGAATCATCTTTAATTTTTTGTAGGTAAAGTGTTCCCTATGTAAAGCACTGAGATACATACAGTAGTTACGTATATATGCAGATAGCATTAATGATGACCATGCATAATTTAGAGAAATAAGATTTTCTGTATAAGGCAATTAAGGCATGTTCATATAAAACCTCACGGTAATATTCAAACATGCTTTTTTTATTTGTCTTTCACCATTATTTACACATGTTTTCAATAATACTGTATATCATATCTACATTTTTATGAGTCAATAAATGAATTATTATACACAAGACCGTGATCTCCTTAGAAAGTTATTCAAAAAACAGAAATTCAAACCTCAAATTCATATTCAAGCTTGTACTCTATATCTTTAAAATATGACAAGAAGTATATGAACAATTAACTCTAAGAATTGGAAGATCTCTTCTTGGTTTGCTCCAACCTTTATAACTGACACAACAAAGAAAAGATGGCAGTCATTCTACAAACGTTTACTTTCAAATGGCTCCAAGCACTGACATCTATAATTCCTCTTATAACAACTTATTTAAACAACATCTACCATGTCTATGCTTTAACAATACTGGTTCCAACAATCTTTCTTGTATTGAGCTATGGCAGCTAGTCCTAGGGTAACCCTTTTTTATAATAATACTTTGATTTTATTTCATTGAAATGGTACTCCAGCAACATACTTTGAATAATTAAGATATAATTCTTTCATCTATCTTTCTTAATCAGTAAACTTCCATCGAAACCAAGCTACCCGATTAGAATTGCAATCACATTTTGTACCAATACATTTTATAAATACCAAGCATTTTTTCAAATTCAAACTCATGTGAAAGGCCATCATATCGACAGGTTCTATAGTTCTTATATGAGAAATAAACAATACAATGACAGAGCCTAAGGAAATGCATTATTGGCCCTGTAAATCATGATTAGGGGAGTTCATTTTTAGCAGGTAGTTGTTGCTTAGCAGACGGTGAGCATTTGGCAGTTAATCTTCACACTCAATTGCTTTATTTTTGTGGATCTGTGGTAATAATTTCTGTTTTTCAACAAAGAATTCACACTTTCATAATGTCTGTCTTGTTAGCTTCAAGGGTTTACCGGATGGACAAATGGTCGCTAATGAAACGCTCAAGGCTATAGACCATAATTTGAAACTTTGGGCCAACTCTTAAACTTATAATATTCAGGCATATACTCACAGCTTCTTGTTGTTTTGCACCTAGTTTCTTATCAATGTTCATTGAGAGCATCTGTGACCTGAATGCTAGTCCCTTGGTCTTCTCTATCACCTGCTGGTACGGAGACACACTCTGGGTGCCCATCACAACATGGCCCTGAAGAAACACAAGCAAATGTTTTGATTAAATACATGTGATATGAGATACATGTGATATGAAATACATTGAAGAAAATGATTCTTCTCTTTCACCTGCTGGTACGGAGACACACTCTGGGTCCCCATCACAACATGGCCCTGAAGAAACACAAGCAAATGTTTTGATTAAATACATGTGATATGAGATACATGTGATATGAAATACATTGAAGAAAATGATTCTTCTCTTTCACCTGCTGGTACGGAGACACACTCTGGGTCCCCATCACAACATGGCCCTGAAGACACACAAGCAAATGTTTTGATTAAATACATGTGATGTGACATTGAAGATATGACAAGAGGAAATGATTCTATTGAAACAGGATATGACTGATGTTTAAACAGATTTTGGTTGAATAAACACAACAATATTCTAAACACAAAGAAATGTGTTCCTTAAAATGAATCACATAGTTGATACAAACAGAAACTGAACAAAATCTCGGGTATGGCCAAATATGACATCACAAAATAAAATCCCATTCCCTTCAATTAAGTATCATGCCATATTATGTCATACAGTTCTTTGTCGCCTGCCATTACAAACTTCTGTAACATGTACATATTTACTTACCAGTTTTGAGTCAATCTTTGCATCAAGTCTGGCATTCCTGATGAGGTTAACAATCCACCTCTCTGCCTCCTCTGATGGCATATTCAACTTTTCAGCCAACATGCTGCAACAAAAAAAAATTCATCTTTCTTTAAGAATTTATCTTTCAGAATTCATCAAGCAACTCTCCAGGGGCCCATTAACAGAACCTTCTTAAAGTTAAGATTTCGTTAAGTTCATTGTTCTCTAACTGTGACGTCATTATATCCATGGTTACAACAATTGATTTACGATCTCGTAACTTCACGAAGTTTCTGTTAATGACCCCCAGAGTAGCAAATCACACAAAATAAAACATATTCTATCAGATCACTTGTCATTTTGAATTACTTAATGAGACAAATAACCAGGCAGTAATAATTTGTTATTTTAGAGATTTTTACAAGGATATGAAATCAACAATAAAAGGCAAACAAGGGCCTTTTATTCAAAATATTTATATCGTGTCACACAAGTATACTATTTAGGGACCAAAAATTAATATTATCAACCATGAAGAAGTTTTGTATGAAATGCTACTTACTTAATGCTAATACACTGATGTATCCTACAGAAAGTCTCGAAGATAAAAAGTCTGGCATTCTCAATGAAATCATCCAAACAGGCGACCAAGAAGAAATCATTCACTAACACCTGAAATATAAATACAAAAAATATCAATCAACTCATTTCAAAGGTTGCTTTGACATTGCTTAATGTATAATTTTGTAACTATAGATTTTCAAATCAGACTTAGGAGGTTCGTTTTCTTAATTTATAATAGGATAAATGTATGATGTAAATACATATGTAAGAATGTAAAATAAGGAAAAAACTGATGTTGTTCAATTCTTTTAACATGCAAAACAGTAAGAAATTTTTATAGCTACGGTTAAGAGTTTCTGACACATTGATTCAGAATTTATATCTCTTCTTGATCTGTATCCTTTCATGTTCGCCAAAATCCCTTAGTTAAAATTTGAATTAAAACAGGCTTAATTTTTCTCATTAACTAAGCACCCACCTTTTCACACTCCCTCAGTTTCTGCTGGGCACCATCAAAGTCAAAGTTCACATAAAGACACTCCAAGAACTCTGTGATCGGGTCTCTATATTTGTAAGATTCCTAAAACAAAACAAACATCAAATTATTTTTTATTCTCAGGGGACAACAAGGAATCCAAAACATCAGATTTCATCAAGATTTTTTTGAAAATTCAAAGAGAGAAAACTGAGCAATCAAACAATAATTCATTACAACAAAACATAAATAACATGAATAATTCTGAGATAATTTAACTCTGGGCAGCCTGGCCAATATTTCTTTGGCATTTCTCAATAACCTACACGTTTTGACAAGTACATTCAGACTCAGAGCGTCAAAAGTTGTGCTGTTTTGGCGATACTTTCATCTTTCTCCTCCCTGAGAGTTAATAAAACCTCTGGATAATATCCAAGAACAAGCAAAAAGGTTACCTGCTGGATAACTTTGACTAAGTCTTTGAGAACAGTCCTTCTTCGTTTGTTGGTGATAACTGCAGTGGTAAGGTAGCGAAGTATATGGGGACACATAGTCTGGATTGCATTCAGGTACCTGTCAAATAGAAGAGAAATATGATATCCAGAGGTATGGACAAATAAAACATCAATGTTTGTTTAAATAAAGCTGACCCATCAATGAAGAATACTGACTAGATATTGCTCACTGCTATCCCCAATAAAAAGCTCCAGGGTTCTTATTTGCCACACTAAATTCCTAGAAATGATCTATGTTTAATATTCAAGGAGAATCCACATAAGAATGACATGAAAACATGGAGTTGAGCTTTAACAAATTTACTCCAAATCCACATAAGAATGGCATGAAAACTTGGAATTGAACTTTACATATTTATGCCAAATCCACATAAGACAGGCATGAAAACTTGGAATTGAATATGTATTTACGCCAAATCCACATAAGAATGGCATGAAAACATGGAATTGAACTTTTACGTATTTACACCAAGGTTACTTACTGAGGTTCATAAAGGAACATATCAATGATGCTATCTCTGCCTTTGGGATGATTGAAATAAACGAACAGACTCCAATGGATGAGCCAGGTCCTTTGCTGTAAGGATGTCAGAGCAGATCCAAAAGTCTGAAACAAAAATGTATAAATATTAAACCTTAACAATGTAGGGAGAATCAGAAATCAAGAGTGTATTAACCTACTCCGTGCAATGGATATATCATTTGAAGAGAACCTACACTTTTATTTGAAGTCCAATTAATCTATGAGCTTAATGTATTGATCTTAATCCTAAAAAAGGAAACACATCTTCCAATTCCACACATGATTATTTACTTTTATGCATTTCTAAAAACAAGTGAGTTTCTTTTAAACTATAGTTGATCTTGTATTGAAAGTGTTACATTCTTACATTTTCTCACATAAAATAAGGCATGAATATACATGATATATAAGTCCAAGTTCTACATGAGCTTACATTTGAGTCTATGACCTCCTTGAGTCTGTTCAGATCCTCCATTGCTGTGTCCCAATCCTGCATGAGGATTTCTGAGGCCAGCTTACCCCATAGGGCATCTAAAGCATTCTTGTCGTGTGGGGGCACCTAAATACACAATAAATACATAAAACAAGCGCCTGTCCATCAGCAAAAGATGGCGATAATATAATACATGCAAAAATAATACATATTTACAATAAATGCACAGGGCAAATATTATAAATACACAATGTGTCTACTAAGGCACTTTTTTCATTTGAGAGCACTTCAACATTTACAAACTTGTATTCAGGGTGTGTCATAAGAACTTCAACCATTCTGGTTTTAATGGAGTCATTGATATTAGTTAGTTGTGTTATTTTATTACACATCAAGAAAATTGAAAATCTGCTGGCCCAGATCGAGACAAACTATTTCAAGGCCTCTTGGCCAATGTTAATATCACACCTGATTACAAGTACAAAAATATCATTCTTGGGTGACTTCATGGAATTAATCTGTTTACTGCCCTTCATTTAAATTAAAATTATGAATCTACATACAGGGAAAAAAGCTATGTTAATTACTTACAGCTAGTACTCTGACAAAGTAAAGGTATTCTGCTGCACCTGAATAGTTGCCACACTCAAACTGGAACTTGGCAAATTTGTACAGGGTCTCCAACATGTGTGGTTGAAACTAAAACACAAACATCATTTATTGTTACATTTACTACATTAACAACACAAGGCATTAACATGACAAAGTGTGACCACCTGGTACATTTTGCAAATATATGTAGTAGAGGTGTCAAGTATTAACCGGTTAACCGGTTAACCGCCGATAATGCCTTGACCGGTCTGTGTTTTTATGGGCGGTTAGTTGACCGTGTATAATTCTGTTATTTCCCGCGCTTATTTTGCATGCTAATCCGTTTGGTTTTATGGTGTCAGTTTCACGTAAGCTACTCATACATGTCATAAGTCCTATAACTCCTTACAAACATCCAATCAGCAACTTTAATCCCTGCCACATTGCTTTCCCGCGCTTACTTTGCATTTTAATCTGTTTGTTTTTCAAGCGTCAGTTTCATGTGAGCTACTCATACATGTGATAGGTCCGATAATTCCTTACAAACATCCAATCAGCAACTTTAATTCCTACCACATTGCTTTCCCGCGCTTACTCACATAGAATAGAGTAAAGCTTGACGAACGTAAAAATAAACGCCGATATATCATTTTTCCAATTTTTTCAACTTTCAAGATCGAAGATGAAGATTTCATTTGAAATTATCAGTTCAAATTTCCCGCCGGTTAACCGACTTTAACCGGTAAAAACCCCCGGTTAACCGGTTAATGCTCAAGCGGTTAATTGACACCACTAATATGTAGTAACAAAAGTATTACTCCTCCCGGCCCAGTTTTCTGCAAGTTGAAATGATAAAATCTGCAAGTGAAAATAGTGAATTCTGAGAGCGAAGGTGGTTAATTTCAAGTGAATTTTGAAATCTTATTCTGCAGTTTTAGATGAAAAATGAGATATGACAAAAATATTGTGAAAGCTATCTATACAGTCATTATACCTAATAAATAAAGCAACAGAAAGTAAATGAAATATATTTGGGACTTTTGGGGTAAGCCCTTACCTGAAACAGAGCTACTAAAATCATTAAATCTAAGGCAAAAGAAAATTTGAGCAAAATTTGTCAATACTACAGGAAATTGATCAAATTCAAGATTCTGCAAAATCCTGGACTAAGACAAATTCTGTCTGCACTCTGCCAAAATTGAAACAGGGGGAAGTGAAATGACTTCAAATCAATGATTTTTGACATGTTTCCTAAACCCTGTGAGAAATGACCGAACTAGTTGCTCATTAACACTTTTATCAATTCTAATATTGTAAAATGTTACAATAATGCAAATGGTATTAAATATCCGATATGTATGATCTCCTAAGTGAACTTACATCATAACTTTTCACCATGGATTCATACAGCTGTCTACCATCTCTTGAGGACTGGATCATTCTGGCCACTTCTGGGTCTTCAAATATTGTGTGAATTGGCTCAACATCTGTCTGCAGCTGTTTTAATTGGGCAACTACAGATGTACGCTTATCTTTTAAACCTACAGAAATACAAAGAGATGGCTATATTCAGTCAGTTCAACAAAATTGAATTCTACAATTTGGCCTAACCCAGCAGATAAATGATTGATCTGAAAAAATGCCCAGAGTACTGAAGAAGTGATCTAATATACTACTGAAGAGGTCATAATTTCTCTACAACATGAATGTCTGTTTTTGCACGCCCAACAGGGTCTTGATCAAATTTGGCACAAAATGTTGATGATGAACAATGATGTACATTGTACATCCCAATGAAAGCCATGTACACATAAAGTATCATAATAAAAACATGAGCTTTGGGAAGTTAAAATCATAATTACCAATAATTTTGCCTCATGTTTTCATTCATTTATCCCGTTATACATCATTCTGATGAAACCACCTGACGTGTATCTAAATAGTATACACATGATAACAAACAGATATCTTACTTTGAGGTACATCCTTATCTGGGTAAAGAGTTCTGTGGACATCCATGGCAAAATCTACCATGTTTGTGTGCTTCAGTAGCTCCAGTTTACCCTTCAGCATCTCATGATCATCGTACAACTGAAAAACAGGGCACAGATTATATATTTGACATGAACTATATCACTGACATCTAGGCAGTGCCACCTATTACATAAAGGGTTGAAAATTCAAATCCAATGAAATCCAAACACGACACTGAAGGCAGTATTCTGAGGTTATAAAATCTAAATCTAAATAATTTCCCATTTGTAGCCCCTTGGAGATTTCTGGAATTGAACAAAGCCACTTTATGTGTAGTGTTTTCATTTAGGAGGCGGTCTTGTTTGAATGCATCATTTCAGGTCTTTATGAATCAATAGATCAATAAGCAGACTAAGAATTCAAATTTAGCAGTTTTGTTCGTGTCGTACTAGGCCTGTTAGGCACGAAAAACAATTTAGCAGTTTCGTTCATTGAGTAATTGGGCCTTCTATAATCAGTAGCAAATGCTCGCAAAATATTTTCAAAAATATTTACTACCGTTTTCCTTGAAGACATGGTTGGGTGACACGTCATTTAGTTACATGATCGATACAGTAACCAGTCACGTGATCAGACACATGTCACGTGATCAGACATGTGACACATGATCAGTCAAGTGAGCTTGCAAAATGGACGATCTAAATTTCCCAAAATTCAGCTGAGATCAAGATCGATATGCTGTTGCCTTCAGTATCGTGTTTGGCGGAGTTCCACAATGTAACCTAGCAGGATGGATGACATAGAACAAACTGCTAAGTAGACACATGGTAACATTTCATTATTTCGTTATTTTAACCATATGAACTGGTTCACAGAATAAAAAATGAGTGTAAAGTGGGGTGCAAAAATAAATTTCAACCCTCAAAAATTGTCACAATGAGCTAAATTCTAAATTTCGTGTCTCAAACTCTCCCAAGTGGTAGAAAAATAATTCCCATTGACTTTAAGTAGCACAATAAATGAATCCAAAGCTTCATACCTGCAAATGATGGATAAATCCCTACCAAATCGAACGAATGTTTTCATGAATCGCCATGTTTGTGATCCAAGGAGGATTGACTCCCAGAATGCAACATCAGGTAACCTTATTTACTTGTGACAGATTTCAAAATGGCGTAACGACATTCTGAAAGCGGACACCCGTCATGTTGCATTCTGGGAGCCAATCCACATTGCCGCGTAATCCTGCTCCAAAATCACCTCAACATTTGAAGAGTCGGCATTAACATGTGAATTCCACTTCAAATTTTTAAGTTCTTATTTGTCATTATGGACACGAATTCCACTATATCTGGACTTACTAGGACAGAGATAATAGAGCACTGAATACACTGAGGTAAGAATTTATTACATGTGCGACAGCATGTAATTTCCATAGCTTTTGTAATTCTTTATGGTGAGCACTGTAGGGCTGTTTTTTTACTCTTGAAAAATTAGGTGTGCTTCTATGGAATCCTAGTTCACAAGTTAAACCCAATACCACGGCTCTCATTTATAATCTGAATGTTCTTGTTGCCGTGGTTGGGTTTAACTTCCGTGCTATGCTTTCATTGGTTGCAAATTCTCACTATCAGTTATTAATAAAACGGCATGGAATTCTATGCGCTGCCATAGGCCATCATTAAAATTTTTTGCATCAAGGGCTGAAGAGGCACGGATGTTAAACCTAGGGCGGGCCACAAGAAATGTCAGATAAGAAATAAGGCCCAGACTAAAGTGCTGATATATAATAATATAGGGTGCGTTTTCAAACTAAAAAAAGTGTTCCTACCAAAATGAATTTGCCTATACATACTCCTGAAACTCTTATCTGATAGATAGAATGCACAAATAAAACAAAAGTTTTGCAATTATAGGTAAAAAGTTCTCTTGAAATTTCAATGTGATTTTACCTGTTAATTCTGTCCATGGTCGGCCATTTTTGCGGAAGTTACACTGAAACGCAAACTCCATGAAACGAAACGAAATCACTAGAAAAAACATGGCACACATTGTGCGCATGTGCAGCAAAGTTTAGACCAATTAGATTATTTGATTATTTTGCGCACGTGAATTATTTGCTTCCGAGCACTTACAAGCTTACCACAATAAACAAACCTGGCAGAGACTACCCTTAGCCTACTTCATTTTGGCGAAATTTCAGCTCAAACTCGTGAAAAATGCATTATGCATACGCTGGTGTGAAGCCTTGGAGACACTCATTTTGGTAAATATGATTTATGGGGTATACTTTTCTGCAGTTAGTGGGAGTTTGGGACATTAAATGTTAAAATTCAAGAAAATATGCCAATTAAACTGACTGATCAATTAATATATACCAGCACTGGAGGTTTAACTTGTTGAACTAATGGAATCCCTGCAAGACCAAAACGCAGAGATGGTCTTGGTACGAGATAATCTGCTTTAGGAGCAAACCAGCATGGAGAACGATGAGGTGGGTCGAAGAATTTGACAAATTGTCAATGAGAAATTAGTGTGGACACCAAGGTAAGTAGTTCAGGAGTTACAGTGTTCAGTAGTTACAGTGTTCAGTAGTCACAAGTTTTCCATATAGATGGTGCTTCAAATTCTTCCTACATTGAGAGTTCGACTACGGAAATCAAAAATGAAAAAATTGGACGAATTTTTCAGAATATTTTGAGATAAGAAGAGGAATTTATTACTGAAAACAACATAGGGTATTGTTTAAATTTTTCAAAAACAAAGAATATATTCAAAGGTACCTACCCCCTTAACAGTTAAGAATTCCAATAAGGGAAACACGAGATGTCTGTCCAAAAACTGACCCATACGGGTCGTCAAATCAAACTCCGCCATTTTACGCATGCACTTTTCGACAAGGACTGAAGTTTTGCCGGCAAAATAAGAAAACAATTTTCATCGAAAAAAAATATTTGAATAACATTTTTTTACTATTTTCCAATTGAAATTGTATTTGGGCAATTTGAATTTAAAACTGTCTTATCAGTTGCCTAAAAGAGCCTAAGAAATGAATAATTTTTATTTCGTTTAGTGCAGCTTCGTATTTCTAAACTGAAACCTCGGGAGATTAAAAATTATGATTTAGAATGACATCTATTCATAGACTGCTAGTATTTTTTGACTTCACTGGGCATTTTGGTCAGGGAATACAGAAACAACACCATCGGATTTTGGTACATCTTTTTTACTTGTGTATTTTCCTTCTGGACAATTATTTTATTTTTAACATTCATGTGCGACTTAGATCTAGGTTGTATAGGTTGTATTCATATTTCATAGCCCCATATATGTTGGGTTGATTTAGTTTAACGGCCCACAACTATTTGTGTATTGAAATCTTACGGTTGCGGAATAAACTGGATTAACGGTAAGCTCATTGCATTTGCTCTACGGCGGCCGTAGCTCTAGTCTTGTTCCAAGACTGTGGACTAGACCAACCCAACACAGTAACCCAGTAGTTAGAGGAGGTACACAAGGGCTTGTAGCAAGACCACCGTAGTTTCACAAAATCAATATAGCACATCGAACTGCGTATCCCTCTGCATATTTCTCTCGATTTTGGGAATCTACGGCCTACGGTTGCCGTAGATCAAACATGACTGGGGCATGGCGTAGAATAATGGAAATAACGTCACAACGCATGCGCGTAAATCGACATTTCATGGTCCAAAGATTTCAATGGAGAGCAGTCTTCATCAAAATTTAAAATCTTAATAACTTTTTAGCAAATTATTTATTTTCTTAGGATTCAACGGATCCTTGTTAGTCCCAACGAAGTGTTCATTTTGATATATAAAACAGCAAAATCCCATCCACAGATCTTTCGGCCTTTTAATGATTTAATTTTCGGGATATTTTGCTAAAATCCCCCATTGGCCGCCATTATAGACTTTGAAAAAACCCAAATCCTCATCATTTCATATCATTCGTTAAGTGATCTAAACAACTCCAATCGCTTAGGATTCAACGGATTCTAAGAGATCAAAGCTAATACAATATGTTGACAACCCCCGTTTCAATATTTGCCGCATAATCTTTCGGCCTTTTAGGTTATAAATTTGTCAATATTTTGATTTTCGACCATTAATGACGTGCTTGGATCCAAGATTCATTGTCCCGGGATTCATGACGCTATTTCCATTATTCTACGCCATGCATTAAATAAAATTCAGCTTTGTGTCAACCACTGACAACGTAATTCAACCCCACGTTTATGGGTTACATTTTACCAGCTGGAACCCTCTAATATGTCATTTTAATGACATCAAATTGTGAACAAAAGATTCACAATACCACAAATAAAAGAATGGTTATAATTAATTTCAAAGTCTTATTATTCTATAAGGCTCATATCATACCCTTTTAAGGTCACGTGACTGTCAATAGACTGACTATGGTCCAATAAAGGTGACGCTTGTGTTCTGTTTTTTTAAGGTACGCCTTTCAAGTAGCCTAGGCCGATAAATATAAAGTCTCAAACCTTACCTAGGTAAGAGTTGCTAGAGTTGAATGGCGTTGCAAAAGGGTAAATCCACTGTGAAGTCAAGTTTAAATTCAGAAAATGTTTGCACCAAAGTCTGTTGATGGTGCAAATAATGCAATTTATTAATGAAAATGATAATTAATTTGGTTGAATCACACTACTCATTTTTTCATAAAGAAAACGTTATTGTTGTGTTTTTGTGTAAAAACTATGATAGAACTTATATACTATTATTGATCCTATCAGAATATGAAATCGATCACAATTCAAATAAATGCAAACATAGCGCACAATTGAAAGCACTACCACGATTTGAAATGAATCGTATAAAAAAGAACCTATTTGACTATCCCCAATGTTTATTGACATTTCATTTTTTGTTTGTGTACCTTCTTTTCATACAGGGTTACTCGGAACAAATTTAACATAAATCAATGTTTTACTGGTTTTTATCTCAGTCTAAACGATGGAGAATAAACGCGTACAATAAATGAACGATTTAGAAACTTTTTATACACCCGGTATGAAGATTGATTCTCCCACCTTGCAACTATGGCCTCCTTTTCGTCTCCAAAATACAAATCACACGACGTAATGCTACCATATGTGATCATTCATGACTAATACTTACGTGATTTTAATATTCAACTATATACGTACGTAACTTGGTGGGGCAAAACAGAGGTGAGTACCTGCACTACAGTGGTGATTTAATATATTGTTGTAAGAATCGTTTTTCATTAAATTTTCTATTTTTTAATTTTCAATTCTTGCGATTAAAATTATAGTTGGGACTTGAAAAAGTTTATCTAATACAGGACAGCCGCACAATATTAATATAAGACTTGCTTCCAACTCCAATGTTGAGAGAATGTTTTTTTAATCATTTCATTTAACCTAGAAGGTAACAGTGAATAAGTACCATTATAACCCTCTAGGGTTCTACAAAATATACATTTCAAAAACGTGTAAACTTAATAAATATGTCAGATATAGTATGTTAGATGAATGTTGAGATAACTGATTACAACACAGCGTTTTTAAATGTTCATAACCATTTTAAATGTTTTTAATAAACAATTCTAGAAGTTCATATTGCATATTATAATTGTATATAGTAAATAAAAGAATAAGCTAACCTCAATATGACAAGATCGTATATTTGCAATAAGCATACGTTATAATTTTCAGATTGTTGATGCAATGTCGACGGGATACAAACCTACTCAAAAGAGATACGGTGGGAAACCATCTGAAATGGGGTATAAACCCGCACAGACGGGGTACAATGTAAAACATTCAGATATGGGCTATAAACCAGATAAGACGGGATACACTAAAAAGCAATCAGAGATTGGTTTATATAATGGTGTAAATCAATCAAAGATGGCGTACAAACCTGTTGAGACGTCATATAACAAACCATATGAACGTAAATCAGATGGTAAAAATAATCCAAATAAACACAAGGAAGTCACACCGCCTGAAAATCAAAACAAAGAAAACGAAAATAAAATTGGAGAAGAGGACAAAAACAACGATCAACAAGTACAAAATCATGAAGTGAAAGACAATAAGAATGGTGAGAGTAAAACAAAAGATGATAAAAACAGTGGAGAAAATGACATTAAGAACGATGACAGTAAATACAAAGATGATAAATATAGTGGTGAAAGCGATGATAAGAATGGTGAGAGTAAAATCAAAGATGACAAATATAGTGGTGAAAAGGACAAGAATTATGAAGGGGAAAACAAGGATGATAAATACAGTGGTCAAAATGACGATAAGAATGGAGCTAAATCAAAAGATGATACACGTATTGATGAAAAAGACGATAAGAATATTAATAAGGGGAACATTACCAATGAGGACTCTCGAACATCACAAATTAATCCTGTTGCAATAGTTGCCGTTGGTCAGTCTAGAAATGATCATGAGAACGCCACTCCACAAAAACAAACTCTTAATGATGAACACCCTTCAGGAGTACATAGCTATTCCAAAAAAGATGCAAATAAATCCAAGAAACAGTCTTCTAAAAAGGCACCTGTAACTGCAGTGGTAGCTGCTAATAAGATGAAACGTAGTAGTCCTGGGTTTTACAAAGGGCAAATTGGTTACACACCAACTAATGGGAATTATTCCGGCTATACACCACAGGGATATACATCGACAACGTACAAACCAACCGAGCGCCTAAAATGTACGAAGAGACAAGTGGGATACCACCCAGATCAGATCAAGTATGAACCGAACGATGACTACTACACTCTCACCAGAAAAGTCATGGCGACCCACAGAGCCAGGAAAAACAGAGAAGATGAATCCAGGAAACAGGAACAGCAAAACCAAGATAACAAAGAAGCTCAGGACAACTTGGATAACATCGCACGTCAGGAACAAAGTAAAGAACCTTTCTATCCAACGGAAAATGAAGAAGAGAAAAAGAACTACGATGTTGCTCCTGTACACGTTGCTGCACTCGCAAAGAGAGGAACAAAGTCCTCTCCATATCCTACACAAACGTATCTACCTGGTCAACTCGATGATTATAACGAGCAACAAAGGAAGTGGATGGCACTGCACCATCTCCATAAACAACAACATCAGCAGTATCCACATGATCCTCAGCCAATACAAGTTCCCGATCAACAACAAATAGTTCAACATGAGGAACATCCCAAAAATGAAGACCTTGCCAAACAAGAGGAGCAACAACAAAAACAGCCAGAGCAACCACAGGAACAACATCAAGAGATGCAAACACAGCTACAACAGCCTGCACCACAGGTAATATTACTGCAGCAGTCTCAACAGCCCACCACAGACCAAGAATGGCAGCAACAGCAACTGAAACAGCAACAGCTCCAATGGGAGCAACAACAACAACGGGAGCGTGAACAGTTGGATAGACAAAGAGAGCAACAGGAGCAATGGCAGAAGGAGCAACAACAGCAGCTTAAACAACAACAGGAACAATGGCAACAGCAGCTGAAACAACAGCAAGACCAATGGCAGGAAATGCAACGACAACTTCAGCAGTCTGCAAAACAAAAAGCAGACGACGACGGTGCAAGACTAAATCCCTCTTTGGGTGCAGTTGCAGTAGTAGCTGCAAGGAATACTCAATCAGGCCCAAACGATAATAGAGATGCTCAGCAGCAACTGGAACAACAACAGCATCAGGAACGAGAACAGTGGCAAAAACAGCAGGCGCAGCAACAACAACTGCAACAACAGCAATGGGAACAGCAACAGAAACAATGGCAGCAACAGCAGGAACAGTGGCTACAACAACAAAAACAGCAACAGGAGCAATGGCAACAAATGCAACAGCAAAAGTTGGAGACTGTAAAACAGGCGGAACCAGATGACAACCAAGCAAGATCACACCCACCCATGGCAGCTGTCGCACTTTTGAAATCACGAGATGATCGACCAAAATCAAGTGACAACAGAAAAACAAAAAAATGGGAAGAGCAACAGCGATTAGAGAGAGAAAAGTGGGAGAAGCAACAAGAACAACAGCTGAGGCAACAATGGGAGGATCAACAAAAACAGTGGCAGCAACAACAGCAGGAACAATGGCAACAGCAACAACAACAGCAGAAGGAACAATGGGAACAAATGAAAAAGGAGATGGAACAACAGCATCAGATGCAACAACAACAGTTAGAAGCAGCAAAACAAAATGAACAAAACAACCGAGGAAGGTCGCCTCCTCCAGTGGCAGCACTTGCACTTTTAAACTCAAGAGATAATCGACCAAATACAAGAGACAGCAGAAGGGAGAGAGAACGGGAGAAGGAACAACAACGGGAGAGAGAACAGTGGCAAAAGCAACAAGAGCAACAACAGGAACAATGGCAGAAACAACAAGAACAATTTCAACAACAGCAAAAACAACAGGAAGAACAATTACAACAAATGCAGAAACAATTGGAACAACAGCAACAATTACAACAACAACAAATGCAGCAAAAACAGACAGAGATAGAAAAAGAGGAGAATGACACCCAAGCACGATCCCATGCACCAGTTGCAGCTGCTGCAGTCATTGGAGTGGCCAAGAAGAATGAGAACAATGATGAACAAAAGTCTATAAAAAAAGTGGAAGATAAAAATACAAATGGCATTGATAAAGAAACAATAGCCACCTCTGACGAGACAGAATCATCAAATAACAAAGACAAACCTAATGAGGGTCATAAAGATACAATATCTAAAAATGACTCGAATGAAAAAGAATTGGACGTTAATGCTGTCGTGATTGGTGCCGGGGCAGCTGTGGCTATTGATGAAGGGAAAAGGGACAATGAAAAACATATCAACAAGGACACCTCCAATGAAGGTAACATGGTCAAGACATCTCCAAAAGAGGTGCTAAATCATAAAGCTAAAATAATATCTGATGGGTTATCCATTGAATCACAAATAGAATCCTTTTTAGTTTCATAATCTAAAAACATAAAGGCAGCATTCAAAATCATAGCAACTACTAGATATAGTAATTAATTGTGCTTACAGAGTTTCCATAGTTGTAGTCACAACCCCAACACATAATGAGACTCCAGTGTCCAACGTGCTTTTAAATCTCTCCTCTTTATTAAATACAATTTTATACTTCAGATAGGACAGAAACGAAGACTGAAAGAGAATCTCCACAAATCAAAACTGAAACCTCTAAATCGACAAATGAAACTTCTGAGAATGAAGATTCTAAAACAAAAGATGAAACTTCTATAACTAAAAGTGAGACTTCTGAAAACAAAGATGAAACATTGGAAAGTAAAGATGAAATGACAAAAAGCAAGGATGAAACTGCTGAAACAACAAATGAAACAAAAGATGAAACTTCCGAAACCAAAGAAGAAACTGTCAAGAGTAAAGAGGAAACTTCACAAAGCAAGGATGAAACTTCTGAAACAACAAATGAAACGACTGAAACAAAAGATGAAACTTCCAATACCAAAGAAGAAACTGTCAAGAGTAAAGAGGAAACTCCACAAAGCAATGATGAAACTTCTGAAATGACAAATGAAACTACTAAAACAAACATTGAAATGTCAAATGACAAAGATGTTGCAATGATAAGTGCAGCTGACACTGCTGTGAACTTAGATTCAGTGGGGTCATCTAAAGAACAAAGGGTGGATGATATTGATGTGGATGTTGCAATAGACAATGATGAAAGTGCAAGGCTTCCAGGAACACCAGAGGCTGTCTCTAGAGTAACTCCTGAACCACCAGTTAATGTTAGTAGACTAAGTATCTAAAATCATGAATATTAACTGAATTAAAAAGAATTTTGATTCATCAAGCATAACATCTTTCATATTGTAAGTCAGATTATTGAGTGTTTTGGGATAGGGAGTTAAGATCATGTTACATGGAAGTAAAATACGTTCACATTGTTTGAATCAATATTTGATGGGGCATAAACATTCTGATACTCATCACATCTTTCTGTCTTTCAAGCATTAAAAAAGTCACTGATAGAAGGCTGTGATATGTCACATGGGGCACTAATTATATCAAAAGTATTTGAAATCTCATGAACAATGACATATTGGTTAGACTTGGTAAAACATTGGCCCATTAGAGATGATCTTATGTTATGTTCACAATACTTGTGAGGATTCTTAGATGGAATGTTATATCTGAATATTCACTGACTGAATTAATTTTCATTTATTCAATTAGACAAATTAGACCATGCAAAGAGCAATGTCATTACAGAAATTGTATAATTGTACTGGACTTGTTTGTTTTCAGGAAACCCAAATAGAAGATGATACCAGTGAAAATGTTGAGATTCCATCATTAAATCCATCAAGAGCTGAGCAGGCTGGCAAAACTTTGAACAGCATCATGAAGACGATGCAGAAATATAGATTTAAGTAGCATTCAAGAGACCATGTAATGTGTCCATATGAAGAGTGTATATAAGTTACCTGGTATCATTGCCCTTTAGGACAGAAATACAAATACCAATGTTACCTTGTACGTGGATTTGAATACCTTACTAAAAGAAATATACTCACGGACTGTATCATAAATGTCTCCACTTATATTCTACTTAAGGAGCTTACCAAAGTTGCCTACAATTTATGATAAAATATATAATTACTTTTGGGGTTGTACTCCCATCAAATACCAAACTGAACAAAAACACAACAGTTTCATTTCTATTACTTATTAACAGTCAATTCTGTATTTGCATGCACATGTATGTACATAATACAATAATTTCTTCCTAAAATTCACCGCACCACACATGGAAGAACTCAATTGTAATATGAAAAATAACAGAAGTGTAACCCATCCACACCATCCCTGCTCTAATTCAAACGTTGTATGGTTCATAAAACAATAATTTCTTCCTAAAATTCACCGCACCACACATGGTAGAACTTAATTGTAATATGAAAAAAAATAACAGAAGTGTAACCCATCCACACCATCCCTGCTCTAATTCAAACATTGTATGGTTCATAAACACTATTTTTATACACACATATATTCTATAAATTGAATAATAGCTACATGCTTATATGTAATCACTCCAAAAGTTTGAATACATAACATGTATATTGTTGATTTGTTTCAATGAAATACAAATCATTAAATCAACATCTGATTTTAAATTAATAGACTATGAAATTCCATCAAAAATTTAATTACTATTATGAATGAATACTTTAGTCTAAAACCCAAAATCAATTCTGACATGTGACTAGAGACACACAGCTATAAGAAGCAGAATGCATTTAACAAGTTTTCTAATTTTTAAAATCACAAATGACAGTCCCCGGATTTCTATTATAAGATTTTACACTATAAAAACTATATTTCAGTCTAGCAAACAAAATATGACGTGTTGATTTTAAGGGAAATCAGTCATTGGCTTGAAAGTGATAGGAGCAAAATTTTTATTTTTTTATGTCTGATTCCCTCGGTGTGATGCTGAAAATGAGTTTCAAATGTATATTCGAAACTTCAAATCAAAATATGTATACATCTCATATTCATTCAACTACATGTATTGCCCTTGAGTCTTGCATCGGGCCCTTTATTCCCTCCTCCCCTTATTCTTTCCTTTCTAATCTAAGTAAATTTATAGTGGGGCACTTGATACAAGACACAATATTACAATTTACTGGAATGTTACCCGAGTCCATTCTCCTATATACTCCCATATAGCATTGCATTAATTTAATACTAAGAATAAGGCACCTTTCATGAAAATAAGTTATGTATATACTCAGAAAACAAAAATATGTTAAAATTTCATGAATAACTTGAGTTTCTTTGTTTCTGAACTTGTCTGAGTATCATCACAATGTAAACAGAAAAACATAATTCATAAAACAACAACAATCACTAAACAACTCTCAGTGAATCAATCAACACACAAACATATTTTTTATAAGTAAGAGACCCAGAATAAATTTTGACTAGAGCCCCAAGAGAACTCTTCAAATTGTTCACTTGTGTTGTTGGCTGATACACTGATTACAGTATTAACACAATATGTGTCCACAATTTACATGATGTACATGTACTTTGACTATAAACTATGACTATAAACTATGCAAATATCTCCACGACAAGACAAAAGCAGAAACAATAGCATTCTCCAAAAGAATACAGCTTTTCAGCAAAAACTTTGATTGTGAAATACGCATTATTCCTAAAGTGAGTAAGATAATTTGCTATTTTGAAATAATTAATGGAGCACTCCTAAATGCTGCTTCAAAATAGAGAATTATTTTCACCTTTGTTGGCTTTGTTGGGCCAATCTGTGCATTTCAATAAATGCCAATTGCATGCAATTTACATTTTTACTGGCTATATTTGCATCTTGTCATTTCACATGGAGTTATCAAATGCACAATTTATCATTGTTTAGTATAGCAACCTGAGAGCTTTAAGTGATACTTTACATGAGTCTCAAGTTCATACATACATAATTCAGTCTGACACACAGATCCACAAAGTGGCTAAGTAGGTAATCAGCAAATGGTCCCAAGGATTTAGTTGAGAAGAGGCAGTGAAGTGTAAGTCTATCAAGATGGAAATTAAACCATCAAAGGATGATAGATCAATATTATATGGAAAATTACACTCATATTTTATATTTTTCCAAATAATCATCCATTGTGATCATTTGCTAATTTTTAGATCTGGCAGATTTCCATTTTCTCTGCCAAGGACTGTAAGTTAAAATTCAGAAACATAAGACACATCGGTACAGTGTAAAGCAATATCCAGGGTGTTACATAAATCCCAGCTCAGAATCAGTATGTTTTTTGATATTGGCATACTTATTATTTCATCATGTATCGAAAATATTGCAATTAATCCATTGTTCAATATTCACCAATTAGATTCAAACCTTTATGACACACCCTGGATGTATCTCAATATGAGATTAACAGACCCTTCTGAAGTATTTCAAGTGTACATGTATTACAGCATATATTTCCAAATTACATGTAGTAATCTAGTATCAATCTATGAAGTTGATTTTATCTCATAAAATAACTGAGGAAGAATTAAGTAAGAACACATGCTGCATAAGAGTAGCCTTGCCCAAGTCGGTCTCTTTTACTTATCTTGATTTCTATTATAGAAACTTGGGCAAGGCTAGCATAAGAGTATTCAATGGGTTCTTCAGTGATCCCAAACGAGTCACACCCAGATGACTTATTACAGCCTTCATAATTCATGTGAAATGTCATCATAATTACCAGCAATAACTACATGTACATACATCGTGTGATCTCACATGACAAACCTTTGCTAACATAATATCACAGTGAAATTTTTAAATATGTCTCTAATATTGAGTGGTGTGAGACATGAACAAGAAACTAAAGGATGTCCGAGAAATACATACCAATTAAACATATCTCCATTAACATTTATGTCTAGGACATCCAGTATACTAAGCACAAATTTCAACTAGAATTTCCAATACTGATTTACTAAACTAGTATTAAGTATTTAATATAAGATAAATTATGCCCTGGTCTATTTGACAGGACATTCTTTGAATTCCCCCATTGCTGCAGAAAATACATATTTCTATGAGAAACCTTAAATAATATCACCCCTGAAATTTTGATTTATGACTATACTATATACTTTGTACATGTGAAGAATTAAACTTTCAGAGATCAGAATCCATGATCAAGAATCTAAAATAACCTAAATCATAATTGTTTGAAATATTTACCAGTTAATTTTCATAATAAAATGCTCGTACATGTGTTGGTATGTATAGTTTTTCACATTTATTGCACTTTTCTTCATATGCCTAATATTATGGCACGTTCCCTCCATCTTACGAGGGATAGGGCTCATCGAAATGTTATCGCAATAATGTTATTGAAGACCCAAAGCATGGCTCCATCTCTATAGTAGTTTGATGTATAATTTTCTAAGCTCTCCAATGTTATTCCTTATCACCCTCAAAGCCTCTTGGATTGGAAGACTGCCATCTCCAAACATCTTCACCTGTAACATGTACATGACAAATCAGCAAAAATGATGCACATGGAGAATGTAAAATATTGATGTTTTTTTGAATGTAGGGAAAGTAAATAACAAATAAGGTTTGTTCAAAAAATTAATTGAACCTAAACTGTGATTTCATGTTTGTTGTGGTTCATGACTTTGAAATGATCTCTCCTAATGGGAATCAGTACAGTACTAGAACTTTGCTTTGTTTCTTTGGGAATTTTCCATCTTTGGAATATGTTTGTTGACAGAAAAGACAAAAAAAAAATTCTGAATTGTCAAACTACTTTGGATGAGACCCTTTATCCTTTTCAAAGCACACAGCACATGTACATGATAATTTGTTGGAGATTAAATCAGGAATATTGGGAGATTTGGCAAACAGGCATTATGCACTTAAGCAATGATAGCCATCTACATAGAGATAATGTGGATGATTTATCACTTATCACAAAAAGGCAATGTCGATCATTAGACTGAACTTACACATTTCAGTAAGGCCTCTAGTAGCAGTCCATTGTAGTTCCTCTGAGGCAGTCTTGGGACAAGCATATACTGTTGCAACATCTCCTGGTCTGGGGTCTGTTATCTTGTATGGAATCTGTCGGGAAATAGAGGCTACTTACTGGGGTGAATTGACTTGTTTATGGGTCTTATCACGAATGATGATATAATTTTGAATGAGAGTACCAAAGGAGCAGCATTTGATCTTTATATTTCATAATACCAGTATAACTTTCATAAGCAATATTTGCGAGTTTTCTACAGGAGGGATGCGAGATATACACAATTTTTGAGATATTAATATTATAAACCTGCTTTATTCACCTAGTCTCATACTAAGTGCTAGATAAATTCTAATACTGGATATGAAATAATAAGCCCTACCTCTTTCCCTGATGCCTTCTCAAATGCCTGCACCATATCCAGCACTGAGTAACCGACACCTGTTCCCAAATTATAGACCTAAAAATAATAACCAAAATGTTCACATCACATCTATGGAGTAACAAGTTTTTCATGAATAAGTATTTCATCTTGTTCCATTTTCTGACTAAACAGGTCTCTCCTAATGGGACTCAGTACAGTACTAGAACTAAATTCACTGGGATTATTCCATCTTAAGAATGACAGAATAGACATAGCAAAAATTTATGATTGTAATTTTGTATGCATGCTTTCCACTGATTTCTAGAAATAAGTAAGCTGATACCTTGCATCCACACTTCTCATCTAGTTTTCTTAAAGCTGCCACATGTCCAAGGGACAGATCTACTACATGAATGTAATCTCGAACTCCTAAAATAAGAAAGAGTACATTTTACTTTTGTTGTTGGTACTCTAACAATAAAATTGAAAGTGATGTATGATGCCATAAGGAAATGAGCTTTAGTCAATTATCATAAAATTACAGCCAAACTTGTCTAACTTGAATGTCAATAAGACCAACTTAGTGTAGGTACATGAGCAGCTGTTCACATTCTGAGGTTTGTCAACATGGAAGTGTATAGCAGATTAAAAGATGGATGACAAAGTGTTCATATTGAGAGGTGTTTGGATTAGAAAGGTGTTTGGATATACAAGTTTTACTGTAATACAACATACCTGTTCCATCCTTAGTATCATAGCAGTTGCCATAGACACTAAGTTGTGGTCTGCGGCCCACAGCTACCTGAGCTATGTAGGGCATCAGATTGTTAGGGGGACCCTGTGGATCCTCCCCGATTTTCCCTGACTTGTGAGCACCTACTGGGTTGAAGTAACGCAGTAACACTGCATTCCACTCCTAAATGTGGAAGAAAACAGAAAATTAGGGTGCTTTACCATATTTCTCTTCACTCTTTTTATGCAATAGATCTAAATATGTTGAATAAACTACCTATAATGAAAACAAGATACCTTTGAATTCTCTTAACAATAAGAACAACACAATTTTGAAACTTTGGTATGTCTACTACTTACAGGTTCAGCAGTACAGAGATCTTTTATAATTTCTTCGATGAAGTATTTTGTTTTTCCATATGGATTAGTGGCACCCCCTACAGGATGTTTCTCGTCTAAAGGTAGATATTGGGGCTCCCCATATACAGTAGCTGAGCTTGAGAAAACAAGGTTCTTCACTCCAAATTTCTTCATGACCTGAAATACATATGACATATATACATATACAGTGCATACAAACTGGCCATGGCCTGTAAAAAATAGGTCAGATAGGTCATAAAAATTTAGGTCATTATTATCTGTAACACTGGAAAATACTGGTATAGGTCATACAAATCTAGGTCATGATGATCTGGAACACAGCACATAATATACTTTATGCATATGCACCAGTCTATAAGATTTAAAGCAAAATTGATAAATGGTTTTGAGTTATGATAGATTACATTTTGTATGAAAAAGGTAGCCATTTTGAACTGAGTGACCATATTGGAAAGTCCTTCTTGACCAGGCATCCAACACCCATAAGGTATGAATCTATAAAATTTAAACTAAATCTGGTATTAGCTCATAAAACCTTTCTAATATTTGCATACCTCTAATAATGTAATTGTTCCTTCAATGTTGTTCTTGTAGTAACTAAGTGGGAGAACACAGGACTCCCCAACTGCCTTCAGCCCAGCAAAATGGATCACACTGCTGAAGTTGTGCTGTAACAATATATTATACAGCATATAATATACTGTATATACTGTATACAGATTGGATTTAAGGAATAAATAATGATGGGCAATTCAATATGGTGAAATTCAGCATAAGTTGAACAGAATGTTGTTCAAAGCACGAACCGAAGGTGAGTGCATTTGTACTGACTTTCTGTCCAACGAGTGTAGAATTTCACCATATTGAATGGCTTATCATTAATTATTCCGATTCAAACATAAAAATGAAAACATTGTTCAGAGAATCTGGGATTTGGGGTCCATAAAATGAACAAACAGGTTGTTATTTTCACCATTCATAAGTGTGACATCAGAATAGATAGATACCCGGATGATTGAATAGAGCACAGTTGTGCATCTATGGAGAATTAGAGAATGTTCTATATTGGTTATGCTGTGTTCTGATTGGTTGAGAAATTCAATTCGAGCACGGTCATGTTTGAATAGAATATACAAAATTTCCTTGAGGTATTATTTAGTACATGTACTTAGACGAACCATGTGTAATGACAGTGGTATGCACTGCACGAATTCATACATTTCTGCTATGAGATATCATTATTCTAAATATGTACACTGCACATGTATAGATTTCATTTGTAATGTTGTAATTTTGTTTTATTTTGAAGATTTTCCCGAATTATTATTGTCATAACTAACCTACATACTATATAATATCCTAAAATGAAACTAAAGTTTTACTCAATTGTTTCAAATCTGACAACACTCTTTTTATAATGACAGGCAATTCTCTTTTTATGAAGCAATTCTATCAAATCTGACAAGTTATGACACTCCTAAGTCCTATTATAATTCAAAGCAATTCAGTTGAATCTAACAACACTACTTTTTATTCAAACAATTTTTAAATATTTTCTTGATAAATCAATAAACTTATGAAACAGCTTGACGTAAGCACACACTTAGAACAACAGATAGAATATTTCAAATCAATAAACGAGAGAAACACTGCATATTGTATGTCTTAACTGAACATACCAAAAGATTATTTTTTTAATAGGCACTGAAGGATTGGGGTTGGAATTATAGCGTTAGGGCAACCATTTTTGTATAAATACCTTTGGTTAAGGCTAGGCACCATACAGAGTGGGTCAATGTAACTTCAATTCTGTATTTACGACTTACATTATTGAATACATCTTCCAGTGAAGGTCTGTCCAGCAGGTCCACCCTGTAGAATGTAATGCTCTGACCTGTAATCTCCTCAACACGCTTAATAGACTCTGCAAGAAATATCAGCACTTTTTATATACTCTAGAAGAAATAGCAAAACACTAAGTGAGAAATATCTTTCATTGTCTCTAGAATCAAAAATTAATAAACTTGTAGAATTTTAGGAAAACATCAATATTTAAGACTAGCGCAGTGATTTAATTAACTAATATTACCTACTTGATATCAATAAAATGGTTAAAACAAGAAAAGTTAGAAAATAAGTATAGGTATATAATATCCTGTACCAGGTATCTTACCCCTACTGCAATTGATTAGATTGTCGACAATGACAGGTTGGTAGCCTGCCGCAATGATATCTATGACAGTGTGACTTCCTATATACCCTCCACCTCCCGTCACGAGTATACAACCCAGCATTCTTCTGTTAAATAGGTCCCTGCAAGAACAATTAATAATAAATATACACATTATCATACAGTACTTGATATACTCAGAATCAATTGTTGATCACCATTTCTTTACTGCATATTCTTTCATTCTTGTTTTTGTGACTCCCTCCTTCTAACTCTGTAGTGCATAACCTGTCCAGAATATAAAGACTGTGATGGAGTATCCTAAGTAAGTATATACAAGACTAAATGTTATTTACCGTACTTACTTTAAAATGGCTGAACTATCAATCAGTCAAATAATCCTCAAAACTTACAAAATAATCAATTTTTTCTCAATTTGTAATGTTTGCAATGACATTAAAACGATAACTGTCTGCCCCGTCTGTAGCTAATGCCACATGTGATTTCTATAAACATGAAGTTACTCTTATATAACATGTACAGTATATTTATGTAGTTGTGATTATTAAAATATTAATTATCAACATGTTGCAGGGCACTGATTATTTTTGTTAATGATAAAGTTCTCAAATTATTGAAATACGATACTGGAAAATGTGAAGAGATATTAATCAAGTCGCCTCACACATGCTCTCTTTGCATAAGGGAAATAAATATTTTGGGGAGGGGGTTTCAGAAACACAAAGTCATTTATAGACATGAAATCTATTTCTAAAGGTATAGAACGATTCTCAAACAAGGCATTTAACATGACAGAATGTCACCATCCTGTAAGCTATTGTAGATGATCAGAAAAATGTAACAATATGTCACAGACACCAAAAGCTGACGCAGACAGCCAATGTGAAACATCAACCACAAGTCATAAAACACATATGAACATAATATCTTATAAACATTATCTACATTGAGATAACACAGTTCGATTTCTCCTGACGAAACAATTGAATTTGAATTGTATTAAATAAACAAGGTCAACATATAACAAACAGTAACATAACTTAAGATGTCAAGTAAGTAAATTGTAAGTTGTCGACTAAGGTTAATGTTCGATGATGGTATGATAACTTAAATGCAATAAAACAAATACATCTTATATACTAGGCGTTAACATACAAAATGTCACCACCTGCCATTAGTTACATATACCAAATACAAAAGAATAATAGAGTGCATGTATAATAATTAAATGCATTTTTTGCAACATAAAAAACATGACAATGTTTCTCTTACAATCCTAATTCTATTTTCTGAAAAGAAAACTGTCTGATCAAATAAAACAATATTTAACTCAGAACTGTTGCATCTTTAAAAAATAGACATGACATGACACAAATGTTCATTCCAGTCATGTAGTATTCTCAGATAGACATCAAATGATAAGTAGGCAAGATTTGATACTGGACCTATACAGTCATAGGAAGATGTACCAAGTCATTGAGGATATTTTTTGCGGTTCTTTGGGTGTACTCTAGACTCTCAGTCTCAACAGTTAAATCTTTAGCATCTACTCCATCAATAAAAATAAAAAATGCAGATTTTCTTCAAAACTACTGTACAATAATTCTAAAAATATTCGATTAGATAAAAAAGGGTGAAGTTTAAATTATCCTATTACAATGTTGATGTATGAGAATATATAAGGGTATCCTTTAGGGGTACCACGATACGATAAATTTAATATCGATACGTATCTACGATACTGACCTCGCGATACGATACAATGATACAGCGTAAATTGAAGTAAAACTGAACTTTATTCGAATTTTTCAAACTTGTAAAGCCAGGAGTACTTCAGCCAGATTACGTTTATTTCACATCACGACAAAGAAAGGTGTAAAATATACTAACATCGATTAAAACATCTTAACGACGTGTGGTATTCGGGAACTATCGGGGCAAACGAAGGTGGCAAGCAAGATACGTAACTATGACTGTCTGTCATCTCTAAGCTCTGAGTTTTTCCCTCCCTTCTGGGTAAGTAAGAAGGGACTTCCGGTAAAAAAATGATACGACCGATATTCATTTTATGTATCATCTTTGAGCCCGGAATTGACCAATGATATGCGCATATATAATTAGAATGCATTTGGCGTATGTTTCTTCAAGCTCACTGATTGGTGGAAGAAAAGTGATTTATTACCCAAACTGTCACCGGTACCCGTCGTGGGGGCGGGGCTACTAAACTGTAATATGGTCTCTACTAGGCAGAGTGTAGTTTAACTAGACTCTGCACGCAGGGTATCGGTGTATAGTCCTGGACCGGATAAATATCTACAACTTCCTGTGAATATTCCCCATGAATGTTGGGAAAGATTTTTCAAAACACCCAACACATTTGAAAAATCAACCCCACATTTATGGAGGTATGTGGATACAGTCATAGGCCCAGTCATATAGACAAGTCCAATACCACAGTCAGAGAGAATGTTTCTGGCGAAATTCTGGGATTTTAAATACTTGAAGTTGGGAAACCCGAAGGGCTTACCTTTTTTAATTCCCGAATCTCACCGAATCTCTCCGAAATTAGCTCATCTTGGTGACTGTAAATTGCACAGCTGTATTCAATGGAGTCTCGTCATATTCAATCAGCCTCAATTTTAAAGTGTATATTTTATTTTCAACGTGATTTCATCGTTTTTTGTCGACTGGTAAGAATACGCTGGGCAAATGGCAAGATGGATGACTTTTGACCTGACCTACACCGATGGCGGTGACGTCATCAATTTTATCTATACAAATTCTATTTGGTCACGTGACCTTGTGCCAGAAGTCCGACTTTTTGGTCAGTCGACCTGTTCAAAGTACATTTAGTAATAATTATCGCTTTTCAGAACAATTTAGGAAACAATATTTTCTATCTACGTCGATACAAAGCATCTAAGGTACGTAAATTTATATGAACAACTGAGTCAATAGGGATAAATAGCCCAACGAGAGTCGGCGGTCTAAAAAATACTTGGATCTGGATGCCAGTCCTGGTATAGATATAGTTCCAGGGCAGTTCGAAGAACGTATTAGATGTCCGTGTCCAATACACCAAGTAAAGAGCTTTACATATGTACTTTATTCGTCGCGACTCGATTTTTTATACATGTTCCAGGGGCTGTGTCCAATTGAAAGCCCATGCTTTCATCAACAATTAGTTATTAATATTATCAATAACATAAACTCTATATTTTACCAAATTACTGAATCACTCGCCAGTCACACAGGCAGTCACCATCACTCACCTCACAGCCTAAACTTGGCTATTTCGACGCTGGACGTGGCAAAAAATTAATTGGTGTAAAAATAACACATTTAGAGATATCATTGATCTTCAGTTTCTTAAATAACGAATTGAAATATTGTCAAGGTTTGAAATGATATCAAAATTTATGACATAAATCAAATTCTTACCGCTAGGATTGTCGATAAACCCGGTCACTATGAATATTGTTTTTCTTTCAACACTTCCGCCTTCCACGTCGTGTATTTCACGGATATCTTTTGCGATTTATTATTGAAAAATGAAAATGGTCTTAATGGAGTTAACAATATACTCAGTCAATCAGATGCTTTATAATAATACAATTTTATTCATCAGCATATTATTTTGTCGTATTTACGTTAAATTAGAGCCAATTTAGAGGTTATACTGATGTGTATGTGTTCTGTAATTCTCTGTATCCGATATTTACTCGCATCAATTACCTTCAAATTGAAGAGCTACTTTATAAACTTTTCAAAACTTTAGAAAATAGTCTTGAAAGTGTTAAATTCCAATCTCTAGGGACTATCATTGATGGAAAAGCATTTCATAGTATAGTGGTGAGTATGAAAAACTTAGATCGATTGTTTAAAATTGATACCACCTTGATGTATTTTTGTTGTTGTGTTGCTCTCTCCCTCAGTCTCTATAGTATAAGGCTATAGTAGCAAGACAATCTCAGGCTCTGGTAGACATTCAGTAGAGGACCTTACACATTATTTTTCATAGAGTACACGCATTATCGAAGTAAGGTTACATTCAGTTTCTTCGGTAGCTGAGTACATTGCGAGCATTACTGAAATGAGATTACATTGAGTTTCTTTGAGATGAAGATACCGGAGGTAACCTCACCTCTCTCGATAATGCTCGTAATATACTCAGAAATAATTCCTGAAGTTGAATATGTGCTTCGCTACATGTAGCACCAATATTATTTGACTTTTGAAATTATATCAGGCCTGTAGGGAGAGGAGGTTTGGATGGTTTATGTGAACGAGGTGTCCCCCTTCCACAACTTTTTAAAATGTTGAACCCCTCTCAAGTCATCAAAATTGTGTGTACATGAGGTTTGTCCTTCAATATTAAGAAGGCTCGCAAGCAAAAACATATGAAATGCGCATGTAATAATTTCAAAGGACGATTCTCGGTTTGGAGAACAGTCTTCTGGGTTAATAATTTTTTCATGAAAAATATAGAAATATTACCCAAATTAAATTATGAATATTTAAAAGAGGACATTTAAATCTACAAGATGTAAAGATAACAAATTGGTCTGAAGCAGTGATAACGCTCAATTAGGCCGATTCAATAAAATACAAGTCTCGATTTGGGGAAAAAAGGTCATCAGTGTACTGCGCTAATATTTTTTTGTGAAACATCTAGAAATATTACCCAAACTAAATTATGACTATTCAAAAGAAGACATTCAAATCTATATTATGTAAAAAAAATCAAATTTGTCCGAAGCAGGGATAATGCTCATTTAGATTGATGAACTTCGTTCTCCAAACCGAGAATCGTCCTTTCAATTATAAAATGTTTTATTAATATCAAAACTGTCAGTTTAAGAAAAGTTGAAGAAAAACGATGGTTGGCCTTAATAGGAGTATTTACATCCTTTAATTTAAATTCTTCATCCATCTTCATTTCATAAATGTAAAGAATACATATGAATTACATGTATTATCTCTATTAGTCATCTACTGTAGATTGGGTTAATTTGTTGCACGCTTTAATTTGATGAATTTGTCAAACTAGGAAAACATGCCAATTTACATCTTCGCCAAAATTATAAAAGGGTCCCCGGGAATTTTATATGCATGGTGTGTTTAAAGTGACAACATGGTGCACTCAAGTCCTATTGAATGATCCCAGCATGTCGGTAGAATGAAATATTGAACACGTAAAAGGACTTTGAAAATTGTCTATTTTTTATTCTAACAAGTAAAACTTTTCCACGCACCTTCTTTCGATGGATAACAGGGAGAGAAAATTGACCAGATTCATTGTCTTCTTCACGAATGACAATTCACTTTTTATTCTCACTATACGCATGCGCAACTCTGATTGAACTATGGGAAGTATTATAGTTCATTCAGTGCCATCGTGCCTCAGTTATGGTACACTGAACGAAATAAATGTGTAGTCCCTATTATATCTACCAGGTATTCTCACCTCCATAATTCAGAAAAATGAAAAAGAGGAAATCAATCTGCTTTTCCAGTTTTTTATTTCTGATATTTCTAAGTTAAATGGTTGTTAAATTTAGCCATATCCATACACTTCAAGAAAATAGGTAGGAAGAAGATGTTAAACTGAATGTCATGCCGATAGCTCAGAAAAGGTAAAATTTTGCAAAAATTCTCTCTGCATCCTCTGCAGACCTTTGTTGCACCTTTAGTCAGTTTTAGCAAATCTGAAATGGATAAGAGTGATAATCAGAACACATTACTTCTAAATTGGCTCAGGGGAATCGCTTCAATAATAAATTACTAGATATAGTAGTTGAATTGAAGGAATGGGTGTAACAATTTGAATTTTGTTCCAGTGTATATGGATGTTATGGCATCAGAGCAATATGTCCAAGCCCTAGTGTCCACCAAATTAAATAGCCGTCAATATGCCCAAAATGGCAAAATCGCCAAATTAAGTAGTGCCAAATTAACCCAATCTACAGTATTCAAATCAGAAACAAGCAAAAATGTCAAATTCAATCTGAATTTCACAGGGCTATTACAGGGAAATCATTGTCAGGCTAAAAGGCCAAGGTAACATTTCGGTGATCTAGCAACAATGAGTTTTGATGCTTTTCCTTGTTGTGTTGAGGTCTAACAATTTTGAAAGAGAGTTGCATTGCATTGCATAGGTCTGAAAATTACTTTGTTTACTCTCACACTATGAATACTCATTTTAAATATTATTAAAACATAATTATAACATTTGCAAGAATGGTAATTGTACAGGGTGAGCCAAAAAAGATAACCCAAATAAATGTTAATAACTCCCGTCTTCTAACATGGATTTGAACTCATATTTGGCACATTTTAACCTTGTTCTGTATGTTCTTTCATTCTACTAGTGTATTATTGGTCTACTTTTAATGGTCATGATTTTATGGCCATTTTAAAAAATTTGCTCCAAATGCGGAACATTCATCCCCAAGCCATTTCAAAGATTGGCCACATTTAAAACTCTAGATGTATGGGCAACGTGAGAGGGTGTTTGTGTGCCTCATGTGAACTCCTATTTGCCTTGAACCCCCCTCTCTTTATAAAACAAACATCCGGCCGATAACAACCGCCTTTTCTGAAAGATCAAGAAGCCAAATGCCAGGAACGAACTCCTCTCAGAAAGATGACTATTTTGCCCAAACAATGAATCACACATCTACACTAGCTATTTGATAAGTGTGCATACCATGCTGTAATTTGATTGGTTTGTTAAAACCGTTTCTGTCTTGCGAACCCCCCCCCCCCCCCCCCAATTTGTTATGAACCGAACCCCCAGGCCAGAGGAAAGTTGAACCCTACTTTGTAAATCAAGGCTTCTCCCTTCGAGAAGCATCAGAGAGTTAAAACAAGAGATAAGAAGAATGATTAGACCAGTATACATGATATCTGTGAGCATCTAGTCACCTTGTGTGTTCAAATTGGTCATTTGAGATAGACCGATGAAACTTGGTAGAATGAAAAAACATTGAACAAGGTTCAAATATGATTTTAAACCTATGCTATATGACTGAACGTTCACATTTGTTTGGGTTATTCTTTTTTGGCTCACCCTGTATTGTAATTGAAACAGGATATATCACAAAGGTAATAGGTAGTAAAACTGTCTTCGTTAAAACAATAGATAATGACTTATGTAGATGGGGATATGAAATCACATTCTGCAAATAGGTACACAAAGTTATAGTTTATTTATTTATTTATATCAACTTATAATTGATTTAATTCTGTTAATAAATGTCAGGGGATCAAAAGTACATGTATGTCAATCATAGAGAAATGAATGCATTTGTGGGTTTACCTGAAATAACATGGGACTCTAATTAGGAAGGCATCGAAATTTCTGAACATATGAAACTAACCTTTATTTTAACCAAGTGTTGGCTGACTAAAGCAAGTATTTGAGTACTTTCCAAGTTATATTCAAATCAAATGGTATTTTATCTTAGAGTGTATTATGTTTTGGTTATGATTCGTGATACTAAACTGTATAAACTGTAAACTGTATAATGTGTGCCAGATAAATAAACTCTATCAAACATATTTGCACTGTAATATTAAACCAAACCATACACTGCCGTTTCAAGTAGGGTAAGGTGGTTTCTATTTGTAGCTTAAGAATTAAGGGTTGCTCATTAGATTTGGGAGTTACTCAAGGAAATTATTTGAGGCTTAGGGGAGAAAGATATTTCAGTTAATGTGTCTGAAAATAATTGTATTTTAAAGCTAAGCATTTTAATTGAGAAATTCTCATTTGTGGCTTTGATATGAGAGACAGTTTTAAAGAAAAATAGTAAGACTAAGAATGTTAAGATGCCCTAGCAAAATCTTATGGTACACCTTTAAGATCTTGTTTACATCATCATACATCATCGGAGCTTATGGTATACTTTACAGTAAAATCCTAACGGCAACATTTAGGTTTACTCTTGATAAACCTAATAGAATTTACATGTACTTTCAGCTTTCTACAGGAATTCCATTTGATTTGGTGCTGCCCTTGACATGATTCCCTCATGCTATAGATACTGATTGTCACTGATGCTTGATTAAGCTGAAAGAATGGCTTCATAAGTTTTTTAAGTGACCTATTGTTAGCCTTCAACTTTTTGTATCCTGCATTGGGTGCTCGTCATTCAGCGTTTGATGTTCGGTGGTCGATGTCTGTTGGTTTGTTTTTATTGTGATATTCTCGCTCAAATCAAAACAGACAAAGGCGAGTAATTAAATGAGCCTGAATTTATGTTGAAAATGCCCTGTTGCACCAATGTAATTATATAATCAAAATATTCTGGGAGGAGAGCTCCATCCTACCCCTCCCCTGGCTCACCACAATCTTTTAGGCACTACACTGTTCAAGTAGTCAGTGTTATGAAGTCACCATGGTACATGTAGTTTTATTGTATTTGATCTAACTTCCTTTGTCAGTCAAAAGCTGACTTAGACATGCTTTACAATTATATACTTTCTCCACTCCATATTTTTAATGATACTGCCCTTTGTTTATCTGATAAAATACTGTTGAGTGCTTGGAGGATATAAATACAAGTCTGGATTCTTCGATAATAAAGTACAACCAATAATGTAGAAAACTTTTTTGGAAATGTTTTTAAAAAGGTTACCCTGAATGAAAGGTTTATATTTTTGAAAACATATGATTTGCATGCAGTGAATTGGAACTCAGATGATATCTTTGTTTCTGAGTAGACGTGTAATTACTAAGAAAAGATAAACTTTATCACTCAAACATTCAATGGCACCTTTCTAACCATAGTTCTCAGTATAGAAATGCTACAGGTATAAATCTGTTATCTTGCTACTTTGCTTGTGTTATCTAGAGTAATGTAGATTTCTGTATACTAAAACTTTTAAACACTGTAAACACAGTAAAACCTGTCTAAATGGAACATTTGCAAACTACTGAAACTAATTTTTTGTGGGAACATGACCTCATTTAGTGAACATTGTAGACATCAACAGATCAGTAGCATGATGCATACAAATCATGTTATTGTTTGGATTGTTTATATTTCATCAGATTGATATTAAAACTCAAGAAAGGTATTTATGACCTAGGATATCCAGAGACCTGTTAAAAGTCTAATAAGGACTCTAATCATAAAATATGAAAAAACATGTGGAAAAACTCATCAATTGACTTTTTATAAGCCTTTTCTGTTTTATTAAAGAGATAGAGACTTAGAATTTTTCTATTGATAATATTGAGTTATTGATAGGGAAATGTTCACAATTACAGGATTTCCTGTACTCTGTATTATAAGATCCATCTTGCCAAGTTATACTCAGGTCCAAAATTCAAGTGATGAATACAAACAAAAGAAAGACAATCTATTCATTAAACTGGGAAATATAAGTGTACATATCAAGTATATTCAAATGAATCAATAAGGAGGTAATATTCTTGGAATATCAGTAAAGAGTGTCGAAAATACTCGGAGAAGTACAAATGTAGAATGTGCATTTAAATGGGCATGGATATTAGTGGATGAAGAAGTATCTTATATGTAAATACATTAAATTTGATTTTTGATTAAGTTGAAATTCATATATTGATAAGGAACTTCCTAACATAACTATGTACAGTATCAATCGTGTCTAAAATATGCAAATAATGGGCAGTTCAAAACATGGATATCAATATCTGGACAAATAAGATATTTGGAATGTGATTCAGACAAGTTGAATCTATTTTCAGGTAGCACACATGAGAAACATACAAGATGGCAAGCTCTTTTCTCCACACAGGCTGGAAGAAAGGTGAAAAGAATGGAACTCCACCACCCGAAGAGAACAAACCAGTTGGTGAAAAGAATGGAACCCCATCACCTAAAGAGGATACAGCTCATGGTAAAAGTGACAATGCTAAAGCACAACCAGAACTTACACCACTCTCTGTCCTGGCTGCTCCCAAAAATTCCAATGAACCTGAGAAGTCAGAACCAGTTTATGATACCAAGCTACCTGTAGGAGATATAGCTAAAAGGTTTAAACATGCTGAAGCTCGGGCTGCAGAACAAAATGGGGACAAGGGGATATATGAAGCAAGGGTTGATTTGGCTTTAGAGGATAATCCTAATTCACCAATGAATGGTTCTAGTCAAAGTGTGAATGAACCTGTATATGAGATTTATGACACCGCTGGACGGGAAGATTCCAATCAAAGGGAAAGACCAGGTTCAATGGAAAGCCCTGTTAAAAGGGGAGTGAAGGATATAATAAGGAACATTGAAAAGAGTAAATCACTTGAACATGTACCATCCACAGAGGCTGATAGCACTGGGGATAAACTTACTCATAGCAAAAGTGAAATTATTCTGGATGAACAATCCTTCAATCAAATGTCAAATCTAGCCAGGGATAAACGAATAGGGAGAAGAGGAAAGGAAAACTCAAAATCCCCAGTGGGCACTCTAAATCGTGATAACCATGAAGCTCAGACTGATGAACCTCTGTATGCTTCAGTTGAAAAAGAGAAAAACGCAGGAGATGCTGATGAGGATATCTATGACAATGTGTACATCCCTGGTGTGTCAGATAGTGGAGTGTTCAGTAAAGAGAAGACACCAGAGAACCTGGTGGATGATGATGAATGGAGGAAGAAGAGCACTGTATATGTTGATGAGAGCCCTATCAGTGATCAAATCAAAGACTATGAGACATTATATGATTCTGTCACACGAGCACCTGTTGGCTACAGTACTACAAGTGTTCGGCAGAAAGGTAAGTAACCACCTAATTGAACTCTTGCATCATTTAAAAGAAAAATGTTGCTTACAAGTTGTGAGTGTCACCCAAAACATAGTTCATCTTATTCAAATGTTCATGTACACAGGCCCGTAGCCTGGCCAAATATTCTTTAAAAATCATGCAGTTTTCACCATTTTGAGCACTTCTCAAGTGATTTTAGCCATATTTGGGCCAAAATGTGAACCCCACCCTGGAAATTTTTGAAAACTGAACCCCCCCCCCCCCCCCCCTTTGCAAATCCTGGCTACGGGCCTGGTACAGCTGTAGTTTTGACTAGGCCCTCATAATAGAGAGAACTGTGAACATGTTTTACTTGACAATAAAATGGGTCTGAAGGAATAGATATTGTTGTCAAATTCATCTTATTTCCCTTCAGAATGCTCTTTTGATTGCTCTTTTTTCTTCCAACGTTAAGTCTAATTGGAAACATACTTTTCAAAGATGACAGAAACAACTTTTACAACTGAGGAATGTGTAGTGTCTTGTATTTTGAAATTTTGAAGACTTTGAGATATTTCAAATTCTTAAAAGGAATGAATATTCTCGATTTAAGTGATTTGACATTGTTTTTTATACATTTGCATGGTAAAAGTCAAGTTAACCACATACAACTCATTGACATCATTTTAAAAGAACAAAATATAAGTTGTTGTGCTCGGCTAGATTTTTCAGTTGGAGGATGAGATAGAGAAATCACTATGACATTTAAATGATCAATTTTAGATTGGTTGCTGTAACCGGTGAACTCAAAATAAAAAGATGTTCACTTGTGTATCTGTCTCCGTATCACTTCCTAGCGCTATTTATTTATTATCACTATGATCATTTCTGTCCTGTCAAAATATTGAAAAGAATGGATTTGAAATAAATATGAAATGGACTTTTAGCATTTTTCATGAAAGTTCAGATAGTGTTTTTAATGTCAATGATGCTGTCCCCAGCTCCGATTTCGGTGATCGGCTAGTAAAAAAGGTTTGAGGGCATCATTTTGTTCTAGACACTCGCTAGAGTAAATTATCCTAACTTGAGTAAAAATGTGTGGTAAGTGAATTCGCTATGGGCAGTTAGAGAGGCGCCATCTATTCATTTTCAAACAGGGGGTAGGGGTATAAAATAATTTTTTATCACATTTTAATAGTAAAATGACATTGAAATACTAATAAAATCTTATCAGAAACATTATTTACAATCAGTATGAATTTTCTTGTGTGGATTAGGGTGAAAATAAGGGCATATTTTGAAATTCACTACAGGGGCACCACCTATTTTCGTACTTCTACCACATGTAATAAGTTATTTTAGATTCGTTAAGGTACGAAGTGTACTGAAAAAATTCATTCTAAAGGACCTATATATGTTCATACCACATACTTAAAATTTGATCAATAGCTTTTGTACCTGGGGAGAAAAAAATTCTTGAAATTTAAAATTGTGGCATCATGCAGGATAGGGGTGACCATATCTCACATGATTAACTTCCAAAATATGGAGCATATGTATCTCAAATGTACTCAAAATGGTGTATGTACTCTTGCTTTGTCATAATATTACTAATAAGAAGTAGAAAAATGATTGTACAATTTAAAAAAATATAAATTCTCATTTTGGCTTCTGACGTCCCAGGGGTGACCATATCTCACCTTAATAACTTCCAAAATATGGAGCATATGTATCTCAAATGTGCTCAAAATGGTGTATGTACTCTTGCTTTGTCATAATATTACTAATAAGAAGTAGAAAAATGATTGTACATTTAAAAAAATATTAATTCTCATTTTGGCTTCTGAAGTTCCAGGGGTGACCATATCTCACCTTAATATCTTCCAAAATATGGAGCATTTGTATCTCAAATGTGCTCAAAATGGTGTATGTACTCTTGCTTTGTCATAATATTACTAATAAGAAGTAGAAAAATGATTGTACAATTTAAAAAATATTAATTCTTATTTTGGCTTCTGACGTTCCAGGGGTGACCATATCTCACCTTAATAACTTCCAAAATATGGAGCATTTGTATCTCAAATATGCTCAAAATGGTATATATAGTCTTGCCTTGTCATAATATTACTAATAAGATGTAGAGAAATGATTGTACATTTTAAAAATATTAATTTTCATTTTAGCTTCCGACGTTCCAGGGATGACCACTGACCATATCTCACCTTAATAACTTCCAAAATATGGAACATATGTATCTCAAATGTACTCAAAGTGGTGTATATAGTCTTGTCTTGTCATAATATTACTAATAAGATGTAGGAAAATGATTGCACATTTTTAAAAATATTAATTCTCATTTTGGCTTCTGACGTCCCAGGGGTGACCATATCTCACCTTAATAACTTCCAAAATATGGAGCATATGTATCTCAAATGTACTCAAAATGGTGTATGTACTCTTGCTTTGTCATAATATTATAATAATAAGAAGATTATACATTTAAAAGATTTTAATTTTAGCTTCTGACATCCCTCAATAACTTGTAAAATTATGTAACATATATATATATCTTTTATTGACTCTTTAGATGTCATATCAATGACATATTAGTCACTAAGGTAGAGCAGTTCTTCCCATTGTCGAGTTGAAGAACTGGTATCTTTATCCTGGCTAGAACCATAGACAATTCTAGCCAGCGCCAGCCTTTTATCGAGTTAGCAGCACTCTAGTAATCGCCGGTACAGGTCAGCAGTCATAGGTCAAAGACAAATCACAAGAAGTGCTGTGACCTGGGTTTGAACCCAAGACCTCTACTTTTTCAGCCTGAAGCCAGACTTCCTGCTTTTCAGACCAATGCCTTAACCACTAGGCCAACCCGGCAACCACAATATATAATATTTAGAGGTTATGTCACTATGACGTGAAATATGCCTGAGTTCTCCCAATATAGGCCGACCTTGGGAGGCTCTATATTTGGGCAAGAACGAAGGCATATTTCACGTCATAGTGACATAACTGATGTATTACATGCTTTTGTTCCCATGGTTACTTTGTATCAATGACGTGACGTCATGATATTATCATGGTTATTAAAGAAATCTAATATCAAAACGAGGTAAGCGGGCTATATCGGGGTAATCGGGCAATATCGGTGAATATAGCTCGCTAACTTTCCCATTGACTTCCATACAAATGCTTCGCTAGGTATGTAATACATCAATATATACAACTCAAATATACCAAAAATGGGGCACATGGTCTTGCTTTGTCATAATATTATTCATGAGATGTAGAAAAAATTATTACACCTTTTTTTAATTGAAATTTTCATTTTAGCTTCCGAATCTGACATCCCAGGGGCAACTATATCTCACCTTGATATAACTCTCACGATATGCAACATATGCATCTCAAATGCGTGCCCAAAATGGTATAAATATAGTCTTGTTTTGTCATATTTATTGAGATTCATGAAATCAGAAGTTCAGAATTTATGGATTGGACTGTCTCCCCTGCAGGCTTCAGCTACATATAGTCCAGAGACATTAAGATCTTCTCCCCAAACACTCCTTATATTACAGGAACAATGGACGATAAGTCTTTTTCATGCCTTGGATGCAACATCTTTTGTATACTGGTAGCCTATCAGTAGTGTGAGTAGCCTAGCCTCATTTACCAAAATTGGCCCCTTAACCCCAAATCTGACCCGAAATTTTGAAAATATCCTGAAAAATTAGGCCTAAAAGGCGCATTTATGCCCAAACATATACCAAACTGTCCCACTGCTAAATTACAAGGGCGATAAGTCTCTTCTAATCCTGATTGACATTCTCTAGTTTGCATGGTTTGTCATGTTGTGCTATATTGTTATTGCCCAATCTCAACAATTGTATTCACTGTATGGCCTACTGTGCCAAGAATAATGCAATTGTTCCAAAAGCTAAGCTCTTCTTTGGGACCCTAGAAGTTTGGGACATCACAATCATAGATTAATATTTCATTACAATCAATGTATGTTGTATGACAAACATGCAAACTAGAATGTTAATGTGGCTAGAAAGATTTATCATTACAAAGAGCTCCTTTTCCCGTATTTTACATACTCAAAATCCCTTAATTCAGTGTATAATCCAAGGTGCATATATTGCAGGCCACAGGATAACATATTAACACCTTACATTAGCAGTTGCCATTACTTCATGAATGGAGTAAAGTACTCCCACTATTGACAGGCTAAAAGGATTCCTGTATGGATTACAAAAGATGTTGGGTCCAAGGTATGCAAGGGAATAATCTCATCCATTGTACTTGTAAAGGGTGTTTGGGGAGCAGATGCAAATATTTGAAAGCAGATATTATTTGCCCTGAATTATATGTAGCTGTAGAGGAGACAGTCAAAATCCATTGATTCTGAACTGTTGATTTTATGATTCTCAATAAATATGACAAAACAAGACTATATTTATACCATTTTGAGCACACATTTGAGATGCATACCGGTATGTTGCATATCGTGAGAGTTATCAAGGTGAGATAGCCCCTGGGACACCAGAGGCTAAAATTAAAATTTATAAAAAATGCAATCATTTTTCTACATTTCATTAGTAATATGAAAAAGACAGGACTTTTCTGAGAATATTTGAGGATTATATGTTACATATCTTAGAAGTTATTATTATTATTATATGGTGCGATATGATTACCCAGGAACGTAAGAAGCTAAAATTAAAATTTTTGAAATGTATAATCAGTTTTCTACTTCTTATTAGTAATATTATGAAAAAGCAAGAGTACATACACCTTTTGAGTACATTTGAGATACATATGCTCCATATTTTGGAAGTTATAAAGGTGAGATATGGTCACCCCTGGGACGTCAGAAGCCAAAATGAGAATCAATATTTTTTAAAATGTACAATCATTTTTCTACTTCTTATTAGTAATATTATGACAAATCAAGAGTACATACACCATTTTGAGTACATTTGAGATACATATGCTCCATATTTTGGAAGTTATAAAGGTGAGATATGGTCATCCCTGGGACGTCAGAAGCCAAAATGAGAATCAATATTTTTTAAAATGTACAATCATTTTTCTACTTCTTATTAGTAATATTATGACAAAGCAAGAGTACATACACCATTTTGAGTACATTTGAGATACATATGCTCCATATTTTGGAAGTTATTAAGCTGAGATATGGTCACCCCTGGGACGTCAGAAGCCAAAATGAGAATTAATATTTTTTAAAATGTACAATCATTTTTCTACTTCTTATTAGTAATATTATGACAAAGCAAGAGTACATACACCATTTTGAGTACATTTGAGATACATATGCTCCATATTTTGGAAGTTAATCATGTGAGATATGGTCACCCCTATCCTGCATGATGCCACAATTTTAAATTTCAATAATTTTTTTCTCCGCCAGTACAAAAGCTATTGATCCAATTTTAAGTATGTGGTATGAACATATATAGATCCTTCAGAATGAATTTTTTCAGTACATTTTGTACCTTAACGAATCTAAAATAAGTTATTACACGTGGTAGAAGTATGAAAAAAGGTGGCGCCCCTGTAGTGAATTTCAAAATATGCCCTTATTTTCACCCTAATTCACTCAAGAAAATTCATACTGATTGTAAATAATGTTTTTGATAAGATTTTATTAGTATTTCAATGTCATTTTACTATTAAAATGTGTTAAAAATTATTTTATACCCCTACCCCCTGTTTGAAAATGAATAGATGGCGCCTCTTTAACTGCCCATAGCGAATTTACTTACCACACATTTTTACTCAAGTTAGGATAATTTACTCTAGAGAGTGTCTGGAACAAAATGATGCCCTCAAACCTTTTTTACTAGCCGATCACCGAAATCGGAGCTGGGGACAGCATCACAAGGAACATTTTTTAATTCAAATATATGTTGATTATTGTGACAAAATTAGCAAATACATATATATCAATAATAAAACATAAATTTAGTTTGATGAAAAAGTTTTTTCAAGATTTGCCAGAGCAAGAATGCAAATGTTATGAAATGAATGACATCAGCCAGATATGCAATGAAAAATAAAAGTATTTTCTTTCACCTTGAAATAAAATTATATGTTTGCTACATATGAAAGTAAAAATGATTTTTGATAGACTATAAAAAAACTAGGAATTAAAATTTTCTCTCACTTTAAAATAAAATGACACGTTTACGACATTCATGAAAGTAAACAAGTTCTCATGATCGATGTTAATAATGAGAATTCCGAATCTTTGCATATAAATTTTATTCTTAAATACCTCAGGGTATCTAAGATCAGTTCCACAGATATAAAGTCAGTTTGTTTTTAGGCACTTTTTATTCTTAATGGATACATGTGATACTTACTGAAATAGTTTTGGTCTCTGGAAACTACAGTTTTCCTAAAAAGTTGAAATATTCCTGATATGTTTAATGTGGTGATTATCTATGTGTTATTCGCAACAGCTTTCAATTTATTAAATCAATTACAACATTTGTGAACTGCGCAACAAATATGATGTTCAATTTCCCACCATGCAGATCTAATGTTCTCACATCTGCAACAAGTACAATAACATAAATATTCACTCAAAAAATCAATGATGAGTATATTGATTAAATTGTCCTCAATATACTAGATAACTAATACAAGGTGAATTCAGCTGATTAAAAATAGCAGAGTTATAAATTACCTGATATATTGAGAGACATATTTACTACTGAAAATCAAAGGATGAATCAATATAACATACAGTTCAAATTGACTGTGAGCTAAATTCAAAAGATATATATCAGTTATTGCCAATTATTTTGAATGGCATTATATGTTTATGACCGATCTTAATACTTTTACAGTGACTAAGAAGGAAGACTTTGAATCCAGCCAGACAGTAGTTTATGAAGACGTGAATAAAGATACAGACAGGGTCCAGTCAGACATAAGTTGGGGGTCATCAGAATTTGAGTCTTATTCAGAAAACGAGGATGATGCGATAAAGAGTCCAACATCTCCAATCAGTACAGATACCATTGAAAGCCACAGAGTGAAGCCAGGGGGAGTTAAAAGGGACAGGGCACCATCTGACCCTACCACTAATCAGGTATGTTTCAAGATTGAATACAGCTTTTATGATTAGTTAGATTTGGTATGATAGTAACTGCCAAGAAATGTTTATGTTCATCTATCTAACATGTAAAAACATGTATCGCTACTGCAATATGGCTGAATGTCAAGGTGAAATGAAGCTATGCTTTAATTTAGTACTAGTGTAGTTACACATTCTACCCACTCCACCAATTTGACATATTTTTGTTTGAGAAAACTCAGAAGATTAAACTCAATGTTGTCTTTTCCTTCATACAAACATATATCATATAAATGCCTTCCGAATTTTAGAAAGCAATACTTAATTTAGAAAGGCTAATTCCTGCTGCCCAAAAAACATTTTGTAGTAACACATATTTTACATTTTACAGTTAAGCATATATTATATGTAGTATATAGTAGTCTAGTGTTAAATCATATATATTCTTTTTGTGTACTACACTTTCTTGTACCTGACCCTCAGGGGTGTGAATGTACTCAATAAATATTCTATCAAATTACAAAACAGTTGTGCAATATTTCACAATATTACATCAAGCAGAGTGTAAAGCATATGCAAGAATGTTTTATTATCATTTGATATTCCAGAATGTGATTGAGAGACTATACCAGCTTGGGAAGTTGAAGGCAGGCTATAAGGGCAGTAAACGTGAGGCATACGATAGTGAAGAGGGGGAGGACGAAAATCTCTACATGCATGTCAAGTTGAACCAAGAGAAACATCCTCCCCCTCTGCTACCTGCACCCCCACCCACTCTCAACAGTCAACAGGTAAGAAAAGTCCTGCCCCTCTGCAACCCCCCCCCACCCACAAAGTGTTGAACATAATTGAAATAAGAAGACATCCATACTGTAAAAGTGGTATTTAATCCGAGTGGTTAATTTGCTGAATGGTCAAATTTTATCATTTTCCTAGTTTTAATTTTCTTAACCACAAAAAAACTTCCCATTTGATAACATTATGAAGATAATATTTCCAACATTTAATTTTCCAAACCTGGCAAAAATTAGGGAATAAGCAAATTAAATGATAAGGCAAAATTACCACTTATACAGTATTTAACATTTTAAGACCTTACACTGAACTAACTTGAATTACATTTCCTGTACATATTCATATTTATTTTATCATTAAATCATTTCATTGTTTCAGTTAAAACGTAGACACATAGTTGCATCAGTTGTGGAAAGTGAGAATTCCTATGTGTCGTCACTGAGGAGGTTGGTTGAGGTAAGGACAGTGTTATTAACTCCTTTAAAAAGTAAATCATAGCAATTAGGTATTAATTATTCTGTCAAATATCTTTGCTTAATTATTCAGAAAGGTATGATTCTTGAGTTGCTACCACTAGACTTGTTTCAAACCTTTAAGCAGGGGATTTATATTCCAAGTTATTAAAGGCATTTCTGTAAGAATTTTGAGTAAGAATCTAATTCTAGAATTTCAAATCAGGTGCAGCGTGACCTAATACTACATACCAAATAGTGTAATTATATATCACATCTTGGAAAAGTTCAGTAGAAGGGGTAAAAGATTGAAATGGCTGTATGATGAATCATACAATTTTTATTTCATGTAATTAATTCATGTTTAATGCATTGAAAGCCAGTGTTCATTTCTAGCGTGAAGGTTTAAGGACAAAATTCATACTATTGGTTCCCCAATTTTTTTAATTAATTTGAATTATATCCAGAGCTAATGAAGATGGATGTAAAAATATTTGTTCATTGAATCAATAGATGGTGGTGTAGTCAATCTAACATTGATTTACAAAAAGATTCCTATTATTTGGACTGTTCTACTATACAAGAATCATTAGACTACTATATATACAGTAAGTCAGGGAAAAGGCAAAGAAAAGCAAAATTGTTTTCCCTGAACTGGAAATGTAAAAAATGTGAGATTTGAGTTGAGCGTCAAAAAGGCCTAAACTTGTATGTGCTGTGCTGATCAAATCATCATTGATTGACAACACCTCCATGTTATACTTTCATAGTCTGGTGAAAATATTTCATGACTAGGTGAGCAAGGGTCAAGAACCAAAATGTCAGAGAATTTCTAGGAGTTTTACTTTAAATTGACTGTTTTTGCTTTCAACATTTATATTGCATATCTACATTTGCATCTACAAACAGCTTAAAACCTTATTGTCATAAAATAGAATACTTCCACTAATCTTTACAAATGTTACACAGTGACTTCTTTTTGTGTATAAAATAGTTTTTATGGGTTCAAATTGACAGAGTTTTTTTTTAAATTGGTTAGATCAGCACATAAAACAACCAAGCTAAATATAACTTTCTCTTCAACACAAGATTTGATTGACAGCCCCATTGTTGCACCTTCCATATTTGGCATGAAATTGATAACCTGTACTAAATGTCTAGGTCAAGCTGATCTGGTCACTCTCTAAGACAATTTAAAAATTTTGAATGAAATTGATCAATTTCATTGCTGCATTTCTCAGCCAAAACATATTTACACAAAAACTGACCTTTCAAATCATTTTTAGCTTTTTGAAATAAGTATGTTTGGGAGGTTTTTGATATGATCTTCTTTTATTTGAAAGAGGTTTCAGGGCTCTCACCAGGAAATATTTAGGGTGTGGTGCTAGCATCTTCAGAATAACGATTCAATCGTGATAAATCATATTTATGTTATGTTTTATCCTTTTTACATGCTATTATTGTATATTCAGTCAAGTTTAGACTGGAAACAGTCATGATTTGCCAATAGGGTGTGGAGGGAGCTAAATAGAGTGTGGTGCTGCGCCACAGTCTAAAAGCCTGGTGAGAGCCCTGGGTTTTAGCAGCAATTGAAGGACACTATTTGGTCACAGAATTTCCAAAGAAATTCCAAAATTCGTGTTTCATTTGAAATGTATTGCCTGATGGTATAAATAGTTGTATCAGATGAACATGGCAATTTGTTCAATATTTAAGAAAAATGCAATCACTTTTTAATGAGCAGTAGCTACTCACTGTTTTTGACAGTTCCAATTATTAGAAACATGCACATATAATAACATTCATCATTGCCAAAAGGTTTTTATTATTGCACATTTTTTAATCAAAATTTCACCACAATGTGAGTTTTTCATTGAAATATATTATATATTTACATACATTTTCAGGCCTGTCAACTGTCCCGCAATTTGCGTATTTGTCACGCATTTGCTGAAGAATTTGAAGTCACGCCAGTTACTTTTGCGTGACAGAAAATGTCACGCAAATACGCATTTTACCTGGTAATTGTCAAGCAAAAATATTTCTGAAGAAAAATGTCTAAAAAAGATCGTCTACACAGCAAAAATACGAACGTCGGAAAAAAATGTACGCAAGATGTAATGAAATTTAAACCAAGGTGTTCAAAATTTGGATCAAGGTGTTCAGATTTGGACCAAGGTGTCCACATTTTGAGGGGAGGTGTTCAACATTTCCAAGTCACTCATGTTAGGTGTTCCCAAGTTGACAGGCCTGCATTTTTAACAATAATTTAGAATTTAAAATTAGTTACAATATTTGTTATGTCGCAATACTCAAGCATCATTAGAGATTCGTTTCATTAGACTATAGTTTTGTACTTGATTTCTCATAGTCACTTGACCTGGTTACCACAGAAGCAGACTCATTGTTCAGTCTCTTCATGCACAATTTCTTAGTTCTGCTTGATAAAATGAAGGAGAATAAGATGAAGACCCCTTGAAGAGTGTTACACACAATGAATAGAATAAAGAGGACCTGAGACTTGAGGAAACTGCCCAAGAATCCAAAGATCCATGTGAACCCCATAATGGATGTTAACTTTACATAAGCCAGAAATCTTGCCTTGTCACCATTTGAAGATGTAGCTTGTTTAGCCACGTTGGCTGCCTTTTGTATATGATATACAGTGATTGCAAACTGGATTATATTAGCTACAAGGACACAACCAATTGGGATAGCAAATGAGTATATTAGTGCCCTGTCCCCAACAATCCAACAAGCGAAAGTTCCTCCATAGTGAAACTCTAACTCAGTGACTAAATCAATTACAAGACAAATGCACACCCCAAGCACAGGTATCCCCCAGTTGTATATGAGATATGGGGCAAACTTGACCTGACCTGGTGCTCCCACTCTGCTCATAGTGCTGAATGTCCGACAAACAATGAAGGCCATAGTGCTCATCCAGGAAAAAGCTGCCAACCAAGCATAATGCTGAATGGCAGCCAGAGCCTTACAAAGACTGGCAATCTCAACACCATATGGACTAATGAGAAACAACAACTGGGCAATTAATAAACCAATGGAAAGGTTCATTGTGCACAATCCCGGGATGTTTCTTAGACCTGGTAGAGCAATATATACACATATAGTGATGAACAGAGCAATTATTGACAAGCTTGTTCCTATCACTGTTAAGTACTGTTCAACTAGCATGAGAATATTTTGTGTGTCTCCAGACATCGTTTCATTTTTGGTGAAATTCCCCTGTGTTGTCTCATTATTGGTGTAGTTCAGGCAATCTGTGGAATCTGGTTGATATTTCAGTTCATCAAGACATTCAACATGAATGACATTTTTATCATCAGTCATCACTCGCATTCCTCCACTGCTAAAGTCGATAAGAAGCGCAAAACTTGTAAACTTCGCAAGGTCCATCCCCGGTCCGTCTTTATTGTTGGCAAATTCTTCCGTGCTCTTACAGTTTAACTCAGATAGCAGTTCACCATTGCACAAAGCACAGTGTTCATTTTTGTAAACTCTCATTTCAAAAGAGATTTTTCTCTTGACATCTGACCTATAATTTCTGCATACATGCTCCAGTGTCTCATATTGTCTTACTGTATAATTCCCTGTTTGAATTATATCTGCACTACATGAATCTTCAACATCTTCTGTACATAGATTTTGCTCTAATGCATCAAGGTCTATTGGATCATATTCTGTTGTGCAATTATCAGAAAGAACATTGAAATATTCCACAACTCTTCTTTCTTTCATTAGTTCATCCAGTTTGGCTTCTACATTTTCCTTACATTTGAAATGTGGCTGCCAGATGTTTGTTTCTGCAATTTCCAAGTCATTACACTGTGCACAAAACATGTTCTTATACACCTGAGTTTTTTCACTGTTTGAGACTAAAATCCTATGGCTTATATCTGTTTTGTTATCATTCTCACAATCGTCTTTCAAAGGATGGTCACCAAGACAGTGAGATATTACATAAATGTTTGGAGAAATTAGTTTCTCATATGAACCCCTCCATTTAACATTTACGCACTTTACCAAGTTAGTCAATTTACCAGTTCTGGTCTTGATGTTATTTTCAAATTCATTGTTGTTGCCATTGTCAACTGGATCTGAAAACCCTATGAATGGTTGAATTTCAATTGGCTCCTCTCTGGGCTCTTCGGGCGTTTCACCTGCAGTTGTAGGAACATGCATGATGCATATTTCTTCATAATTGTAGCAACAGTCCCCGTATTGAATACAGTACGCATCACAAAAGCATCCACGGGTTTTTGATTGTTCTGACCTTGGTAATTTGCAGTTATTCTTCAAATCAAATGTCGTACATTTTTGCGTACATCCCTTCAGTGTGATCCCTAAGATTGTCGGCCCTTCCACTTCAGGTTCCAGAGTGGTTGTATCTGAAATGAGTTTTAATATTGTAATATTTATTTTTTCACCTGCTATCTGTCCCACTGAGTGGACCGACCTTCTCAGGTCATCCCTTAACAGAGATTTTAATTCTGTGTTTCAAATAACAACAAAATGTACACAAAATGCATGATGAAATCAAAACATAAAAGAAGTGTTTCTCCTGAGATGGTGTATTTGTGCTCAATAAAAGGGTTTACATAGGTTGACTTACAGTCACCTGAGTCCTAGAATAAAGATATAATCAACTTTACTGATTCTTGGGATCTGATGTTATTAACAATTTACCTGTAACTGATGTAGGTATTCCTGTTTCAGTTCTCTCTGTGTTCTTTATTTCATCCTCTCCAGCAGTAAAGTTCACCCTCTGAATAGTCAGTTGCCCATCTATTGAAGGTACCCATAAAACACAGCATATTAGAATACCATGAAGAGCTTTCATCATCCCTATTGTTTTTATTATTTCACTCTGTATCAGTTGTTTTAATTCAACTTTTTTATAATTTTATTTTATTCTGGTGATATGGTGTACATGGAATTCATTCCACCTCTGATTACATCTGGATATTCTCTAGTTCTATCTCAATTTACGAAATAGTTGAGTCATTTGTTTTTCGAGACCTCTCCGAGTTGTTTATTGTGAATCACTCAATGCTATTTGATAGAAACATGTCACTCGCAATTAACTAATTATTGTTTTCGATCTATATTTTTATTTGAATAGCATTACTTGTTACTTTGAATCCATTCAACCAGCTTTTAGTTAAAATGTTTACTTGTTTGATCTTTGCAATCATGTTCCTGATTGTTTGTGAAAGTCAATCAGACTTGATGGAAATTGATATATAATCGCTATACATTACGCACTTAAAGAATAACTTGCTGTTCGATAGTTACTTATCCATTAATTTTTTACCTCTCACGAATAATAGTGTTCCATTAGTCGGAAATTAAATGCAGTATGTTCAAAAGCTATTTGTTGAGATTATAAGACTGTAGAGACACAAAATTGAGAAAGAAATATTTAATGATTTTATGATCATAATAAGCTTTTGCTTTCTAAAAAGTTCTGCTGTACAAATATGTACCACTTAAAAGGTTATCTTAAATGATGTGTTTAACAGCTAGTTAAATAGGAATGACAGGAAAGCTTTTAAACTTAAAATGGATCCTAATGGCTCATTAGCAGATATCAATTCTTATCTCAGACATTTAAAATGATGGAAAGATACTAAGTAAGAAGTTGATCAATTAAATGGCAGTAAATCTGACCTTGGTATTCTGATACTCCTCACACCTATCTGTGTTCACTTAATAAGAAACTGACATACTTTTACTCTAGTGTATTCCTCCAGTCCTACAATAGGAAACTCAGTGACCATGAAAGCATTAACAAATAATTGTGGACAAGTAAGTTCACAAGAGAAATAGTCTATGAATGAAATCCCATTAATAATGTGTTCTTCCCTTGTTGCAGGAGTACCTGACCCCACTAGAGCAGTCCAAACCATCCATTCTGAGCAGCAATACATTGAAATGTATATTCTACAAGATCAGAGGAGTCCTCCATTGCCACAATATGTTCCAGATTGAGCTAGCAGAAACTGTCAAGAAATGGGATGAAGATGAAACTATTGGGAATGTCTTCACTGCATCTGTGAGTTCTCCTAAATATATTTTAGCCCCTCAGTTGAAATACTTGATTCAAATAGTGGTCAACTATGCAATGTATTGCCGGTTGATAGTATTGGGGGATGATGTCACATCATAACATCACAACGGTGAATCAGAGGGAAAATTTGTCACCACCAAAAGTGGTGCCATATTGTTTTTAGTCTCCAACTTTTTGTGGACATTGTTCAGCATTTGGCTGTCAGCATTTGGCATTCGGCGGTCGGTGCCTGTAACAGATGGCATGTAGTGACATTTTGCATATTAATGCCTTGTATTTTCTTCTGACAACAAAACAATTGACTGTTATTATATTCCTCATTCAGCAATCTCAGCTTCTATTACAGTCAATATCTGAATTGCAGATCTATAGTATGCTGTACGATAGTATAGTATAGCCTTTATAATTGGAGCCTACATTAAAATAGCTCACAAATAAGTAAATACCTTATGCAATATAAGATATTACATTAAAAATGCAATCCCCCAATACTCTTTTCCTCCCCCATTCACACAGAGATGGCACCCTATATGATATTATGTTTAACTATTTTCAGTTCTCCAAGTCCATGGTGTTTGAGGTGTATAGTGCCTATGTTAATAACTTCTCTGTAGCATGGGAAGCCCTTAAGAAATCAACCAGAGACAAGCAGCAGTTTGCAGACTTTCTTAATGTAAGGAAATACTCAAGTTACTCTTGATATATTTAGATAGTAGAATTCAGTTGATGAAAATAATTGGTAGGTTCAATAATTCAGTAAAACTATACATATCAAATACGAGGGGTGATCCAAAAGTCTTGGACGCCTCGCTCTAACTTTGCTATTTCCTTATATAATTACATGAAAGTTTCAGAGAGTAAGGATCAACATCTTAACAACTTTTTGTATAAGTTTCAACAGAAAATAATATATTTCAGCTACTTTTCTAAATGTTTTTTAATACCGGGTCCCTGCCACCCGGAACGGTATTTAAATATAGCAAATCACGTCACAACTGTTATAATATGGCAAATACTTTAGGTGCAGGTGCACAACCTAACACCAGTCATGATATGAGAGAATTTCCGATTTTCAGTCTGAGTGCCATATGCCATCATCATCTTCACATATTAAGACCTACTTTTCAACATATTTTCCGCGAATTTGAACTCATCTTTCATACCGCTTTACCAATGAATGGAAGTCATTTATGAAACCGCCATTGCTTATGTGATACAAATGCTGCTGGAGTGCCACTCTAAACCTCATACAATGAGCAATAAAAAATTTCTTTCAACCCTCCTTTTTTCTGGAGAAAAGGAAGAAAATCACACGGAGCCATATCTAGACTGTATCGTGCATATGGTAGCTGCTCAAGGTCAATAATAGTGAAAATATCTTGAACTATTCTTTGTTCCACTTTGATTTCTTTCATGTTCTGCATTTCAGCAGCCATCTTGCAGCAAAAATGATACCAGAATGAGGGTTGCTTGTCTGATGTCATTTTCTTAGAATTTGACATATACGGCCATTGTCATATGTGACATTATAACTAAAACAAAATTAATTGGTTGAGTAGTAACAAATGAAGTAAACTAGCATGGTTTAACATTCAAAATTCAAAAAAGATAGTGGTCAAGACTTGCGAAACAAGTGAAACGGCGGCAACATTTAAGGCTGAAAGTTGCCATGTGCGAATACCGTTCCGGGTGGCAGGGTCCCTATATTAAAAACTATCTAGAAAACTACATAAAATATATAATTTCTCCATGAAATTAATACACAAAGTAGTTAGGTTGTTGATCTTTATTATTGGAAAGTTTAAAGTAATTTTATCAAAAACAAACAAAATTAGAGCAGGGCGTCCAAGACTTTTGGATCACCCCTCGTACATTTGTTTCAGTTGCTAATAGTTTCACAACTAAGTGTTTTTTAATGTTACTCATACAGTGATGGGCTTATTCTATTGATCATATTCAATTAACCTACTGTATTCTATTGGTTATACTTATCTATTATATGTTTTTGATTTGACCTACTTTTACAGTTTGACCTATTTTTGAATAACGAGTATAGGAATCACCAAAATGATGCCATTTTTATTCAAATTCAAATTTACCATAGTTATAAACATTGTCCATACACTAAAAACAGTAATGTATGTTTATACACCATCAGATATAATCATACTGACATCCTTACAGCAAAAGCAACGTGCCAGCCCTGATAAGCTGTCCATATTTGGTTTGATGGTGAAACCTGTCCAGAGATTCCCTCAGTTTATACTTTTACTTCAGGTAAATCACTTTCATGTTGTTATATAAAAGGCAGTACAGCGAATCAACCTAAGAAATATTTAGCACCCAAATATGAATAAACTGTGATAGAATGTTATTAGAGATAGAAAGAAGCCACATTTCGCTTTTGTAATCCATCCATCTGTTCATACATTCGCTCATTGGTCTGTCTGGGTAATAACTCAAATACCAAGTTCTACTAGATAGGCTGATGCCTTATAAGCATAGGGCTTCTGCTCAAGAAGGAATTTTCAATATGGCCACTTAGTTCATAAAGGGTAAATTTTCAAGATGACTGCTGAATTCAAAATGGCGGCATTTTTTAAGAAATATAATTTGTGGTACCATTTACATTTATAGAATTTGATCCAAAGTTCATTAGCTGATGCTCTATGGGCATGAATATCTTACACAGGAAGGAATTTCTGAAGTTAATTCCTAATCAATTAGATAACATAAATATTAGTTGACATTAAAAATATGCTAGGCATTGTAATTGCATATCGACATATCTTCTAAAATACTTCTGTTTGCAGGACCTACTAAAGTACACACCTCGTGAACACCACGATAGACTTCCCCTCCAGGTGGCACTCACTGAGCTGGAGAACCTTGCTCATAGACTGAATGAAAAGAAAAGAGAGAGTGAACAAAGACATGCAGCCAGACAGGTAACCTATGTCACACTGAGTACAGACAATAGGGAGGTTTAGCTATGTGTTAAGAGAATTTGGATGTGAATGTGGAGTATTATGACCTCCGGGGATTACTGTTCCTGGTCTCTCAATTGGTTTTTCTAGGGACGTAATTACTCAGGCCACAGGGACTGGTGATAAATAGTTGATGTTTACGAATTAATTCTTGATACATGCAGTCAACTGGATTCACTTAATGAACTATAAGCATGGGTTTGATTGCTTAACTCCATAGCTGTTATCTTTTAATTATCTGTCATAAGTTTTTCATTTATTGGTGTTTTAATGCTTGATCCTTAGCAGTACAGACAGTAAAAGTCTCTTGAACTTGAACAGTTGTATGACCAGCTAAATATGTTTAATTTTGGATGTGGTCATGGAAACAAATGGAAAGATGGACTTCAACTTGTGAAGTGTTCAATTAATAAAGACAGATGTTCTATTCACCAAGTATTAAAGGGGCAATAAGGCTTGTAGGGAGAAAATAGGAAAATTTTAACTTTTTCTGAGCTATCAAGGCAACAGTTGGCTTAACATCTTCTTCGACATACCTATTTTCTTAAAATGTATGGATAAACTATCAATTTTGGCATTAAAAAAATGTAAATTCAGTTCAAAGCTTCAAAAAGGGGACGTCCACTTTTATATTTTTAAGATCCACCATGTTTCAAGGGGAATATAAGCTGAAATAATGATTATCTAGGGGGTTTCTTTGTAGAAAATAAAAATAGATGTTAGTCTTGATGAAATATCCAAACTTAAATATATTTTGACACTGGTCCATGATCGTTGAATGGCCCCTCTGCACTACTTGTTGCACCTTTAATGTATGTTTACTCATATTGGGCTATTGTGGCCATATTTCCTGCCAAACGTGTCATGCTTTTTAACAACAAGAGCCATCTTTTCAACATTTCTAAAGCTATTTGAATACCAAATTGAACACCTCAAAACTCCATCCTGACTTCATGCTTTCCACCTTTAGGTGCTGGCTAACATGGGCAGAACTGGTCAGAAGGCAGAGACTGCAGGACAGTACCTTGTCAGACAAGATGATCTTGTGCAGCTAGTAAGTTTAGACAGTTTGCTTGAGGCTCCTGATGACACATCTACAAAAATAGTTTTATTCATTTCTGTATTTATTCAATTTAATTTAGTTTTATTCATTTTAATTTGATTTTTAGATTTATATTTATCTTAATGATAAAAGTATATTAGGATGTGAATGTGATGTCATTTTGTTAAGTTCTTGTCCCTTGTGTTGGCCTATATTGATTTGTTTCATTTTTAGGAACACAACCAGCAAACAGACACAGTCAAGACAAAGTCACGAAGATTGTTTCTCTTAAATGATATGCTCATCTGTGCAACAGTAATACAAAAGTAGGTGAAATATTTTGATTACTGTAATTACCATTGTATGTAGTATTCAGGGGCGTAGGAAGGTGTAAATTCAACACTACGCCAAAAATATGAAAAAATTGTGTCAAATCTTAACGAATCAAAACGCCTCTTTTATGCTCGTAAAACGTAATTTTTATGGTAATACCTTTCTAATTGTGCTTAAAATGTTCGAATGTTTTTCATGATATAAAATCACCATGGAAAGCCGATCTTTTAAATCTCAACAATACAGATTAAAGAAACTAGTATGATCAATAGAAACATGTCCGTGATCAATGATACAACATAACTCTAATGTCTTCAACTTTTTTTATAAGATAAATAAAGCCCATGCAAAAGTCAACGTGACATTTTGTGGTAAATTGTTTTTTCCTTTCAAAATAATTATTGGTGCCTAAATGCTTTATTTCCTAAAATAATAATCTATTATATTTCAAATAAAATAGAAATTAGGGTAATTGCTTTCCTAGAACTGAAGTTGAAATGTACTTTCATTTTTACTGGCTTAAACTTCCAACTATCATAACCCTCTACCCCAAATCACCTTGATTTTTACGCCAAAAAGTGCCATTTATCGTGGCCGAAGCTAGAAAAAAGTAACAGAGGAACAAAAACCTTGCAAAGAGTACTATTGAAAAAATCGAACATATTACATGGTCTCCAAAAACATTTCTTTAGTGTGCTCGAGATCACAAACAATTTATTAACAATGAGGAAATATGACTAAAGAACATAAGGAAATTATTAAGCTATTTCATTCTAGCTTTTCAACACTACGCATTGGCGTTTTGGCGTATATTGTTCCTACGCCACTGGTATTTGTACTTGGAATCAGAGGTCTTCATTTCTGATCAAGTCATAGTATAGATAAGTTCTTTGATTGGTGGAAATGCCAACAGAAGTGTCCAATTAGAGGCCTCGACAGATACGTTCATCCAAGATCATGGTGCATCCTCTTGTAGACTAACAGAGATTGTTATAAGAGTGTGTTGTTTCTTGTGCAGGGAGTCAGATAGTGGTCCAGTGGAGAAGTTACGTATCAAATGGAATGTGACCTTGAAGGATGTAGAGGTCATTAACACTACCCTCACATCCAAGATGGAGTACACATACAGGGGTCCCCCTGGAAGGTATGTTTACTTGACAAAGAACATCTGTTCTTCGGCTTGGTCAGATGCAGTCATGTGCCCCACAAGTCAACCCACACCTTAAGATATCCCTAACTTAAGTTTGGCACATGTGTCCACTACAAGTCAATACCACATTTCAGTCATCCATTGCATTAATCACATCAGTCACGGGTATATTATCCATTATTAGGGGTTTCACTAGAATTTCTCACAACAGGCTAAATAAATGAAAACAACAGGCAAAATTAATGGAAATCATCAATCTAACCTGGAAAAGTTGAAAAGTCCCTAAAACAACAGGCAAGGACGATTCTCGGTTTGGAGAACGAAGTTCATCAATCTAAATGAGCATTATCCCTGCTTCGGACAAATTTGATTTTTTTTACATGATATAGATTTGAATGTCTTCTTTTGAATAGTCATAATTTAATTTGGGTAATATTTCTAGATTTTTCGCAAAAGAATATTAGCGCAGTACACTGATGAACTTTTTTCCACAAATCGAGACTTGTATTTTATTAAATCGGTCTAATTGAGCGTTATCCCTGCTTCAGACCAATTTGTTATTTTAACATCTTGTAGATTTAAATGTCTTCTTTTGAATATTCATAGTTTAATTTGGGTAATATTTCTATATTTTTCATGAAAACAATTATTAGCCCAGGAGACTGTTCTCCAAACCGAGAATCGTCCTTTTGTGAAAACAACTGATGAAAATTGCCTGTTGCCTGCTGCTAATGAAACCCCTGCTTTATCTACCTTTTTGCTTACTTGAAGGATTTTCTTTCTATTTTGAGGTAGAATATACCCTTGGAATAACAAAGGTAGTAGGTTTAGCATAGAAACATTTTTAAGTGTTCAAGGCGCCCTCCCCCCCCCTTCCCCCTTACCAAGAGCTGGTTACACAAGAGAAAAGATATGTATGAATGTATAATCAAGTACCATATCTTATATAGGTCCACTATAGTTCTGAAGAAACATGACCAGGATGTAGAATCCCAGTGCAGCAGTGACCTAGATGACATGATGCATGATCTCCCCCTTATCATACAGATTGGTCAACTAGCAAGTCAGCTACGTCTTCCTGTTCAGGTTAGTACGAGCCAGTAAATTGTATGCCCTGTTAACCTGAATATGGTAAAGCCTGTTCATTCAAAGTTTTGATACAAAAGAGGCCATGCGAAAATAAGAAGTAAAAATTAAAAAATGTTTGAGTACAGGTCTATGTATATAACATAATATTGTATTGTTTGAAAAATGAATGTGTAATAAATAAATGAATAAATGTTGCCCCGTGGAAAGAGCTTACGGCTTGTATTGGCATATTGTGGAACATTGAAAAAATAAGACAAATAAAAAGTATAAATGTTTGTCATGCAGGGATTGAGTCAGGAAAACATCAACTCAAAGGTCCGGGAACTTCAAGGTCAAATTACGCTGAAGGATAAGCTAGACACAAGGACTATACAACTTTCTATGCCAGCCAGGTATGTTCTCAATACAAACTATGTTCAGGGTATTGAGATACATAGGAAGGAATATATTATACGATTATCTTACACATACTTCAGGTTTTGAATATTGAAATACGATATAAATATTTTGACAATTCAGGGTGCACTTCGGGGTTATAATGACGTGTGAGGAGTTTGCTTCTGCTCCTTTCTAGAAATATCGAAATTACTGGCACATGATTGATTGCCAAATGATTGATCAATGGATTCAAAGTCTTGAATTAATATGCTCTCACTATAACTACATTTTCTCAAAGAGTTTTTGTTTGAAAGTTAATTGAATTACTTTGTAATGATGCTGAATGTGGAATAGAAAAAAGAGAAGATGTGCAGGATGAACATATTGAAATGCACAAAGAGCAGTTCGATGGTTAAATGTTTTCCAAAAATTGGTAAATTAAATTATAAACGATTTTGATTTATCAGTCTATTCTAGTGTGAGTGTGTTGAATAGGTCAGAAAGGCACTAAGTTATATCATAGTTTTAATATTTATCTTCTAGGCTACTTTCTCTGCAAAAACGACACAGTACTCTCAGACAGAATAAGAATCGGTAAATGCCATGTATGTTGCATGCAGATCCTGTGCTATGCATCATGTAGCCTATTATATGCGATACATAATATCGATTGAAAAACATACATAATGCTTATATATTAAAGATAGTTCAATTAAAACAGTTTGATTGTCAAATAGATATGGCACATCTCAAATCACAGGGCTCTTGCCATTATTCTCCAGTTCAAAATGATGTGGCTTTTTTGATGATTTTTTTTTAAAACAGGTAGGCTTTTTTGATGATGATTGGAGCCTTGTGATTGGATTTCAAACGAGACAAATTGTTTCTTGAACTTGCTTTGTAATCATAAATGAACATGATACAAGATTTACAGAAAATTTGAATCTCATCACATGAATGCCGCTTCCACAAAAACTAATCTAAGATTTATGTAATAAAATGTATGAAATTGCTTGGGAATAAGTAATCTACCTTGGCTTTTTGCTCATTATATGTTCTAAAACAGTATATATTTTACCTGTAGTTAGTGAGACTACACTTATACACATACTAACCAATGTTAATGCTTGGTGTTTTTGCTAGAATGTTCCCATATTATGTTATGAAAGTAATTTTATTAAAGGGCGGGGAAATTCCTATATTTTTAAAGTTAAAATATTGGAATTAATATGGATGACATGTTATTTCAACATCGATAAGCCTTGGCTAAGAGCAGGTCTAATCCTTCTTTAAATTACTTTTGCAAAGAATGAAAAGGTTGATGTTTTATCTTCCCCTGTTAGTTGCATCCTGTGCCAGATGTGGTTGAAGGATATAAAAACACAATAACACTCAATGGTTCGATAACAATTAAATCATGGAAACATGTGAATTTAGTTATGTGCTATCACTTGAAAATGCCACACCTTTCAAAATGGCTTTCATTTTTCTGAAAATCTGATCATTTTGGTGATTGATAAACTCAATTATTGCTTGACCTATTTTTAAATGATTTGATTCATCTATATGCATTATTTGTCATGATTGAGTGTCATGTACATTACATAAGACAGTATAAGTTTCAATGTATATTGTATTGTAGTTTAAATGTATATATATTGTAATTTCAATGTATATTGTATTGTAGTATAAATGTACATGTAAAGTATTGAAGTATGAATTTAACCTGTATGTTGTAGGGGAGGTAGAGTGATTCAGACTATGCAGACTGTGGGGACTAAGAGCAGAGAGGCTTGGATTGATGATTTCTACTACACTAAACTAGCACTAGGTATTAGAACATCTCCATATTATCTCTGTCTATTAAACAATTGTTTTGTATGTGCTGGTATGACAGCATCTGTCCAAGTATGCTCCCTGGTATAAGAGTCTCCCCAAAACTACTGTTGAGATTGTTTGGAGTGCATTCTGACTTCTAATTCCAGCATTTCAACATGACATAGCCTACCTTGAGTTTTAATTCAATTCTTCAATAACCACAAACTTATTGATCAACTTTGTACAATATATATTAAGCTGACTGTATTTAAGAAGTTATGTTTTACAGGGTCAAGCAACAAGCCAGCATGGAGTATACCAGAACCTAATGTCACCAGTTTTGCACGTCTACCTTTGTTCATGAACCCTCTTCCACTGAATATCACCGAACAATACACCCAGGTACGTTGAAAATAGTACAAATATAGTGTTTGTTCATTCTTTATCTTCACATGTCAACCGAGTAAAGATGATACATGCTAATGATTTCCTTGCCATGTACTATTTCAGAGCATGCCGTATTATGAGGTTATATAATGGTTCTTTCTGTATATCGTTTTTATACTCGAGTGAGTATATGATATATTCACAAGTGAGCGTAGCGAACGAGTGAATATATTATATTCTCACGAGAGTATAAAATGCACGCCACTCTAAGTTCAATTACAGTTGATTCGAACACAATCATAACAATTGATCTCGAACCATTTATGACGTCACTTGATTCTAGGAAATCATGAAAATTTTCATGATTTTTTTATTCATTAGTTCCCAGAATGCACTTCTACAGTGGTATACGGAGGAGTTGTATACGATGACGATATACCACTCTCCACTGTGTATCGTTGTTATAGACCCATGTTATACAACTGTAATTGGACTTAGAGTGGTATAAGACATGTTATCCCCATGTTGTATATACTATACCACTGATCTTTCCCTTTCCTGTATTATGTTTCAGATATCATGTGCTGTGCCATTAATTCTCCCCATGGAGAATAGTGAAGGAATGGGGGTTCCACACATGTGGGTTTGTAGTGGAGATGAGAGCAGTGGACAAGTCAGTATGTACACATTTTAGAGAACACATGTACATAAACTAATGTACCTCTTGAGTAAACATGAAAAGTAGTCAATATGCCCCAAATGTACAGACAACAACTTGTCAAGTGGACACAACATTTATCTATCTGTGGATGAGTATAATCATAGAAAACTAAACATGTTATTGAAAAAAGGCATACTATGGGTGCCAATTCAGTCAAGTAGGGTTCTGTGGATGTGACACACATCAATTACTTAAGTACTATGTTCATACAGAACCCCTAACTACAAAATGTGCTGATAATGTGTTAGATACTGTGAAGCACAGATTTGCATCATGTACTTCTATTCAACCTTTATGGGGTATTATAAAACAAAACTTTATGTATGACATGTCAGAAGATCAAATAATACAAGGCATTTTAAAGATGATGTTCAAACAAAAAAGTTAAATTATATTATACTCATTGCAAAGTGGTGTATACATAAACATACTCTATAGGTTTTTATAATACTATTGACTTGTTCTGTAATTTTAAAATAGAGCTTTCCAAGAGAAATATTATTATGTAATGCATCAGGTAACTTATGTAATGAAATTTTTAAATTGATGTAATCTTTTTAAAATATCTGAAATAAAAAGAATTTTAAATATAAAAAAATGTTCATACAGAACTACATTGTATATTTTTGCTTACAGGTATAGTTTCCTTCTACACAACTTGTCCAAGGATAGTTGAATCATTCAAGGTAACAGATAGCAGGATAGTCAGTGCAGAGCTGGTGCCTGGGCATGACATCACTTCAGATACTATCTGGATGGCAACTTCTGACTCAAAGTATGTTCTTAACAGTTGGGGTCAAAGATATGCTATTTAAATTTGCAGTCAAAGGATTTTAAATTTTAATTGAACATCTTAGTCTTGTCTCAAGTCTCTGGACCCCCCCCCTTTTTTTACTTTACGAATAGAAGGAGAGGTGTGCTTGCATGAACATCCATATTAAGATCATTAAAATTATATGATTATTACGGTGTAATTGTAATATTTAAAACATGGTTAGGGGTGTTATAATTTCCAAAATATTTAACCCTTCGCAGGAATTGAGTTGACTTTGGACATCCTCTGTCCACCATGCTTTTTATTGTACATTATTAAGATTTTCACCTCATTTTTTCTAAAAAAATTTTATTTCTAGGATGAGCATTTCCCACGTGGAGTCAAAAGGTCGCCATCAGTCCACACTTACCTTCCCTACTCAGGCGCCTGTGGTGAAGATGCTTTATATGAGAGATACTCTGTTTGCTGGCATGGACAATGGTTCTTTAGCTGTATATAGAAGGACAAAAGGTACAGGCTTCCATGAAAATAATTCATTCTCAAATATTCATAACTTACTTATGCACTTAACTCACCTTAACATTGTTCATTGACGGAGAATAGCTTTTTCAAAAAAATATAAGTCGATGTGTTTTAACAGATCAAATTGAATCTTTAGTTTTTTTGGCAATAAAATGTATTACACTAGTCTATTTAATCCATGGTTTCATAATTTCAGAAGATGTCTGGGATTATAATGCCCCTGAGTTGTTAGAGTTGGGCTCTACCCCAGTAACCTGCCTGCTGGCTATAGATGATTACATTTATATCTCAGTTGGCAACAACATCACCATCTATGATATATCATCCTCTACCAAACATGTAGGTGTATTCTGCATTTAACTAGTCTTGAAGCAATGTATTTTGTCGTCCATTGTCTTGAATATTGAGTCAGAAAATAAGGATAACTTGATGCATGACTAACTTCCTCATATAAATTACAGGATGCTGTTTTTTTATTTGAAGGTTGAATTAGTCCTTTGGGGAATGTATTTGCATCAATATATGTATTCAATTTTCAAGAACTTAACTTTATGAGTTATTGAATGATTTGAAGTGCAATACACATATATATTCTGCCCAAGAAATTCTATTTTGGAACAAGACATTTTGGCCCACTGGTAGTGTGTCATCCACTTAAACACCAGTAGCATCTCACTTTTCTCTCCAGACAAGACTGCTCTTCTTGACACCTTTCATTTGGAGGGGTTTCAAGCTGTTCCAATCTCAACTAGGGAACAAATTTTACAATTCCACCATTTCTTCCGGAATCCTCTTCATCTAAGATTTCTGACTAAGCCCCAATTTACTTGACATCTCAATCATCCTCTTTGGGCAACAGAACCCATCACTGCCACCAATGTCTCGCTTTGCCCTTTCCCGAGTATCCTGAATGCTCATCAAAGAAAAGATCAGGAGCGATCAATAATGAATCTTAAAGGTCTTTCTATGAGTGCCGGTGTGAAAGAAATGATGGTCCCCCAGGGATTATGGTCCCCTTTCTTAACGGCCCTTACTGGCCCCAATTGCATATAAGATAATGAGGGAAAGAGTTGTATTTAGGTCACCATATAAATCAATGGAGAGTAGGACCATAATTTGATAGGACCTCCTACCCTTTTACACCTGCCTTGTTTGGTAGTACCTAAATTAAAGATGCTTCACACGAAACAATTGCATACACATTTTTAATCTATTCCAACATAGATGATACAAAAAAATACAATGTCCATATACAATGTCACTATGATCTTTTTCGGCACATCTCTGTGGGAAATATCTTCTCTGCTTTTGGAATGGGTTCAGCTCTAGTAGACTATAGGAGTCACTTTGTCTATATAGGAAGTATTGTACAGGGTGTCCAAAAAAAACAGGACCGTAAGAAAGTTGAATAACTCAGTCAATTTTGCATATTTTGCCTTGAAATTTTAGAATTATGTAGTTCATTCAATGTGAATTTTGTTCTGAATGTTTAATGATAATCTGTTTTTTGTGTCAAAAACTACAGTCCTTTACAAAACATGCTCAAAGTGGGCACTTCTCCTCTCTATGCACAAACGAATCCTGCGAACAAAGTTGTTAATGACCCTGACATCTACACATTAATGTGGATGGTAAATATTGGGGTAGTTATTGCCCTCTTAAGATTGTTAGGGGCCTGTCCATATACACATTGGCTTTGAGAAATCCTCAAAGATAAAAATTTGGGGGATTTAGATCAGGCGAATGAGGTGCCCATATGGTTTGCGTTCTGCAACTGATGAGTTGACCACCAAAGCATTGCCTAAACCATTTCAGCATATCATTTGCAGTGTTGGGGTGGTATTGGCTTGTTGAAACCACTGCTTAATTATCTCCTTAGATGTCCTTCTGGTGCTTAGTGACCTCCAAAACTTGGTGAGAACTTACTGGTCCTTGTTCATGGTGATAGCACGTCCACAGTCATCTTCGAACCAAAAGGGACTGATGATTCCATGTTTCCTCATTGCCACCTAGGCAGTGCATTGTTCAGAATGCAATGGATGCTGTAACACTTCATCAGGAGGATGTAAGCCCCAGTAGCAATTGTTCTTGGAACAAACTTGTCCATTCAGAAAGACATGTGTGTAGGAGGATCATCAACAACTTTGTTCGCCCGATTGAATTGTGCATAGAGATGAGAGGTGCACATTTGGGGCATGTTTTGTAAGGAGCTGTAGTTTTTGACTCAATTGGTACATTATTATCAAACTTTCACAACAAAATTCACATTGAATGAACTAAATAATTCTGAAATTTCAAGGCAAAATATGCAAAATTGACCGAGTTATTCAACTTTCTTACGGTCCTGTTTTTTTTTGGACACCCTATGTATCTGGTCTTGGGCAGTGTCTGGGCTCTAGGAGTAAACTCTGCTCCAAGAGTCTCTCGTAACTTCTCTGAGTATTACCAATTCACTCTCTCTCTCAGAGTAATCTCACTTGGGAGGAATTAGAACTCCAGGAGTACCATGATTCTGAAAGTGTAATCTCAGCTCCAGGAGTCGTCTCGTCCCTGCGGGAAATCACGTTTCTGCTCTTGAACTGAGTCCAGGCTCAGGGAGTATCATCAGTATTGCCCTTAACTGACCATTTTAGTCCATAACCTAACTTTGCTAAGTTGTTGATAGGTTAACATTTTAACGTCATGGGTCCCCCTACATGTAGCTATGCCTTGTGAATTAGTGAGTAAATGGCATAATACTGACAAAAATACCTCATTTTTGTGAATGTTTTACCGTTGCTAGGTGTATCTGGTCAATTTGGACCTAGTTAACTCAGACCTAAAGGTATTCTGGGAGATACAAGTGACAAAATATTGCCTCTGGAACGAGATCAAACAACTTTGACATATTCTTAACCCTACCTATTTTGCAATTGAGCAATCAACGCAAGTATACATACCATATTTAAGGGCTTTGTATAAAAAAAACCTCCTACCTTATACTCACCTACCCACTATACGTGGGACATGATACAGTCTTTGAAGGGTTCAACTTTCAAGATCTTAGTTTATTAAATCTTAGTTTATATGATGAATTATAGATGCATTTGTAACGACCCTTGATAGCAAGTTGCTACTATACATCCCAGCTGGGTTCGATTCCCACTTGGGGCATCGAATTTAGCACACTTCCTTTCAATTTCTTTATCTGACTTGTTGGACCTATGCTCGCGGTCGTTAGTTATTTATTCCCCTGGGGCAACCTCGGGTCATTACACATTAAAATGCATCCATATGCTTTTATTATGAGGTAGGAGGTTTTTTATACAAAGCCATATTTAAGCACATAAAGGACACATCCATAAAGATAATTTTGATTGATCAAACCAATTATTCAGATTTTGCTGTGGATTTGATTTTGAATGCTTCAAAATGATTTTCTAATGCTTACTATGATTTCTATTCTATTTCTATTCTTTTTCGATAAGCATTTAATCAGGGTGTTGAAGTTAACAAAATATAGAGGTACTACATTACTTCCAATATACAGAATGAAGAAATATATCAATACATTATTGTTGTAAAGTACAGCTTGAAAATAACATTATTGTTTGTAATACATTTTGGGCATATTATTAAAGTTTCATGTAAAATCATACTATTGGTGACTATGTTTTAGGCATATTTAATCCTATTTGATTTCACAATTAGAATGTATGATTTATGATTGACTCTTGCAATTATATATGATCACTTTTGGTTTTATATATTAATTTTCACTTTAACGCTCAAAATATCGAAAAAAGATTTAGAAATACATTGGTACAAGTTGACTAGGGTCGATGTTAACTAGGGTGCGAGTTGACTAGGAATCGTTGCTATGTGTTTGCTAGGCATATGTTATGACTACACGATGCCTATTGTGTAAACATACAGGTCGTCAACTAAGTCTGTTCTCATCTTAGCTTTTTTATTTTGGAAGTTATCATACTTTCCCATGTATCATTTTAAAGCTTATGTAAAATGCTGCTCACCCTTAGAATATCAAAAATGAACTCTTTCTAAATTGCTACAATGTTTCTTGTAAAGTTGTAGTTGACCATTGATAACGTCAAAAGAAGTTAAATTACCAGAATAGTGAATGGATGGTAAAAAGTTAATGATACTGCAATTATGGAGGACAGGGACATAACATTAATTGAAGACTAACAAGAGGAGAAACTTTATAGCCATGAAACATTGCTCAAATGTATCAAAAGGCTCCCAGAAGCCTGGAAAGTGCAACACTCCTGTTTCTGAACATTTTGGAATTGTATCCTCGTAAAATGAGACTGCCTGAGCTGCTTGGGGGAAACATACAAACTATTAAAAATGTGAAATATGGACATCACTAAAAATGCTCTAAAAATTTGGAATTTAACCTATCATTCAGAAATTTGGTATGTGATCAGCAAATTGAATTCCCTTTAAAATGATTTTTGATGTCCCTATGTTATTTCTAAATCAAAAAAGTTAAGGGGGAGGGAGAACAGACTTATTTGATGCCCTGTTCATTGTATTTATGAAGCTCAGATGTGTTTTGTGGTTGCATAAATTGTAAATAGCATAATATTCGGCAAAATACCTCATTTTCGGCAGCTTTTGACCGTTTTTAGACGGTTCCTAGGCAGGTATTGTCTTGCAGAGTGCCCGTTTTGAACACACACATTGGTATTTTTTAGATTATTATATTTTAATCTTAAATGAGTGTTTTGATGACATAACCTGTGAGTAAATGGTAGAATACTGGCTGAACTATCTCATTTTTGGCAAACTTTAGGACATTGCTATGTAGTTTCTAGGCAACACAGATGACATCACAATAACCAGTGTACAAAGACAGTAATATACTGTAGGGTCAATGCTGAGGAGTGATTCTTTCTCCATATCTAGATGTTTGAGTGCCTATACAATGATGAAACTAGGGCAAAATGGCCATAATAGGGCATTTTAATCCATTCCTAAGTGGTTGCTAGGCAACATGATGACATCACAAGTTCTTAACCACTTTATATTCGATGGGGGTACTATACTGGACATATGTGCCACGTTTTGTTTTCCAACGTCTAAATGGTTTGGTAGCAAACACCAAACACATATACACACAGATAGACAGAGAATCAGTAAATTTTAGTAAGATGCGATTAACTATGGATTCAGCATTTTACGATAGTGTAGCCATGGGTTTAAGAGGCTCTAGAACAAAAGTGTATACGTTTTATGTAACATCAAAGGTATCACAGGAAAGAACACATTAACATGAACAAAAATAATCTCATTTTATTTGATAAGAATATTCACTAAGGTATTTAATTGATATTGATGTGGAGCAATTCGCTAAATATACCTTAAAATGGGAATTTGAGGATATTATGACGTCATAATTACCGGGTGAACAATTGAAACCGACTTAATAGTACATAGGGTGACGGGATATTTTATTACCTTCGATATGGTACCAATATCATTAAGAATAGTTAAAAATTAAAAAAGTTATGGCCAATATTGTGTTTATCATACTTTATGGATTATGAAAAGTGGGCGTGGCACTTTGCATCCGTTTCCATGGCAACCGGCCATTTTTCAAAACTTTTCATTGTCATATTTGGAATCTACATATTAATATTATGAAAGTACAACATGTTTCGAGCGGTTGCAGTCAATCTTAATTAAAGTTCCATATTTGACCCTGCTCCCACTCGCCTATAAGTCGAGTGCCAATACAGAATATCGAGAGTAGAATATATCCTGTATTGCGCTTAAAATCATTCTATAATGTTTTAAGCGTGTGATCTTAGGCCAATACATTTACTTAGGAGATAATCCCTAGGAAATATTTTGTATTCTCTGTATTGCTTCTGAGATGTTCCTTTCGTATCAATATTTTCTGTAATGCGACAGAGATGATCAATGGGGACAATCTCAGTAGCAATACAGATTGGTACAGCACAAGAACTGACAAATCAGAGGGCTTCGTTTTACAGATCATACAATAAAAAAAGTATACTATTTAGCTCTCTCCAGCTTTTCAAAATTACCAAACCATGCATCGTCTTCTATATTTAGGAGACTCACTCTGTTGGCAGTGCAAGCTGTGAGGTATGTCACATGGTACGTGCTGGTGTAGGTCTGTGGGTGAGCATGAAGGGAGAGTCTGTGCTACGTCTCTACCACCTGGAGACTTTCCAGCATCTCCAGGATATTAACATTGCATCTGCAGTACACAGGGTCATCTCAGGTAGGCATCAACATTGGTGTTATACTCAGTTAGGAGCTAATAGCCGAATTGTGTAATATTTATGTACAGTTTTGCGTTCTTTTACATACAGAATCAGAGTGTGACATAAGTTCCAGTCAAGGGTTCCATCTGATTTTTTCAGCATTTGTGATAGAATAACGTGGCAATGGGTTCAGTTTGTAGGTCTAGCATATTCTGGGGGTCATTAACAGATACTTCGTAATGTTACGAATTCGCAAATCAATTGTTGTAACCATGGACATAATGAAGTCACAATGGACTTCAGGAATTTAGAAGTTTCTGTTAATGGCCTCTTGATCAAGATACTGATCACCTGATAAACATGTATTGTAACTTTATGCCAAGGATTGTGTAATAGAAATCTTGCTCATTATTGTTTGTAGGTCAAGAACAGGGGAATGAGCCAACAGATCTCGGTGTGACATCATTACTCTCTAGTCGTGGTTTACTTTGGATTGGTACCAGTTGTGGCCTCATCCTAACCCTCCCCCTGCCCCGTCTCGAGGGGGTTCCTCTCATAAGTGGACGACCAAACGTGTCACTTCATGGACATTGCAGTAGTGTAGTTTTCTTAGCACCAATTTATTGTGGTGTAATTCATGATTATTTCCCGCTCAAACAAGAACCTGTTGAGGATCTTGAGGAAGATATTTCTTATGAAAAAGGACCTGATGAATCTCCATGTGAAACTGTAAGCAATGTGGACACAAGATGTTTGACACTATCAGACAATGCCATATTGGATTCACGAACAGATTTATCAAATGATATAAGCACACATGCCGCAGTGAGGTCCCGTTCCTTGCCACACTTACTTAATGTGGAGGATGAAGTTAGCACCTTATATGGCTGTCTAATGCAAAATGACATTGTAATAAATGCAATGCAACGATACTCTGTCCCTACAGGGCCTAGTGGCACCATGCTTGATGGACATAAATCCACAATAGGTGGCAGCACTAAACATTCCTCAATTATGGAAGAGTGTCCAATATATGAAGGCCAGGAAGAGGAGGAACACACTCCAGGGCAGAAACCAATCAGTCGTTCTGTCAGTAGGAGAACTGTTAAGGGAGATATTCTGCCAGGGGGTGTATCGTCAAAGCTAGCTCTAGCCAAGTCTGTTGTGATTGTGAGTGGTGGAGATGGTCATGTAAATTGGAATACCAATACAGATGTCAGGTATGAGGATATCTTACTGCTCATGTGGCAGTTTAAACAAGGCTAAGAGATTTCATTATGAACATTGGAAGTTACAAGTGCCTTTATTAGCTGACTATGTATATTTAACAATCAACTCGACATTACATATGGGTTTGCCTAAGGTAAAGCAAGAAAAGTGACCTATTATTACATGTTAAGCAATGATATTGCATTGTTTTGCAATGACATTGCTTTGTTTTGCAATGACATTACCTTGTTTTGCAATGATATTGCCTCGTTTTGCAATGACATTGCTTTGTTTTGCAATGATATTGCCTTGTTTTGCAATGACACCGCCTGGTTTTGCAATGACATTGCCTTGTTTAGCAATGATACTGCCTTGTTTAGCAATGATATTGCCTTGTTTTGCAATGACATTGCCTTATTTTGCAATGACATTGCCTTGTTTAGCAATGATATTGCCTTGTTTAGCAGTGATATTGCCTTGTTTTACTGGTTATATTAGCAAAAGTGTTGCAGTGTAACATGAATTATACATCAGTGCCTTATTCAGTCTTTTCTATAAAAAACAGTGCCTTATTTAGAAGTTTTACCAGCTTGAACAATACAATAAACCCGTCCATTTGTGAATACCTTGGAATGTGATCACTTGTTAGTGCCTTTAAATATAATGTAAACACCTACTGCTGTGAAAACCCAAGTCCCAGAGGTGTTTACTATAGAAAGGTCTTATTGTACAATTGTCATATAAGGTAACTATGAGATGCAGTATAGGTCTTATTTTGTAATCGGTTTGATATTTTAAAGTAGATGCAATACCTTATATGGTATTTAAAAGACAGGTTTATTGTACAAGTGCCATATATGGTATAATGAGAAGCAATAAAAGTCCTATATTGTAGTTGGTTTTATATTTTAAAGAAAGTGCAATACCTTATATGGTATTTAAAAGACAGGTTTCATTGTAGAAGTGCCATATAAGGTAATTATAAGATGCAATATAAGTCTTATATTGTAGTTTGTTTTATATTTCAAAGTAAATGCAATATGGTAATCAAAAGTGCTGTACCCTGTCTCGCAGTTACAGTTAACAAACTACATCCTGGCAAGGACAAAATAGAGTAATATATTGTTCAAATGTGCAGTGCATGTATGTGAAATATTTGGTATTACATAATAATGTTGCAACATTATATAACATATGTACATATATATAAATATGTATATTTCTGTCTAGTATGCAGTAATTTTTTTTTTTAATTAGGAATACTGTGTAGTTAGACTACTTTACATTCCATAGATATTTTAGGTAAATGTACACAGTCACCCCAGTTACAGATTCTTTTATCATTTATCATAGATACATGTTTATACTCCAATGGTAGAATACTTATTCTTACTTAAAGAATGCACCAACACCAGAGGCTGCATCAACTTCAAGTACAGCAAGTACTGTCAAGTGGAATACATTTGCATGTCAAACATTTTATAAAGCTTGTACAGTATGTGGCCTATTGATATAATGTTAAATGAACCTATCTAAGCAGAACCAAAGGCTTATATAGGTATTCCTGTATTACTGTAATCTAGAAGTTTTGTGTTCTTGGAACAAAACTTGTAAACTAGTTCCTGGGACAGAAATATCATGGATCATTTTTTCAAACTTGTCCCATGAAGCGTTCAAGTTAATGTAAAAATGTGAAAATATTTGAACCCACAACCCTGATATATTTTATTCCTAAAAAATTAAAAACTACTTTGTTGTATCCTTGAATGAGTGATTAGCTCTTTAACAATCATAATCCACTTGACCAATTTTATCAATTTCAAAGATGAAAGAAGTTATTTAAAATGGAACTTAATATAATTCTATCTAGGGTACATTGTATTTCTGTTGCCAAATCAAATAAATCATTTTTAAAATTTATTATTATGTATAGTATTAATGTACGTATAGTGTTTATTTAGGAAAGATTATCCAAGAACAGTATTTTGTTAATCATACAGTCTATTTTTATTGTTGTTGTTTAAGTTGCTAAAGGAAGTGCAATAACAGTAAGTGTTATGATTTATGGAACTGGAAAACTTCCTGTTATCAGATAGATTATTTTAAGTTGCCATATTTTACATATTTGGCCATAAGAAGTAGATCTTTGTTTTGCGTCCCCTTCCTTGCACACTGAGAAAATCAGCAAAAACAAACACATCCAAATAGCAATCACAAGGGTTTGAAAGTAGCATTGCATTTCTTCAATCAGAATCAGACGAAATGGCGGGTAATTTGATATGCGTCAAAATTGACAGTGTTGTTGATTACTTTGGCATACATTGTGTATGAATAATAGCTATGTTTAAATATATTGTATAAAATCTATAGGCCTAGATATGTGTTTGTAATCACTGCAAATTGGTATGTCATCCCTTTCTATACCCATACATTTCTCCGCAAACAAGTTTGTGTTTTTCTTGAGTTTGTGTTTGTTTTCCTTGTACCCTTGCATGATTTGGATTTTTCCAGGACGCAAAACAAAGAATCTACTTCTTATGGCCTTAATCATAAATCCATGAAATGTGATGCGTCATGATACCAAAGATGTTCTTTGGTGTTCCAAAACCAGTCCATAGATGCAGCTTATAAGAGTTACACATACTCAGTTTTTAACATTGTCCTATCAGAATAATTTTTGTAAAATTGAGAAATCTCAGAAGTCGAAAATCAAAATTAGATATCTGTAATTTCAAAAGTATCCAAGTGTTAAGTGTTGGATTCAAATTGTATTTTGAAATTTTGATAAGGTAGGATTTGACACTGAAAATTGGGCTGTTGAGAAGAGATGTTTTAAGACAAGGGAATGTCATAAAAAGAAAGGAATTGAATTAGAGGAAGAAATTGTAAATAATTCAATTATTTCAAAAATAGCATTTAGGACATTTTCGCTATCCTCCGACTATTTAGGTGCATATCAAATCTAGGTCTAATTACATTATTTGTGGGACTAGTTACCTAAAAAAAATTGGGACTTGTTACCTAACTTATTTTTGCGACTTGTAACCTTACTTATTTTTGGAACTTGTTACCTAACTTATTTTTGGACTTGTTACCTAACTTATTTTTGGGACTTGTTACCTAACTTATTTTTGGGACTTGTTACCTAACTTATTTTTGGGACTTGTTACCTAACTTATTTTTGGGGCTATTTTTAACATTGAATGATTTGCGATTTGCGATCTCCCATAAATGAATGTGAATTTATATTTACAGATATACTGATAATGTACATACATTTAGTCATTTAATGTATATATTATAACATGCTGTGATTTATCTGAACTGCCATTATATGCTAAGACTACTGAGCTCTTGAACACTGTACCTGCGATAGCCTTGCATAAGCCATTTTATTTTTATTTTTTGTCACTAAAAGATCAAGATAAGTAAATGATTATACCGACTTAGGCGAGGCTATATAATTAGAATGAATCTATTGATATTGATTAGAGATATTCCAGTTTATATATTATTATTATTTTATACTATATTTACTATTATTTAGTATTTACATAGGTTGCATAGTCTGGAGGTGATTGGTGATATTTTGATAGTTACTTATAGTACATGTGTTATAGTGAGTCAATTTTCTAAGATTCTATTACTGTAATTGTATAAAACATGGAGACAGTTAAAATAGAAATATAAATATTTCAAGATGTGTGAATTTCATGAGAATTTTGTGAATTTCTGAATTTATAAAGAAAAATGACTTTCTGACACAGATTGACCCAATTCAGCCCCCGTGCCCTCCAAGACAAAACAACACAATAATGGTACAGTGGAGTCCAGATGAAATAAAATAAAGTCGCAAGAGTTTTAACTTTGTAATCAAAGCAAAAAGGGAAATATGTGCTCAATTCATTCCCTGAGACTGACATTAATTGCTCATAAATGTTTGATCAAACGAGCTTAGACTAACATACCTTAAAGGGCTAATAGCTCTTATCATCATCATCGCCATCATGATCGTGGAAAATATTAATAATGAATGATTTGCAACTTGCACAATGGGTAAGACTGGAAATAAATCTTCTTTTGTGAAAATATCAAAGTATTTAATTCCAATTCTCTGCAAGGTCTATTGATAATTGTATTTGCAAATCATTATAAATTGAAAATATCTAAAATGAGAATAGTTTATAATATTAAAAAATCTCATTATTTATAATGTAAATTAAAGAATTCATATTCTGTATCTTATTTCTTTGTATTTTAATTCATGAACTTGTCCTTCATCAACTCCTCATGACCCATCCCCGCTTCGTGCCCAAGTCAATATTTTAGTATGTGTTATTCCTGTGTCACTATCATTATCAAAAAGGGGTGGCATGTTGTTATAGTCTCCAACTTTTGATGGACGGTGGTTTGTGTTCGGCGTTTGTAACAAATGGCTAGTGGTGACATTTTGCATATTATGCCTTGTTTTGAAAATTGTCCCTCACTCTAAACATACTCCACATCAGTTTCAGGCATGGTATATCTTAGCAATTTATAATCAGAGATTATAAAAAAGGAACTCATTGGTATAAATAAACTTATGGGAACCCCAGTCATTTCTGACATAGCCAAGGACTGTACCAGGGACATCGACATAACATGAACCGGATTGGAAATCCATGTACAACAGGTATATTGCATTTGACTCACTAATCTTGCTGAAAGGGACAGATTGATGGATTTACGACTTGCCCGTATACGTGTCGTCTATACGTAAACTGTTGCATCGTTCTCCATATTGCAGTTTCGAGACGCACGGCAAGACAGCAAGTCTTACGTCTAAAATCAGGTAACATGATTAATTTAAGATTTCGTAATTATATTACATAAATTCATTTGTGTGATTGTCACAAGCAATTAAAATTACAATCCGTATTTTTGAATTTAATAGTGGTTTGAGACAAAGGTATTTACTTTACATCAATGTTCATTTTCTGAACCATGTAGATTTCTGAACTTCGCGTTCTAAATTGTTTTAGGAATTTATGTTCGTCTCGGGGTAAGGCAACAACGATACATTAATTCACAACGCTTCAGTTTGTGTTGTATAAGATAGACTTATTGTAAAATATTATATTTCCAGATTGACTACTGCCTATTAAAGTTGCTATCAGAGCGAAAAGGTAATTTCATTTTATCCATTTCCCAAATTCTTACCTGTAATTGCGTGAATGACTTATCAAAAAAGGAGATCGTGAAAAACCTAGTTTTAAAAGGTTGTTTGTTATTATGTACTGACTACTGATCATGATCAACATATACACGTATTGGGAGATTTGTGGGAAAACGATTGTATCTAGCCTTGCCCAAGTGGGTATTTTTTACTAATCTGATCTTGAATTATTACCGCCGGTCATAATAGAAATCAAGATAAGTAAAAGAGACCGACTTGGGCAAGGCTAGATTGTATCACACCAAATCTGTTCACTTCATGTAATAAATATATAGATGTTAACCGGAGAGGTTATTATTTTGTAATGTTAAGAATTTATAAGTACATTATTCTCTTACTCTGACTTTTTAGTCCATTATTCTCTTACTTTGACCTCCTTATATTATCCACGGTGAAAACAATAGTATTCTTAACTTAATGAGGTTTCTATTAATGAACGCCAAAAAGTTTGAAATTTGTTGCAAATCGATGACGTTATCCTTTCACCATCTTGCCTCAATACCCTATGTTGATTAGATGTCAGGTCTACAGTCTTAAAGGTAGACTAGCAATACGCAATAGTTCTTTTAATATTTCAGGCAAATGAGGTGTCTTGGCTTGATCGTACTGGCCATAATTGGCCAGGCTTATGGCCAGGGTATGTATAAACCAAGAATATTTATCAACTGTATAAAAATTCTTGGAAAAAATGTTCGTCTTTCTATGTCTGTGATTTGTCCCATGTGGCGTCTTTGTATGAATGGGTTGTACTTTGAGAAACATCATTTAAAAATAAAATAAATGAAAAATAAATGCCGAATTTTATTTCTGAAAAAAACGTTTAGGCCAATTGAAAATAAAATGATATTCAAAGTACATGTTTGCGTGCGATACTGTGAGCCAACAACATAATATATTTATATTAAACTTCTATCTCGTTAACTTGATAATTGATCATATTTGATCTAAGATGGAAGTTTTTCTATATTACATGTATAACGAAACAACATCTATTCCAGCTATATTAGTTTTAAATTATGAATTTGTTTGTTTGGAATTACTCTAGCAAAGTCTAAAGATTTAACTGGGTCATTGGTTGAATTTTTGTTGTTTTTAATAAATTAGATTCATAGCTAAATTGATAAGAATCTGAAAGCATTTATTTTGGAAATGGTAGAATAGTAGTACGAAGCATTTTTATTTTTTTGGGTGGATTGAAAATATAGTAGATTGATTTCTTTGCATTTTTCAATCGCGTCTTTCGTATCTGAATCATAGTTTCGTTGGTTGTAGCCTTAGATTCAGAATAATCTAACATGAGAAAATCTTCCTTGAACAAAATTAGCATTTGGTGAGCTGGTGAATAGCTTGAAGGGTTTGGTAAGACCCTTGGTGGTGGTCCTGGCACAAACCCTGTGACACTGAGACCGTCTCGGATAAGTGAGAGTTAATCGTTTCTGCAACACTCTGGCACCCTCTGGTACCCTCATCCTGGTACATGTGCAACTCTGAGACGATCGTCAAGCACTTGTCTGATATCAGGTGTATCATATATAGCAGGTACTTGGAAGTAATTCTTGAAGTATAATATAATTACATTTAGGGGCATCTGATTCTGATTGCGACCGTTACGTAGCTTTATTTGTGTCAAAACTGAACTATTAAAGGGTAATTTTAAACACTAGCACTATACATATTCAATTATTCTCATTTTTCATTAAATAAAATGCATTCCGTGACTCTCATTTCAGTATGGCTGTTTCCATAGGAGTGACGTTGGGACAGCGCAAGAAATCTTCTTCAGGTTCTTGGCCTATGAACTTGAACTGCCACTTAGTGAGACTCGCAAATACCACAAGCTCACAACCTAAAATGAAGGACATCATCATCTTCATGTTAATTTGTCTTAAATAATTGATCAATAAAACATGTAAAAACAGACATTTTCCTGTTCTCTCTTAAGTTGCGATCTTGAAAGTCAACGACTACATATTATAGGCCTACATGTTACCCCAGGGGAAAAAATTTGCCTCAGATAATGATACTTTTATAACTGTCTGTGTCTCATGGATGGGCATTGCGGTTCAAATCTAGAACTTTAAACCTATAATACTAATAAATATATATATCGATATAGGGTGTCCCAAAATTGTACCCAAATGAGACGTGAACAGAAATAACTTTTCTTTGTCGAAAAGGGCGAATTAGGCTGAACTTTTCCGTTGATCGTAGAAAATTAATTTTTCAATAAGTAGTTATCATCATGCCTTGTTTAGCCGAGTACAATTTTTGGGACACCCTGTATTTTACTACAAACAAAGTTCTTTAACCGTTTAGATGTATCGAACGTGTCTGACATCTATATTAGAACTTAAGGTTACCAAATTCCCCATAGTACCCCCAGTGACAGGCTCGATCTAAGTTGGCAGGTACGGGTTTTGCTCCGGGATAAATAATGAAGTTGTCTCTCTATGTAGGTCATCAACAGTAACTATCAACTCTTTCCTTGAGAAAGTATATAGTCCTCATAAAATAACTCAGGGCTGGTCAGGTTTTCATCATTACCAACAAAAAAGACAATATTTTGGCTAATCAGATCAGATTGTCACATTTTTAGGTCAAATGTACCAGAATGTAACAAATTGTGTTCAATTATGATTTGAAACTGTTCATAAACTTTTTGTATCTTTTTAAAACGTTTTCAATATTTGCACTAGTTATTGCAGTGTATACTGTCATGGGCGTAGCCGGGGAGGGGGGGGGGGGTTCGATCCCCGGTTCGATCGCCCCCACCCCCACAAAAAAGAAAGGTAATTTTGACACCCTGTTTAATAGTAGTACGCATTTACCAAAAGGCTATTAGAAGACATTTAGACAAACCACATATTGCTGCAGTGAGTCCTATCAATCTGTGAGTGCTTGTGGCAATTTGGTAAACTGTGCATGTTTTAGTAATACAGGGTGTCTCAACAAAAAGGAATTTCTAATTTCTCAAAAATGAATAATGATAGGGACCATTCGCATGTACCATCATTTGCATCCTTCTTCAAAGGACTTCACTTATGCTTAAATTCATATATACTTGTAAAATACCCTTGCAGCAAGGATGCATCATTTGCGTCATTGCCCTCTTTCATATGGTATCAAGATTTTCTATTTTCCCCCACAGATGACTGAGCAATATGATCTTTAGGTAACCATGTCAGAAATGGGTTTGTGCCACTTTCAGCCAACTCAATTCACGATCATAACATAGTGATAAGTAACAACAAACATCAGGATTACTCTTTTACTCATTTATTCCAATTAAAGTTACACATATCATAATGATATTTAACACCCCTTTCCAATCCGAATGTCCATTCAAAGTTGTTTTAAACCCAGTGTCCTTCAACATGAGTCATGACCCCCATTCCTTTCAATGCAAATGTCTGCCCAAGATCTCATCGCACATACTGCATCCCTGATGATGGTTATCTGTCCCCTAAGATCCTCCACTGCTGCAACAATCCTGGGTCTTAGATCATAACGCCTCTTGGTGATGCTGCGTCGACTTTATCCTTGAGATAACCCCAAAGGAAGAAGTCACAGGGTGCAAAACCATCCTGGCATAACCGTTTTAATCCCCCATTGTCCAGTCATTCATGAAAGAAAAAGTGGCACAACCCCATTTCTGACATGGTCACTTAAATCCCTTAAAGCTCAGTCATCTGTGAAGGAAAATAGACAACTTTGCAGAGGACATCATCCTAACCTATCAGACATTCGAGCTGTGAAATGTTCCTAAATTATTATTCCCAGACACTCGAGCTGTGAAATGTTCCTAAATTATTATTCCCATTTGAGGAATAAGCAATTAAATCCTTTTTTGAGACATCCTGTGTATCACTGAGGTTGATTGTACACCTTCTATGGGGTAATGTTGTGTAAAGGGGTAGGATGTCCTATCAAATTATGGTCCTACTCTCCATTGATTCATATGGTGACCTAAATACAACTCTTTCCTCCATTCTCTTATACGCAATCAGGGTCAGTAAGGGCCGTTAAGAAAGGGGACCATAATCCCTGAGGGACCATCATTTCTTTCACACCGGGAATAAAAATCTTTAATTCTACCTGCCCGGGATTTAATTTAGTCGTTTTTCGTTTAGTGTAACACCTGACATATAGTAGATGGCGCTGCAATCGGTGAGAAAATGTTTTATTTCCAGTTTCAATGTTTCCTTTTGTCGAATTGTTAGTGCATTGCATCATTTGTTTCATCGTTGTGGTTTGTTGTTGATTATATATTGTTTTTCTCAGTAGCGATTGAAATACCGAAGATTCAACATCGCGAGAGATTTTGTACTTTTCTAGATTTTCCAAATTATTTTCACATCAGATGAAATCATGATGATGATCTCTTGAGTCTGATCTATGATTTGTCATCAAGAGAGACCCTATCTGTTGCAAGACTTACGCCTGGCACATCTGTCACCATGTTATTAAGTGTTTTTAAGTTTCGCAAGGATCCTGCCATGACCGTGGTAGTGTTATCGTTATAGCCTGATATAACTGTGACAATGCTATATTATATTGCATGGCCTGTCATGACTGTCACGTGTGGTAATGTTAAAGGAAGCCTGATGTGACCATAACAATGCTATATTATATTGCATGACCTGTCATGACCGTGGTAAATGCTATACTGCAAGGCCTGACATGACCGTGGTCTGTGGTAATGTTAAAGCCTGATATGACCGTGACAATGGTTGCAAGGCCTGTCATGACCATGGTAATGTTGAAGCCTGATATGACCGTGACATATCAGCCTAAATTTATTTACTGAATGAAACATGACAATGCTAGGAACTGCCTGTTATTGACATTTCAAGCTGATGCTAAATTACACCTAGGTGTCCCCAGGGGGCACCTGGATTTATACAGTCATCTTGCACCCTGTAATCAACGAAAGAGTTGGTCTGGTTTCCAAATCATCAATCATCAAGCTTGACATTAATCATATACTAAAAATATTTTTTGTCAAAAACTATTGCAAAGAAGGTTAGAAAATGAATAAGCGAAGAGTTGGCACCTAGGTGTACTCTAACAGAACCCCTTATTTCCTCGTTTTTGTGATATTTCACACAAGAAGTGGCGCCTCGCCATTAAAGAATTTTGAAATATCCAACTCTATCTAACATCTCAGAGTACACCAGTCATAAGGAAAGCAAACCCCAACTATCCCAACTAGATATTGATGACTGATAAAAAAAAGTTAAAAAAATCTCAAATCATATTCCAATATGAAAAGAAATTGTCCAGTTCCCTCTGCCATTCAAGTACCAATATCGCAATACCAAGACCATGGATATTTCCTTCAGACTAAGTTATTACAATACAATTGCATATCAAGTCAAGACAGTTTTTATACATAAATTTAATTGTGAGCATTTGTATTAGAAGTTTTGCTATTATGCTAATCTGAGTTATGTAAGATTATAACAAAAGTGTTTTTCCTGGTTTGTTTAAAACAGTTCTTTTTATTTGCAGGAGTGAACCATACAGCATTCTCTAAAGGTAGTGTAAACCGGCGATGCCATGGGAAGTGAAGTGAAGAGTGAGATCATGCGAGAAGTCCAGGATGTCATTCTCAAACTATGTACTCAAAAACTCCACTTTGGTGCCTCTTTAGAGATAGATGGCATTATATGTATATCTCCTGGGGACAGTTTACCAGAGATCGTGATCAAAATACATAGAACAGTGGTCAAACCAAAAAATAATGACAGAGACCTGGGCTACAAATACCCAAACTACTATAGCGATATATCTACAGCTGGTGCTACTGAATGGTCACATGGAGACCAGGATTTTGAACCAACCAATCAGAGTACACTAGGCACACATAAATGGCCAATAACAGGAATTACACGACAAAGAAAATCCAGGCCATCGTCTATCAGAAAAAACTATAACCCAATGATTGAGACTATAACCAAACCAGATATGAATGTAACAGAAGACGATCTAAGTCTTGTAACAGGTGAACATACTGACAAAGAATATGGTGAAGATTCAGCTGCTAAACTACAACCAGAAGAGCATGCCACTCCTGCAAATGAACTAGCCACTGAAGAGGAACATCATCAGTTGGAACAAACAATGCCAATTAAACAAGAAGGTGATTTTTGTATTGTGAATGTTTACAGTTAAATCAATAGTCATATTTAATAAACATTTAGTGGAATTATTCATTTTTTTGAAGTGAAATAAAAATCCAACATTACATTACAATAATAAATCTATTTACAGTTACAATAATGTGACAGTGTCCATATTCCTAGATCTCAGTCATAACATAAACTTGATGGGGGCTACTGAACTACCATCCACTCATAATGGGGGCCATTACCATTACCATTACCATATTGATCAAATTTGTTGATTGAGAGATGGGAAAGTATAAGTTCACACTATCACTCTCACACTATTTATCAATAAGGGATCATATCAAAAGATTTGCACTTAATTCAACATAATATGAGTATTTCAATGACTGCTAGTCCACCTCAACATATGTTTCAAAACACATTTTTTTATAAAAACTTTAAAATTAAGGGTAATGGTAATCTAAAGTGATTTTCGGTAAACAAAACATCGCTTCACCACTTACACAAGAAACAAAAATATTACATGTAGAAATAAGTGCAAAAAGAGAGGGACGTTACTGTCAAGTGTAATCCAATTGGGAAAATACATGAATTACATTAAGATCTAAAAACATTTCCTATAGGTGCTGAAGATATTAGAGAAAGGGTGGAATATAATGATGGGCCAGCCATGAAGTATGTGAAACAAGAACAACCCTCTGTTAGTGATGAAGAGGTTCAAGAGACTCAGCAATCAAACAACATGGCAGGTATGGATCTATTTTAACTCAATGCACATTGAGCCTATCATTCAGTCAGTGTAATGAAAGTCATTGAGGAGCTGAGTCAAAATGAGAAAGTCTTGGCACACAAAAATAATTACATATAGCCTGAAATCACCATACATATTGTGTAGTCTCCATTACATGATATGATCTTTTGTCGTGTGTCATGACTATTTAAATAGCTGCAAAATGAGACATACATTTTGGCACAGCCACTATTGAGGTTATGATTACTTTTGAGTTTTGAATACTTTATTTAAGAGAGGTCATAGTATTATTGTTTTAATATTAATCACTCCCCTTCGGTTTCCTACATGGTGTTTATTTCAAATTTTTAAAGAAATCTAAATGATTTTTAAAGCAATTGTATAACTTGATAATTCAGCCAATGCATGGATGGATACTTAAAGTCGGGCATCTCTCCGAAACGCAATCTTAGGTTGTTCCCGGGGTCCCTGGTAATATTTTGTGCTTTAATGAGAAAATTTATAATAATGAACAAATGGAGCAAATACTGTGAAGAAATACTCACGATAAAGATGTTATTTTGACAATTGTTCATTCAATTGCTCAGAGGTTCGCCGGTAAACAAATTTCTTCGAAGATTTCTAAATTTAGAATGTCACATGACTAACTAAAAAGAAGGCCCCTTAAATCACATACTCATATAACCAATGTCTGGTTAGTACAGTGGCAGAATCCTCGCCTGCACTTTGACGGTCCGGGTTCGAATCCCGGCACAGCCTTTTTTTATTTTTTAAGTTAATGGTTATGCTTTGATTTTACGCTTAAAAAACGTTTATATCTACGTCAAATTTATATTTAAGCATTTATTATCTCTTCAGTCTTATGAAAATGGAAAAATAATTTATGTTCACATATTGCGTTTTGGAGAGATGTATAGGTTTAATGTATTACATGTTGAATTTACAAATCTACTGCAATTTCAAATCACATGGATGTGTTACATTCATTACGAAATTGACACTTTTGTAATATATAGTCTCTCACTGTGACATTCCCTTTGCGATGCACTGACCTTGGTGTTTGATTATTTTTGCAGTATTTCCCAATCAGTGCATGGTAGAGGGAACGTCACCAACAGAGAGCGCTTCGAACAGATTCTCACAACTTGATGGAGACGCGTTTTATGTTCACCAATCATGGGAAGATACTGTTAAATTAAACCCTGATACTGATACCAGTGTAATAGACTACACAGCTAAACAGACAGTAGACAATGAAATGAACAATGTAGTAGACAATATGGCCAATCCACTGAAAACACAATCCAAACCAATCTTCTCACATTTTAAGCTGCTGTCAAATTCAAAAGTTTCTCCAAGAAAACTGAAGCAATTCAAATGTAGTATTTGTTCGAAATCGTTCACCACAAGGTCTCATAAATATCGTCATGAAAGTGAGATACATTTAGAGCCAGATAAGAAGTTTGCCACATGTAATATTTGTGGTAAAAAGATTCATAAAAGGGCATTACCATTACATAAAGCAAACAAGCATGGTATTACACAATCCGATGGTGATAAGATGTAGCTAATTCAAACAGTTTTATTGGGCTAATTGTACACATTTATGATGAATCAGTTATGGAAGGGAAGAACAATTGTAATATTTGTAATTAATTGACCAATGTTTTCTTTACTATACCGAATGTATCACTGAAGATATAAGGTATTTTTCCAAATGCTGCAGTTATTTTAGATTAAAGAAAGATTCTTCATAATATGAAATCTGGCTTGGGGAAAAAAGAAAAGATATTTTGTTATCTCGCTGTCATGTTTCTCATGCGATTGGTTGAAGACAGTTCACATGACAAAGAATATGGCATGGTATTTCCTGTAATGTTTACTTTCTATTTGCAGACACAAGAACCTTGCTATATTGAATATTTCATATACTCTGTTCTTAATGTTCCAATTTATAAATGAAGCCCATTCAATATACATGTTTATATCGTCTTGTCCAAGGATTCTACTTCTTCCCAGTGAATAATGCCAGGCAATATTTTTGATATTGAAAAAAACATATTATCCCTCCTAATACCTCTCATGAAATGGTATCCACCTGCCAATCTCTCTCGCGAAAATGGAATTCACCTCGTAGGAGTTTCTGCCAAGCAACACTTTTTTATTCATTCATTTGGATCAGTTTATGTTAAAATGATGTTTTCGAAACAAAGTTGAAAATAGAGAGATTTGGAAAACTCAATAGTGTTCAGCCATGTAAGCCATTAAACACAAGGGAATTGTAATGTCATCATTATGCTCTGACACAGATAGTCAAAGAAATCTGAGCAATAAGCTAATGTGTTTGGTCCTTGTAATGTGTATCATATTGTTGAATTTCTGAAGATAAAAAGCTTTTTTGAAATTGTCAAATGCACTGATATTGTGTACATCAGAGACACATAAAAAGTACATATTATTTGTGATTTGTCTCTGTGTACATTTGTGAATTAATTCTTTGTTATTTAGTTCTATTTATATTGAGCATTATGATCAATTTGAGACACAGTGTAGGTCTACAGCTCTATGATAATTTACACTACAGAACTGTATGTGCTGTACATAACTAGTACATTGTAATATACATCATATCCATATGAAATTTATTATATATTTTAAGAGGAATTTATTCCATAATTTTATACTCATGGCTTACGTTACATTGATTTCAATATTGGATCATTTATATTTCTCATTGTGCCATTATGTTTCACTGTGCAATCTTTTTCATTATTATTCATTAGGTATTTCATGCTTTCATATAGCCTTGTTATACAGTTGCAATAGAATATACAATATATACACTGATATTTGTTTACACTATTTAGATAGTTAATGCTATTTGACATACTTCACTTGTATTCTAATAAATGTAGATAATATGATATAGTATGAAATAAGAAATATATTATATGAAAACTTATGAAAAAATTTTGTCTTGTAGAGTGAAATGTAGTACAGATTAAGCCCTGCATTAATATATATTTGATGATTTCTAATTTTTCTTCAGCAACTTTAAGAATTCCCAAAGTGCCAATGAGAAGCATACTTGGAGGTAAACGGTCGCCAAAACAGTATTATCCACACTGCACTAAGACATCGCAAATTGAGAGTGTCCAAGAATCAAGTGCAAACTACACAGTTGTGCACCAAACTGTTCAAGCTGTTGACCTGCGTACCATAAGTGACTTAAGTGTACCCCTTGATCATATTAAACCCACTGACAACCTCAAAGCTCTATCCATTGATAGTTTAAAATCTGAGGAGAGTATAGATGGGGCTACTGGTAATGAGGATGATGAACATGATATGATTGGACAAAACAGACTTCAGCATATCAATCAGAGTTGGTCATTTTGGGCAAGTAAAGGTAAATCGAGAAGCAAGGCTGGTGACTCGGATAGAGTGACATGTGAAATCTGTGGTAAATCTTTCAAAACTGTATATTTTCTAAAGACTCATACAGAAGAACAACATGGCAATAGAGCGGAAAAAGATGTTGAATGTGATATCTGTCATAAAAAATTTCATAAGAGATGGCTGAAGAAACATCGGGAAAAAGTCCACAATACACTTGATTGAGAAGAAAAATGTCATGGTTACAAGAAACCAGGTCATGTATCAATATTCCTTTTTATGTCACCACCAAAAAGTGGTGACATATTGTTATAGTCTCCAACTTTTTGTGGACAGCATTTGGCAGTTGATGTTCGGCCAGTTGGTGATTGGCATTTGGTGTCTGTAACAAATGGTAGGTGGTTACATTTAGAATGTTATGTCACTACCAAGAAAGGGTGACAAGTTGTAATAGTCATCATCTTATGTGAATGGCTTTTAGTGTAAGCATTTGTAACAAGTTGTTACACTTTTGTAGTAATTTACAGTCAGGTAATAACATACCTGGTGGTGACATTTTATCACGTTAATGCCTTGTTTAAAAACTGTTCATACAGTTGGGAAAGACAAAAACAGCTATTGTTACAATAATATAATTTATATTAGATAAAGGAGGTCTGAGCCTTTATTAAATTAGCCTTGCAAAAAATTGATATTTTAATCCAGCCCCATTCTCTATTAGTTGTGTTCTGTGAATATACGGGGTCCCAATGGGTTAATCTTAATTCCACTTTGTCACAAATAAGAATATTGTCAGTTTGTCCCATATCACATTTAATACAACAGAAAGAAAGGTACATTGTATTATTTGGTGCAAACCTCTTACAACAAGCTCTGAAAATGATTTCCAATTTATGTCACTTTGATGTCACTTGTTTGAGTTGATATTTCCTGTTGTCTTCACTATAGTCATTGTTACCAATAGATGATAAATTGTTGTTTTGAATATGTTGCATTTTATCTTCAGGATATATTTTGCAATATTGCAATTGCATTAAATGTATAGTAAAACTTGTAATGTGGAACACCTCTGAAAGTGGGACCTTAAGTTTAACACTTTAAGACCTGCCAGTCATTTGCTAAATATGAAATTAAGTAAGTTAAGTGGAACACCTCCCAAGTGGAATCAAAATTGTTCCTCAAAAGTGTTCCACTTCAGTTTTACTGAGTTTAATTCTCATTGAAAGTGGAGACAAAATTGTTATTGCACGTGTAAAAATATAGTAAATATTTCAGTGTTGTTGTGATATTTTACGATACTTTACAGAAGTTTGAAGGTTCCTAGGTGAGGTAATTTTTTGAAATGTGCAATAAAGTTTTAATTGTAACTTGAAGCTCGTGAAATGTGCTTCTGTAGCAATAACACCAATAAAGAAATATGAGAATTTTTAAGATTTCTTTAACCAAATGAATGAATTATTATACGTACTACTACATTTTTACTACATTTTTACAATTGTGTGTCTTTTATTAATGCACACTTTTAGATTATTTTTAGATTTCAAGTTTTGAAGACTAATGGTACAATATTCTAGATATGTTCAATACTATCAAATAATGTGCAACTCAGTTGAGAATGTTGTCAAAAACAATTCTAGATATCATAGTAATAAAATGAAATGTACTGAAGTGGAATGTAATGTTATTCTTTTCATCTGTTCCTCAATATTTCTATTCATGATATGTGTAAAGTGTTCCATGATACAATTATGCATTATATGTGTTCCTTGCCACAATAGAACAAATGTGTCTATGGCATGACATAAGTGTCAATGTGTCCATGTTTAATACCACAAACTTTGATTCCATACAAATAAAACTCACACGGGTTGAAGCAAAAATAAATTGTCATCATTTTGTGTGAATTAAAAAAACAAAAATCGGCTACAGATTATCTTGTCTGGTGTAATCTCTCTAGATATTTTAAGACAAAGCAAGCATTATCTAATTTTTAACAGCATACTGAAATTTTGTTGAATAAGACAGAGGACATTCTTTTTAGACCAAATACCTCCACCACTGATTGTTTCCCCAAGAGGAAAGCCACATTTCAAAAAGTATTGAACACAAAATTCCACAGAATTTAGTCATTTTTATATCTGTTCCATCAACATTGGTGGGAAATTTAAAAAAACTGCTATTCCTATGTGTATGTACATTTTATATCCATCTTCACTTAATAAAAATTGTTAATTCATCAGACAATATATTATCACCAGCGGATCTTGAGGGGGCGTGGAGGGGTGCACTCTCTGAAATTGGTCAGAATGCACCAAATGATATTCAATTTTCGAAATTTTCTTGGGGAAAAACGCCCCAGACTCCCCTATTCATGCTCTTGTTCGCTACTTCGCTCACAGTTATTATCAAACACCCCCCCCCTAACACAAAATCCTGGATCTGCCCTTGACTATGTAGAAGTATCAAGTAAGGCTTAGTTGCTATAGGTGCAACATATGTCCACAGAATTTCAAAGCTCTAGTAATTATCCCAATGAACAAAGTTCGGTAGGGATATAGTGAAGCCCTCCATCCATCAGTCAGTCAGTCTGTCTGTCAGTCCATCCATCCGGAAGATAACTTGAATACTAGTAGATGGATTTGTTCATATTTGGTGGAAAGATGTATATTGGTGAATAGTTTTATGCAAAAAAATTCAAGATGGGCACCACTTTAGAAATGGTGGGAATATTTGGGGAAAATCTGAAATTTTTCATTTTAAACCATAGTATTGAATATTATTGTTTGAAATTTTGATAGTATATTCACATCTACCTATTTCACAAATATTCCGATTTTTTCAGCCTGACCCCCAGGGGCCCTTAATAGGGGTTAGGAAAACAGGAATTTTTGTTAATCTTGAGATCTTTCTGAAGTATAGCTGTATTATACTCAAATGAAAGTCAATTTAGAGTAGATTGCAAATATTGCATCGTTTTTCTGATTCAGGCCTCAATAAATTCAAAATGGCCACTTAATGTGGGATTTCGCAATAATTTCCTGATCTCTCCAAAGTATACAGTAACTATATTATGCTCAAATTGAAGGCATTTTGGAGTAGCTCACAATTATGGTGTTGTTTTTCTGATTCTTGCTAGAATCCTAGTTATGGATTTTTGTATTTATATTAATTAAACAAATACAAAGTCAATGAGAGGTTTTACGAGTAAATATCACGTTATGTTCACCCGTGACCATTTTTGTCTTTCAATTGCAATATCTTAAGTTATCCCCACTATTGAAAAATGTGATTTTAACGTTCAAAAGAAAGTCACATTTGAATTAATATGTCAAAACATGGATATCTATCTTCACAGAGCTCCATTGTCAAAAGTATGTTGTATAGAACCATCACAATATGCTATAGGCATAAATAACGAATTCAAAAAACTCATAGCCTCATGAATAACTGCTTGACATTTAATCATTGATTTGGACTACATGTTTGAGATTTTTATTCTAGTTTTCTTGGTTTTCAAGAAATTGGAAATCTTGATGTCAAAAAGTCAGATATTGGTAACAGTTCAATGTTTGAGCACAGTGACTTTGGGTCCTTTATTACATAAGTACATGAAGTGAATCCTCTCTTGATTCATGCAGTATAAAAGAGACTTTTCCCTCACTCATCCTTACAGCATGTAGTAGATTACAAAATGATGTCACTTGTTGTTTGCTTGCAAGACCAGTTCTAATGTTCATCTGATGAGAAACAATGAATTTAAATTCACTGGCCTTACTACAAAATCCAATATTAATGACAGCACAATTATACACTTTCTAACATTAATATCTTACCATTTATTCATAAATGAAAATATATAATACATATACATTGTACGGTAATATCATACATTTGACAGTGATAATATCATACATTTTGATAGTGGTAATAGCATACATTTTGATAGTGGTAATATGTTGAACCTTAATAGTGAAACTCATTAAAATCAAAATTTGACTTAAATATTATTAACTGATGACACCCTATCAAATGGGCAAAATATTCCATCATCTCTTCTCATTTTGAGAATCACTCGAAGCCAATCCCGTATACTAGGTATTAATAAAATTTAGAAAGTGGTAAGATAGAGTATTCAATGGAACAAAGATTGTTGTACTTGGATAGCATCAACAACCTTCAGATTTAGAGATATCACATTTTCCGTCCAGGTGAAATCTCAATGAAATCATCAAAAAATGTTCAAAAAGATAATTTTCTGAAATTGAGTCATTATTTGAGTCATTTTTGGATTTCTTTCACACATATCAATAACATGTCACGTCTATCCATTTTTTAAAAAATAATCTTAATTTGATGAACTGACTGGCTTATTAGGTCTAAGAAAGACAGCTTTTTTAATTTACAATTTTGAGTGATTTAGCTTTGGAGCACGCCTCTCTTAATTGATAAGATGTTGATGCTTTGCAAGCATAGCGATCTTTTCTACATTGAACACTCTATCATGAAGATTCCTTATTTATTGAGAGAGTTATTCCAAAATTGGTGGGTGGCATTTTTGTGTCCCCCTGTATAATTTCAAGAAGTGATATAATATATACATACAGTACATGTACAACAAAACCTGTGATAGTCTGGACACATTTTCAGATTTCTAACAAAAACCTATTATGCTTTGTATGTATTTAGACATTTTGGTTTTCCGTAACCCCAAATTAGCCTGACATTAAACTGTACATGGACTAAAATGAACCTTTATTTCCTAAGCACTACATAAAAAGTGAAAAGAAACAAAACTATGAATTCAAGAAATTATGCTGTACCTAAAAGCACCATTACTATTTACAAAATACTGCACATAAATGTAAATAATTTAATTCCCAATATAACATACTGTACATGTAGTCATGTACTATTAACATAATGCATTTAACATTTTGTTTACTTTTAATTAAAATAAAACTTGTATTACTATTACATTTTTATTATACAAAATGTTCAGCTTATATTTCAACTGGCCTAATATTCCCTTTTTTACAATACAAAATGTTCAGCTTATATTTCAACTGTTTCCTAATAGGAAGGAAGAAAGAGGTTAGTTTGCATGATGTCAAGGTGACAACTCCCTTTCACTGTACTTGTACCAATATCCCAGAGATCTTTACATTGTTTGAAGTTGGGAAACTGCTTGTCTTAAAATGACAAAGTAATCATGAAAAGTTGAACTCAAGACAGCCCTCAAATCTTAAAAGAAACAAATCAAATTGAAAATGATACTTGAAATGTTCTTAATATGAAAGTGGTGGAACAATGGTGCCATTTTTTGTTTTTTCAGAACTTGTATATGCTAAATAGCTAGCATATTGATACAGTACGTATACAAGCACCATTCTAATAACCTTACATGAAACACATAGCACTAGAAGTGTTATCCCGTACCAAGACCATATCTTCAAATTGGAGATATGGTCTTGGTAGGAGATAACGAGAAGTGGTAATTCTAGGTAATTTTGGAAAATATTATTATATGATATCAACAATATCAGTCAACATGTAGTAGATTCATAACACTGTTCTGAAACATTTAAATATTTTGTAATATTTGTACATAGAAAAATAACAATAGACTAATCAAATATGTTTTTCATAACTGACAGAACATAATGCTCAATGTTGGATTGCAAACTAAACTGATTTAAATAGAGGAGAGGGTTTGAATGTTTTCACCAGACAAAATCAATATCAACTCCAGTGATCTCATGAACATTGACGCAACTGGGTGCCGCCCCCTTATTGAAAATTTGGAAAATGACATGCTATCTAGTTGAAGATCTGTTTCAACCCAGTCAAAATTATGAAATGTTGAGATATTTGACTATTTTGGAAGATCATTGTTCATATTCCTAGTCATTACACTTTTACAAGCTTTTAAGTTTATCCTACTAAGTTGACAATCAGACTCTGCTCCATGTGTAGCATTCAGTACATCCAATGACAAACATGACTCTTACCCAATCACCCTAAGTTCTATCATGGCATGAGAGTAGCTTATAATATATAGGGCAAATGGTACATGTATATTGTACATACTGATAATACCATAGTTTTAATGGTAACTCAATATGTAAAAAATACATTTTAATATTACATTTACATATTTTGGTTGTAATATATCATTAGAGAATACAATGTCTCTAATAAAATACATTGCTATTGTATTAAATTAAAATACATTTCACAAATGGATTCAGTTATATATTTTCAATATATCAATGTAAGACAAATTTAACAAGTGAAGATATAAACAATTGATATTACCCTATAACAACAATTCTACATACCATTGAATATGAACAACAGAACCAGCCAGTTTCCCATATAATATCGAAGAAGCATTTTGTCATGCAATAAGTCATATGATACACCGCACTATAACATACATAGGGGTTTTCAAACTTGCTATCGTTCAGCCACAACATATTCATTCATTTCAAAGCACTGAATTGCTCAATATACTTCTGAATGGAAGTAGTTTTTCTGTTTAATCATCAGTACATTACTTGCCTATTCAAGCTTGAATTCGCGAATGCAAATAATGGCAAGCAGCTACCTGAATAACCTATTAATATTCATAGATTAAACCGTCATTTTGAAGTTGTAAGTACTAACAACAGTGATCACATGATTTTTTATGCCAATGAAAGGATCGATTATAATTAAACCGCTCGGTCGAATTGCCAAACAGAACATAGGTCATTGTTGCATGCTGCTAAATAGGCAAGTGAACCAGTTATTTAGGCCAGCGACTGGGTGTGAAGTGAGAGATGGTAGCTAACGGGAAGTATGGCGGTATTATTCATACTTAAATGAGTTTTCTGGTAGCCGTTGTTTGCATTCACAAACAGAAGCTAAGTTTGGTTTTCATGGAAATTGATTATAATTATTGATATTTTCATTAATAGATGTCCCCCTTGTTGGGAAAAAGTCCAGCTCGAGATCCATAAGTACATTTAGCAATAAGAGAGTATAATCTTTGGTAAATGTGCACATCTCTTTAATATTCACCCACAATTGCAACTATATAATACTGCAAACAGTATACCAATACACTAACAAATAGGATTCTGCTTGGGTATATTGTCCATTATATGCCTGATATATTTATTTGATGAGATATGTAGCACACAATTAGTGGTTAACATTGATAAAGAGAGGGGACAGCAACTTACTCAACAATATATTTTCTGATACTTTCAATTTTAAATCTCTCTCAATTGCATTCCTTAATCATTTCACATCCACACCATCCATGAAATATAAACAAGATTATTATACTGATACACAAGGAAAGTGTACCAATGGAAAGGAATTATCCCAAGAGTGGAAAGACATGCCAATCTGCAAACACTCAGTGACATATGTACAGGGCATCTAGGCATGATAATAAGCTTATTTACTCTCGAAGCACACAGCATAAAGTCACATCCGTATCAGGTGTGGCGTAAGCAATAGCCCAGAGCAAGATAGTTTCCATCAGGTCCAGTTGATTTTTCCTGTGATAACAAGCATAGGAATATAATTTTTGTGACTTTGACCAGTAGGTCTATAATCCTAACGATGCATCCCACATCTTTTGCATCATCATCTATCACTACTTCATATCCTTCATCATTGAGGAGAAATCAGTCAATCTCTGGTAGTCCTCATCACCATCATTTTCTGCATCAGCTCCACCCTCTCCCTCATAGTCCCGAAAGGCTGGGTTGCGCGCATTCCTGGCCAGCTTAAGTGTACATGGGAGGATCTCTGCCATGACTGTCAGGTGGATGACTAGAGATGTCAAGCTTGGCCACTCTTTATCCAGACCCTGAAAGACATTTAATAAGTTGATACGTACATATTTCATGAGTTTTATGTGTACAAATGTACTGAATTTTTCAATGCATGTACCCATTAAGTATGCAGAGCAATATACTGCAGTAAAAGTTCTTTTTTATTTTGCCTCATTTTCTGTATCAGTAATGTGACCCTGTTGCTTGGCATTCATTTTAAATCTTTAAAAGTAAGGATGTATTTTCTCATAGCCTTTAAATTTTTTTTATGTTACATCAAGACATATATTTAGCCCAAAATACAATATACATGAACAAAAAAGCTTCCAAATATTGCTTACCTTTAACCTCACACCTTTAGGGGTTCTCTGTATTAGGTAATGGTTGATGCCATGTGGGTTATCGTATTTAGGTACCTTGACAGACAGAGCAAAGCAGTTGGGATGGGTGCTACTCTCTCGCACTATAAACGCACCAATATCTTCCGTTGACAATACCTCCAGTGCTATCTCCCTACAAAAAAACAATTATTCATTTAACCATCCTTAATGAACATTAGCTGTGGACATGTTGTATACATGTAGTTGCCAGAATAGCCTTTGAGAAGACTACCACACTAGACTGTTTTTTAGAGGTAGTCTTTAACTACTGGCAAAATGGGCTTCACACCTAAACAGATCCACTCATTTAACTTGATCAGCTTTGATTGATTCCTTTACAGTGAAAGCTATATAGTTACACTTGAGAGGAGCTCCACTAACTTTCATAGATTTATTTAACATTAACATTAATGGTTATGGAACTCTAAAGTGTTCCACTTGTGGATGTGTTCTATTCCACTTACAGGACAGTTCCATTATAAAGGTTTTCCTGTATAATGTGCACATACCTGGGTATGCCTGCCTGGTACCATGCTGCTTGCTGAAGTGTATTACAGTCTATCAGACCCTCAGCTTCCAGCCTCTTCAATGAGTCATACCTGCAATAAGGAAGCACAAAGGGCAACATTAGGCAAACTCTAATAACACACCTATAATCCATATACAAACTGATAATAGTATTATACAACATTATTCAAAATATTAGGCCCAGTATCATCCTGTATAAGTTTTAAGAAAATAATATAGAATTCTGATTATTTCTATGAGAAGAAATCTTAATTAATTGACAATTTTCTGAATTTTTTATCAAATATAAATGCATTCTATTATTAAGTTGATTGGGGATACAACTACAGAAATCTGTTTCAAATTCCAAAAAATACTGTATATATACATGTATATTGAATGAATGAACTCATACAATTTTGGAATAATTTATTCAGCTGCTACTGTTATAGTGCCATATAGAGAATTTTACTTAGTCACATAACATAACATTTTTAAGGTTATTATGAACTCAACTTAACCTTTTCATCATTGATGATACATTCAAGAATTTGTAATATCAAGTAGGATGATGCTCAATGTCAATACAGCCTGTTGTAATCCTAATCATATAATCCATACTTCTGGAATTTATTTGATAGCTGAGCATGATCTTATTTGAAATCAATAGCAAGCCAAATGCTATAATCAATCTTATGGATAAACTTCACTTTGTAAAAAATAGAAGATTTAATATCAGTTTATATCTGTTATTTTACAATTTACAAAATGTCTTTTTTCTGAAATATAGCCAAAACTTACATACTTACAACATTAATACACAAAATATTTGTCTGCGCTTGACTTGAAGGTTATTCTTTTTAGTGTTGCTTTATATGAATCTTATACTAACATGTAACCATAAACTTGTCTTGTTTAGCTAAAAATTATCAATTTCAAATATTTCACTTTTGTCAAAAATAACATCATCTGAAGTATGTGAAATATATGTTCAAGTGAGAAATTATTGGCTAAAATTGAAAAAATATAACAAACATATGTATTTATCTTGTTAAATTGAGGAGATTGAAATTTGAACCAGTGGCTACTTTCACTAGTTGAGCCAGAAAACTGTCAATTTTGTTTGTATAATTGAACAAATAAATCATCATTGGAGGTTGACATGTCAAGAAGTGTTCTAAGTACAATTTTTCTTTAATTGCACCAATTTTGACAATTTAAAACAAGGCATTAACATGCAAACCGTCACCACCATTCGTTACAGACACCAACTGCAGATCCCCAACCATCGACCACCGATTGCCCAAAAAACTGAGACAATAACAATATGTCAAAACTTTTTGGTGGAGACATAAAAAACTGGTAAAGTAAAAACTTCAAAAGTTTTCATGATTTTCCTAATTCCCAACTGGATAGAATGGACTTTGAACTGGTATGATGTAGGGTTACTGACATTTTTGGGATTCAACATTTTGGGATTCATTTACTTCAATTAATGCTTGAGAGTTTAAATAATGATACACGTACATGTATTTTAACTTCTGTGGTTTAAATTGACTCCATGCAAGTTTTATATATCATATCACACTTTATAAATGTAAATATATAAATACATCGATAGCTCCTGTATGTATTTATGTTATAAGATGATTTTCTAGAGAATACATCTCACCCTTACCCCTCATCTACGTGCTGTCTCATCCATTAACACTATCAGATGATGAGAGGAACAATGAATCAGATAGTTCCCTGCTAACTTGTCTCAAACGCAATGATTGATGAGCATGTTTACTGTAATTAGATTTTCTATTTTCTATTGATACTCACAACAATATGTAATATGATCAGATGTTTTTTTGTTATTTTTGCGACACTTTCTAAATATGGCTTTTAGCTAACATCATTAAAGGTAATCCATTATATTCAACTAAATATCAGACAACAATAATGAAAGTACCCAGCTGGACCTGCCGATAGTTACAAAATCAAAAAGTCTGTGTCTCTCTTTCATCTTCTCACAAATGTGTAGAAATGTGCAAGTTGGGGAGGGGGAGCACTTTAATTTGTGATTGATTCAAATAAAAAGTTTAAATAGTTTTCTTTACCTAACTAGCTACTCATTTTGATCTATCATAGCTACCAGAAAGAGTATGAGCTGTAGATACCACAATGACGTATAATGGCTCACCAATACTCAAGCTTTCTTTAAAGGACAAATGTTTTCATATCCACATTTTCAAAGTAAAGTACTCCAGAGGAAATTGCACTTTTTTGTTTGAAGCTTAAACAAATCCATATATTCATCAAAAATCTAATTCATTTCCTGAACTTGAGATTTTTGTAGAGTAAAGGTTAACTTAAGGTAAGTGAGAGGAAATGTCTTAATTATCTGGTAGCATCTTACTTTACTTACAAATAGAGTTGAAAGGAAAAACAAACCAGACCAGACGTATCTCTGTATCTATGCAGGTAACACATGGTAGTTATGCAGTATTATCATAGCTAACTCTCATCTTTTCCAACCTTTTATAACCATGGAAACAAGGGGCCATATCACAATTACAATTATACAATACATGTCATTTGTTATTTCTTTATTTTAAACTACACTTGTCCAGATGAATTTCCCTTCTAATTACTTTTTTCAATAACAAATAAATTGAAGAATTTTTTGTTTAGTTTACATATCATCAACTCAATAAGGTTCAAAGAGAAGAATCTGTGCTTCAAAGTTCAACGACAGGAAAGTTTCTTACAAAACAATTTTTGAGAATAACCCCCTGATCTCATATACCTGGACTAGCAGGTAAATGGAGTTGCTTATCCGTCTCCTCCCCCTTTATATATAGAACTGATGGGTTACAGAAAATAAACAAATACTCTTTGGCTACTCTTGCATCATACCCCCCCTGTGATTTACCACAATTCTCTTTCTAATTTTGGATATAAAGAAAACTTTGAAGAAACAAGCCATGAAATAAATGATGAGAGTCAAAAATATTCTTTAGTTTTGTCTCTAATCAGACATATAACAATAAAACCTATTACTTCCTAAATACATAGCACCTGTCATTTGCACCATGGTAGACTCAAAAATTGAAATACAACATGGCTGTTTCAATTTTCCCATACAAATCATTTCATATCTGTCTAAACAATATAAAACCTCAAGAATTTAGTGTTTTTTCTGGTGAGAAATCATGCACAATCAGACAGTTTCCCTGCTTTGTGGTGAATTAGCTATCACCACTAGTATAGGGTATGGTAACACAGACTGACATAGGCCTATCAATGTGCTGTTTACCCAATGTGTAGTGGGAAAAGCCAAGTGCCAATATCTCTCTTTGTATCTGTGTTGAAGACTAGATGTAAATGCCAAATGTGGTAACAGGTTTTATAAACCTTTTACGTGTATAAATCCAATGAATAAATGACTTGCAATGAAACCTGTCATTTGGGATTTAGATTAAATGAGAAATATGATCACAAACTTGTCAGCAAAACAATTCAGTATAAAACTTGGATCATATCAAATGTACAATAGCAATGAATGCACTTTGAGAAAAATCTAATAACAAGTATTTGAGTTATCATCCAGACAAACAAACAAATGAACAATAGAAAGATGAATAGACAGGGAGGCAGTTAAAGTTAGACAGTAAAAGACATGCAAAGAATACAGATTTATGAAAACAATTCAATAATGCCATTAGCAACAAGTTAACTTTAAATACAAAATAGAACTATTTGTTCCTACCTAACTCCAAGAATAAAGCAATCAATTTGTGGATGAATAGTGAATAATTTTTTTATGAATAGCATATATATTTTATTAGAGACTCATTCAACCTAACATGTCCCATTGTTATTATATAATACTATACTCCAAGTAATTGAATGTCAGAGACATTGCACATTCTTGCACTTTTAGAGTGATGATACTGGTCTATGCAATTTATTTCCTCACCCAGTATAGCCAATTTGTAATAGGACAGAATGTCACCATCTGGTAAGTTATCCAAATGGTTACAAAAATGTAGCTATTTATTATGGACACAAATGGTCAATTCTGAATCCCCATCACCAAAAGCAGTGGTTGTAACAAAAAAATTGTCTAGCATATGCACTGGTATAAAATTATAAAGCACATGTGCTATTAACAAATTCACCTAACCAGTACAGGACATACACTTTAAACAGCTGCGCTGGAGGTCAACAGGATTCATCAAGCAATTACATCTGTCAAATATCTCTAATTATCTCTTCAAACTTATCCCAGAAGCTCTTTTTAACAAGACTTATGAGGTAAGCTTCAAGCTAGCATGTTAGTAGTAGTTCACACTAACACAGGATGCGAGAAGCTAATGAGAGAAAATTCCTAAATTCCAGTGGTCTGCTTGAAGACATCAATGGCAGAAGGCCCAATGGGAGGAAGGTTGATTCCAGCTCGGTACAGTTACCTCTGACTATTAAAGATAATTTTAGTATTTACTTACGCTGATCTTAAGATCTTAATAATCTCAAATTGATCTTTTATTGCCTTGTATTGGCATTGAATGTGAAATGAAAGTCAACTGTGGGCAAAACGTGCAATGTCATGATTTCCACACAATACACATTATACTCTGATTTAAATTCTATGCCTAATAAAAGCTTTATATCTCTTATTGAGAGAGTATAGAGAAAATCTATTTCATGTAAATGGTAAAAATAGCAAAAGCCCCTAATAGGAAGAATTCAATTGAAAGAAATAATATTCATAAACTGGGCCATAGGGACCTCTTTGTTTTAGAGCTTCCACTTTATAAAGATGCAGAAAGGCAGATCCATCATCCCAATGATAGACCTCCAATAATTGTTTTTGCTGATTGCTTCTCAACAAACCCATACAAATCTACAGAAAATCTCCCAGGAGAATGTACAATAGTATCTCTGTGACAGCAATTGAGAAATTAAAATGAATAACTGGCCACTTGAAATGGGATCAATCCCCAGATGAAAGTCAGTGAAGAAAGATGTAAGATAAATTAGAATGACTCTAGGATGCAATTGATAAAATTCATATAGGATTTCAGGATAAGAACTTGAGTAACTCAACAGATCAGAACTCAAAGGCTTAAAAATGGATTTAATTCCAAGTTATTCATGACAATGACAGCTAATCCCTGTTGGTGATTAAAGAGACAGTAAATTATTGGTGAAGCAATTTGCATGGCATGAATATATTGAGGTATCATTGAATAAATGTCATGATGAACCCTGACGTCAATATGTATTTAGTCATTGTCAGAGAATTCAAACCTTTTAGTCTGTTAGGCCAAAACGATCAAAGATTCCCAATTTATCTCTAAATAGTACCAGATTTATTTTTTAAGTGGTACTTATTAATTGCCTTATTTACTGCTGAATTAGTACTTTTTATATCTGCTTGTTACCTATTTCACCTCTGAATTGGTACTCTCTTTACATCTGATCTTTCGGTAAATTCCTGAATTGGTACTTTCTTTACGGTTGATTGCTACCTAATTTATTTCTGGTATTTTTAAACAAGTTGGCTGAGGTTTGAGAAAATGCAGTCCTTGTGTATCTTATCTCCTGTCATATGAATAATTCAACCTAATCTGCCCTAGAACATAACACTATAGATGGACCATGGATCAATCTATCAGGGATCACTGGAATTCTTAAAATCTAAACCTCATATCTCAAGTACAGATGGTCCCTATCCTATCTATCTAAACAGACCTAAATAAGGGAATGGAAGTTATATATATTAAGCTATTCAAGAATCTCTATAGGGCTTTATATGTTTGACCTCTTTTATATTATACCTTAGTGTTCCCCCAAGACTTTAAAACTTAGTACAATATTCTATTTTATTATTCTGCCAAAATTGGCCAAAATTCTCATTTTGAAGTGGTTGCAAAACACAGCAAATGGGTCTTAAAGCTGAGAAGGTCACTGTACTGTCTTTATATTTTGGGGGCTATACCATATCCCTCATAGACAGTTAGTACTGTCTGTAACAAAAGTCAAAGGTCCCGTACCTGGCTACATCTGTACTCCAGTAGTGACGTGGTATTCTGCTTCTTAAAGTCTCCAACGAAGAGAAACTCATCTCCGTTTTATATTCCTTTATAGATTTTATCCATCATAATTTAATCCATATTAGAACTGCGCTTTTTGAAATGTCAACTCCTGTTTAGGTTCTGACATCAATCATAAAGTCATAACAATGTTAGCTACTAGCTGTAAAAAATTACTGAATAGTTTTTTATTTACTTATCCAATGAATGCTCCGTTAGAAACCATAGAGTTGTGTACTTCCTTTTCACGTTGAGGTGAACAGTTAGTTTGACTACATCCTATATTATTGTTGACTTATTAGGTTGAAAGCTTTACAATTTTTCTTTCAAGTTCATTTTATCTAAATACAACCATTTTTCATGTGTGTTAAGTACAGTACTTAGACAGGAACTTCAATATAACATCATGTTGTGAAATTGAGAAATCCTAGAAGTCTTCCTGTTATGGCTGTTATCATAAAAAATAGTGTTATATTGAACAGAACTCCACTGACTGCTGATTTTCCACATTCGCCACAGTAAGGTTCAACACTGTTAGATTATTTTAACTCCAGATACCCTTTGCAAGTCATCAACTTCCTCACACTCTACATAACTGATAAATGTCTGGTTTGTCAAGGAAATCTGAGCCTTTCATAATACAATGAGTGTTCTGTTCTGCATGGTTCAGCAGTGCACTTTGATTGGTCAAATATCAAATCACAGTCATTGTCAGAGTAGTATATACTAGCCAAAGAGATCAGGGTAGATTCTTCAATCCCACCTGTCTATGTCTGAGTCTTGACTTCTGCAGTAAACTGGTAAATTCTAGCAAATTCCTAACTGAGTTACTATCAGGCTAACTGAATACTAATTACTTTGATGCATGTAAGTTTGTATTTGTAATTAAAGACAGGCTTCAGCTCTTAGTTTATATCAGATACTGTACGTCATATTATTTACCAAGTGATAAAATAAATACACGTTTATAAGCTACAATGAAAGCACTGTGAAAGTTGGAGTTTTGTCAAATATGTATGTCAGCAGATTTATTTGGTCAATGGTGAATTGCTAATAAATAAACATTTATATTTCAGAGTTTTATGTTGTTTTTATTTGATGTTGCAGTAATCCTGATTCTAGTCACACTCTGTCTGTGTGTACCCACTTTAAAGTTCAAGTAGACCTGAAAATTTTCCAAGTCCAAATATCGAAATGCCCTTTGAACCATTCTAATTTTAATATTGCTTAAAACATAAATTGCTGACATTTACATTTTTCATTTTACCAATCCTTTCAGCTCTTACTATTATGATAATACTTGTTTATTTAGTAAGTGAGGAAGTTACCATTAAATCTAGTAAGTGATCCAGCATATTACCTGGTTCAAGTAGCTAAAGATGGTGACAAAAGCATATCAGAATACTGTGTATTATATGACTTAGTTCATAGATGATAAAATAACAGTAGAACTGTATCAGCAATCATGAAGATAATTTACCAGTAAATCTTATGACAATAATGACCAATCAAAAGTTTCATCACAAACCAGTTCATAACATTTATTATATGCCTTTGTGTTTTGCTCAATCAAATGTTTGCAAATGAGGAGAAAACAGAGAAATGCTAAACGGAATAGCGCCAAATTAAACCAATCTACAGTATCTGAGATAAGTTACTTTTCAATTACTATAAGAACAACAGATCGCTAGATTCTGTTCGAAAGAATTAAAAAATCAATCAAAACCATAAGCGCCTGATGTTAATGGTATGAATAGCTGTTAATAAATCAACCTGTCTACATGCTAATTAGCAGATTCTCTTGAGAATAAGGTTGACATTATATTGTTGATAGGCCTTGGGACTTGATAAATAATTCAAAATGTTCAGTCTATGAGATAATATGTCTACTGGATATTATGAGAGTAGTCTCCAATTGAACACTTGATATTCCCCTTAGAATCGGAATGTAATAATTCAATCATTGAGTAGAACCTTATTTTGTTTATCGGAAAGTGGTAGTCATGACAGTTTAAAACGTATCATTGCTCCAAGGCATTATAAGAAAGTAAAAATCTGATGACATGAAATAACAATCTAAGTGCTGACAATACCTTGTAGAAATAAATATTGAATGATGATCTTAAGATGTTATACAAAATTTATTTAAGGACGATTCTCGGTTTGGAGAACGAAGTTCATCAATCTAAATGAGCATTATCCCTGCTTCGGACAAATTTGATTTTTTTACATAATATAGATTTGAATGTCCTCTTTTGAATAGTCATAATTTAATTTGGGTAATATTTCTTGATTTTTCGCAAAAAAATATTAGCGCAGTACACTGATGAACTTCTTTCCCCAAATCGAGACTTGTATTTTATTGAATCGGTCTAATTGAGCGTTATCCCTGCTTCAGACCAATTTGTTATTTTTACATCTTGTAGAATTAAATGTCCTCTTTTGAATATTCATAGTTTAATTTGGGTAATATTTCTATATTTTTCATGAAAAAAATTATTAGCCCAGGAGACTGTTCTCCAAACCGAGAATCGTCCTTTATCATTACATGTATCTCACAAATAGGTGGATGACACCTTGTAAATATGGCTTTTAATGTTGCACTTTAAAGATGCTATCAAAAATCAAATCAACAAATTCTTTCGTGTTTATCACTATTTCAAGTTTTGTATATAAAACTGTCAGAGTGTTGATACTGGTAATTCATTTCAAATGATTGTGCATTTTGATAATGAAAGCTAATGTTGCAATACCTTAACAAGCACTTCATTTGAGGCAACTCCATTCATTCAGATAGACCAATGTAATCGACAATCTTTTCTTAGGACTGCCTAGACTGATTGCTCTATTTAACTTATTCCTGTTTCACTTTCATTCTTAATTAAAAAAATCCATTCCTAGAAATAGGAAAAGGAAAAACTGATTTTAAAATTAATCTATTTTCCTTTTTATGAATGACATTTTTCAGACAATTTTTCTAATTTTCAAAGCTCATAAATAATAGTATTTGGTGTATTTTCAGAAAAATTCAAAATATTAAAAAACCTATTTTATCAATTTTGGGTTCATTTTGACCATGCCCATTGTGATCCTGGTCATGAATATGATATACTGTTCATGAATGATTATACATTTATATGTTGTTTGGATTTCTTCATTTTGGTATATGGGTCACAATGGTATGAATGTAGGCATAATTGACCCCCTTTATCGATCAACATGTATTTATCAATTTTTCAACCACAAGGTCAAAGGGTTAATAATTGATATATGCAAAATTACAAAGTATAAAATACACATAGATAGTGTTTTATCTCATCAGAAGTGACCACGCCACAGAGTGCAACTTCAAAATGAGATTCACAGGCAAGGCAGTGATCATCACAGGGTCAAACAGTGGAATAGGAAAAGCCACTGCATTGTTATTTGCCAGAGAAGGTGCGAGTGTTCTTATACATGGACAGTCCTTAAAAACAATTGAGGAAACTGTAAAAGAATGTAAAGATGTAGGAGGAAAAGATGCTAAGTTTCCATTCGTGCAGGGGGATATCAGCAATGAAGATGTCATCATGAAGATAAAGGATACTGCATTGAACACTTTCGGTAAAATTAACATCTTGGTGAACAATGCTGGTACTACCAATGTACATAACCTTTCTACTGGTACAATGCAGAACTTTCAGAATTTAATCAACATTTTATTGAGGGCACCGGTGCAGCTGTCTCAAATTTGCCTTCCAGAACTGAAACAAACGCAGGGCAACATCGTCAATATATCCAGCATCTATGGAATTCGGCCAACTGATGCCTTTGGGTTTTACCACATCGCAAAAGCTGGGTTGAATATGTTTACAAAGTGTGCAGCTTTAGAATTTGGCGCTCAGGGGGTCCGTGTCAATGTCCTATGTCCTGGGTTTGTCCACACACCTGTTTTCAAAAGATTCTTTACAGATGAAGAGACTGAAACATATCTTAGAGCCGTGGCGAATATTACACCACTCGGGAAGAATGGAAATGTAGAAGAAACTGCCAAGATGATAGCGTTTATAGCATCTGATGATGCATCAATGATGAATGGAGAATGTATTGCACACGATGGAGGTAGCATTCTTAGTGGACTTGACTCAAAAGCAATTGAAAATGCTACAAAATGATCTAAGCATGCAAAGTCATGCTATTTTATATATGCTACAAAATAATCCTGACTTGAAAACAGCCTAAAGACAATCCTGACTTGAAAACAGCCAAAAGACTATTAACTCATTAAGTATTTTCTGAGACCATCATATTACTCTCAGGTATTTGGACGATATAGTGATCTAAATTCAACATTGTTTTTCTCTTAAACCAATTATTGAAAACAATCTGTAAAAAAACACATCCGATTGACAATAATTTAATGTAAAAATTATGTATGCATATTTATATTTATAATTGTTTCAGTAAACAGTACAATTTCAGTACAATTGTTTTGTGCTCTTTTCTAGCAATTCTTGAGAATGAAATAAAATATCTATCCAACAAAAAATTGGAACAAAATGGCATAAACACAATGTACTTAGATCTCTCAATATTGTAGTTATACAAAGGAAAGTTTGGTTCATTGAAAAAAGTTTCTAATAAATGGATAAATATTTTCAAATTAAATTCAAAAGTCACCATTCAAAAGACCTTTTTGATGAATCAGGTTTATGTATGTATCTTTATTGCTACTTATCATTTGAATATGTTATCATGCTCACATTTCACTTTTGACAAATTTGGTTCAAATTTTATATGTTAATGCCTTATGGGCATAGGAACTCTGCAATGTATAATTCTAGAATTGAGGTGAAAGCTAATAGGATAAGTAGGTTTATGATAATTTTTCCAAACATGTGATTTAAGTGATTCTAACAGTTGTGCATGGCAACCGATTATAAACTGATCACCATTTATATGAAAAAGACCACAAATTTCTATTTTTCATATAGCAAGGGAATACAGCCCTCATACTTGGAATTTGCTCAGCTAAGACTGAACATGATTTATTTGATACAAAACTATAGGTTTTGTTTTTGTGTTAAAATAATAGGGGAGAATGTATCTAATATTTAACTAAGTGCTTAATCACACAGAACTGGATAGACCAGACACATATGTTAAACAATAAAACTTTTTAATTAATAACCTTGCCAGGACCTCTTTTCGTGACCCATAAGTAGGATAAGTGGTAGTCTCCATTTCAAGTTAAAGTTCAAGTAGATTTTACAAATTGTATAAAGTTGTCCCATTTATCAAAATGTACATGTACTCACTGGTATACAGACTTGTGTTCATTAATTGAGTACTTACCGAGTGGGAGTAGGAGGGGCACATGCTTGGTCTTGGCTTTCGTTTCCTGGACTAGAGTTTTGATATCTCCTCTGCCATGCATCGCTAGAGGGTTGCGTATTGAACCTGTAGGCATCCTCAGGGTTATCATGATTGTTGTATATCTCTCCATGATCATAGATATGCTCACGCATGTTATCAGGAAATGTAGGTGTGTCATGATTATTATGTGGTGGCTCATGATTCTCAGGACTATTTCGTTTTTCCAGGACATTATACCGATATGAAGTTTCATTACCCTGTGGTGAATCCTGGCTATTTGCTCTAGGAATATTCTGCATGTTAGGTCTTTCTTTATCTCGGCTATGTGGTCTTTGTAAATCCCAACCATTTTGTCCTTGACCTTGACTATTAGGTTGTTCTATGATTTGACTATTTGGTCTTTGTATATCTCGACTATTTGGTCTTACTCTTCCTATATCCCGATTTTTTAGTCTCTCTTTATCTCGAGTATTTGATCTACCAAATTGTTGAAGATTTTCTGATGTATCTTGTGAGTCGAGACTCTTGGGTCTCCTAGTCTTAAATTTTGATTTGTCTTTATTACGAACTCCATTGCTATGGTGAGATGGAGTGTCAGGAAGCGGTCTCGATGACATAATGCTGCTTATTTCTCTATTAGGCACCTGGAAAAAATAATAAAACAATTAATAGGGTCAAGACTTCTATCTATCTGCAGCATAACTCCTTCAAATGAACATCTGAAACATATTTCTTTATTTATACTCACATTGTTAGCATTGCTTTGAGGGGGTCTCCAGTGACTCACGGGATATGTATAATCTTCCACCTTTATTCCTAACCCAGACCCCTCAAACTGTTCATCAATTGTTTGTTTCATTGCCATTACTGGAGACCCTTTAATATTCTCCATATCGTTCGATGAATTGTGAAATAAATCTGAGTTACGTAAACTGTGTATTGCTGGGATAACAACAGGAACGTGAGTTGACGCGGAGGGCCTGGAATTCGAAGCTATTGTCTGTGGTGCCATCTTATGGTTGTTATTGGAATTAAATTGAGTGCTATTTGCAGCTGATTGCCTGGATAGATTATTCTGTGATTGTTCTGCAATTGGAGATCTGTGCTTTGCCTTGCCTGCTGCATGCTTTGCCTACATAAAAACATACAAAAAGTTCAACATTTCTCAAGTATTATGCAAAAATGTCACATAAAGCAATTGGCATCTTAGTCTATCTCTATTTCAAGATAATACCAATTCATGTGGTAAACATTACATGTTTTCAGTTAAGAGGTCAAGTCAAGAGGTCAAGAATTTATTCTTATCACTTTCACATCAATTTAATGGATGGGAATATCAATTTTTTAGTAAATTCTATTGATATAAAAACCAGATGGATTTGATTAATGAGAAATTTGTGTTAGGTTAAAAATATGTAAAGGTAATTAGATTTCTGTATCTCAATAAGTGGCCAATATATGATTATTTATAATTTTACTTTAGCCTGTAGAGTGCAGATTAGGTGTCAATACGATCAAAGATAATACCATGCAATTATAATTTTCAAACTGACACATCAGATTGAATATATTTATCAATCGAAGTTATCATCATCAACAACAATTACAAATTATAAAAATGATAAAAAACTAGATAATGGAAATGCAAAGGCATGACACATTCCAAGTGGCAGACTTGTGTAATTGCAGCCATTTTTAGAACCAGTATTACATTGATGCGTTACTCTCCAATAAAATGGCTGCCATATTGGGCAAACTGTCAAAAGATAATAAGTCCTGCTTCCATGTAATAAATGCAATATCAATGATATCACTCCATTTCTTTGTTATCAAAAAACTAAGATGCCAGATATAAAAATAAAAAATTATGTAATGAAAATGATTTTGCCCATCCTTGAGGGTTATTAATTATAACAGCAGGTACTTACCCAGACTTTATTTTGACCCACTTTCTCTCTCCTCCTTTCCTCATCCTGTTGAATTGACAACATTTGCATGTCTCGTTCAAACTGAACCTGGGAGACCCCCGACTGAGAGATTTGGGAGAGACGTTTCTGTAGGTCATCCTGTTGCATCCCGTGGACTTCCTCAAACTTTGCACGTTGTTTCGCTACCTGCTCCTCAATCATATCATTAAATGTGGGTGAATTCTTCTGGCGTTCCGCTGCATATGTCATTTTAAACATATCACCGACTAATGTGTTCAGTTCTTCAGCCTAGAGGGTAAAATAAGAGTTTACTGTTTTATTTCAGTTGAACTTGTAACTTGGAGTTCATATGCCTTTTATGTCTGCTGCATGCATGTTAAAAATATTATTAGATAATCAAATACCATCGTATTCATACTCAGTAATTTATATTTTCATTCTGCATGAACCTTAGGGAGTATGCCAAAATGCATGTAGCAGGTGCCAAGTTATAAACAATTGAACATATAATTACAGTCCAAATGTATCAATTAACCTTTTGGTTGATGATATTTGCTTTTCAATAACTCAAACATTAGTTGTGAAAAATGTAATTTGATTTGTAAACTGTTAAACCGTTAAAAATTTCAACAAGCAAGTACCAGTATATCCTTTTGAGATTTTCAAAACTGATCATTTTTCAATCATATCAAATTCAATGACATCAGATGGTGCAATTATCCCCGAGTGTGCCATATACCAGCCATGGGAAATATTATTTCAAGTTATTAATATGCTATAGACAGCAGTTGCATGACGCATTAAAGTCATACTGCACTAGAAAATTAGAAAGTCAAATTATGTAATGTAATATAAAACAATATAAACTATAGCTTAATTTACAGTTGTTTTGCTCATGTGAGATTCTCTGGATGATAGATTCTGTGGATTATAATCACAATTCAACATCTTAACGTCTTAAAATTCAAAATACAACTTTCGATTTACCTTAAAGTAGTAGTAATTGTCAAACTATGAACAAAACAAATAAATCCTGTAGTTTAATGATGTACTAATCTTACTTGCTGGGGGGTAGAGGTTCTGAAGGCGTGGCAATGTTGAGTGCTAGCAGATCCCTTGGGTTCTCTTGCAATAATGGCAAACTGGCAATTCTGGAGGTCACATGTAGCATAAGAGATTCTTTTCACAGCATGGGCCATGTAGACACTCTGAAAAAGTAAACATTATTTTCATGTCACATATGACATAATTCACCTGCATGTAACCATAAGACTCAATCAACATACTGTCAATACCTATTTTTACTATTCTGATTTTTGGCATGACTTTTAGTTTTCATTTTCTATTGTTTAGATAAAGGCACAATGACAACCAAAAGGGAACTCGTTTAAAGCTAATTGAGAGCCCATGTGAAATGTCTCCTTAATGGAAATCACCTCTCTGTTGACTACAACATGGGCTTCTTATGTATTTTATATTGTAAAACACTGTAGTAGAAGCCTATCATAGGGAGAAATCCCTCACTGTAGCCAAGATACTGTGTGGAAGCACAAAGTACATCATGTATAATGGGGTGTAGATTACGACCTATTCGTATTCAAATGTTCTATATTGAGCTTTGTGATAAAAATAGAAGACTATGATATACAGTACCTGTCCATTCTTGCTGCAGACCTTGATACCAGATATAGAAATGACTAGCAGTACCTCCTTACTCCGACCATCCTAAAATGTATAAGCAATACCATTCTATAAAAACACAATTGAATAAAAATCAACAATATACATTTCCAATCTCTAGATTCAGCTCTAGATCTGCACATATGATAACCTGGATCAGAATATCATGAAAATGATTTAGAGAATAATCTATCAATGACAGTTGGTAGCATTTGAATCAATATTTCTTATTGTCTTTGGCAATTCACCATTTACATCTAATAAGATCATATTGAATCAAATGGCTTAACTGACTCAGCATCCCAGTTTTTAAGTACATCTGACAATTAATTATGTAACATACTTAATACATTGATATCTATATTGATTCTGGATCAATATTGCTAATAAAGTTTCATCACTGGCCTTAAATACAAACAAATTACATTATAAAACAAGGCATTAACATGACAAAATGTCACCACCTAGTTGCTCACAATATTTTGAGTTCAAACTTAAGTCAGATTTGAATTGCTGAGAACTTGTAAAGTCAAATTTGAACTTCTGAAAAGATGTAGATGACTTTGAAAAAAAAATTTGGTCAATTTGAAGCAAGTTGAAAACAGACCTTTTTGACCTTGAGAAGGTCATTAAAGGTCAAATGTCAAATCTAAAGTCAGATTTGAATTTCTGAGAACATGTAGATGATTTTGAAAAAAAAAATTGTCAATTTGAAGCAAGTTGAAAAAAGACCTTTTTGACCTTTTTTGACCTTGAGAAGGTCATTGAAGGTCAAATGTCAAATCTAAAGTCAAATCTAAAGTCATATTTGAATTTTTGAGAACATGTAGATGATTTTGAAAAAAAATTTAGTCAATTTGAAGCAAGATGAAAAAATACCTTTTTGACCTTTTTTGACATTGAGAAGGTCATTGAAGGTCAAATGTCAAATCTAAAGTCAGATTTGAATTTCTGAGAACATGTAGATGATTTTGAAAAAAAAATTTAGTCAATTTGAAGCAAGTTAAAAAAAGACCTTTTTGACCTTTTTTGACTTTGAGAAGGTCATTGAAGGTCAAATGTCAAATCTTAAGTCAGATTTGAATTTCTGAGAACACGTAGATGATTTTGAAAAAACAATTTAGTCAATTTGAAGCAAGTTGAAAACAGACCTTTTTGACCTTGAGAAGGTCATTGAAGGTCAAATGTCAAATCTTAAGTCAAATCTTAAGTCAGATTTGAATTTCTGAGAACACGTAGATGATTTTGAAAAAAAATTTAGTCAATTTGAAGCAAGTTGAAAACAGACCTTTTTGACCTTTTTTGACCTTGAGAAGGTCATTGAAGGTCAAATGTCAAATCTAAAGTCAGATTTGAATTTCTGAGAACATGTAGATGATTTTGAAAAAAAAATTTAGTCAATTTGAAGCAAGTTGAAAAAAGACCTTTTTGACCTTTTTTGACTTTGAGAAGGTCATTGAAGGTCAAATGTCAAATCTTAAGTCAAATCTAAAGTCAGATTTGAATTTCTGAGAACACGTAGATGATTTTGAAAAAAAATTTTAGTCAATTTGAAGCAAGTTGAAAACAGACCTTTTTGACCTTATAAGAAGGTCATTGAAGGTCAAATGTCAAATCTTAAGTCAAATCTTAAGTCAGATTTGAATTTCTGAGAACACGTAGATGATTTTGAAAAAAAATTTTAGTCAATTTGAAGCAAGTTGAAAACATACCTTTTCGACCTTTTTTGACCTTGAGAAGGTCATTGAAGGTCAAATGTCAAATCTTAAGTCAGATTTGAATTTCTGAGAACACGTAGATGATTTTGAAAAAAAAATTTAGTCAATTTGAAGCAAGTTGAAAACAGACCTTTTTGACCTTGAGAAGGTCATTGAAGGTCAAATGTCAAATCTTAAGTCAAATCTTAAGTCAGATTTGAATTTCTGAGAACACGTAGATGATTTTGAAAAAAAAATTTAGTCAATTTGAAGCAAGTTGAAAACAGACCTTTTTGACCTTTTTTGACCTTGAAGGTCAAATGTCAAATCTAAAGTCAGATTTGAATTTCTGAGAACATGTAGATGATTTTGAAAAAAAAATTTAGTCAATTTGAAGCAAGTTGAAAAAAGACCTTTTTGACCTTTTTTGACTTTGAGAAGGTCATTGAAGGTCAAATGTCAAATCTTAAGTCAAATCTAAAGTCAGATTTGAATTTCTGAGAACACGTAGATGATTTTGAAAAAAAAATTTAGTCAATTTGAAGCAAGTTGAAAACAGACCTTTTTGACCTTTTTTGACCTTGAGAAGGTCATCGAAGGTCAAATGTCAAATCTTAAGTCAGATTTGAATTTCTGAGAACACGTAGATGATTTTGAAAAAAAAATTTAGTCAATTTGAAGCAAGTTGAAAACAGACCTTTTTGACCTTTTTTGACCTTGAGAAGGTCATTGAAGGTCAAATGTCAAATCTAAAGTCAGATTTGAAGGTCAAATGTCAAATCTAAAGTCAGATTTGAATTTCTGAGAACATGTAGATGATTTTGAAAAAAAATTTAGTCAATGTGAAGCAAGTTGAAAAAAGACCTTTTTGACCTTGAGAAGGTCATTGAAGGTCAAATGTCAAATCTAAAGTCAGATTTGAACTTCTGAGAACATGTAGATGATTTAGAAAAAAATTGAAGTCAGTCTAAACAGTATTTGTTAAGTTATAGGAAGTTGTAAGAAATTGTTACAGACGCCGGACGCCAACCGCCGGACGCCAACCGCCAACCACCAACCGCCGGACGCCGTCGCAAAAAAACGGAGACCATAACAATATGTCACCACTTTTGGTGGTGACATAAAAACTGAATAAGACAAATGCATTGCATCCTACATGTGCATCATATACATGTATTTTACAATCAAGTATAAAAAACTCATAATCCCTTTTACCAATATGGATATCCAAAGCTGAGCAAAACCTGACAAATACTTCAAATATTTTAAGTGCACTAAATATGTTGTTATTTATCAATATGTCCAGGTCAACAACATGATGTGACTGTCTGCCTCTATGTCCAAGCTGTTAAAAATGTGTGCTATATGGTGAACTTATTTTTTGATAGTCACATGATAACATCATAAGACTACATAGCCTGAGGCTCATTTTGTGCACTTAATTGCCCCTGAGTTCTGAATTAACTGTCATTGATATCAAAATTGTAATTAACTTTACAAACAATGCAATCTGATTGTTTATTTAGCTAACAAATGTGAAGCCTCTTGTATTTTGATGCTTCACCGCCATGTTATTTATCAAGGCATGCCCTCAAACTTAAAATAACTGAAACACCCAACAAGAGGCCACTGCTTTTAAAAAATATACAAAGGTTTTGTATCTAAAATGGGATATTTTGCTCCATTGTTTGTTTTAAGGTTTTATTGAAGCACAAAAAATATACTGTATAGCTGTAGTTCCTTAATTGCAAATCAAGGAAGTACAGTATGCCCTTGTGAGCCCCCCCCCCCTCATCACTACACACCTCCAATGTGTGAAAAGTTGTGTAGTCAAGTAGTGGGAGGGGGGGGGGGTCAAAGGGACTTGTAGCTAGACAATGAAACATACGTTTGGGCCCACTTGTACTCTCTTGGGCAGAACTGTAAAAATGTTACCTATTTAACATCTGTCTAAAATACATATTATGATCATGGTATATGCAATGATTGTCTTCTTTCTCATCTCTGTAGCAAGACAATTGTGATGAGTATCAAAATGGATGAGTTAATTAGTAGCTAAAATGTCAGTAAAAGCAAATAATCCCCCAGTAAGTAATTAATTTGTCTGTTATCAATCAATAGCTGTATTATGACAAGTGGTACAGAAATGTCAAATTAGCTCAACTTTCACTGAGCATCAATAATACACTTACAGACTGAGATCTGATATACACATAACATGTTAATATCATATAACAGCATTCCAAGCTATTATATATCATTCAGTCTACCAGCCTTCAGTTGTATGCAATAAGTCACTAGATCAAGATGCTTATTCAGTCATGCAATTAAATATATGATGTAATTATCGTTATCATTATTATCTGAATGCAACACTAACAAGCCTTGTCAAAGGCACTAACAAGACCTCATATGTAGGTACTACTTGTATAAGGCAAAATGCTACTTGAACAAAGCTGAAACTCCGCAGAATCAGTTTTATGCCAAGTTCAGTCAGGGGAGGTGCGATTTTGGCATAAACAAGATATTTGATATGAATTTTACAAAAATTGATGCAACTTCCTTCAAAATTGAGCTAGAAGCTTCAAATAAAAAGAATTTTAAAGCTCTCTTCCTCCTCTATCTCATTTTTTTAATGGTTATAGGGGGGTTGCACCCCCACTGGCTACGCCTATGGTAGATCTATGATAAATATGTATGTATTAGTGTTAATAAAAATGAGACAAAGATCAGCTATATGACAAAAAATGTTGAATTGAACTCTCCCTTCTTTAAAAAATTAATTGTTTCAATTAGCTTACACAAAATATGTGGCTTTCACATATCAGGTTGAAGAGGCCATGGCATTGATACTAATTCATCATACAATAATGTAAGCGCTTTTAAGAAATTCTCATGAAAATATTCTCATTCAGTATAGTTAATTAATTAAGACAAAATGTAATTATTCTACAAAACATATGTAACCACTTAACATGTATATTCAGAAAAGTGAAGTTTAATTTTAGGTAACCATGGAAAATAAAGTACGCAAAACAAAGATGATTAATTCGAAAGGCGAACTGGGAAAATCAACTTGGATGGAGATCCGAACATGTATTTTCAATTTACTAATTAAGTTGATCGATAATCTACAATTTGAAGTCAATGGCTTCTTATTTTATTTTGCTGGTCTAGTCTTCTAGGCTCTATTGGTCAAAGTGTAATGAAATAAATTACATATAAAAGCTATTAACAACAAATAAAGCTCAAGAATGATTGGACTCAAACCAGTCCCTCCTCTAAATATAAGCTCAGAGCAACATCACAAATAAATCATGTTTAATTTTCAAATAAAGCTCCCACACACTATGTTTTGGAAATTAAGACATCCTTACCTTCATTAAACTGTTTAGTAAATATTGATAGAATGTAATTGTATATAGATTACAGGACAATACATGTATGGCCTTTACTTACAATGGATAAGGAAGCTTGCATTCGGTATCAAACACCTTATTTATTATGCTAGATTACAGCTTTATTTGTACTGAACACAATTATTTACTTTTCATATTATCCATGCTACTGCTCCCAATAAGTTAAGACTTACCTATAAGTCCCTAAGAAAACTGTTTCGAAATAGGCTTAAACTCGTCATTTGATAAGTATTAAACTATGATTCATGAGTGCCGTAAAATATATACAGTAGTACCCCACAGGCTACCAGTGGTAGTGGGGTGGGGTAATTTGGAACAGCTGATTGCTCCCCTACTGCCCCCAATGACCTTAGTGTTTGTTTAACTGAATTTGCTTATGCTAAATAGGGTATGATCTCTCAGGCATGTCTGACAACAATCATTTTCATTACAGATTTTTTAAAAATACTGTAAATTACAATCAGTGTTACCAAAAGATTTTTTTGAGCTATTCTGTGTAAATTCTCAATTTCATAATTCTTATTAAAGTTTGTCAATTTTCATGATTTTCGTATTTCCTCCTTTTCAAATGAGTGCAAATAGTTCTTGGTAATCTCCCGGGTAATCTAATTCTAAATTGCTGGGAAGATCAATGTCAGTAAAAGGCAAAATGCCTTCGCTTAAATAAGTCATAAAGTATTCCATTTTTTTTTACTTGAAAATAACTCTATTTAAGTATGATAATAACATTGCAATGAGTGGAAACAGGTTCTTAACCACAATTAAATGTTTATATTGGCAGGCTTGAAAGAAATACCTCAATTGATTAGTCAAGGGAAATGGTATTGAACAGAAAACTCTTGACTCATTGTCATTATCATTGTGAAAGTTGTATTGCAGTATACATGAATGTATCTAACATGATAAGTCAAAATTGGTATGTGAGCAAGTGATAAATTATCATGACAGTTTAATGGAAAATGTTCCTGTAATTCTGCGATTTTTGTATAATTTCAGCAATTGTAATTCTTTATGAATTCATATTTGCACTTTGGGAAATGTGAATAAATGTCAAAACTTCACTTGATAGATAGATCATCCATGTTATCTTTACTATTATCTGAAACTCAAACAGCGTATACATGTATATTCAAGTTAATTTCACCTACCAATAAACTAGATAGCTGTCCCCTCACATATTCTGTCCTTGACTGCTGGTCAACTCCACATACAGAAAATGATCCGATATACTGCAAAAAATAATTAAAAATAAATTATAAAAGGTTCATGCCTTTTGTATCAAGCCCAGGGGGAACGGAAGGTTGGATGGTTTGAGGCATAAAGCAAAGCATCTATGTGATCGAGACTTATAAATAATAGCCTATTCTCCTGATTTTAATTAAATTAAAGATTTTTTATTTTTTGGAGGACTAAAATTTTTTACGAGGGTCTCAGTGGTTTATTTAGGGATTCTGGTATCTTAATCCTCATTTCAAACTCCCATATTTTTATACCTTATGTGTTGGGGATTTTGATTTTAAAACCTCTCTGGATAACCCCTCCCCCTGAAGTTCTGCTTCACCAGATTGGCTGTATGGCAACAGTTAAACGAGATTACAACCCTGATTAAAGCTTATCAGGATTAACTTTACATTACTGAGGATAAGCCTAAAAGGTTTAATTATTTTATTATTACTAAAGTTTGAATGTTTTGAAGTATTTCAATGACTTGATTAGACTTGTCTAGATCTGAGGGTATCCTAAAGCTACTGTATATATTTTAGGGAAATCCTTTTCATTTCCTGATTTTATTAACTGATTCAGACACATTCTATCGCCGGACATTTCCCACATAAAGACCAAAAATGAAAAGTTCTTCATTCTGCCAATAGACCTATATATTGGGGATTCAACTACATGTACATGGAATACTGGATAAGCACAAGACCTTTTGGCCCCCTTTTGTATATGATACTGTATTTTTTCTTGTAGCACAAGTTGACAAGTTAGAAAGAATTAATAGCACCAAATTAGTAATGAATACAGTATCTTTAATTGGAATAAAGAGGAATGTAAAAGATATAGATAGCAGGAAGGTAATGTCATCCATGAAGGTAAATGTCAGACAAATACGACTCAATCATGTATCTTCATGAACGACATTGGGCATACTCGTTAAATAGCGCCCCCGAAGACCCCTTGGAAAAAATACATAAATTAGGCATAATAAAGCCCAAAATGAAATCTATTGTCTAAAATAATTATAAGTATCCATAAAAATGCCCCTTATTATCTAAAAAAGACTTTTCCTAATGTATTAATACATTTAAAAAAACAGGGATCTTCCTATATGGTAACATCGACTTTCTATATATAACTCGTCAAATAGCGCCCCTCCGCCATAAACCCAATGAGAAAATAATATGGGAGGGGCGCTATTTGACGAGTTATATATAGGAAGACGATGTTCTCTAGATTTTGTTATTATAGACTAGGAAGAAGTGTCTTATTATAGCTCGTTAATTAGCGCCCCTCCTCCATAAACTCAATGAGTATTTAACATGGAGGGGCGCTATTTGACGAGTTATATATAGGAAGACGATGTTCCCTAAATTTCGTTATTATAGACTAGGAAGAAGGCTCTTATTATAGCTCGTTAAATAGCGCCCCTCCGCCATAAACCCAATGAGAAAATAACATCGAGGGGCGCTATTTGACGAGTTATATATAGGAAGACGATGTTCTCTCGATTTCGTTATTATAGACTAGGAAGAAGTGTCTTATTATAGCTCGTTAATTAGCGCCCCTCCTCCATAAACTCAATGAGTATTTAACATGGAGGGGCGCTATTTGACGAGTTATATATAGGACGACGATGTTCCCTAAATTTCGTTATTATAGACTAGGAAGAAGGCTCTTATTATAGCTCGTTAAATTGCGCCCCTCCGCCATAAACCCAATGAGAAAATAACATGGAGGGGCGCTATTTGACGAGTTATATATAGGAAGACGATGTTCTCTAGATTTCGTTATTATAGACTAGGAAGAAGTGTCTTATTATAGCTCGTTAATTAGCGCCCCTTCGCCATAAATCCAATGGGGAAATAACATGGAGGGGCGCTAATTAACGAGTTATATTATACACTTATTATACAAATTTTGTCGAATTTAAAAAAAAAAAAATATTTTCTATTTATTTATTTATTACACACACTACAATGTAAGATTACATTCTAAAAGGGATTTATTTTGGGGCCTTATATAAAAAAAGGGGCAAGGTATTTTTGGGGGGAAAAATATAAAAAATGAAAAATATAAAAAGGGGCGCTATTTAATAGCGCCCCTAACATTATGATATTACCATTGAGGGGCACTATTTAATAGCACCCCTCAATTAATAATATTACATTATAGGGGCATTACTTAATAGCGCCCCTCACATTATGATATTAGCATTGAGGGGCACTATTTAATAGCACCCCTCAATTAATAATATTACATTATAGGGGCACTACTTAGTACTTAATAGCTCCCCTCACATTATAATACAACATTATAGTGCCCCTGCTTAGTAGCGCCTCCTACTTTAATATAAAATAAAATTACATAGATACTTAATAGTGCCCCTTTATTTTCGTTATTATAGACTAGGAAGAAGGCTATTATTAAAGCTCGTCAAATAGCGCCCCTTCGCCATAAACCCAATGAGAAAATTTTGAACAAAATACTCATCGGCAGGGCATCGGTGCTAAAAATGACCACGGCATTAGCAATTGAATCATACACTAGATATATCAAGGCGAAGTTTGAACAACTAAAACCCTGAGAATCAAGATGCAGTATTTAGTCCGATAAATGTTTGTAAATCTTATATCTTCGTAAATTCAATTATTAGCGTTATAAAAAACGTCCTAAAATATACCATTAGTTATCACACACGATCGTTCATTGTTGGGTTATAAATACTGGAGAATATGACCTCTAATATCTATACGCAATAAAGACTGTGATTCTTGCCATGTCATTCTCCCATAATTGAAAATTTCCTTCATAAATTTAACTCAGAACTTATAAAAGTAAATTTTATCCCTCTCAAATTCATTCATATATACATGTAAAATTAAATTATTTCGACTGAATCCCTCATGTCCAGTGTATGAATACTTCATATAGTTTGCATAAAACATCGTGCATCTAGTCACGTACACCAATTCATCAAACTGACCGCCAGGCCATTAATTATATATATACATGTATGTTGAACGTCCTACAATATTTTATTTTATTATCACTGATGAATAAAAATACAGATTTGAATTCTATGAAAATGTGTGACATAAAACATGTTATTGGCCAACATTTTTTATTATAGACTAGGAAGAAGGCTCTTATTATAGCTCGTCAAATAGCGCCCCTCCGCCATAAATCCAATGGGGAAATAGCATGGAGGGGCGCTATTTGACGAGTTATATATAGGAAGACGATGTTCCCTCGATTTCGTTATTATAGACTAGGAAGAAGTGTCTTATTATAGCTCGTTAATTAGCGCCCCTCCTCCATAAACTCAATGAGTATTTAACATGGAGGGGCGCTATTTGACGAGTTATATATAGGACGACGATGTTCCCTAAATTTCGTTATTATAGACTAGGAAGAAGTGTCTTATTATAGCTCGTTAATTAGCGCCCCTCCGCCATAAACCCAATGAGAAAATAACATGGAGGGGCGCTATTTGACGAGTTATATATAGGAAGACGATGTTCTCTAGATTTCGTTATTATAGACGAGGAAGAAGTGTCTTATTATAGCTCGTCAAATAGCGCCCCTTGGCCATAAATCCAATGGGAAAATAACACGGAGGGGCGCTATTTGACGAGTTATATATAGGAAGAAGATGATCCCGACTTTTTTTATTATAGACTAGGAAGAAGTATATTAGATAATAAGGTGCATTTTATATGAAATCATTTTAAATTTTTTTCATGCCACAATAGAAATTGTGCTGGCCTAGTTTTGGGGATTTGGGATTACTCATTAATATACTTATTTTTGATTTTTTCCAAGGGGTCTTCGGGGGCGCTATTTAACGAGTATGCCCGACATTGCCTCCCATTCTCTTGTCATCTTATTTAGTACAGAAGATGAACATCAACATGTAAAGTCATATAATATGCTCATGAATCCTGCTGGATATTGTTAAACAATTTATTTAATAATTTATCAAACAGATGTGAAGATAAAATAATCAATGTTTACAAATACAATGCAGCTATTACCTCTGCTGATCTGACAGATGTTTCTCGATCTTCTGGACTACTGATAATCTTCTGTGGAGAAATGACCGAACCATCTGGAAGTTCATCCACATCATATTTTTCTAAGGATGATGATAAAAGGTCGTCACCTTTCAAACCTGAACTGTCCACAGAAGCTGACCTGATTTGCCTTTCAACAAATTTTCTGCTTTTGTTTTGGAGATCCCTTGATTCCCTCTTTTCATTGTTCTCTTTACTCTTCAGTAGATACATGATGCCGTTTCTCTATCTTCATCCCTATTCTAGTCATCAAACAAGCACAAAGTTTAAAAATGTGCGGAAACAAAAACTTGAATTCTGAGTCACAGCATTTCCGGTTATACACATTCCGATTTTGCGTTTAATCTTAATAATAAAATATATGCCAGCTCTTTACAAAATCAGATTGCATATAAATATTGGATTATATATTAATTTTTGCATTGAATTATATGAAAGAATACTTGAACGTGACCCTTTAATATCGAGAATCATACGCTTGAATAAAAACACAGTCCAATTTCTGAAAAATATGTCATTTCGTTCAGTTGAGAGTTTTAAAATGCCAATTCCCGGGACACATTTCAGACATTCCATATTTGACTCATTTAACTCATTAGACACATATGTTGTTGTTTTATCAACTGTTCCAATAGAATGGGTACATCTTGACACTCATACTGACATATATTTTAACATAATGGATCGTGCTTATGTAATGCCGAATCTTTGTGATGAACCTACTGTCTGAGCCAATCTTACTCATCAATGAGGATTATGCAGATCTATAAAAGGAAATTCAATCTGACAGCAAGATATTAAAAAAACGACACTGTCATTTCAATTAATCATGGCACAAAAGAAAAATATATTTCGAGGAACATTTTGGAGATGCGTGCAAAAATGTCTCAGTAAAAAACAGGAGAATTATTGGATTAATGATTTTTTTGAAATTCAAAAGCATGAGTGCATCATGGACTTCTAATCATTTGAAATCCATGAGTGCATATACTAGCCTGTACAAACGCAAAAATGCTTTTTTAATTTCAATACAGAATGACACAGGGTTCTTTGTTACAATTCATATATCCTATCACTCCTTTATAAAAATTGGCATTGTCCAGCTTTTATAAATCATAATGCACTGTGATGATGTCACTATATTACCAATAATGCCACTGCTCAGTTCATTATGAAACCATAATGCACTTACACTGTAAAATAATGTTTCTGCTCAGTTGATTATATACCTTGAATGAGGGCACTGAAATACATTAAGCTGATTGGATGAGACACACTTGGCATATTTAAATTCAGGATAATTCTCCGATTCATTGTAATATCTTTTTCATTGTACACAGAACATTTATTAATTCTCTTCTAAAATACTCCACATTTTTACTGGTTATTTCAAATATGTAGGGTGGTCCAAAACATTGTAATATCTTTTTCATTGTACACAGAACATTTATTAATTCTCTTCTAAAATACTCCACATTTTTACTGGTTATTTCAAATATACAGGGTGGTCCAAAACATTGTAATATCTTTTTCATTGTAGACAGAACATTTATTAATTCTCTTCTAAAATACTCCACATTTTTACTGGTTATTGGATGTAGTTTGGAGATCAACTAGTCAATGTTTGATAGGACCCCTACAACACCCACAAAACTACTCAAGTGACAACAAACGATGGCTTCCACTTTCCAATACAGGCACTTAGCTTATCTACCAGTTATTTTCTAAAAGCTTTAAAGACAAACTCTAGGCCAATATACTGGTATATAATTGGTATTCTTGGGAACTGACTCATAAAAATATAAAAAAAAGAAAGCTGTGATGCTTTGTATTGCTTTACGCAAATAGGGGGAGTGACTTTATTTTCCAGTCAATCAGACTGCACTCGAATCATCTACGAATGAAGATAGGACAAATGTTGCAATGTTGGTATTTTTATTTTTATTTTATTGCATATATAGTTTGTTTCCTTGCTTTTACACATACAAATCATGACAATCAAAGTCAATATTTTATAATAGGCTAATGCTTTATATTTTTGTTATATTGTCAGAGTTGCACTTTTTAGATAGTTCACAAGGCATGTGCTTTGGTTGAGTTTCTGCTGCAGTCCTTTCCACATTGTTTCCTGGCTTTTACAGATACGTCCTGTTACATGTAGTAAATCATCGTTCCTGGCAATAACATCACCATGGATCTGGAATACAAAAAATAGACCATGTTTGAATTAGTTATATTGTATTTTAAGAGTTCTTATCATACAAGGTAGGTATTAAGTAGAATTAAAAGTATAATCTCAGGAAAGCGTTTGTTTGTATTTTAGATACCATTCAAGACTTCTTGTTTTGAAGTTACTGCATTTGGCAATCTATAACTCTATAGAGAAAAGTTCTCAGTAAGATAATGCCCTTTCCACTTCCTATGCTTGTGACAAATATCTAGACCATAATTCTCTGGAAATAAATAACAAAAACGATCTCTTTAGCCTACCTTGAGAAATAAAGCTAACCAGGCCTGTGCTAACTCAAAGTCTCTTCGAGTGGTGAACATGTGCTCCAAGAACTCTAGGAAGTTGGTTAACAAAGGACTGGTGTCTCCAACTGGGGCCAATAAACGTAGCTCAACATCTATGGATGATACACTCATCTCTTTCATGGCAGACAGCACAGGATCATCTACATTATACAGTATATATATAATGTATGTAAATAATGTATATGAATAATGTATACATACGATAATGTATATAAATAACTGATAAGGATAATGTATACATATAATGTATATATAGCCATTATGTCCCTATCATTGAATATATGCCTGAAGTCTGACGTCAATATAGCCCGAGCTTGCGAGGGTTATATTGATTACAGACTGAAGGCATATATTCAATGATACGGACATAATTGATGTATTACATACCTAAAGTACATTTACATAACATTTCATAAAGATAATACTTTGAAATACATGAAAAAAGACCAAAATTTTACACGATTCCAGTCTAAATCACTTTGTTTACATGTTATGACGTCATAAAGTTGTCATGGTAAAAAAGTTTGGCGGCTATACAGGAATATATAGCCCACCTTCAGCTCCATTGACTTCCATACAAATGCTTCGCTAGGTATGTAATACAAATAAATATAAGCTATTCAGTGAGATGATAGTGAATATGAAAGGTGTTAGGACAAATTACAGTACTACTACTACAGAAAACACAGTAAACAATATTACCAATAACATCTTGCCTCTTCTAAGAGTGTGTATGACAATTAACAACAACTATGTGATATTAAATAAATAAATGAATAAATAATAGTAATCCTTAAATAATGGACATACATTCTTTCTTTACAGCTGCTTCTTTCAAGGTTGTTCCAAACTTTGACAATTGGAGAGAATAAATAGCTGCACTGTCAAAATCAACCTAGAAATCAATAAATAATAAATTATGGGTGGATTCAAATCACAAAATTAATCAAATAACTATAATATATACAAAACTCAATCAGATTTGAACGAGGGAGTTCTGTCTGTGATGTCATTAATTTATTTCTACTTTCATTCATATATCACATTTTGACTAACCCAAAGCCTGTCTTGTTCTTATCTACAGAATATCTTAAAACTAATAGAAGATATTTTAAAGTATAAATGCAACACCATAGGGACTTTCAATCTATCAATTTGAAACTGTTTGAGATACAAATAATCGTACCTTTTTCTTTTTCTCTTCTGGAGTGAGGTCAAATTTCAGTTCAAGATCTTTGACTGTTGGAAGGAAGAATGGCGCAGACTTGGGCACTTTTGGGGGCTGCTTAGGTTTGTTTCTCTCCTGAAATAAATACACCATTGAATTGTATTGTATTGTATTGAATTGTATTGTATTGTATTGTTTTGCAGTGCATTGTATTGTATTGCATTGCATTGTATTGCATTGCATTGCATTGTATTGCATTGTATTGTATTGTTTTGCAGTGCATTGCATTGTATTGCACTGCATCATATCGTATTGATATATCCAGTATTTGCAGTTGTGCTACCATAAGAGACAAACCAAGATCTCATCCTTGAAGGAACCTTCTTTTCTTTTAGTACTAAAGCTTGTAAATTGTAAATTCATGTGGAGATTCAATCTTAGAATTGTCTTTTAACTTTGAAAATGTGCAAAAAACTTGCCACAATGCTTAAAAGGGGAGGTGTTCTACCAAGCTTTGATATTTTAAGAAAGTTTGTACCAAAATGTAATATCTATTGATGTTTCAAATCATAGGTTTTTATAAATAACATTTGGGTTTATCTAAGATCAGATTTACAGACTCTGCCCCTTAAACTTACCTTTATTGTGTCGAGCTGTAGAAGGTTCTGCCACCTTGAGTTGGGCAAAGTGGAAAGAGTGGCAAGGTTATCTGCCAGTTGCTCTGGAGAAACAAACTCTGTTGATGACATCTTCTCCTCTTTAATGTAAACATCATCTTCTTCACCTTCAAATACAATGAGAATAATTACTTTAACTTAAATTGATAATTTCAAAATAAATTGAGTGGTTGCTAAAAGATGACATTTTTAGTTCATGTCATCCACATATGCATCCATGCTCTTTGGTTTGCAGCATAATCAAGGTATATGCATTTATGTGTATAGTGTAACACCACAACCTGATTTTATATAGAAGTAAAGTTATGAGAAATGGAGTTCACTAGTAACAGGTGTTCACTTGAGAGAGTTCACTAGATAAAGTTGTTCATTAAGACAGTAACAACTGCATGTAATCCCATCCATATTTCAACCATAGCTCTGCTTACCTGCCTCCCTCTTGCCTGTGGAAGGCATATCCAGGAGAGTAGGTTCATAGTTCTCTGAGAGGGGTAGCAGATTGACATGTGTATAGAGGGTCATGTTAGACCAGATGTAGACTCCCACATCATCCAGGTGACCTGTAGCCAGAAGGCTACCAATGGGGGACATGCTCATACTCGTGATAGCCCTGTCTACCAAAGCACAGTCAAGTAACCTGCAACACAAAATAAACGGCTATCTTTCTATATAATATGATGATGAATGTTTGTGTGTTTGGCCTGTCATATACCGATATGACCGATATAGGCTAAACGAGACATACAAACATATTCATGATTGTATTGAGACAGTGTTAAAGGTCAGGGCCCATGAAGGTGAAACTTAAAGATCAAGGCAGGTCAAGGTCACTTTCAGCCTAATATCATCTCAAGAATCATGGGCCAAATCACCCCAATTAGCCAAGTTCTTCTGAAATGGCAATGGTCAAATATGAACAGCCTTTTTATGATTTTTTTATGAAACATATATCAACTACTATAAGAGAAGTAGGGAACAGATTGATAATTCAAATTGAATGTAGGTATGATTTAGTGACCCAGTCCATGAAAAATTCATGTATAGAAACCCACCTTCCAGTAGGTACATCCCAGGTTCTTAAACTACAATCCATTGATGCTGTCAACAGCCAGCGAGCATCAACGCTAAATGTCATATCAGTCACACGGTTAGAATGACCTTCAAACTTCCTCACGACTTTCCTACTTGTAATATCAACCATGACAACTGTGAAGTCATCAAGAGCGACTGCCATCATGGCACTCTCTCTATGGAGATGTATTAGTGCTACAGGGCTGTCCAGGGTCAATGTTCCGAGGAGTGTCTTTTGTTTAAACTTCCAGAATTTAATTGTACAGTCTGATGCAGCAGTTATAGTTTGTTGGTTCAGTGCATCTATTGCTACACCACGTATGCTTCCTTCATGGGCTGCAATTATGAACAACATTAGCACATGAAATAGATACCCACAAGTTCATTAAATGTTTAATTTTAGATATAAGATAATGAAATAATGAATGTTCATATCACTGAATATATATTTTACTAAATAACATTCGATTTATAATCGTTGTTATGTTTATTTACAAAGTGCTTATATATTTGCCAAACAGTTGTTTATTGCCTGAAAAGCTCAAGATGTTTAACACAGGCTATTATCTATTTGGATGATGTCATATGACCCCCATGACCCTAAGCCTATTATACTTTTCTACTGTCCCTTTTTCACATCATGCCTAAATCACAATTGACTATAATATACTGCAATTCCTCAACCATAACTGCACTAATATTGTTTATTATGACCCAAGATCAAATGAAAACATGATTTCTTGTACCTTGAGGTTGACCATACTCTCCTCTGTGTAGACCAGACTGCATGTTATAGACATCCACATGGCCACTAGAATAGCCTATCACACAGAAGTTTCCACAGCTGCTTAATGTTGCTACCTTGAAAATGAAGTAGTAGATTCATCTTTACATTCAATGTGTGATTTTTATCTACAAAGACTAAGTATTGTTAGATTTTTAGAAACAAAGTACCCGTCTCTTGAATGAAACTTAAATGGGAATGAATTTGGATGACTGAGAGTAAAATGTCTCCATTTCTGTTCCCTGTCTCGAGAGTGAAAAGTTGTAGGCTAGGTGGTGAATTACGATATATGCTCTAGTGTAACACATTAATCAGAGAGCTAGCAGACTATTCAACAAAATAAATAGATATATTACTTGTGCAGTAGCAGTAGCATATGTGGCATCTTTACTGAAACGAGGGTGCTGTAGTTTGTATTTGCCCATTGTTGATCGGGTATAGTTCCAGCTGGTAGTGATGTTTATGCCTCTGTGACATGCCACAATACTATCCCAATCACTCTGCCTGTTGGTCTCTGCAAACAATTATAGGTTATAAAATACTGTAGTGACGTGAACCACAAAAATGACTAAGACATGGTTCAATCTTCACTGGTCCACAGCAGGATGAAACTTACTGGAGTTAGTCTCATCCAAAAGGTGGACAAAATTTGTTTGATATCGAGGAACATTCACTCTCAGCTTAACAAAGTAAAATTCTGGATCCCAAATGTTTTGTCTTGCATAAAATTCTGAACAGAACAGTGGATGGTATCATAATTGACCACTCACCTGATGCAAAGTCGATAATGGGCGGCATCATATGCTGATCTAGCTTTAGACCAGACTTCTTGCTCTGTGCCTTGTTAAAAGATGCCCTGCCCAGGCTCTTGTTGTGACGATCGTGAACTGTGGAGAATGATCGCAGGGTACTGTCTTGACCTGTAATATACGAGTACTTGAAGCTTTCATATTATAAAGTAACATCCATGCCATATTATTTCTATCATTTCCTAGGAACCAGAATTCCCAATATTGACTTCAGAAACTGATTCTGTAATTGAGAAAATTTCCATTATATACTAACAGAATCAGTCTGAGTTAAAATGTTACTTTGTGGGAAATCTAAACCTTCTTTTTGACTTATACATCAACCTGACAACAGTTTATACATATTTTTACTGAGTTACATTTATAGGTATTAAAGATGTATGCACAGAGCTGTATAATCCAGTTTCTATACCAAAGTACCTGCACTGAGTATATTCTGTCCTTGTTGATCATGGAACCTGACTTTATTTGGTGGAGCACTGTGTCCTGTCCTCTGTCTCAACAACCTCCCACCTCCATCTGCCTGATCAAATATCCACATCTGCAACAAACATCGATAAAAATATATTTTGAAAATTACCTTCATCCTAACAGCTATTGTTTAGATCTAAATCTGCGAACAGAATGGATTCAAATTGTTGAAAGTGAAAGCTCAATCACAATTTTGTTCATTGGTTCAATTAATGACAATCACTTGCCATATTGGTTAACACTTAACCTCTACTCAACTCTATTCCTATGGCTGAGGCCCACTCATAATGTACAGTAAGTTAAGTATAGAAGAGAAAGTGGTCAAATACAGCAGTCATTTTGCCAACTTTTGAAATCTACATTTCATTGAGCAATGATAAGACTAACCCTTGGAAAATACAATTTTCAACAAAGTATCCACATCTTACCTTGACAGAGTTATCAGCTGAGTTAGTGACCATGATTGGTTCTGAGGGCAAGAACTGCATACCCGACACTGCACTGTTGTGGGCCTCCTGTATCTGACTGATCAGACGTTTCTCCTCAAGATTCCAAACACCAATGTGCCCAAGGGGACTACCAACAGCCATGATGGGACTGCCATCTATGGCAACATTATATTATACTCGCATATGTACATGTTAGCTCAGACAGAATATACAAAGCTGCCTATTTAACATTTCATGTTGGCTTACATAGTAAATTAATTAAGAAACCAAAAGTTTTTGTTCATCATTAAAGCAAGGAAGCGCAATAGGTACAATTATATAACACTTACATAATAATTAAATGAGACCAAGTAAATGATATTAAAACGTGGCCCTTGTACTGAATAATATACAGCTATGTCTTCGGTTGAAAAACGAACAACACGAATATTCAAATGCTCAATTCAGACTGCAGGAGTAGGCTAATTTAAAAATGCATTTGCCATGATATAACATACCAGTCCTGAAGGATATGGCAGTCACTGGACCCCAATCCTGTGTGACAGTCATGATGGTCTGATTGTATCTGATGTTGTGTAACATAGTACGTCCATCAGCAAATCCAATACCAAGCACATCAATAGCTGGAGCCTACAAGATGAAATCAGTTCTAGATTTTTACAACTAAGAAACATCCCTGAAAAGAAATCTGTCAGACTGTTTGTCTGGGAATGCACACCTGTACCTGCCAAGCTAATGACAAGATAATATTTATTTGGGAAAAACAAGAACAGAATTCTAAAACAGAGGATTTTTAAACGTCAACAAATGGAAAATCAAGCAAGGGCCATATTACTCCACAGCATGCACGTCTATCTCCTGGTTTGATTTTGCAGTAGGCAGGTATGATATTGTACATTGTATTATGCATTGAATTTTCCCAGATTTGTAACCAAGTTATAGCTTAACTGATTAATTGGCTGTCAACTCTACTAGCCTTAGGTGCTAACAAAACAAGATCATGTTATCCGTGTGTGTACTTGTTAAAAGAACAACTATATATCAACAATATGTAATTGGTTTTGACACGGTCCCCTACTTAATTAATTACCCTAGTACATGTACACGGCATAATGACCTTAATGACATTATTTTAAGTCAGACAAATCGCATGCCTGAGTTTTACAACACATCAGTACAAAAATGTCTACAATGATTTTACTTTAATCAATTGATGAATGTCATTAATAGAGTATAAAAAAATGGGGATAGAAATGTCCGTATTAGTATTTTAGAGATGTCTGGAGACATTAGATTTACTGTTTAATAAATAAATTAATGAAAAATGAAGCTCTACCAAAAGTTAACGATAACATTGACAAGTTTATTATTTTTCTTAATTCTAACTATAAAATTAAACCATACAGAAGAAACCATCAAAAAGGACGTTATACATCAGAATATGAACAACACAAATGGCCAAACACAAAGTGATTTAAAAATGATTGCCAGTGTTTTAAAAGTTGGTATGGCAACACCTCAGAGTTGGTACAAGTCAACTTACATGATTAACCAGGAATTCATATGGGCTTGAGCAAGCTATTGGTAGCACTTTCATATTGGCACCCAGAAAAAATGCAAGGCTTAAGATACAGATGGGAAATCAGTCTTATTAATTAGGTATACCCACTATATGTCTGAGGAAGATATCATTTTTTTGAAAGATGAATGATAATCAAAATATGCCTTATTCTCTATGTAACAAATTCCCAAGAAAAAATCCACCTTTACATATATACTTCAAACATGTACTTGAATAGAGTAAGTTAAAGTAATTTGGCTGCATTAGAAAGATTAAGGAATTTGCTTTAAAATGATATGCAACAAGTGTGTCCATAATAGTGTATAGAGTTTTTACAACCGCTTGTAGCACACAACCGTTGGTGTAACATTGCATTGTAAATTTTATGTTAAAAAAGACTGAATTTTTCAACATATTTTCCAATCTTTGCTTACAGTTTTTTTAAGATGATATCAAAAGTACGGAATGTTAAAATTCTGTCACTAAAAAATTATAGAAAAGGCTGTAGTGGTTCCTGAGATATTGGCTCTCAAAATAACTAACTGATTTTCCGACACGCAAATGTCTTTTCCGAAGAGCATGTGTATTTTAAGACTGAAGTAATATGATACCCTAAAAACTATTTTAAAACAAAATGCATTTAGTTTCTTGAATATTCAAAACAAATAAATAGCTTTGAACTGTAAAATCAATTTTAAAATTCCGACACAAGAAAAAAGTCCTTTCCGAAGAGCTCTTCGGAAAAGACAAACTCTGTCAAAACAGTGCATTTACCAACAATATTGAAGAGAAACACACTGGAATATATTTTCTGATGAACTTTTATACATAAAATATCTTTACTGAAGTAACTAAGACTTAAACAGGAACTACAAAAGTAAATGTGTCCTTTCCGAAGAGCAATTCAGTCTCTGATTAGGAATGCTGTATTTGATGTCTATAACTAACTTTTCTACTGATGTATAAAGGCATAAGCACAATGTTTACAAATATTACATTGAATCTTGATTTGAACAGTACTGTAAAACCCTTTAAAACACTCAAGTGTAAAATTGCAAATGAAGAATGCCGCAAATATAAAATTGTATCTTCATCACTATTTTTCCTGTGATAATAGGTTCAATTCACTAACAATTACCACCAACAATTGAGTCGTTTCTGTGCATAATGCTGTTTCATAGGCCTACATGTCCCCAGCCCAGCAACTAAATAAAAAAAACTACAAGTACATTCATGATAACCTTAAAGTGATGACTTTAATGATGTTTTGCCCTATTATCGCCCATATATTTACCTATTAAAAATCACAGTTAATGATGTAATCAGTGGTAAATCTCGAAAACATGAATACATGAATAGAAACAAATGTACAATCTCCGAAAATTGCTCCCTCAAATTCAATCTATTAAACAGTATTTAGTAATACACTAAAAAATGTCCTTTCCGAAGAGCTTTGGACAAGTGTAGTTTCGTCATATGGTACACATATATACTATCATGATTGTCTCATATATAATCAAACATTATTAAGGACTTTGTAATGATTCAGACAGAAGGAAAAATCAACAGGATATTCAGCATTATTAAGTTTTATCGTAATTGGAAAAATGATTGAACTTTTTTGCCGAAATCACGGGCCAAGTGACGAGATTGGTCTTCATAATTCATTTCTATGATAATGATTCAGATAAAAACTATTAGTTATTTAGAACCATATATGTGCATGCTTTTAAACAAAAAATGTGGAACATATATTGAAACTTATATATACCCTTTATAATTGCAATTATGTGTGTGTCCTTTCCGAAGAGCCAAAGTTGGGGCTTGTAATATCATCCTGATTTTTTTCAATATCGATGCAAACAGTTATCTCTGGGTCAATAAAAAATGAAAGGTAAGACATTAAGTAAAATTATGATTCAGGAAAATGTTTTCTTCTAGCAAGTTTGAAAGTCCACTTCTATGGGACTAAAAGTGCTACCAATAGCTTGCTCAAGCCCATATGTAGAAATGATAAAACAGACATTCTTTTCTACGTCCACTCTGCTCCAAATAATTTGAATAACAGAAATATCATCCGAGCATCCTGGGGAAGTAATAAACGTTACAAGGATTATAAACTAACTTTGGTGTTCTTATTAGGAGACAGCGATGATAAAAGAATAAATAAGAGAATTCTTACTGAGAGCCGTAACCATCACGACATCATACAAGGAGCATTTAGAGACATCTATTCTCATCTGACATATAAGGCTACAATGGGGCTAAATTGGGTGAAAGCCCATTGCTCAAATACAAAGTACATTATTAAGACAGATGACGATGTATTTGTTAACATTCCAGTTTTGATTGACAAACTTGAGGAGCTAGAAATAAAGAATATGACCAAGAACCTATTGATGTGCAGAGTGGTGCATGAAGCTGTTGTTATTAGAGACAAAAGATATAAAAATCATGTCACAAACGAAGAATATAAAATTCATGATCCAGATATATTCCCAGATTTTTGCCCAGGATTTGCTGTTGTATATTCTCAAGATGGCTTTATGAACATACAGGAAGTGTTAGGTCATAACACGCAGTTTTACCTGTGGATGATGTTTTTGTAACGGGAATCTTAGCCAACATAGCAGGGATTAAACACACAGACAGTTCAGAGTTGACAGGGATTGCAGAAGAAGATCAGTGGAAAGAATATCTGGATTTAAACAAATCAAGATTTAATCAATTCATGTTCATTCTAGTAGAAAGAAAACCTGAGCGAATTGGTACACTTTGGAAAAAACAGCAACAACTTTGATTTTGGAACAACCTGAGAGGTAGCAAAATTTGACATAGCAAAATGCTATCCATGTAAAATCAGGGTTTTTTCAACAGATTCCACATTTTGAAAGACTGTTTGAGAATTTGCACTTGAACGAAATACATAAATGTTTCATAAATATACAATATAAAGGCCAATTCCAGATACATTTGTGTGACCATTTTATCATTTAAAGATTTTCAGGCCATGGTTAATGTTATATCATTATCACACTATTTGCAACATATTATTATTGATCTACCTTTCATTTGCATTTGATAAGGGCAGAGGTGTACTTTGTAGAGATAATGATAAATTCAGACATTATTACATTTTTGAAATCCCAAGGAGCAGAAATCTGAAACATGATAAAAATGATAGAATAAAAATGATAGAAAAAAAGAATCAAGGTTCTTGTTTTGACAACAATATTTTGTAGTAGGCACAAACAAGGGCTCAACTTGGCCATTTGTCGTCTCATTTATACTAACCTGCTCCAGAACTGTGATTGGTGCATTAAAATCTTTAAAAGCGTGAATTTGTTTCCCCGATTTGATATTCCATAACTGCAGACTTCCTTGTTTACTGCCAAAGACAACCTGAAAAGGTAATTTATTAAATAAAATTGCATTACATTGGATTCATTTGAAAAAGGAAACTTCAGTAATTCTTGGGAGTTTTTCTGATTTCATGGTTTTTCATTTGAACTTTCTGCATGTCTTTATCCTATTAAGAGATTTATATCTGCTTCAGAATTCAATATTGCTTTAGAATCATAAAATGAAAATGTGTGGCAAAGATTTGAGCATAAATTGGTGAGGTAAAGAACAAGCCTAAGTTCTCAAGGCAGCACATTACTTAACTTCTTTCAATGGATGTGCAAGTAAATAACAAATGAACATAAATTTCAGGTTTGCAAGTATTGTTACAGTCATGAAACAATAGTTTCTACCGTACTTAGAAAAATCCCAATATCCCGACCCTCTATGAGATAAACTTACTTTATTAACATATGTACTAGGATGACAAATAGCTGTCACTTGGAATACTGTATTGCTGAATGATAACTCCAAATGGATCTCTGAAATAACATAAGATTGTTAAAATAGCCAGGATGTAATACACTTCGATTAATGTACATGTATAAGACAAGTTTTAGCTTTGGGCTAATAGTATAAATTGCTAGACTTAAAATAGAAATATTTTGACCAAATTCTCCTACCCCGGTTTCTATTTTGATTCACTAGCATGTTATGATTTAAACAGAAGCAATTTGAAGAATAATTTTGCTTGACAAATAGCATTATAATGATCATAATAATATATATATACCTACCTTCAGATTCTATATTCCATATAATGACACAGCTGTTGGTATCCACAGAAATGAGGTGGTCACCAAATGGCAGCAACAACTGGACGTCTTTATCATGTTGCTTATAAGTGTGAACAAGCTGAAAGTATTTAGTCAAATTGAAAAACATGGATGCCAAGTAATTTACCCAACAAGCCCAGCACCTAATCGTATTTTGGCACTTAGGTCTGCTTGTCTATCTGAAGAAATTCAAGTTGAACAAGTAGGAAATTTTTCTGAATTTAAATAACAAGCATTATTTGGCACCTACCCAGACCCTTGCTCGCAAGAGATTTGCTAGACGTGGAAGTCCAGCCTCTAGTGAATTTTTAATAGTGTGATGACCCGTGATCAAAGGTGGTATACCTTTGTTTTCTGATCACTGGTCATCGTGTTAAATCCTTCTTAATATCAATGTATTATATTTAGTTTTAATTATAGCATTTCCATGTTTTAATATCTAAAGTTACATTTTCGTTTCACATTTTTTCCTTCATAAAGTTTTGCATTGTACTTTGTGACCCTTTGACCTGTTCATTCAGTGCAGTCTATATGCTGCTGCTATAGCAGAGCTTTAGTCTGAACCAAGTGAACTCTATTCAAACTTTTTGAATAGACATTAGTCACAGTCTGGCTTTCTTAGATAATCCCTTAGCTGTAAGAATCATCCCTTTGTTCAGTGCCTGGTCCCAGGGCCAGGTGCGGTACAATAATATGGTAATTTGGCAACTTTTAGAATATAAACTGTCTGTTTCCTTTGGTCAAGAGGCACTTTTACACCAGACCTTGACAGGAACACTTGGTTTCTTCACATTTTTAGACATAAGCTAAAACATGTTGGATATCATTGAACAAAGGGAACGACAGTATGGGTAAGCCACTTAATGTATTCTGGTGTGTTTTTGTAATATTGTATTTGTACTAGTATTTTTGAGTATTATTTTAATTACAATAGATTTATTAAACTTTAATCTATTTGTTTCTTAATTCATTTCATATTATACACTTTAGTGCCCTTTCATATAAATTGAACATTCACTTTAATTTAACTATTTTAACTTCCACGCTACCATTGATTTAAATTACGCTTATTCCAATTTACTTTCCAAATTTCCACACTACCATTCATTGTTGTTGTATCTTTTTCATTTGCCCCCACATTTACTTGTCACGCTACCAATTGTTATTTGTTTACTTTTCCCCCATTAACTGACGGCCCTGATTTTGTTTTTAGTTAAACTTCCCCATTGATTGTTATTATTTAACTATTACCCCAGGGTCCTCACAAATGGTGCCTAGTGGTGGTATATAATACTTTGAAAGTGTTGACACATGCCTCAAACTTATTTTTATTTAGTGTGAACTTTTAGCTTTGTTTGTTTGTTACTAACATTACCAATTTTCAGTACAAATACATGCCCAATTACAAAACAGTCACTATGAGTATTTCCTCTGCTGCCCAACAAGCCCCATTGCCCATGTCTAGGTCATACTGTTCATTTGATGACCCTGAAATTGTCCCAGGTCATCGTGCCCTTGATGACCAGGACATGAAATTTGCCATGGCAGACACTTTACCCTTACCAGATACTTCCAGGCACTCTGAGCGCAAAGCCCAACGTTCGATGCCTGGTGTATCGCCAAAGCCACCAAGATCTGCCTCACCTTGTGGCTATATGAAAAACTTTAAAATTGAACCCGATCAAACGCTTTTGCAAAGTCCTTCAAATTATTGCCCCCCTATTCATTCAGGGTATAATCCTTTCTCTAAGCCTGCTTGGGAAAATTCAGCATGGAGAGAGCCTTCCCAAGCTCCTCCTTCAACGCTGACTAAGCCTGGGAGGGACTATGCAAGGGGTGAGCTTTCCCGAGGTCCCCCAAGCCCATTACATCGTGGGGAAATACATTCCAGGGGTGAGCTTTCCCGAGCTCCCCCAAGCTCATTATACCCTGGGGAAGACAACGCCAGGGGTGAGCTCTCTAGAGCTCCCTCTAGCCAAAGGCACTCTGTCGGGGAATTTGCAAGGGGTGAGCTTTCCCGAGCTCCCCCAAGCCCATTACATCGTGGAGAAATACATTCCAGGGGTGAGCTTTCCCGAGCTCCCCCAAGCCAATTTTATCCTTGGGAAAACAACGCCAGGGGTGAGCTCTCTATAGCTCCTCCTAGCCAAAGGCACTCTGTTTGGGAATTTCCAAGGGGTGAGCTTTCCCGAGCTCCCCCAAGCCCATTTTACCCTTGGGAAAACAATGCCAGTGGTGAGCTCATGAGAGCTCCTTCTATCCAAGGGCACTCTTTTGGGGAATTTGCAAGGTGTGAGCTCTTCCAAGCTCCCCCAAGCCCATTATACCCTTGGAAAGACAACGCCAGGGGTGAGCTCTCTAGAGTTCCCCCTATGCAAAGGCACTCTGTTGGGGAATTCCCAAGGAGTGAGCTTTCCCGAGCTCCCCCAAGCCCATTGCCTCATGGGGAAACATATTCAAGGAGAGAGTTCCATGGAGCTCCTCTGCATCTTAGGCACACGGGGAGGGAACATGCAAGGGGCGAGCTCTCACGAGTTCCCCTTAGTCCATTGCATCATGGGGATAAATATCTCAGGGGTGAGCTCTCTGAAGCTCCCCTAAGCCCAAGGCACTCTTTTTGGGGAAAAATCCAGAGTGAGCTCTCCGGAGCTTCCCTCAGCCCAATGCATACTGGGAGGGAATATGCAAGGGGTGAGTTCTCTGGAGCTCCCCTATGTTCAAGATATACTGGGAGGGAATCCGATACCATGTCATGGGTATCTGATCAACAGTCCAGATCCAGTATGAGTCCCAGATCCAGTATGAGTCCCAGATCGAAGGGGCATCTTAAGTCTAGTCCTATGCCCTGCTATCACCATTCCCCCGTTTCTCCGCACACAAAGAGGCAGGAATCCCATAACCAAGTGCCTTCCCAATCAATTTCAATGGGGTATGAAACAGCCCATTCTGATCCATTTGAACAGATGTCTTTTGCCCCCAGGGATCCCTTGAGTAAGGTCGATTCACTATTGCAGACAAAGAAATACAAGAAACGTTCCACTGACCTTCCCAAATGGTGTGATAATAGTTCTTCAGGAGGGAGTGAGTCAAAATTCCAAAGTCCAAAACCAGTCTACAATAAGAAACGGGAAATGAGGGCCCCCAAATTCGATGGAAAATGTAGCTTGTCAGCATTTTTGATCCAATTCCGATTAGTCTCCCAAAATAATGGTTGGGATAGTGATGAGGCTGCGATCTATTTAGTCCGAAGTCATGATGGTGAGGCAGCCAATGTTCTCGATGATATAGAAGAAGGGGTTAACCCTGACCTTGACTCTATCATCAATGCCCTGCAGATGAATTATGAGCCTCCTCAACAAAGTGACAATGCCCGAGCCCTTTTGAAAAATAGACTCCGAGGCCCTGATGAACCCCTTGAGAAGTTAGCCCATGAGGTTAGAAAACTTGCCCGCAAGGCATATGGTGGCCTGGGTATGCCCAAGTCTGGTATTGAGAATCAAGCAATGCAGGCTTTCATTGACGCCTTAAATGATGTGGATCTTGAGGCAAAACTTTCATTCGCCAAGCCCACTTCTCTCAATCAGGCCCTTACCATGGCCCTGCAATACGAATCCTTTTTCAAAGGTCGCAAGAAACGTTTGCAAGCGACTCATGATCCTGAACTTCGAGCAACTGAGGCCCATGTCCAAAGCCCTTCATCTGAATCCCCAGTGAGTTTGATTTCCCAGTTTTCTAAGATGATGGAAAAACAAATGGAGGCTCTTCACCAATCCATTGCCCAGGCCCTGAAGGAGAAGGTTGGTGTGTTTTTGTAATATTGTATTTGTACTAGTATTTTTGAGTATTATTTTAATTACAATAGATTTATTAAACTTTAATCTATTTGTTTCTTAATTCATTTCATATTATACACTTTAGTGCCCTTTCATATAAATTGAACATTCACTTTAATTTAACTATTTTAACTTCCACGCTACCATTGATTTAAATTACGCTTATTCCAATTTACTTTCCAAATTTCCACACTACCATTCATTGTTGTTGTATCTTTTTCATTTGCCCCCACATTTACTTGTCACGCTACCAATTGTTATTTGTTTACTTTTCCCCCATTAACTGACGGCCCTGATTTTGTTTTTAGTTAAACTTCCCCATTGATTGTTATTATTTAACTATTACCCCAGGGTCCTCACAAATGGTGCCTAGTGGTGGTATATAATACTTTGAAAGTGTTGACACATGCCTCAAACTTATTTTTATTTAGTGTGAACTTTTAGCTTTGTTTGTTTGTTACTAACATTACCAATTTTCAGTACAAATACATGCCCAATTACAAAACAGTCACTATGAGTATTTCCTCTGCTGCCCAACAAGCCCCATTGCCCATGTCTAGGTCATACTGTTCATTTGATGACCCTGAAATTGTCCCAGGTCATCGTGCCCTTGATGACCAGGACATGAAATTTGCCATGGCAGACACTTTACCCTTACCAGATACTTCCAGGCACTCTGAGCGCAAAGCCCAACGTTCGATGCCTGGTGTATCGCCAAAGCCACCAAGATCTGCCTCACCTTGTGGCTATATGAAAAACTTTAAAATTGAACCCGATCAAACGCTTTTGCAAAGTCCTTCAAATTATTGCCCCCCTATTCATTCAGGGTATAATCCTTTCTCTAAGCCTGCTTGGGAAAATTCAGCATGGAGAGAGCCTTCCCAAGCTCCTCCTTCAACGCTGACTAAGCCTGGGAGGGACTATGCAAGGGGTGAGCTTTCCCGAGCTCCCCCAAGCCCATTACATCGTGGGGAAATACATTCCAGGGGTGAGCTTTCCCGAGCTCCCCCAAGCTCATTATACCCTGGGGAAGACAACGCCAGGGGTGAGCTCTCTAGAGCTCCCTCTAGCCAGAGGCACTCTGTCGGGGAATTTGCAAGGGGTGAGCTTTCCCGAGCTCCCCCAAGCCCATTACATCGTGGGGAAATACATTCCAGGGGTGAGCTTTCCCGAGCTCCCCCAAGCCAATTTTATCCTTGGGAAAACAACGCCAGGGGTGAGCTCTCTATAGCTCCTCCTAGCCAAAGGCACTCTGTTTGGGAATTTCCAAGGGGTGAGCTTTCCCGAGCTCCCCCAAGCCCATTTTACCCTTGGGAAAACAATGCCAGTGGTGAGCTCATGAGAGCTCCTTCTATCCAAGGGCACTCTTTTGGGGAATTTGCAAGGTGTGAGCTCTTCCAAGCTCCCCCAAGCCCATTATACCCTTGGAAAGACAACGCCAGGGGTGAGCTCTCTAGAGTTCCCCCTATGCAAAGGCACTCTGTTGGGGAATTCCCAAGGAGTGAGCTTTCCCGAGCTCCCCCAAGCCCATTGCCTCATGGGGAAACATATTCAAGGAGAGAGTTCCATGGAGCTCCTCTGCATCTTAGGCACACGGGGAGGGAACATGCAAGGGGCGAGCTCTCACGAGTTCCCCTTAGTCCATTGCATCATGGGGATAAATATCTCAGGGGTGAGCTCTCTGAAGCTCCCCTAAGCCCAAGGCACTCTTTTTGGGGAAAAATCCAGAGTGAGCTCTCCGGAGCTTCCCTCAGCCCAATGCATACTGGGAGGGAATATGCAAGGGGTGAGTTCTCTGGAGCTCCCCTATGTTCAAGATATACTGGGAGGGAATCCGATACCATGTCATGGGTATCTGATCAACAGTCCAGATCCAGTATGAGTCCCAGATCCAGTATGAGTCCCAGATCGAAGGGGCATCTTAAGTCTAGTCCTATGCCCTGCTATCACCATTCCCCCGTTTCTCCGCACACAAAGAGGCAGGAATCCCATAACCAAGTGCCTTCCCAATCAATTTCAATGGGGTATGAAACAGCCCATTCTGATCCATTTGAACAGATGTCTTTTGCCCCCAGGGATCCCTTGAGTAAGGTCGATTCACTATTGCAGACAAAGAAATACAAGAAACGTTCCACTGACCTTCCCAAATGGTGTGATAATAGTTCTTCAGGAGGGAGTGAGTCAAAATTCCAAAGTCCAAAACCAGTCTACAATAAGAAACGGGAAATGAGGGCCCCCAAATTCGATGGAAAATGTAGCTTGTCAGCATTTTTGATCCAATTCCGATTAGTCTCCCAAAATAATGGTTGGGATAGTGATGAGGCTGCGATCTATTTAGTCCGAAGTCATGATGGTGAGGCAGCCAATGTTCTCGATGATATAGAAGAAGGGGTTAACCCTGACCTTGACTCTATCATCAATGCCCTGCAGATGAATTATGAGCCTCCTCAACAAAGTGACAATGCCCGAGCCCTTTTGAAAAATAGACTCCGAGGCCCTGATGAACCCCTTGAGAAGTTAGCCCATGAGGTTAGAAAACTTGCCCGCAAGGCATATGGTGGCCTGGGTATGCCCAAGTCTGGTATTGAGAATCAAGCAATGCAGGCTTTCATTGACGCCTTAAATGATGTGGATCTTGAGGCAAAACTTTCATTCGCCAAGCCCACTTCTCTCAATCAGGCCCTTACCATGGCCCTGCAATACGAATCCTTTTTCAAAGGTCGCAAGAAACGTTTGCAAGCGACTCATGATCCTGAACTTCGAGCAACTGAGGCCCATGTCCAAAGCCCTTCATCTGAATCCCCAGTGAGTTTGATTTCCCAGTTTTCTAAGATGATGGAAAAACAAATGGAGGCTCTTCACCAATCCATTGCCCAGGCCCTGAAGGAGAAGGTTGACCGACGGCCCACGTCCAAGCCCACACGTGCCCAGTATTGTAAACTATGTGATACTCGGGAGCACAGCATATTTGATTGTCTTCACAGACATCCAAATTCCAAGGTCACTGGAGCCCGAGTTTGCTTCAAATGTGGTGTTGATGGCCATGTGATGTATGACTGCCCTGCCCTGAAGGCCCATTCCCCAACTTATTCGGGAAACTAGAATGTGCTGAGTCGGTGGGCCTCGATTCAGCATCCCAGCCACAAAGGCCCGCCAGTTTTAAAATCCAAAGTGGCTACAATTGCCCCCAGCCTGTGACGTTATATAAAAGTATGCCCATTGCATCTGGTGAGCAGATCCATGACCTTTTGCCCCCTGCCCGAGAGGATTTGTCAAAGAAACAGTGTGAAGTTGATTCTATTCCCCCATGTCCAAACCCTTGTAAAACCCTTGAGGCTGATGTTCCCCTGACTGATAGCAGCGATGATTTTGTTGATATAATGGTCGCCAAACACTTGAATGAGTTGCAGAAAGCAACTCCGTTGACTCTTGACCAGGTTGACCCTGTTATTTGCCCTGAACTGCTATTTAGGGACCCTGTTGTCCCCAGTCGTTTATCTTGTCCTGTAGAGGAGGACCGTGACCCGATTTGCCTCAGTGTTATTGCTGAAGGGAGTGATTTGCTTCCTGAACATGGGAAAGTTGACTGTTTGTCATTTGAAAATGTTACTAATTTAAACTGTTTCCCTGACCATGAACTTGACCCCGGAGATGCCAAACCCATCAAGAAGCCTCCAGCTCCCCCTATTGTCCTTGTTCCCAAGTGTTGACTGCCATAATTGTGACCCCTAGGTTGCACTTGGATATATACTCCCTCTCAGCAGCCCAACTGATGAGCTCGAGGAACCCAAGGAAAGCCTGTTATAAATCATCTCAGCATTGACATTGATGTGACAATGACCCCATCTGTTTGAATTGTTAGTCCTGGAACCGTGTAATCTGATTATTGTCCCGATATGCCTTGGTCTACAGGCACTTCTGACCCTTTTGAAATGAACATGACCCAACTGTGAAAATGGATAGCTGGTTTTGTATTTGGCCCTGTTGTGTGCCCAAAACTGCCAGTTTTGATACCCAGGAAGCTTTAGTCCCCAGTCATTTGTCCATCAATTTGAGGAACTTGACCCTGATTTGCGCCAACATTGTTCTGGGAGAAATTTAAATGAATTTGCCCCCTGACCCTTGGAAAGTTGGAAAACTACTCGCTACCTGGTTACTGAAATTGATTCCTGAGGTGGATCGAATTGTTGGTGGATGGAACGTTTTCCCCACTGGGAATGAGTGACACCATGGACAAGAACCCGTCCATGACAAACTCTATTGAATTTTCCCGTAATTTCATAGAGATTGCTTTGTGTCACTCATCATGCCCATCCAGTAGTGGAATCCTGTGAACCTTGTCTCTGTGAACCGTGTGAACCGAGAAGGACATGACTACCTCTGCTGTGATGAAGAAGTTTGTCCGACCAACAAATCCAACAAAACCTGAAGATGGCTAGAGGAATCAACAGTGGGTGAAACTTGGGACACTTGGTGGTACCAGATTATATATGCCTGGAACAACTCCATGACAAATCTAGCTAAAGATGAGCAACTGCAAGATGGTGTACTCCATGTTACAATTAAATGGAGAACCATGAACATTTAGTATCTTCTTGGATATCTATCCTGTGGACTTTAAATAACGTGAACATTTTGTTATCTAAGTTAACAGCTCATAGACTTATGAACTATAGTTTGTTTTTATCGAGGTTCGGGTCGAACCTGTTTTTAAAGGGGGAGTGATGTGATGACCCGTGATCAAAGGTGGTATACCTTTGTTTTCTGATCACTGGTCATCGTGTTAAATCCTTCTTAATATCAATGTATTATATTTAGTTTTAATTATAGCATTTCCATGTTTTAATATTTAAAGTTACATTTTCGTTTCACATTTTTTCCTTCATAAAGTTTTGCATTGTACTTTGTGACCCTTTGACCTGTTCATTCAGTGCAGTCTTTATGCTGCTGCTATAGCAGAGCTTTAGTCTGAACCAAGTGAACTCTATTCAAACTTTTTGAATAGACAATTAGTCACAGTCTGGCTTTCTTAGATAATCCCTTAGCTGTAAGAATCATCCCTTTGTTCAGTGCCTGGTCCCAGGGCCAGGTGCGGTACAATAATATGGTAATTTGGGAACTTTTAGAACATAAACTGTCTGTTTCCTTTGGTCAAGAGGCACTTTTACACCAGACCTTGACAGGAACACTTGGTTTCTTCACATTTTTAGACATAAGCTAAAACATGTTGGATATCATTGAACAAAGGGAACGACAGTATGGGTAAGCCACTTAATGTATTCTGGTGTGTTTTTGTAATATTGTATTTGTACTAGTATTTTTGAGTATTATTTTAATTACAATAGATTTATTAAACTTTAATCTATTTGTTTCTTAATTCATTTCATATTATACACTTTAGTGCCCTTTCATATAAATTGAACATTCACTTTAATTTAACTATTTTAACTTCCACGCTACCATTGATTTAAATTACGCTTATTCCAATTTACTTTCCAAATTTCCACACTACCATTCATTGTTGTTGTATCTTTTTCATTTGCCCCCACATTTACTTGTCACGCTACCAATTGTTATTTGTTTACTTTTCCCCCATTAACTGACGGCCCTGATTTTGTTTTTAGTTAAACTTCCCCATTGATTGTTATTATTTAACTATTACCCCAGGGTCATCACAATAGGAGTTTTAATAGGGTCAAGAAAAGGGTGACTTCTCATATTACAACAGAAAGCTATATCTACTAGTTGTCAACAATTAATAAGCGATTCCTACATACCTGTGTGCCATGTTTGTAAGCTCTTATGACATTCTGACAAGCTGTGAATGTCAAGTAGGCATCTACAGCTAAACAGTTGATTTCATCTGGATGCAAGTTGCCTGAAAAAGACATCTAGAAAGTGAACAGAATGTTTAAACTGGAATTTCTGCACATATCTAATTTGTTTTTAATTTTTCAATCACATTTTTGACTGACAAAATACTATTTATAAAAGAACAGAAATGATCAAATTAGTTGTAGCTTTTTATAGTTTGTGACATATAGGCCTGACAAGGAAGATGATTAAATTGTTTTGTACATTTTGTACACAGATTTATCTGAAAGTCCGAATGATTCCAATAGAGCAGATGGCAAGGAAGAAAGAAAAACTTACTTATGTTGACTATTCCCAACTTTGAACACTGTAAAATAAAAATACAAAGTGATAAATTAATTATCAGATACATTTTATGTGACATAGAACGCATAGAAGCAGTCCTCCTAAGTATTTCACTGCACTTTTCTCAGACCTTTTTTCGATGTACATCGCGATGTGCATCGATGTTTACTACTGAAAATTGCCGATGCATCGATGTACGATTATGGCACATTAATCGATACATCGCGATATACATCGCCAAAGCTGATTCTGGCGATGCATCGATGTCTAAAACAAAACATCGATGTTTTTAAAAAAAATTCATTTGCTAAAAATCACCCTTTCTTATCTTATTTTGACGCAAATCGCTTAAGGTCAGGGTGCATGATGGGAAATTTTCTGCATTCCTCAATTGAGTCACATGTTATTTTTCAAACAAGAATCACTCCTTCCCTTCATTGTCTATATCTTCCAGTTTTGCACAAAGAGTGCACTTCTGTGCCTAGAAAGGACTTGTGAGAAGATTGTTTTGATGAAGTGTATAAAAAACAAGAAAATTCAGTGAAAAAAATCAGAAAATTTTCAGAAATTTTTTTCACTGAATTTTCTCATTTTTTATACATTTTACAAAACAAACCTTCTCACAAGGCTTTTCTAGGCACAGAAGTGCACTCTTTGTGCAAACTTGGAAGATGTAGACAATGTGGGGAAGGAGTTATTCATGTTTGAAAAATAACATGTGACTCAATTGAGGAATGCAGAAAATTTCCCAACATGCACCCTGTCCTTAACTTTCTCATGTCTTATTTCATTTCCCAATGTTTTCTGATATTATTTCGCTTTAAAACTGTTTTAGCTAATCGAAATGAACCATTAAGGTCAGGGTGCATGATGGGAAATTTTCTGCATTCCTCAATTGAGACACATGTTATTTTTCAAACAAGAATCACTCCTTCCCCAGAGGGTCTATATCTTCCAGGTTTGCACAAAGAGTGCTCTTATGTGCCTAGAAAAGACTTGTGAGAAGAATGTTTTGATAAAGTGTATAAAAAACAAGAAAATTCAGTGAAAAAATTCAGAAAATTTTCAGAAATTTTTTTCACTGAATTTTCTCGTTTTTTATACATTTTACAAAACAAATCTTCTCACAAGGCTTTTCTAGGCACATAAGTGCACTCTTTGTGCAAACCTGGAAGATGTAGACAATGTGGGGAAGGAGTTAATTTTGTTTGAAAAATAACATGTGACTCAATTGAGGAATGCAGAAAATTTCCCAACATGCACCCTGTCCTTAATCTAAAAATTTACTTTACTTTCATTTCACCGTTACTAGAAGTTCCCGGATGAACCAGCGTTCTGTATTTTAGTGCATTAGCGTTCGGTATTTCAGTGCACTTTTCTCAGACTTTTTCTCGATGTACATCGCGATGTGCATCGATGTTTACTACTGAAAATTGCCGATGCATCGATGTACGATTATGGCACATCGCGACAACACTAGTTGATACAGGTTTCTGTGAGATTTGATTGACGAAGAAAATCATTGTCAAAATAGAAACTATGTCAACAACCCAGTGTGTATGATTTTAGACCTAATCAGTCTCTCTATACAGTCAAACAATAAAGGTTAGCGTCTATTGTAGCTTGTGATATATGCAAAGTGAAATCAAAACATGCTGGAAATTTACTCAATTATCGCCCACGAAAATATTTAAAAATTCTAGATCTAATATGCTTACGTTGTAAACGTGGAAGGCTTTCCCCACCGATGTTACTACGTAGTTTTCTTCACGTTTCTTATGATGTCTAACAACTAAAGGAACATGGGTACTATTGTACCCTAAAGCTCTAAATCCTGTAAATATTCTGCTTGGCATTTTTGTACACACGGACTGCGGTAATAATACGAACGTGAAGATGCATCAGATTTACGAACGCACTTTGTGAATATCTAGGGTTTGTTCGTGCTTTTCAACATGACGAATGATCGACTACAGCATTTATACAGGCTGTATCCATCCCGGTAGCGTTCCTAATTATGATGGGTTTTGGATGCAGTGTTTATCCCTCAGAAAATATGTTAGGGAGATACAAATTTACCTTGGGACCCACGGTAGTTGGAAGTTCAATACAATAAGTAATTAATCTTGTAGTTTTAAATAATAATATGAAGGAAATTCTGTTCACTGTTCCAAAACCTCCCAGTATATGACCCTTATAAGTATTATGGAGAACTTCCCACCATTTGTGCTATGACTGTATGGTTTGCATTGGAAAGGGCTTTCTGATTTATTCTCATGAATAAGAAATGTTCAAACACTTACTACCCGTGTAAAAATGCCACAGTATCTATCCAGGCACAGGACATTGATTCAAATATTCTCAAACTGATGTCGATGTTTTTGCTTCGTTTTTAAAATTCAGAAAACATCTGATGTAATGTCTAGTAGGGCATGTGTGTCCTAATAATGCCCTCAAAGGAATTTCTCCTTAAAAGTGAGCACAGCACGGCTCAAAATCACAATAATAACTTCAAAGTGACAAATATTGAATTAAGAAAAAGGGATATGTATTATGTAAAATGATAGAAGGCATGCAATTGATGATTTGCAATCACCGAATGGATTCTGTCTTTTAGTGACGTCACAATTAGGTCACCCAGCTATAGATGCTTGATTTTGAGAGATTATCTTCTATATTTCGTGCTTTATTGATTTATTTTTCACGAAAGCGTTCTATTTGACTAGATCAACATTCATGCTAAGCACATACCAAGTCTAAGGTCTTACTGACATGATTTAGATAGCGGTTTAGCGCCCCCCGATTTTGACAAAAACGGGGGGCGCTTATAGGCATCGATGTTTAGTATGAATTTCACCCAAACTTCGCATATATATAGACAAACTCATGATCTAGTCAAATAGGCATACCTGGTAAATATCCGACCCATGGTTTTTATATAAGAAACGACAATATTTTTAGCTCAAAACTGCCACGTGTCCGCCATTTCATGATTCCATCATGTCTAATATCATTTCTATATGACGTCATACCAATAAGACGAAATACGTGACAACAGTATCCATAAACAAAATTCCTGAATTCTGATCGCAAAAGGTCAATTGAATGATGACAGTAAATGAAACTGTTACAATTTCTGAAACCAACTTTCAGCTTGTCTCTCCTTGGTTTTCTGAGACAATCTAGAGGAAAATCAAAGATGTTTTACTTCATTCTAAAACCAAATTTTGTTCTTTTCTTATTATCGATGATGATTTATAGATGATTTCAATTAATAAATCTCTGTGGTACATTGGTTAGTCCGCTGCATGAGAGACATAATGCCTATATCGTGGTGTCTTATTCTTAGGAACACATTTGAAAGATACACATTTTAAAAAATACACTAAGGATGGTTCATCATCTGGATGACCTATGATGTGTATGTTTTTCCAGTATAATGGGCCAGGGCATATTTTCTATCAGTTTCCTTCATAAACAAAACTTCATGAAACCAAGAACAATTACATCACAATGTAAATCAGTTATAATATGAATAAGTGCCAAATGTTGCATCACATTTTTTTCAAAAATATTTTAAGTCACATATTTTGATAAAAATGATGATGGGTGACCTGCTATATTTACCTGTGTCAGATTACAAGTCACTTAAAAGGTATTCACATCATTGTTAATTGGAAATTGAATCTTTCTTTCCAATGGTGTCAAATACATATTATGTAATTTGTAGTAATTGCTTAGTAGGGCCATTTTTATTAGTCCACTCTGTACTGGGGAAACTCCAATTCTTCTAGATGGCATCAAGTTTATGAGAAAACTGACAAATCCAGATATTGTACATGTTAAAAATAGTGTTCTTTTGGTGACAAAGAAATAACTTGACATCCATATGATTCAAATGTATACAAAGTCAAATTACCTGAACAGCTTTAAAAGTGAGAATCAAATTCTGCTACTGGGTCAACTAAATCACTAATGGTAATTTCCATTCAATGAACAATGGATATAGAGTAATCTGTTCGTCACTGAATGGACACTATATTAACATATAAAATATATCTGTTTTCTGGACAGACATAGATGACCAAATATTCCTCCATTTTTGGTGCTGGACTGTAGTTCAGCAAGTCGCAGTTCATAAATATCATGATATAGATTATTAATTCTAAACTCAATGCATTGCTTCTTTGTCAAATATGAAAAATCCGAATATTACAAATAAACAAATAAGTTTTTAATAATATGCATGTATATTTTGGACAATAAATACATTTTCTCATAAAAACAAGACAAGATATTACAAACACAAATCTAATGATCCAATGAATCAGATTTGACAATGCACCAATATACAGTATAAGAATGACAAATGCATTCTGACAATGATCTGATAAGTTTTTTGAAAGTTCAATTGAGGCTTATTGCAAACAGAATACTTAAACTGTTAAAGTGGCAATACATGTATTTGATTCATTCATAACAGATAATATGAGGGATGAATTTGCCTTTCTTCAGAGGGAATTTTCATTTACAGAAGTTCTTTAAATAAAAAATATTTTTATGCCTGTAAAAATTGATGTGATTCTGTTATTAATCTTAATCTTAATGAAACATTTTAATAAATTGGAAAATGAGTTTAATGGAACTGCAAACACGAGCATTTTTTGTAAAATTTCCATTTTGTTCAACAAAATAGCCGAAAATATGGAGAGTGCCTATAATTCACACTGGCGGATCCAGAAGCTAACAAGGGCCTGGGCCCCCTGGATCCGCCAGTGATTCAACATCTCTTTGGCACTGAATATTGCAAAAATGGTATATTTTACAAAACAATATTCAGCAAAGCTTTTCAATTGATGATTTGCGATCACCGGATGGATTTTATCTTGTTGTGACATTACAAATAGGCCAAACTGCTGTAGCTGTTTCATTGGAGAGAAATAACCAAGTCACATTTATTTAACTTACAGTCTTACATAATAAAGAACCCTCACTGTAAGGAAGTCTTGTCAACAAGAATCTTGATCACTAGAGAGGATGTTCCTTATGCACATGTACTTACTATAAACCATATTGAGTATTTAGCTGTAACGATACAATATGCATCAATCCTAGATTCTCAATATGGTATTACAATTACAGTGAATCCAATGTTAGTGAATGTTAGCATCAATTTTGCAGATCCACCAAAGTCAAATCAAGACCAAATGCAGAAATGCAGAACTATGTTTAGGGAGCAGAAAATACCTGTGAGGTATTGATTTCTTGTTATCTGTTGTCCAAATGTGTCCACATGCACTTTCAAAATGTTTATGGCTACAGTCCACATATTACAATGTAGTTCCTATATACATGTATATACACAATTGACAGTTCATTTGTACAGTTATACTGAGAATTCTACCAACACTTCAAGACATTTTTACTTAGCTATAATGTTCTATGATCAGTTCAAAATAATAATGTATGATAAATAACTTATTATATATTTCAATATAGCAACCCCTTTTGCTGTAAAATATACATGAAAATGAAATTAAACTTAGTTTTTAATAAGAGGAGTGAAAAATTAAAGATATAACAGGACATAATAATGATTTCTGACGATAGATATTGCCATGTATATGCTTCATGATTCTATATAGCTGCACAATATTGGGAACTAAACAATGTCACTACAACTCAACCATACCATAAAAATTGGCTCAAATTCACAAGTTTGAATAAATGAGAATCTGTTTCAAAGTGTAGGTAGAACTCAAAGTGAAATTATTGAATAAATATTGCATGCTTGGTTATCTCTCCTCCAGAATTAAAGTCTCTTGTGGAAACAGTTTGTGATCATGTAATGACATATTCTCATCCAGGGTGGTTAACTGAAAAACAGAAAATAGGTTTATCTATGTATTATTCATCAATCAAGGCAGCATGAGTGAAACAGGGCCTTAGAACATGTTTAATGTCCAAAGAAGATCAAAATGTAATGATGCTGTTTCAGTCCTGCTCTCTGATCCCAACTCCTTTAGATGAATATGATGTTAAATAATTTTAATAAATAGTACTTCATTATGCTAGGCATTTAACACTATGATTTTTTAGACATCAAGAATGAAATTAAGGGGCTGGCTCAACCGTCAATGTCACTTTTTCACAAAACAAACTATGATAGGTACTAGGGGAGTAAAGAGCATTAGATTTGTTCAAGACATTTGTTCAAGAACAACATTGAGTGGGATTTATAAAGTTTTAGGAAACAGCAACTCCATGGAGAAGCAAATCCCAACAAACAAATTATCTATGAAAGGCCACATTGAAAATATGAGTTATAGATATGAGGAAAATCAGGGAATCAATATTTGATTTATTTTCTGGATGAACAAAAATAAGGACTGATGATTGGATGGACAGACGGATGAATGGATGGACGGAGGGCTGAATCTGAGCCTTTGTCACATTAGTTTCACCAAAACAAGCATTGACTTTTTGAGCCAGTCCCTTATATTAGCAGTAGCACTACTACTCACATCTCTCCTGGGATATGTTGTGAGCACCTTGTAATCTTCTAGGTGAAAACCTTTAGTCACAATAAACTTCAGAAGCACATGTAGTGCAGTTGAGGCAAGGAATCTACGAACAATAGTCTCCCCTTTGGGGCATCTCAGTCTCAACATGCTGACTGGTTCTTTACAATCTGTGGGTGGTTCATCTGGTAACATATCTGCTAAAGACTTTTGGATGGCCTGAAATTAGAATTTAAAGATGTCAGAAAGCATCCTTAGTTCTTCAGACCTACTGGTCAAAACTGAATTCTGCATCAGGATTGAATGAATGATGGTTAAACCAATTAATGGCTGTTAAACCAAATTAATGGCGGTTAAACCAAATTAATGGCGGTTAAACCAAATTAATTGCTGTGTTAGCACACTTTTAACAAGCAATAGAGATTATGGTACCTTATTTTTATTGAATGAATAAATAATATGGAAATCAATTATTTTTTATGGATGTATTCATATTTGCAGATCCTTTTTATGACATAATTTCAAATTGATGAATGCAAACCAAATTGTGTTCTAAAGTGAAAATTAAAACAAGATAATATTCCAAGATATATTTTTGAACCTGTTTCTCCATTTCCTCTTCTCTAGCCCTCCTATCCTCCGCATCTCTCTGTATCCTATCTTCAAGCTCCTTCTGTTTTTCAATCTCCTCTTCTTCCCTCTTAGACTCAGCCTGCAGTCAGAAATAATTTTAAAGTTTTTATCCATCATTTTACTTCCATTTACAATTTACAAATCTAACTATTAGAGTTTTAGCCTTGATTTAAAAAACAGAAGACAGGTCTTCACCTTTGATTAATTGGTTTCTCCAAAAAATATTGGTACAATGGCTCTGCCCAATACACTTCCATTTGAACCTTAAACCTGTGACTGTCAGTAAGACTACAGTACACAAGTACATGTAATTATATTGTTTGAGTTTACCTTAGACCTGTCAGCAGCCAATGACATCTGATAAGCTTCATCCTGGTCTCTCTTTATCTGCTCACGTGCATCACGTTCAGCCTGAAGTAATAAGTCATTGATATTTCATTGAAAATTGCCAGCTATAAATATAATCCCCAGAGTATGTTACATTCATTTTCAGCACTGCTTTATACATGTGTCCCAAGTCAGGAGAAGCCTGTTCATAAAAACAAATAGTTAACATTGTGTTTGTACACGCAATATTTCTCAACAACCTGCAGAAATGTAAGATACAATGAGAAGTTAGGCACCCACCTCCTCTGCTATCTCTCCTTCCTGCTGGGTAGAAAATACCTCCACTGCATTCATAAGACTAGTCATGACCTCATCTAACATGGAACTTCCCCTAACAGCTGTGAAAACCTCATACCTAGGATACAAAAACAAAAGAGTAATAGAAAATGATTGTCAAAAGGAACATATTTAAATGTGAATAAAATAATTATAATTATATATAATTAATATATATAATATAATTATTTGTAATCGACATTAAATATCATAGTCATAAATTCATCTAATTAATTACTAAACAATGGAGTTGTAGGAAACTATCACACCTAAAACAGACCTCTTGGTAATAAATATCCTTTTCCCCTCACACCTCTTGATCAAAATAAAACATATCTTGGATGGATACATTTTGAGATTAATCATGATGAAAATCCTTACCTAGAATTAGTCCTAGTAATAATAAGCAGAACAGGGAGTTGATCAATCTTGAAATCCCTTACAGTGGATGCAGCTATTGTACCAAAGTGTTTCGTGACCATTCCTAACAAACTGAAACAAGACAACAATTCAATTATTGGATATTTTGTAAAATTTAAATTACTGCTCTATGATCCAAACCATAGTTGTATACAGAACTAATATGAAACAAGTGGAATAAGTCATTCTTTCTGGAATTTAGAATCGATTCAAATCTTAAAAGGCTGCGACTATTCGAAATTGAAATGTGAACACCTGCTAAAAACATATTGTGTTCTTGTTTTTCATTAGTCCTATTTTGATTAACCCTAATATAACTTAAATACTGTTTACACAGGTGCAGGGGGGCTATGCGAGTGAAGCACAACTGATTCACCTAAGCATTAATTGCAGTTATAACAAACAAATTAAAAGTAACATACTGTGCTCTATTCGTATCATCAGTGAGATCCCATGCCCAGCATATAAAGTTTGTACTTAAATAATCCACTATTGATTCAGCACATAAGACTTGTGAACAGAAGACATTGGCCAATATACTACTGTCATGGTGCAAATACACAGCAAGCAGCTTTCTCTGAAATGTGAGTCAGACATAATATGTACAAGGTAGGAATGTACAAAGGTAAGCATAGAAGATGTCTTATGATTTCCATTGTCATTTGAATTCAAATTACAACAAGAACAGAATGAATGAATGAGCATTAAAAATGTTGGTCTGTTTTCTGAAAATTTGTCTGAATCGTAAAAGGGAGGTACATGAAGTTAAACATATATTATTCTTTTGTGCATTTTGTATCACTCTCATATACAATACTCAAGTGTTTTTGATTACTTATGAATTTGAACTTAACTCACATTTCTTGCACTGCACATTAAGGCATCTTTTATGGCACTATCCAGATCACCCATGTAAAAGAGAGGGTGGGGGTCCCCATATCGTGACGCAAAGACACTATTGAAGCTCTCGAGGGCTGTCACCTCATCCAGACAACCAGGAGGAATGAGAGGGTCCCTCACAGATCTACTACTACTAGAATGTCCATTATCATTGTTAAATATTTCCTCATCACTGGGCATACACATATCTTCTTGGTCTTGAGTGTCACTGTCATCGCTGACCATTTCTATAGAGTTTAATACTTCCTGGAATCACAAGTTCAATTTGTTTTACAAGTAAGTCCATTTAGAGGTTTCTAATGTGGATCCATATAAATGGTTTGGATCAGCATTTGTTAATTGATGAATTAATTTGGTAGATATCTGATAAAATTGATTAATCAATTAATTGTTTGTTTCACTGTCTGTTAATGTTTGATAGGCCTAAATGATTTCAATTCATAAATCAACGAGTAAGCAACATTTCACATATGCTTTCCATATCTGAGTGAGCTTAGATATGATACACAAAAGTTCACGAGGGCTGTCTGCATTCTGCAAAAAATTATTGATTCAAGCAGTTCAGATTATATTTAACCTTAATATGAGTTGAATTATAAAGTTCCTTTGAAAATGATAATTGTGATATTTCATCTTATTTATTTGTAACAGATATCAATCTCTCAAGAAATATGACGAACACATGTATGTTTCACTTAGTATAGATAATCAGCTGGTCTGATCAAACATATTCAAACCTGACCAACTTTATTCCTTAAATAGACTTACAGCTGCTGAATATTGAGGCCTGGCGTTGTCTCTATTGCTGACCTCTAAACAATGTGAGGGATAAGTAATTCTAGAACCAGCTAATGTCATCTGAAATAATCATATAATTATATGTTACCATACATGCAAATCAGTGTGAAATGTGACACTACTATAGCCAAGCACTATATACATCACAGCTGCAATTCTCTAGAACATTGTATTGAAGCAAACTGATGAATGATCGAACCTATATATTTGTATCTGAGATTTTGTACTCAAGTCTCCACTCATAAATTCTAATCAAAAAGCAAGCTGATGAATGATCGAACATATATATTTGTATCTGAGATTTTTACTCAAGTCTCCACTCATAAATTCCAATCAAAAAGCAAGCTGATGAATGATCAAACATATATATTTGTATCTGAGATTTTTTACTCAAGTCTCCACTCAAAAATTCTAATCAAAAAGCAAGCTGATGAATGATCAAACATATATATTTGTATCTGAGATTTTTTACTCAAGTCTCCACTCAAAAATCCTAATCAAAAAGCAAGCTGGTGAATGATCAAACATATATATTTGTATCTGAGATTTTTTACTCAAGTCTCCACTCATAAATTCTAATCAAAAAGCAAGCTGATGAATGATCAAACATATATATTTGTATCTGAGATTTTTTACTCAAGTCTCCACTCATAAATTCTAATCAAAAAGCAAGCTGATGAATGATCGAACATATATATTTGTATCTGAGATTTTTTACTCAAGTCTCCACTCAAAAATTCTAATCAAAAAGCAAGCTGATGAATGATCAAACATATATATTTGTATCTGAGATTTTTTACTCAAGTCTCCACTCATAAATTCTAATCAAAAAGCAAGCTGATGAATGATCGAACATATATATTTGTATCTGAGATTTTTTACTCAAGTCTCCACTCATAAATTCTAATCAATTTTTTCAATTGCAGATTTTAAAAAAATGTAGAAATGTAGAGAACTCTTTTGTATATACTTGCCTCATCATCAGTCTCAGGCCAACCTGTCCACACCTGGTTCCTTACTGGTACATCTATCAATGAGTAAACATCACATTTCACCTGCAATCAACAGAGCAGTCAATAATATAATGCAGTGTTCCTAGATTTTAAAAAAACAAAAAAAAACAAAAAAACAGAGCAGTCAATAAGGTAGGTCACCTCAAGTTTATTAATAAATGAAATACTACATACATGTGTTATCAATCTTGTTATCTGCTAGAATATGAATCTACACTTGGAAAAAACGTTTTCCTTTTGACTTTTGAAAAGGGGATTTTCTTATGTTTTATATCAGTATGTAATCTAAAGAGAAGCCTGCTTTTCAGATGGTAGAATTTAATGAAAAGCATATCTTAGAGTATTTGAAGGCAATGATTATCCAAGTTTGAGCTCAAATCTATTACTAGTTTTCAAACATACTGATCATATCTTTTAACAGTCATAGAATATCTGTTACACTGTATTACAGTCGATCTGCTATGACATGCGCAAAGCTCTATTTAGTGATATTTTCATTTCAAATATGGCGGCCAATCCGAAGTCTGAAAACACTTACAAAAAATCTAGGCAGTGTGCATTTTTACCTCCTGTGAAATAACAAGTGGAATTTAGTAGTTGTTTTGTGTTTTATTATCATTCTGCATCGTAATTCTATATAATGTGGTGTTAAAATGTCAGCAGAAATACATATCCATACGATAATCGAGTGAATTAGATAACAGATTTTTCGAAAACCCGTCTCCTGCTAAGGATGTAAAAACTTGTATTAACATGCTCAAAAGTGTGAATGTGCACCTCAATGTCAAGCTAAATCAATGTTGTGTCTAAAACAAATACCTGATCTACTCAAAACAGCTTGTCATTCACGTATACACGCTTAGCAAACATAGCAAAATGATCTGAATCTTGGGATTTCGTTCGAGAGCTAGTAATGCTCTACATGTCTTCATCATAAGTGTTCATCATACTTTGCGCATGCTCAGGAGAAAATCATCAACCAATCACGTTTATAAATCAATTTTGCGCATGCGTCTTACAAGAGTAAAGAAATTCGTATTTATAAATGAACCAATTTGAGATAACCCGATATCAGTCGGAGAAATCTGACGATCTTCGAAACTCACTTCAAAAAATCAACATGCGGAAAAGTCTGATTTTCGTCGTACCATATTGACGGATTAACAGACATCACAGGGCATATGATCAAGAGTGGCTATTAATATTACTTAATATTAAGTTTTACATACCTCCCTTATGGTTTTAGTACCAGGAAATTGTAGACTATAGGTCTCATTCTTATCTTTGAAAGTTATTTTTAATGTAAAGTTTTTGGTGAGTCTGTCAATAATATCTGTTCTGAAAAAAAAGAAAAGGGCATGTATCAAATCTACTGTATTAGCAATTTCTTCATCTCATATATTTATATTTTGCAACAAAGTAAAGTATTGTCTGACAATGTACTAAAGGCCCTATGTATAGTTTGAAAATATATTTCTATCATTCATATTTTATTTACTATTTGTAATGACTATTTTAGAGAGTTTTGAAAAAATAAAATCTTTGAAAAAAGAGTTTTTGTTTTTTTGTTTTTCAGATATTCAAATTCCCCACCATTTTTCAAATAGAAGTTGAAACGTTTCAAATAACTAATTCAGTGCAAGGTGCACCTTATGATGACAGACCTTTTGGTCCAATGTGAATTATGGATCATTTGCCATTTTATTGTCCTATGCATGCTGATAAAATGAGCTTGTCCAGATCACAAGTAACTGGACCTTTGGGCTGATGCTTATGCCACATCCTAAATGATACATACATTTCTTACAGTCTGGTAATGGAATTACCAAAATATAGTTCACATGACAGAATATTTTCTATATAAAACTTTGATTACTTACTCATCTGAATGTGAGGAACTTGCGCCACATGATGTGGAAAGTGGTATTCCAGGAGAAAGCAGAAACAAAATGTTTTCTTTTGGAAGATGCAAGTCTCGTAATAGCGTCTAAAATATGCAGAAATAAAATAGAATTACAGGATACTAACAGATATATATACATGTAATGCATGATTCATCTACTCCTTAGTAATTTAAATAAGTGAATAGAACATTTTTTGAATGGGTCACATGTCTTAGATATTGGATTTTTATCAATGTGCTAATATAATTTCACAGTTATCTTAAGAGTCAATTGCCCTAATTATCATTACATGAGTATTTCTTGAATTCCTTACTAATTAAATGTACAGTATGTTTAATATTGACTACTCGTTTATCCCTAAGCCCCTCCCCCTAGATAAACTATATATATTGCCTTTATGGGATTTTACAATTCTTGTATTTTTACAATTCTTGATATATATAGCTGATCGCTTTGTTGTGCAGTGCCTAAGACATTGGCAGAATGGTGTTGTATGCTTACAGTATCTTGTGGAGGTGCATCATTCTTGTTAACCCAACCTCTAAGCTCCTGATTGGCTGCTGGCACACCCGTCTCTGACTCAAGAATAACCTTGATTGAACCTATAAAAACATGCTTCATAGGTGGAATATTTGGCAGGAATTAAGACATGTTATTGTTATAATGAGAGGCTAGAGTAAAAAAAAATTTGCAGTTAATTTACAGTCTGATTAAAGTTAATATGAACTGGATATATTTCAAAATTGCAGGTCCATGTGTACGACAAGTGGTAGTATGGCCCAAAGATATTACAGGCCTGTGAGCCTGGCAAGCATGTTTTCCGTAAGAAATCCTATTTGTTCCATCTACTTTTTGTTTGCATAATGCAACACATAAAAGTACCCCATACCAGTCTTCATAAAACAAGGCTATAAAGGATCAACTAACCCACAGTTTCAGAATCTGGAAGTACAACTGGAATATTCTTATCTCTGTGTTCCACAGTAAATGTGAGCATCCTTGAGGCTCCACTGTCGCTATATAGTCCATGGAAAAGACCACTTTGTGGAAGGTTCACACCATACATGGCACCTAATTCACTGCCAGAGGCTGGACTAGGTATCTGGAAGGGCTCAGGCTGTAAACTCACACCTCCAATATGGAGATCAGGAGAGAGAGGGACAGTTGATGGATTTATGTTGTCATCTGATGGTAAACTTTGGGAACCCAAGTGCGACATCACACTGTTTACCCCAGCCTATAAAAAAGTGTTAAACATAAGGCTATATACTACATATAAAGTAAAGCCGGAATCTTAAAACAGACAAGGCAAAATAAACTACATGTATTTATGTATAATGCATATCTGCATATAAAAATTTACCTCCCCATATCCCAATTTCTTTCTGTCTCTTATAAAATTGTAAACTTACCATGAGATCCCAGTCATTTTGCTCTAACACTGCAATACATTCCTCATAGTTTTCTATTCCTGTTATACCCTAGAAAGATAAAAAACATGTAATTTAAAAAATGGCAAATTGATGAAGTAGATCTAGCTTAAATACAAGTGAAAAATATCTCTCCTGGGAACCAATCCTCCTAGGCCTATTGTGTTACTATAGAATGAATTATACAACTATTTACACAACTTCCTTGCATCTTCTACAATCTACGCATGAATATAATTGTGAGCAACCTACACAGCTTGGCTAATAAAACATTTAAAAATGAGATTTGTGTAAGACAACAATGAGATTTGTGGAAGACAACAATGAGATTTGTGGAAGACAACTATCCAATTTACATCAATCTAAACAAGGCGAAAATCAGGAAATAAAAAAGAGGTTTCATTTCTTGATGTTTTTTCTAATCTTTTAAAACAAAAGGACCAAACATCTTTCTAAAAAATATCTGGAGTAAATCTTTGAAGTAAATGTGACTGATTCATCCATTTGCTTTCTATCTTACTAGAGTCCATTTCACTGTTTCATTGCGTCAGTAGAACGGCAAAAATAAGAAATTGGGAGACCATTGTGCAATAATATATGGAAAAGTATATTCATGTACATGAATGACATTTGTATATTTCAGATTTTTTAGATTTTTGTGCAATAAGCCTGTGCCGTCTTGTAATTTGAAGAATTTCAGCCATGTTAATCTTATTGAAAATAACATGGCAGAGAAGCATCCCAATATAAGAGGCCACATACTTTATAAGCCAAACTAGAAGCTATCCAAGATATACAAATGTTATTCATGTACAATTGGAATATATTTTCCCACATATTATTGCAAAATGATTCTTTTATTTCTTACTTTTTAGGCGTACTTTTTAGCTTTTACTGACGCAATTACTGTGAAATGGACTCTAGATAATTAGAGCTGAATCATCCGACAATAAAAAAGAATGAGGAAGAGCAGTGAATTATTACAGCAACAAATGCCGGTCATATGTCGAACTCCAACAAGTAGTTTACTTTCATGAGCGTGTCCCTTACGGCGGAGGAAATCAAGAAAAAATACAAAGTCATTCTTGTTTCTCCGAATATAATTTTCCATTTTTCATTTGATTTGCAAAAAAATTGTCAATGATTTCAAGAAACAAATGAACTTCCTGGCCGAATCGGACATTTCATTCGAAAACTAAGTTTTAAATATTTTTCAACATATACATTTGATCAATCGTACACAAAATATTCACATCATAACCCATGGAATAAGCGTAAAATTAGATATGTTACCTGGAAATCTAGCAAGATTTGGTCTCGGTCTGCCATTTCTGCTTTTTGATATACGCATGCGCCAACATTTTATTTCCGTTTCCTGTTTCTCTACCGACAAAGTTTTCTTCACTACATTTCGTAAGTTTTTCAATCAAAATATGCATAATTTAATGCTTTTATGATAAGATAATTATAAAAAAATTTTGTTAAGATCATCTAGCCACAGTTTCATAACAGGAGCTACAGAAATGGAGTTGTAGGATCCAAATTAAACATTACTAACTTTCAGCAAGTTTTGGAGCTCAAAATTGGTGGGAAATTTTGAAAGAGGAAACAAGATAAATCAGTGAAAATTTCAGCTTAGGGACGGGAATTATCAATTTTGGGACGGGACATACGGGACGGGACATAACGAATTAAATATACGTAGTATACATTTTCTGTCTACTGGTATGTTTATGCAGTGCGGATCTTTTGAACGTCACAAGGGCTGTGCATGTTGCGCAAAAACATGTAATCTGAGATTAATTTAAGTTGTTACCTGTCTCGCCGATGAAGTTCTTTGTTATTATTTAAATAACGCATATGTCTAAGGGAAACACTGTTCTCGATAAAACTGCATGTTCTGTCCTGAATTTTTGTTTATTATAATCACTTAAAGGAATTGCCACTAGATGGCATTTATGCATGAACGTAATCCGGCAGATATGTTGTAAAAACAAAAGAAAATTCTAGTTTAGATCATATTTATCGTTCATTTGGGAAGTTTTAGGGTCATATACATGACGAATATTATATCCTGTCCATGGACCAAAATGTTCAGTACACAAGGATTGTCTCGTTCTGAGACCAAAGTCCCGTAGACCGGGACAATATCGGGAAACCGTGACATCCCTAATATATGTGGGTCCCATTTTGATATATATATCCCTAGAACTGGGTTTACTTTTTGAAATATCCATTAACTGGGGGGGGTACCCCCATATATTGGCTATATGGGGACGTGCCACTAAAGTGGGTCACTTTTTTGCCAAAAATTCCCTAGATGTGGGTCCCATTTTGAAAAAAAACAACCTAGATATGGTTCCCATTTTGATGAAAAAATCCCTAGAACTAGGTCTACTTTTTGAAAAATCCTTTAACTGGTTATTACCCGAAGTGGGTCTTGTTTTTTAAAAATTACCTTGAATGAAGTGGATATATTTTTGAAAGAAAAACCCTAGATGTGGGTCCATTTTTAGAGAAAAAAATCGCTAGATGTGGGTAGATATTTTGGGTCTCTCAGCAGCACCCCATGTACAAAAATTTGTCCAGTGTCCCTTCCCCCGGGGGTTTTAATGTTCTTGAATACGTGTGTATCAGTTGTGATAAGCATGTAACATGTAAGCAGTTATGAGGGTGATTTGAAAAATCCCCCACCCACATTTATGGGAGTAGCCTTTATTAGCTAACATGTTAAGGCAAATTGTCAAGGCAACTACCAAGTCGTCATATGATGTGATTGTGTTTCAAAGCTATGAAGTATAACATAAATTATGACACATTAAATCAGTCACATTAGGCCCGTAGCCAGGATTTGCCAACAAAATTTATAAGCATTTATTTTTGTTCATTGTTGATTTCTGTGGTCTTTTATTAACAGTGGATTAGTTTTCTCCACATATTGTAATGGCCTTCATATTTTTCTAGTGAAATTTTCACTGGATTATCTTGTTATAATAGACCACAGAGAAAAACAATGAACAAAAAACATAAGTGCTTGTTTTGTTGTTGGTTAGGTAACATGTTATGACTACACATATTACTAAAGAATCAACGGTGATGTGTGAGGTTTAAATTATATGTTTGTCTAAGTGCTAATGGGGCAATATGTGGCTGATGTCATAGCTTATGTAATACGTCATATCTTAGAATCACAATCACATCATATGATGACTTGGTAGTTGCCTTGACGATTTGCTATATAAGCTAATAAAGGCAGGCCGAACAGATAGTCACATGTTCAAACCTATTCTATAGTGTGAAGGGCTCCGCCTACTTTGTGCGGGTCTTCATAAAAATGTACTAGATTAGTTAAGTAAATCACTCCCTTTATATTCTAATAAATAGAATATATGACAGGGGTTTCACAACAGACTAAATTAATGAAAACAACAGGCAAAATGAATGGAAATCATGAATTTAACATGGAAAAGTTGAAAAGTTACTTAAAACAACAGGTGATTTTGTGAAAACAACTGGTGAAATCGCCTGTTGCCTGCTGCTAATGAAACCCCTGTATGATGGATCGTGGAGGGGCTGATTTACTCATCATGGATTAGTCTACAATTAGATCTATCCTAAAATTTCCTTGAAAACTTCGACCCTGAAAATGATACAACATTTAGTAATATTCACCTATGCTCAGTGTTATAAATAAGCTGTGATTTTTCAAAATAGAATCTTTTCGAAACGTACTCACATATAGATGCATAAGACTCTTATTTCAAGGATAGAATGCACAAATGAAGCACATGTTCTACTAATATAGGCAAAAATGTATCTAGATATAAGGAGATCATCTTTTTAATCCTTGATAACATTGTTTTAGGTACATACTAGTGTACTAAGCTAAAATGGCAATGGCATATATGTCACATGTTAACAAGGCATTGGAGACTGTTACAAAAGTGCAGACATACATCATGGCAGGAACAGAGCATACTACTGATGTTGCGTTAGATGTGGTTGAACATGAAAAAGGTTTGATTCAATTTTAGTACTAAGTTATTTCTTTTACAGGTAACTTGTGAGGGTTTAAAAGCCAAAGTTTTTTGGGACTTTTAGTCCATAATAGCATTCATCACCTGTTATAAATTGTTACACTTTTGTAATTGCAGCAGAATGTTGATGTTTTGTCATATGTTATTGACCATGTGCATTGCTCATCTGCATTGGTCACATGACTCTGCATTGGCCTCATGGCCCTGCATTGGTCACATGACTCTGCATTGGCCTCATGGCCCTGCATTGGTCACATGACTCTGCATTGGCCTCATGGCCCTGCATTGGTCTCATGACTCTGCATTGGTCACATGACTCTGTATTGGTCTCATGACTGCATTGGCCACATGACTCTGTATTGGCCACATGACTGCATTGGCCTCATGACTCTGTATTGGCCACATGACTGCATTGGCCTCATGACTCTGGCATTGGTCACTCAACTCTTGCATTGGCCTTATAACTCTACATTGGCATTATGACTACATTGGCCACATGACTGCATTGGCCTCTTGACTCTGCATTGACCTCATGACTCTGGCATTGGTCACTCAACTCTTGCATTGACCTCATAACTCTACATGGGCATTATGACTACATTGGCCACATAACTGCATTGGCCTCTTGACTCTGCATTGACCTCATGACTCTGGCATTGGTCACTCAACTCTTGCATTGACCTCATAACTCTACATGGGCATTATGACTACATTGGCCACATAACTGCATTGGCCTATTGACTCTGCATTGACCTCATGACTTTGACATTGGTCACATAACTCATATTTTACTATATGACTCTTACATTTACAGATTCAGAGAGTGGAACAATGAAAGTGGACAAACTAAGAGAGATAATGTTGGATTACAATCGTATGGACAGAGATATTCAACAATTCCTTGAGGCAGTTGACTTTGTTAAAGAGAAGGTAGTTGATATGATTATTCTGTATAATAGTGAGGAATTGTCTCAGAAGTATTGAATTCTTTTTTTTTTAATTAGATTTTCAGCCAACAATATTGCCTTTAGATTACCATCATTGTATATTATAATTTACAATTGGTTTATGGTCAAATTTTGTAGATTAAATATTGCTTTATAGTCACTTATACCATTTAATCATTGAAGATTGCTTTGGTGACAAATTCAAGATAACCAAAAATGATTTCTCAATTTTACCATTGAATATTGCCTTATGGTCACAAATTCCAGGTTTCCTAAATATTGCTTTATATTCATTGATTCCAGATTACCACTAAAGATTGTTTTATTGTCAAATATTGTAGATTGCCAATGAGGACTGCTCCAACTATGAGGACTTGTTAGATACTAAATTGAAAGAGTTACAGAGAAACAACAAAGATGAAACATTGAAACAACATGAGAAATATGTGGAGTTCAATCAGAAGATCTTGCAGGAGTTAAATGGAGGTAAAATGGTGGAATACTCTATCATATATTTTACTCATTTTCTTCTAAAATCTCCACTAGCAAGTGGGCCCTACTGAGAGGAGTGATAAGGTGAGGTCTTTGGACCTAGAATACTGGATTTTCTTTGATACAAGATTTCCATTTACTTGCGTAAGCCCCATTCATTTGTAACATCCTGTATGAATGTAGTTTGTCAGTACTTAAATATGGATGTGGCTTTCAGCAGTAAAAGTGACAATTTAATTTTAGAAGTAGGTTTTCTAAAATATAACTGACCAGACCCACACCGCATGTTTAATAAGTTGTAAATTGTTGTAAAAAGACACTGATATTTTGACACAACTCTTATAACACCTGTTATTCATACATATACTGTAGATGTAGCTGATCCTGTGATGCCAGGCCCATCCACTTTAACAGAGGATGACGACATTGAAATGACCCAGCAGGTAGGAATGAAGAGATACTAAGTAAATAACTATCAAATTATTGAAGCACATTAGCCAGTAGGTTCATAGAAAAAAAATCATTGTTTAGACAACAAATACACTAAAATATGTTTGTTTGTTTGTCAAATTGCTATACACTTGGGGGAAAATTAACATTTTTCTTGAAGACATCCTTCTCCAAAATTTCTCAATTTATGACATTACCCTTTAGATTTGTTTCATTTGCTTCTTAAAAGAGAGCTTTGTTTACTTTGTAACTAGCCTCTAGCCTAAAGATAACATGTATGAATCACCTTTGCAGGATTATTCAAACATTATATGCTGTGTTTTCAATAACGCCGTCCAAGCATTGAAAAAACGTAATGAAAAAAAGTTGGACCCGGAAATAAAAATGAACTGCGATTTTTGGAAGCAGTGCAAGCCATATGTATAAAATCAACTTTGGATGAATGATTTGATAAAGATCTTACCTTCAGTCTCTTTATTTCATCAGAATCCGCTAAATAATTGAAGGAAATTCTATTTCTAAAAGAATTAAAGTTTTCTTTCGAAGTTTCCTTCCCGGAAGTTGATTTCTGATTGAAATAGTACGAGGCATGTGATAGGACAAATAGCATTTTTTTTAAATCATTACGTCCCAGGGATGCAATCTTGGACAAGCCTACTGAAAACACTGATATGCATACAAAACTCCTTTGCAAGAATATTCAAACATCATTTGCATACAAATCTCTTTTGCAGTATTATATAAACATCACATTTGTAAATTTAGATTAAATTGTATGCATAGTGCACGCCCAAATATAAACAGATATAAACAGATATGTTTGAAAATAGTCATTTCAAATATCTATTAAAAATGCATATGCTTGTATTTTTTCAGGATATAAACACAAAATGTCCATATACCTTGAAAGAAATGGTTCAACCAGTATCCAACATTCATTGTAAGCATACCTATGACAAGAAAGGAATCGAGGAATACATCAAACATAAAAAGAACAGAGCCAAGTAGGTTACAGTGCCACCTATTGGCCAAATAAAATGCAACCAATGAATAAAATGTTCAAAACTTTCATTTACTTTTTTGGCATTACTTGATATCCAATACTACTTGAAATAAATCGAGTTGGTTCAATCATTATTAAAAAAAAGTAATTGGTTGCATTTTTTGGCTCACCTTGTAAAGTTTTGTATTGTTTTTTGGTGCTTGTTTTGAATGTTTCTGCATCAAATAATTCTGATAATAACTCAAAATTTGATGCACTTCATTTTTTATCTGTTTTACATTTTTAATGACAAATTTTGTTTTGATACAAAAACTGGAATATTATGGCATCAGGGGAATTACTATATCCTACTTTGAAAGCTAGTTCTTAAAAGTTAACAGTATGTCACCATAACCTATTATCAATCTGAACAAATACCTCTTTGTTGTGGTGTTCAGGGCTCAGTTCAAGAACTGCTGGTATTTATTATGTCACCACCAAAAAGTGGTGATTGTGACAGTAGCATAGATGCTAATTACATATTAATAGATGACTGAGTAAAAGCAAGTGAACTCTCAATATTGGCAACCAGTGTTATCCTAGTTGGAACGAAAAGAAATCACACTAATCTGAATGTAAAAATATGTAATGATATAAAAATAAATTTTCAGAAAACATTTAGTTCCTTGAAATCATTCTTGACGAAAACCTGAGAAATTAAAAGTGTAGAATCTAATGAAACAAATACTTCTTGGGTTATTGATTCTCTTATCTCTGTATTATTTTAAACACTTACATTAAACTGACAGTTTAAAAACTATTTACATAAAAATATTTTCACATATTAGATAGTCCATAATGATAAAGGAAGCATATTTTGTTCTTTGGAATTTAATCCTCCAGCGAGTTGTTATTTTCTAACTAAAGTATTTCTAGCTAAAGTTTCATCACCAAGTGGCTAATTCATAGATTCAGATTCAGATTCTGAAAAAAATTATGGATTGTCAATTTAATGGTCATTGTAATTGTACAAAGGAAAGTTTGGTTATGGTTTGGTTTAATATAAGTATCTAATTAATGAAATAAAAGGTATACTTTTTTTATCTATTTTGAGGAGTATTTATTTTAATTTTTATGTCACTACCATAAAGTGGTGACATATTGTTATGGTCTCTGTGATCGGCGGGTGGCGTCTGTAACAAATTCTTACAACTTCCAATAACATATCAAATACTGTTTATACTGACTTCAGTTTTTTTTCAAAATCATTTACAAGTTTTCAAAAATTCAAATCTGACTTTTATTTAAGATTTGACCTTCAGTGATATTTTCAAGGTCAAAAAAGGTATTTTTCAACAGATATGACTCTAGATTTAAGATTTGACCTTCTTTTTCAAGATTAAAAAAGGTCCAAAAGGTATTTTTTCAACTTGCTTCAAATTGACTTTAGATTTGAGATTTGACCTTCATTGACCCTCTCAATGTCATAAAAAGGTCAAAAAGGTCTGTTTTCAACTTCAAATTGACCAAATTTTTTTTCAATCAAATTGACCAATTTTTTTTTCAAAATCATCTACAAGTTATCAGAAGTTTAAATCTGAAAAAGGTCTTTTTTCAACTTGCTTCAAATTGACAATTTTTTTTCAAAATCATCTACAAGTTATCAGAAGTTCAAATCTGACTTTATAATTGAAATTTGACCTTCATTGACCTTCTCAAGTTCAAAAAGGTCTTTTTTCAACTTGCTTGAAATTGATCAATTTTTTCAAAATCATCTAGAAGTTTTCAAAAGTTCAAATCTGACTATAGATTTGACCTCCAATGATATTCTCAAGTTCCAAAAAAGTTTTCAGATATATTTTACTTTAAATGACCTTCTCAAGGTAAAAAATCTAACTTTAGCTCAAATCTAACTTTAGCTATCCTTTTTTCAAAATCGTCTACAAGTTCTCAGAAATTCAAATCTGACTTTAGACTTGACCTTTGGTGACCTTCTCCAGGTCAAAAAAAGGTCAAAAATGTTTTTTTTTGAACTTGCTTCAGATTGATTTTTATCCCATCGAACAAAGTTCGGAGGGATATAGGGAACGCCTCCGTCCGTCCGTCCGTCCGTCCGTCCAGGCAATAACTCAAATACCGTTGGCCCGATTTTGTTCATATTTCGTACACATATACCCTTTGGGGGTAGAAGTTCTGCCCGAAAGCCGATTTTCAAAATGGCCACTCATTTCAAAATGGTGGCCATTTTAGTGACGATTTTACAGTAATTTAGGTGCAATATGTAAAACTGTAATAGCAATATGTTTTAAATGTAAAAAAAATTATAAAGGACATTAATAATGCTACAAATGTAGATATTAAAAAGCACATGGCAGCCATCTTGAAAAATGGCGGCCTTTACTCGTCATTTTACGATTTTTGCTGTAACTCTAAAAATAGTGGAGCGATTTTATTCATATTTGGTGTGTGAATACTATAAGCATTGCACACTGTCTAAAGACACTTTTGGTAGAAAGCGGCCATTTTGAAAAATGGCCGCCATTTTAACCTATTTTACTATAACTCGAAAAGTAGTGGAGCGATTTTGTTCATATTTGGTATGTGAATACTATAAGCATGGCACACTGTCCTATGACACTTTTGGTAGAAGGCGGCCATTTTGAAAACAATTTTGAAAAATGGCCGCCATTTAAATGTATTTTACTATAACTCGAAAAGTAGTGGAGTGATTTTGTTCATATTTGGTATGTGAATACTATAAGCATGGCACACTGTCCTATGACACTTTTGGTAGAAGGCGGCCATTTTGAAAACAATTTTGAAAAATGGCCGCCATTTTAACGTATTTTACTAATACTCGAAAAGTAGTGGAGCGATTTTGTTCATATTTGGTATGTGAACACTATCGAACACCGTCTATTTCTAATGACGCTTTTGGTAGAAGGTGGCCATTTTGAAAAATGGCCGCCATTTTAACGTATTTTACTATAACTCGAAAAGTAGTGGAGCGATTTTGTTCATATTTGATATGTGAATACTTTAAGCATGGCACATTGTCTAATAAAACTTTGGGGAGTAGTCAGCCATTTTGAAAAATGGCCACCATCTTTACGTGTGTTATTTTACAAGTATGTGTGCGATTTTTCAAAAAATTTTAGAGGTGGCTACTTAAAAGCATATTATTTCTTCTGATGACAACTTGGCTAGTGAGCAACCATTTTGAAAATGGTGGCCTTTCTGGTGTGTTGTTTTATGATATTTGCGCTTCGTTTGTAAAAATGCCAGCCATTTCTGTTCGATGGGATTCGCTACGCTTTGGCGTTGCCGTTGTTCTGGTTTTTTTTTAAATCATCTACAAAGTTTTCAGAAAATCAAATCTGACTTTAGATTTGACCTTCAATGACAATCTCAAGGTAAAAAAGGTAAAAAAGTTATTTTTTGAACTTGCTTAAAATTGACCAAATTTCTTTTTAAAAATCATCTACAATTTCTCAGAAGTTTAAATCGGACTTTAGATTTCAGATTTGACTTTCATATTGTACAATTGAGATGTAAGTTTACATATGATCAATCAATTAAATCAATTTTGAATATTTAATGACATTAATCAAGATTATTTCTCTTTGCATATTGTCTATTCAGAGAAAAGTTTGAATTCATTTTATTATATGAAAATGGCAGTGTTCAAACAAAACCCAATGAAACACTCATACTCATAATTGAAAATTAGAAAACATATATTCGATTTAAGCCTCATGAAGACTGATAAGTGTAAAAAGCCAATGATACAAAATTGAACAACCCACTTTTTCATGTTAAACAGTTCAAAAACATTCAGTGAATTCCAATGGTATGTCATATGTGGCTACCTATACATAACCTGATAAATTAATTGAAATACCATGTCTGTGATTTCCAGATGCCCTGTGGCTGGTTGCGCAAATCCCAACCCTGTGAGAATAAGTGACCTTGCAGATAACACTGCATTAAGGAGATATATTGATCGTAAAAACAGGAAGGCGGGGGCAAAACACACATAGTTGTTCTCTCCTACTCATACCATCATCGTATAGTGACCTTTATACTGTGAACATTTCCAAGGATTGTTGTATGTTGTGAAAAGGCAGGTGATGATGAGGGTGTGTACATGTACATTGTACAGTTATAACAAAAGGATGTTCCATATCAAAGAAACTGAATGCTATGGAGTTTCAGGAACAGCATATATGGTTGTTTAGGGAACAAGGGAACAGCATATAGAAGTTTAGGGAACAGCATTTATGAGAGTTTGGAGAACAGCATATATCTGAATGTAGGGCACAGCAATATGTATGAGTTTAGGGAACAGCATATATGTGAGTTAAGGTAACAGAATACATGTGAGTTAAGGGAACATTATATATGTAAATGTAGGAAACAACATTCATATGAGTTTAGGGAACAGCATAGTGTAGAGTATACATGTGAGTATAGGGAACAACACATTTGTATAACTATAGGGAACAGCATATATGTGAGTTTAGGTAACAGCATACATGTGAGTGTAGGACCATTCATATATGTGAGTCTAGGTAACAGCAAAAATGTGACTTGAGGGAGCAGCATTTTTGTGAATGTAGAGAAATCTGGACAATGAGAGCAGCATATTTAAATTGGTGGATAGCTGCTGTTGTATCTTAGAAATGCTAATCTATTTGTTAAGTTAGTTTAAGTCAAAGAGCTGCAGTTCATTCATGTAAATGTCTTTTGTCTGAGTGATACATAGTGTGTCATATAAGAAAAAGAAAGAACCGTGAGTTGTTTGTAGAATGAATCGGGGGAGTTTTTTCATGCATTCCGCTTGTGTTTTTCATCTAAAAAAATTCAATACAATTTAAAACTTTTTTTTTTACTATAAGATTGCACCATATAATCCAAAAAAATATTTCTCATTAATGGTAAATGGTACCCATTCCTTAATCCCTAGAATTTTCTCTGAAGAATTTCCCATAGTAAACCAATTGTATAGTTCCAAGCAGATTTTGAGGAAAGTTAATCATTAATACACAACTTATTGGGTTGTTTTGGTTTATATCACAACACAATTTAAGAAATTATTGGCATTCACGGAACATATTTAAAACAGCATTTATATTATTCAAAAGCATTCGTAATCAATGATTCCCAGCTCTCTGAAGTTTCAAAAATAAAAAATACCTGGGTGTTAATCCATAGATAATCCTTGAAAATGAGTAATATTGTTTGGGATTATATGGTGCAATCTTATAGTGTACAGTGTATAGTGTTTTGATGTTTTTTAGATCAAAAACACAAGCGAAATGCATGAAAAACTCCCCCAATTCATTCTACAAACAACTCGTGGCCTTTTGAGATACTAGGGGAATATAAGCTTTTTGCGATTCAGTTTGTATAAACATGATTGGCAGCAATAAATCAGACTATATTTGTTTTAGCAAAAGGCATTGTTTGTTCTGATTTTATGGGAAAGGTAACTGGAATAAAGAGCTTTACAGGATCAATTCCAAATTATTAAAGATGCATTACGCCATAGGTTTCTCCCCCAGACATACTCACATACTATGGATATATCTTGAGAATAACTTTTGGGTATATTATTGACAAATATCGGAAATAATCAACAAAACAACCAAACTCCAGAATTAAACACAATGGATTCCTCGGCTAGCGAGGGGAATCCCCATTGAGTCACACAAGCGCGCACAGGCGCCTTGAACCAGGCAGCCAATCAGGTTTATGATAAACAAATTCAACGACCAATCAGATAACAGGAGGACCTTCCCGGTACAAGGAGGATTGGCTCCCAGAATCGAAGTCGATATTTTCCAACAATGAAAACGCCGAAATGTCGTTATTTTCTGAAATTATAACCGATTATAAATTCAAAATAAACAGTTCAAAATATTCGAACCAATATCTCGATCATTTCTTGTGAGTTTTGGAATTTTTCGTTGGGAAATAAGACCAAAATTCACGATTCAAACAAGGAGGATTGGCTCCCAGAGTGCACCACCGATATTCTGTCCCATATATGGGTATGTCGTAATACAAAATTCGAATTCAAACAGCCGCCATTTTGTTCACTTCAACATTTAAATCGTGAATTTTGGTCTTATTTCCAAACGAAAAATTCCAAAACTCACAAGAAATGATCGAGATATTGGTTCGAATCTTTTGAACTGTTTATTTTGAATTTATAGTCGGTTTTAATTTCAGAAAATAACGACATTTCGACGTTTTCATTGTTGGAAAATATCGAGTTTCGATCCTGGGAGCCAATCCTCCTTGCGATTCAAATGTTGAAGTGAACAAAATGGCGGTCGTTGGAATTCAAATTTTGTAGCACGACATACCCATATATGGGGCAGAATATCGATGTTGCACTCTGGGAGCCAATCCTCCTTGTTCCCGGTATATTCAAACTTCAGATTGAATTAATTTCTTCGAAAATAATTAGATCGGCCAGCACAATCGCAAAATTAATACTGAAAGAGGGGGATATGGGACTTCTTCTTTGGAAAGTAGATGGATATATATGTGGTGAAACTCAATATGCAAAAAAGTCCAGAGGGGTCTTGATTGTGCTTTCCTATGGCATAGATCCTCTTTAAGGAATACAAGGAATCTGGTTGATCCAGATCAGGTGGCATTCTTTCACGATAAAACCCCTTGAAAGAAATGTCACAACAATTTGTCGAAGTCATGTTGTTAAAATTATTAAAACAGTAAAACTATTGGTAGATGAGGAAACAATATAAAATGTTCACGGTCTATTAAATAAAACTACACCAACATGCTCTTCCGAAAATACTCCGCGTCTCCACATCTTGTGATCTGAACTTGATATTACTATGAACTGCAGACGGGATAAAGACAAAATGGACGAATTGTTTATATTTGAACAATCTTGCATAAAAATGGGTCTCTCAAAAACAATATCCTCACAACGTTCTTTCAAAGTATTGCTGAACGATCCAAACTACATCGAATATGCCCCAACCTAAAAATGATATTGGAAAATAACTTCATGTATCACAACCTCCTGTTAGTTTCTGAATAGTTTGAAAACAAAAAGATTTGATGAGTGTCAAAATCGGATGATAAGATCATTTACATTTTACAATGTCTATCCAATCCCCTGGCTGGTCAACCATGCATCTTGATCCATCAAGTCATTTCATGACTGTAGGAGTACATATTTGTTAATGAAAGGGTCTGAATAAGACACTGCGTTTAAAATATTTCTTTATTGCTCAGTAGTTTTGTCATACTTAATAATTTATTTATTTCTACGTATAGTAAGGGATGGTGTCCGTTTATTGACAGTCGTAGAAAAATTAAGTGAATTCCGTTATCGTTTGACTCTCCACTCATCTAACAAAATTAAAGAACATATTTTCAATGAAACTTGCAATGGTCTAGCTGACAAAGCATCAATTTCATTTGTTATTACCTTGACAACCATCGACAAACATTCAATCTTGCGGTGATCGGTTATACACTTGTAAAATCGAATGCAGTTACGTGAAATAGCGTGTTCTGATTGGCTGGTAAACAATTTGGAATTCATATTTTTCTTGGTTTAGCTGACTCTAGTTAGTTTCATACTGCTGTCGACCAATAATTTAGTATACAATGTTTTTCCAATTTTGAATTATTTATTAGAAGACCTACTCAGAAGATATCGCAGAGATCCGTGCGGGGAAGTCCTTTGGTTTTAATGCAAGTCCAAATCTAGGTGTTATGTCATATGTGTGTCCCTCAATTTGATGAAATTTAATTTTCTGAACTAACCGTGTGAAGACTCGGAATACTTCATATCTTCCTAGAATCTCACCGGTGCACTTGCGTTTCCCCATTCCGAATGGTTTTACCATGTTAATTCGTGAACGAATGATATTTCCATTATCATCGAGAAAACGTCCCGGGTTAAATTCTTCTGGTGTTTCCCAAACATCTGGGTCGTTGTGAAGAGAATGAAGGTTCGCAAGCACAATTGTGCCTTTTGGAATTTTCTTATCGTGTACGAATGTGTCCGTCGTTGTGGAGTGAGGCAGGGCGAGAGGCACAGATGATGCGTGTCGGAACACCTCGTGTATAACTGCTTCTGTGTAGGGAAAGTCGCGCAAATGTTCACAATCCTTAATATTGCCTCCGTTCTTTCTGGTAATTTCATCGCGGACTTTGTCCTGAATTTGTGTATATTTAATCATGTATAAGATACACCAAGACAGCGTGTAGGCTACTGCATGACTCCCGGCCCCGAGGAAATCTTGAGTGATGTGAAGAATATGCCCAGTAGTGAGGCCATCTGTCTCCCTTTCCTCGTCAGATAGCTTTTTGTAAGCTGAAATAATGGCATCTAACGCGCCACATGTCTTTTGTGTTGCGTCAGGGTTTACTTTATGTTCTTCCATACGACCATATTCAAGTTTGGCACAAACGTTCATCATATAATCACAGTCTTCAGTGTATTTATTAAATTTATTTTTTAGCAATTTTTTAGTCCATGGCATGAAATCAATTGGGTTTCCTTCTATTTGAAACTCTGTTAAATCGTGATTGGCCTGTAGCAGACGTTTAACGGGGGCATCTGTTCCAATGTCACCATAACAAAGTTTGAAAGTGATTTGTGAAATGGATTCGTAGATATGTGACATTGGGTCCACTTCGGACTTACCATTCTTAATTAAATCTTGAACAAGTTTGTCCGTTTCTGTAGAAATAGTATCGTCCATTCTGTACTGTTTGTCTGTCATTATCGCCTGAACTGCAGCGATCGCAACTTTGTGCTGAACTTCCCAAACTTTTGAATATTCCCCAAACGCCATACTCATTCCGTCACTCAGGTATCCTAGTGATTCAAACATTGGCCTACTCGCAAAATCCTTACCATTTCCAAGTAACGCTTCTTTCATTGCGCGATACCCGTTCACTATGATAACTGGTTTTGTTCCGATAAAGACTTGATACACCTGACCGTACGTTGCTGCCATCCGCGTGAAAGCAAGATGTGGCCGTGATCCTATCTGAAAGATACTGCCGAAAATCGGTAACTGCAACGGTCCCTGTGTTACCGATCTCGTCATTCTGATAAATAATAAAACTACTAGAGATGTCAAAGCAAAAGTTAATAAAACACTGTTTATCATTTCGCTCTTTTAAAAGTTATTTACTATAGCTGACTTCTTCTATTTCTTTTTTATGTTTTATATGATAGTTTAAGGTAAATTAAAAACTAGAAATCTTTTTTACATTTTCTTAGAAAATACATTTTTGTATATGTTGCTCAGTTTTATACCAATTGTAAACATTTTGCGGTTATGAAGTTACTTAACATGAAGTTACTTAACTTTCACGTGATCTCATTAAAAGCATGACGTTTAAATTATGAATGAAAGTTTCTTAACCTTTTTTATTCAGCCGTTTGTATACAAACATATTGATTTGTGATGAAAGGAAGACCTTTAAAAACGAGAGGAGGAAGGAGACAGAACGAGACAGCAGTATTGTCCACCCACGCAGATTATAAAACATCATTTAAAACTCTCATTGCGTCCTACGCCAAATGTCAATTATTCCTTGAAATTTAACATGCGGCACTTACCTTTTGTGTTAAACGTTGTTTTAATCGAGACAACGAGATGATTAGAAAGAACAGTTACCTTATCAATTGACTTGCGTCGAGTGGTATGGCTAACACCCCATGGGGCTGGAAGTGGTCTCCCCCCAACTGAGCTACCTGCGTCTCTTTGTTGCCCCCGCCTCGGAAAGCTTGTTCAACATTCAGGGTTGCCTAGTAGTGCCTGGTAAGTAATGTAAAAACAACACGAATAACTTACAGGATAAATGCATCAGCATATGACGATTGTAAGTCCCTTTGTTCTGGAATTGACCACGCACTTTTGTTGGTAATTATTTGATAAATTGCCTTCTTTCAATGAAACACTGGCCATGATGATACGTTATAAATGTGCTCAGTGGAATCAACAGGGCGTTAATTTATTAGACTTTTTGAAGGCCAAAAATTCGCGAAAAGTATAGAGAAAAATACTAGAGTTGCACTGATGGGGCACGTTTTATATCGTTTTTTATTGAAATATTTTAGAATCCGATGTACAGCTTAATAAAATACTTATAATATATAGGCTGGTATAAACGCCCGTTCAGAACTCATCAGAGTCACTATTAAAAGAGATTCACTTACCAATTTCAAAAGAATGCAACAGCCGTACCCATTAGCCGACATTTTCTTTCAAAATGACTCGTTCAAGTGTCAAATTCGATATTTCTATCCCATCGAACCAAGTTCGGGGGGAAATTTAGAGAACGGCTCCGTCCGTACGACTGTCCGAGCATTAACTCAAATATCGTTGACTCCATATCGTTTATATTGTATATACCCCATGTGTAAGTACAAGTTCTGCTCGAAAGCCTATTTCTAATTATCTTTAAAAAAGATGGCGGACATCTACCACTTATAAAATATCACGGGATCTGATATAATTATCATCTACTACTATAATCTCAGATATGACTTACAAAAGTCCTGGTACTATTCTTATTTGATTTTTTCACCGTTTCTCATCCGTTACCGTTTCCATATTTTCATTGGCTATAATTAGTTTAAACATAACACTAGATTTCTAAAATTAACACCACGTATAAATACATATTTATGTGACATTTGAGGCTAAAACGAAAATGATGTTTTCATACAAACGCGTACCGATGACATTATCAGATTATCCCAAGGGTGATAATCTTAACAGGAAATTAGGTAAGCTTTTGTTTTGATAAACCTTTTTATCCTACACTTAGTCTACTAAATGTATAATAACATTAAAAAAATAAATTTGATATTTATTGGCAAAATGAATATCCGGAGGATATCGTAACGATATACTCCGGGCGGAGGATATCGTGACGATATACTCCGGAAAACCCAATATGCGGAGGATATTGTGACGATATACTCCGCTTGTTGATTTCCCGCCAAATTGACTCTATTTGGCATGGCATTCATTTTGCAATGATAGTATACATTTAGTACACTCCTTGTAAGTGTAGGATCATCATCCTATGATTTTTTTCAGAATATCATTTTAATCTACTCGGTGATATTGAAATATGCACTCGTTCGCTTCGCTCTCTCGTGCAGATATCAATATCACCTCGTAGATAAAAATGATATTCCTCAAAATCATAGGATATCCTATAAATCTATATTGGTAATTATAGAGATATTATTGTAAGAATATTGTCAAGTACTCCTTGACAATGTTGAAAGTTCTAAAGGACAACGTAACATTGCATCCATCGAATGAGAATGCAATTATTGCACCCGTTCATACATTCGTCCGTCCGTCCGTCCGTCCATCTGTCTGTTTTACTGTCCAGAGATGGAAAAAAAGTGGGGCACAATATTTTCGACAATATTTAGAGCTGACCTTCAAATCCATTTTCAGTGTAGATTTTCCCCAAAAAATGCATTTTCCAAAAAGTCAATGCATCTCTCGAAATTCACGATGACAAATAGGTAGTTTTTTTAAAGTTGTTAGTGAAAACCGTGAGCCTGATGCAGACTGAGCCTGCAAAATCACTAAGTGCTGATAAATGAGCGCTCGGTGGTGAGCCAACGGTCCTTTTCGGATTTTAATTTGTGATCTTTTTTAACTGAGGGATATTGGGTATTTAATAATATCGACATATATGTATTTGACACAAAATGGTAAGGATGTAAAAATTGTGTCATTAATATCAAAGTGACATGTTTGCCCGGGGGTTCACTCTAAATGATTTGCAGGGCTTTGCAGGGTAGGTAATGTAGGTGCAGCACGGCCAATTTTGGCTTTCGGCTAAAACCATGGAAACTAGCAAATCTGAGAGAAAAAGAAAACATGGAAAATTGTCTTAGAAAATACCTGTTTAGGTTGAAATTCAGTTTTCCAACAAAAATGGTATGAAATTGTTTGAATCAGCTGCCAGGGGACAAATCACTGGGATAATCTTGAGAGGAAATTGACATGGAAAATGCTCAAAAGGGGGGTCTTATGCGCACCCGTTTGGCGCGGGACATTTGAGTCCCCCAGTGAAACCCGCTCTCTCTCTCATAGCCCAGATAATATATAGCGATCACTTACATTACGTAGTTAATGCTATGATTGTCGCGTACAATCTGTTTGATACAAGGCCACTCACCAAATATGAATACAAAATATCATCAAATCAAGTTTCCAGTTTATTTTGCATTATATACACACCCCTTCCATATGATCACAGCCGTAACACTGTTGGTGTTTACATTACTACGGAATATAACTGATCATTTCTGTAAAAATGGTGACCTTACCCCTCGGCGGGCCCCTCAAAAATGGAGATACTGTTCCACATTTAGTTCTGCTTGCGATACGAAAGCGCCCACTGGGGAATTGATTTTACTTTGGGGATAGAGTGGTTCTGTTCTGTTACATCCTTGGCCCAAGAGTAAGTCATTGCATTACATGATCTGCTATAAAAGCAGTGAAGGACCGATCTTGAAGGATGTTCTGTTGGACCGGAATGATGATCTAGTGAGCTCAATACGATATGCATGATCATTCCGGTGTAACAAGTGGTCATTGATTGGATGTCTTCAACTGGAGAACCCCGGGCTTGTATTTTGGTTTTATCGCAGTTTTGAGGCAGGTCCGTAGCCAGGATTTGTCAAAGGGGATGGGTCACTTTTGAAAAATTCCAGGGGTAGTTCACTTGTGACAATTTTGGTCCAAAAATGCGCTATTTTGGTTTGAAAATTTCGTGTTTGTTTGGTTGTGTTTTTTGGTATGTAAGTGGTGGGTGAGTTGTTTTTCAACGGTGTGCTGTGTGTAGTGTCATGTCCGAGCTTTATATCGTTGTGCATGTTGTAGTCGTAGCATCTCTTGTTATTGTTGAGATATTAACTTGATTTTATGTGTTTGTGTTTGAACCCTAGGGTGCGGTGTTTTTATGTGGGTAGTATCGTGTTTTCTTGTGTTGTTTGTTACATGTGTATTATAATTTGCAAATGGTTGCTACACTCATCCACTCATCCAGTCATACATTGGTTGTTTCAGAATTAAAGTTATAATTCATAAATGTAAGTTTTGGTAGAAAAGGGGTGGCCCTGAGAAGGGCCGGGGTTTGTTGTTTGGTGGTCTATTGGCCGTGTTGTTTTGGTGTTGTTGTTGTTGTTGTTGAAGTTGAAAGTCTTTTTTATTTGTATTCCGATGCTGTTTTTCTCAGTTCTTTGGTGGCGTTCTCGGCTTCAGTTTTGCCCATTGTAGTTGCTAATTGTCTTGTTGAGGAATCTATGTGCTTGGAGTGATCAGAACAACATGGCCAAGGTTACTCGAGTCTCTAGCCAATACTTGGCTAGAGGTGATTTCATCTGGAATACAGTGGCCTTAGAAGAAGGTAAGGCCAAGGTATTGGGTAGGTATACTTCACTGGCGGATCTGGGGAGCCTGGAGGCCCAGCCCCCCCTCAGGTGGTCCCAGAAAAAAATTGGGCCCAAAATAAATTTGAGCCAAAAAAGGCCTTAGGCCCCAAAAAGAAAATGGGCCTCAAATTTTAAAATTTTTTTAGGGGCCCAAAATTTTTTCTCAGACCAGAAGTTTGCCCCCCCCCCCCCCCCCCATTGTTGGTTCCTAGATCCGCCCTTGTACTTAGTATACCTACCCAATACCTTGTAACTGAGAAATTATTTTGTCTTCTTCGTCTATAATCTGAGTCCATGATCCCAAGTTTAAACATATTTGTGCTTTATTTACTGAATGATAGATGGCGGTAAAAAACACACCTGTGGAAATGACGTCATCATAACTTGTATGAATGTATGAATTACCCGGATGTAGTTTACCTGAAATCGAATAAAGCGGCAGGTTGTTGAACAAAATATACAAATATCTACATGTGTAAGTACCTATTTTATATTTTACACAGAAATTTACTTGCATAAGACCTAAGTAGAGGCATGAGAAGTACATTATAAGGAGGGGTTACTCAAAGATCCAATTAAACGACTATGAAATGTTAGAATTTCGAAAGTAGGTCATCGATAACTCCGGAAATGAAATAAAATTTGATTTCAAAAGATAACAGATAACAATTTGAATGCGAAGACTGATACATCGTAAACTATAACATGCTTATTTAAGATTTTACAAATCATTTCATACATAAACTGTCTTGATCTAAGCTAATGCAACTTGTGTTGTTTGTTGTTCGATTTGTGTCTATTTTCTGTACCCCCATAAGCTTACATGTGGGGGTGATTTTACAATGAGACTGATAGACCATCTCCAAAAAAATGTTGGAGAAAGAAGGTTCCAACCAGGTTGTGCTTAAATATAAAATGATATGAAAGACTAACATGACGATCATTCCAAGACGTGACTGAAATGGCCCAGGAATCAGAAATAGCATTGAAATCTGCCTTCAATCTATGACCTATTTTGCACAGTCAGAGAGAATGTTTCTGGCGAAATTCTTGGACTTCAAATACTTTTAAGTTGGGAAACCGGAAGTGCTTACCTTTTTTAATTCCCGAATCTCTCCGAAATTAGCTCATCTTGGTGACTGTAAATTGCACAGCTGTATTCAATGGAGTCTTGTCATATTCGATCAGCCTCAATTTTAAAGTGTATATTTTATTTTCAACGTGATTTCATCGTTTTTTGTCGACTGGTAAGAAAACGCCGGGCAAATGGCAAGATGGATGACTTTTGACCTGACCTTGACCGATGGTGATCACGTCATCAATATTACCAAGATGGCGGTTTCAAAATTTTCTAAAATCGCTTCAAATAATATTATGTTAATTCCTAGCGAGTAAAGATATCTCTTAGTTTGCTATTTCACAATAAGATAACGAAATGTGTAAGGAATTCGTATTTATCAATTAAAACATCACATCGACATTTGGTATTCGTAAACTAGACGATGAAGATAACGACCTCGAAAAAAAACAAAAGAGTGAGTACGGGATTCGAATCCGGGCCTCCAGCGTGCTAAGCGAGAATTCTCCCCCTAGACCACCGATATATTACATATGGTATTGGGATTTAAACGCTACTTATTTTGAATGCTATGATTCGGAAGTGACGTCACGTTCTTCACGTTTTGTTTGAGAGCGAGAACGAGACGTGCCAGAAGCCCGGCTTTTTTGTCAGTCGACCTGTTCAAAGTACATTTAGTTATAATTATCGCTTTCCAGAACAATTTAGGAAACAATATTTTCTATCTACGTCGATTACAAAGCATCTAAATTCTAAGGTACGTAAATTTATATGAACAACTGAGTCAATAGGGATAAATAGCCCAACGAGAGTCGGCGGTCTTAAAAAATACTTGGATCTGGATGCCAGTCCTGGTATAAATATAGTTCCAGGGCAATTCGAAGAACGTATTAGATGTCCGTGCTATTTTGTAGAAAACAAATTGTTCAACCTTTTTTGCCAACCTGCAGCTGCATGATCACCTCTGATTCGATTATTGATCCTCCAGGGTTCTCACTAGTATGTATCCAACAGACCGAATATAATATTCGGTCTGTTATGATTGATATATTTCCTGTGGAAATCGCGGTGATATTTTTTGCACATAAATTTCTCGTTTATTACAAGAATGTCCACCTTGAAAATTGGTGAATATGTTGAAGAGATGTTCATCTTAAACTAGAAGCAAAAATATTTGTATAAGGCGGGTACAAGTTGATATAAAATAATGAAATGTTCTGACTCACCAAAACTTCAGGATGTGTTCATAAGTAGATCGCGAAATCAATGTCAAGGACGTTTGAGTTCACGAGATCCAAACGAGATATGCAAATTTTTGAACTTTGACAACACATGACCACTTGATTACCTCGGCCTTCTTCATGAATATTTCCGCTCTATTTACTATAAATGACGAAAATTAATCGGGATAATGATAATAAATGACAAGATCTAATAAATTACCGCACAAATGGAATTTATCAATACGCTTCCGTAATGTTGCTCCGTCCGCTCCACGTGTTATTTGTTTACAAATAGACTGACGTCACTGGCTAAATCTCGTTTATTGTGAGAATTGGCATTGCCAAAATGGCTTGACCTAATCAATGGCTTCGCTACAAAAAGCGTCTGTACATTTTATGAATATCTTCAGTAAAGAGGACAATATACGAAAAAATAATATTGTAAGTTCTTTATAAGGTAATCATTTTATCATTAAACAAACTTATTTGTAACATTTATACAACACCACATTTTACAATAGGTGACTTACAGTCTGAATTTATTCAGACGAAGGATACAGTCTAGGGTTCTCACCGAGAAATTTTTAGACCACGAATTTTTAGCGGTATTGTGACTACTTTTTTCGCGGTATTGCGACCACTTCTCCCCCATGTGACATCAGAGATATAGACTTCAAGATGTCCCTAGTCCTACTAGGGACATCTCGCATACCATTGACCCAAACCCAAAAATAAACCTCCGGATATGTGACACCATTGACCAAATATTTTTGTGGTTCAAACCAAACCAGGCGTATCATTATTTTATAGTTTTAAAAGTGCAGTAATTAGTGCAGAGGGGTCATTCAATGTTCATGGACCTGTGTCAAAATATATTTAAGTTTGGATATTTCATCAAGACTAACATCTATTTTTATTATCTACAAAGAAACCCCCTAGATAAACATTATTTTAGCTGATATTCCTCTTGAAACATGGTGGATCTTAAAAATATAAAAGTGGAAGTCCCCTTTTTGGAGCTTTGAACTGAATTTACACTTCTTAATGCTGAAATTTATAATTTGTCCATACATTTTAAGAAAATAGGTATGTCAAAGAAGATGTTAAACCAAATGTTGCCTTGATAGCTCAGAAAAAATGAAAAAAACTTTCCTATTTTCTCTACAGTCCTTATTGCACCTTTAAGATGTTATAGTTTCTTGCTAATTTATGATATAATTAGGGCAGGGAATGACAACCGAACCGGACATTCAAATATCAATAAATAAACGTAAGTCCTCAATGAAATTCAAACCCTGTCAGTTTGTATATTTTGCCGATATTTGTAATATAGACGATATCATTGCAATAAACAACCCCCTAAATGTTAGTCTGAGGTGTGGTCACCCAACATTCCTGAGGAATGGATATAATTTTGTTAACGAGGAATATATATATATAATATTGAAATATACATGAAAACTGTTGCCCATGTTACTTTTAGAGGTCTAGTACAAAAAATGTCTGTACAAAATGCTTAGTGAGCATGTTTATAAGCATATTTGTAAGCTTGTAGAGTCTGCATTAGTACATGTACATTAGGAGTCCAGCGATTCATCGATGTATCAGCTCGTTTGGTTACGATACAAGTGTATCGGTACGCACTGTTGAATATCGATACATGAAAGTATCGTTAACATACCCGTAATACTTCATAATTTGTTTAAATCTTCTGAATATTCAACTTTTTGAAAATTAGATTTTACATTTTTGAATGGGTTTTAACAGTGACGGCCCCATATTGAGTATAAACACGAACAGACAACAAACTGGATCCTCAGTCAAAATGCGAACAAATTACTTTGATCCTCTATGTCAACATTATTCAACATTTTAGTTTGTATTCAATATACTTTTCTTGACTATTTAGTAGGACTGATTATATTTTTTAGGTCTTTTATCCAATAAGAAGTAATTTAGAAATGTTAATTTATCTTGATATATTGAATAAAAGCGAATAAATTTTCGTTCATAATTATAGATGTAATGTGAAGCTGAACATTCGAAAATATAAGAATGACATTAAATGTATTGGATCGTTGCTCGTATCGTTAGGTAAGTTTCGAGATATGTATCATTTCATAATGTATCGTGGGACCCCTAATGTACATGCAGTTTCAGCTCAAGGAATTGGAAAGGATGTAATGTAACCTCAAATCACTTAAAAAATAATGTGTGTTTCAGTGTGACAGCTAAGGATATTTTCACTCTAGCCAAATTTGACCACTCACTTTGAATTCAGACTCGCCAAAATACATTATGACTGGACACTCCGCTATTTTGCATACTACGTAAGCACTTTACAAGAAATGCGAACAAATAAAATATGATTTTAAAATTACATGTATGAACCGATCATGCGATGACTCGTCTGGGTATTTGTAGGTCATGAATGCTTAAACTTCTGATTAATACAGCGGTAAGTTCCTCAATTACAGCGTTAATCGAATTAAAAATAAAAATCGCAAGAAGATGAAATAATTATATTGGTTGAATTTATGGAACGGCAAGAATAATTTTGTTCGTAGTTCAAGCTGTATTATGTATTGCATCGAACACTTTGATTGGTCCACCACTTAGTTTTAAGCCAATCAAAGGTGTGTTTTCATTGAATTGCGGTCCGGAACATAAAAATGAATAAAAAACCTTTTCCTGCTTTTACAAGTATTTTAGCGATTCTAGAGGTAAGATTGACAAACTATTTGTTTAGAAGGTTAAGCATATATCTGTTTCTCATGGGCTCAATTATCTATCGCCGAAATTGTCGAGACAAATTGCATTTTCCTTTGCCAAAAATTTTTTTGACCCTTGTTTTGGCGTTTGGCGAGGCCTTAGCTGCCACCCTGGTGTTTTAAAGAATGTCTTGATTTTTTCTGACAATTTTGAACCTCCCAGTCAAACTGACCTGCGATTTTGAAAATCTTTGTCCAAGTCTGACATTTTGTCTCACAAACTTTTCTGTTTTTTTGTTTTTTCTAAAAAACAAATGGTTTTTGCATCTCTACATGGTCTCAGTTGCTCTTGCCTCACCTGTCTACTATATAAACACATCCCAGCTATTCTTATTTTGGTAGGGCTTTCAGTTTATTTAGACATGGGCTATTATTACCCTCAGCATTTCAATTTTTAATCAAGTAATGATTGATTGGTAGTATTCTGAAACCGTATAGTGTTTTAATACACGATTTTGGTATTTTATTTCATAACTCTGAAAATAGAAAATACAGAATACTAATAATCTGAGGCTACAAACAGTATGCATCTAGTATATATCTTATGTTTCGCAAAGTTAGGTACCGTTCAATGACCATATATTTCCCATGTGACTCAAATAAACTCCAAAGGACATAGTATCACTAGCTATGTCATTAACTTCTGTTCTAGATAATTGGATTCTATTATGATCATAGTCAACAATTTCAGAATATTGCCTAGTGGACATATATTTCACTGATAGTGAATCAACAATTGTGATTTCAAAAGTGATAGCAGATAGCTTCATATTTGATTCTAGGCTAGTTAATTGTGAGGAGGCTGTAAGCATTCAAAACTGAGGCTCTCTTTAGTGACTGATACCAATAGCAAGCAATGGTGTATCGGGTGTGTAAAGCATGCACCATTTTGATTTTATCAGTTTTGGATGTGAAATTGTTGATCCTTTCTTAATCCAAAAAGTAGAAATTCCAAAAGAGTATTATAGGCCACTTCTGTTTATATGCAGTATATTGCATATTGTTTTTGTTAAACACATTTTTTATAGCTAGGGAATGTGCTTAGAGAATGACATTGTCAGTAATAGGATCCTGTATTTAGCATAAATCTTGCTTCTCTGTTGTAAGGAGATATCATATGAGAGTTGCTGTAATGTATTACATACTCAGACATTCAATATTGTGACGCATGACATGTTCAGTAATTTAATTGTGTCTTCGGGATGTTCAGATGAAACAATGCCAAAATATGCAATACTTGACAGTCGACATATTGAACAATAGTGATTCAGTAAGTCTAATACTCTTAATTTGGTCCATTTATGTGCTTAGCTTTCAACATTTTCCATGTCTGTTCCTTCAAATTGTATTTGATTCATAGTATATAGCCTCACAGGCCGTAGCCGGGATTTGCCTAGGGGGTTCAGTTTTCAAAAATTTCCAGGGGGGGTTCACATTTGACAATTTTGGCCCAAATATGGCTAAAATCACTTGAGAAATGCTCAAAATGGTGAAAAACTGCATGATTTTGAAAGAATTTTTTTTTTTGGGGGGGGGGGTTCGTCCGAACCCTGCGATGTCTAGTCTGTACCATAATATCATATAGCATTTTCTGCATTTCACTTTATTATGAAGGTCATAATGAAGCCCTATCTGTCCCTACTATTATATAGCCCTCCCAGGCTAATTGTCCCCTACTTTTGTAGCCTAATATGAATTTCAGGAGTTTGTCCTTGGATAAGGTCAGTGTATGTGTGTGTTTGTGTAAGGCCTCATCAACTTTTGTATTACATAGCTTAACATAATAGCTGACAGTACAATTATCACAATTCATGCTTTGGCTTTAGAATTCCAATAAATCAACAGTTCTTTAATTCTGTGAAAGGGAAGACGAATTCCATTTTTGGCGTTGTCTAAATCTGCATCTAATAAATATTGGGACCTCTACGTCATCATTGCTTCTGTCAATTTAGCCTACACATCAGTTTTGCATTTATTTTGTTTGGAAGTGTTCCACTTAGTAAGCCCATTAAACTCTCATAAGTAGCTGTTTTGCTCTGTGGGCAAGAATAAACTAACAAATTGAATACCAAGTTTGGAATGTACAGGTCGGTCTACTGGTTTCAAACAGTATCCCTAAAGCTGCAAATGCTCACATGTCACTGAAAATAAATATTTTACATTTTTAAAATTTATTGCAGAAACTGTATGAGGGCATTTAACATGTAGTACATTAACCTCACTATCTCATGCAAATTATACAGAGTGTAAGACGGAATTATACTGAATAAAATTTTCTTTTAAGAATCTGCTTAAATTCTGACTCACTCTATATACTCACTCTATAGAACTGAAGGAAGTACTTGAGAACCTTAGAGAACATATACAATATATCATAAATGGTATGTGAGTAATTATCTAGATTAGTGTTTAGATATTATTACAAAACCTTACTGGGTATTGAATTGTTGGTTTAACAAATAAGTTAATTCTCATTGAAGTTTTATTGGAAATACGAATAATATTGTATTTGCAACTAGTACTGATATAGATTTACAGCTTATCCAATAACTTCAGTATTTGGGAAGTTCTCTTATTTGATTCGTCATTCATGAGTAATAGGAATATTTTAGTAAGGGAAAGCACTAGGAAGTATGAGTTTGTCATTGTTAATTAAAGGAAATATTTAAGAGGTTAAGTTTCTCAAAGATCAACCAGAATCAGTATTAAGAGAACCTCTAGTCAGAAAACATTGCCAAGAAAACCAAAAGGATTTTCCCATAGGATTACATATGGATTAACATACTATAGTTATATTGGATATACAAACATATCACATTGGTTTCATATTGTATCTAAATAGGAATAGCTTGAACACAAGCACTTGACAAACACAAACAGGTTAGTGTTATATATATTTATTAATATACAGGGTACATTTTAGTAATAAATATCAAATAGACTAGATATATACTTGTAAACTGTTATTGCTGTGTATGGATACGCCCATTGTATTTGGTATGTTCTTCTCATATGTTTTGGCAGTTTTATAAATTCTAAATTTGAAGAACCTTTACAATTGAATATATAGATATGATAATAGTCTAATCATGGGGACTCTATATTGATTGTATTATTACCTATGATGATTTCCTGCTTCAATAAATGCAGCATAATGACCTCACTTTACAGTTACTTTTAGTCTAGCCATGCCTTACCCTCACAGATGGAGGTGAGGAAAATAGGGATATAAGGAGGGAGGGGGGTAGTGTTCTGAAACTTGATTGATGTATGGATAAGATGCATCAAATCCCTAAATTTTAGTTCTCTATCCAAACAGGATAGTTGTAGGGGAGTATGTGGACTGGGGGGGGGGGGGGTAGCATCAGCAGGTCAACATCCAATAGTGCCTTTGTCAGCTTATGGTTTTATGGTCATATACCTGGTTATCAAATTACATGTAGGTTACATATTTTTAACATTGGACAATTCATTTCACTCTGAAGTTTCTTCCATCATAGTTTTCAATATAACAATAGTAAGCACTAAGTTGGGAGAACAGAGGGTCGTGTAAAGGTATTGTAGGGGCATATGGTAAAACTGGTGTTAATCCTACTAATCAGTCATTTCTGTAGTCTATAATAAGATAATGGATAATAATGTGATAAAATAATGAAATGCTGTTCTGTGATATGTAGACTTCCATTTAATTACGTGCATTGTACATGGTGTTATCACAGCATATGTTAGTTTAGTCTTAATAGTCCAATCTTACAGTGAAACTTGACTGAGGGAATATCAGTCTTTAAAGGCCTCCTCTCCTCACAGAACAAAGTCACTAAATGCAGCCTTGAGAATTAGGTAAATTGTCAATTCTGGCAATCAGGAACATTATATGCGAACCAAAGCGCTACTTTGCACATTCTTCAGAAGCTTTCCAAAAGTGTAATTTCAGATACAAACACCCAAATGATGTAAAATGTACTTATACTAATGGGAACAATTTTTACCCGTGTCTATTTCACCAGTACATGTAAGTTGACGTCAGGTTTTTTTTACGTTCCTGTGTGAGGAGGCCTTTAGGAATATCTCCTAGTATGTTTTTAAGTACTATGTCCTATTGGCCTAGATGTTAATGAAACTCCTGTATAAAGAATACTATTTACTACATATCATGCTCATTGATACATGACCCGAATGTACTGTATAGTAGGAGTTTAACTTACTGTATTACTTACATTGACAATCAGTTCAATGATTTTCACCACATGCTGAATACAAAATCACTAAATCTGAGTCATCTTTCCCTGAAACATTTCGATACATGAATATGTGGTTATATGTTTTGCCAAGGGGTCATGTCACAATACTACATGCTAAACCATTTCAAGTTAATTCAAGGTGATTGTTTGGGATCTTTAATAGCCCCCTCCTATAATGACCCTCATCAACCCAGTAGTTAGATGTGATAGCTATAGATGAAGATTTCTGTTTATATTAAAAGATGAGGATTCAAACTGTTAAAGATACCATTGCAAAGGAGAGACATAGTTACATTACTCTCCCTAACTATGGCTTCACCAATAACAGCTCTTCTTACTACCAAAGTTAAGTTATTGTGATGAAATATGTCATGACCATTTTATGTCCTTGTGAGCTGTATTTCATTATTTCCTATTATTGAATCGGTGATTAGTATCAGGAGAAGGTAAAGGTCATTCATTACATTCTCTTTAAGAAAGGTATCATGGTAAAGGTTGATTTCAATATTTTTAATCCAATCATGCACATTACTGTATCCTTTCTGGAAGAATATATCATTGGATAATGGTGTTCATGCATGATATAAAATAATTATGTTCTAAAAGTTTGATGTGATCAATATTTCAAAACTGCATGGCAGAAGTAGTTAAGAGTTAGGGGAAGACAACATCTGTCATCTTCCAATACTGACCGAGCTTATAGGGTTTTCATTTACTTTTCAGATTTTCCCTCTAGAAACGAATTTTGGAAATTTCATCCTACTAGAATGCAGAATTGAATCATCTCATTGCTATGCTGTGCAGTAATCCCTTATCAGAAAATCTGCATTTCATAGTGTTCACACTCTAGTGTTAAAGTAGCTAACACAGGGATATCAAAGGCTGTTTATAAACACCTAGGTTCAATAAAGTAACTTCATCCTTGTTATCAATTATCTATCTAAACAACAATATGTACATCATCATCAGAGAGACATACTCTTTCATGTATGCTCCTCAGGGCTCTCTTCATGAGTTAGATGGGCACATGAGACCTTACCCTTTACAAGAGCTGACAATTTTGACTACACTCTTTATTAAAATATTTCTTTGATCTTACCTTTTTCAATTCAGAATATACCATTTTATCTCTGCCCAACATTTTCTTCCGATAAGTAGTAGCTTACAGATTTTATATTGAATTCAAAATCATATAAAGCGCCATCAAAAATATGCTTGATTTCATTAAGATCTTAAGAGTCAGCATTTGCAAATTTATCAGCCTTTTTCAGAGTATGTAAGACCTGATGATTTGGACAGGGTAATGAGGCCTTAAGAAGTTAAGATCCATGTCCCAAAATGCTCCTTTAGAACTCTAGTGTGTGTATGTAAAGATATGACCATTGATGAAATGTTTGAGGAAATAGACCCTAGAGGATATTAATCTATCAATTGATCAGAGGATTAAAGAAATATAAATCAATATTTTCTAGTAACAATGTGAATTGTGCTATTAAGTGGTTACAATAGTTTGCAATATGGTATTCTCCACATATTTTTAAGTTAGTTCATTTAGGTTCTCAAGAGTCGTGTGCGGCCATTGGAAGGTATTTACTACATTTAAGCTTTATAATTGAATACATTCAAACATTTGAAAGTGTTTTGAAGTAAAGATTTTAAGGACAGCTAAATATCTGTTTGTAGACCTTTGGGTCATCTTTACATCTTACAAAAATTTGAAATTGAATATCAAGCAATTTTGATAAAAATGATGTATTCTAAACTGTATGTACCTTAGGTTATTAAAGTAAAAGTTATCTTTTATACAGTCTGGTGCATCTATGAGTGTATGAGCACTGATATAACGCAACAGGCTGCATTTAACCACATCAGCATGCAGTGCATTGTTAGAATTAATGCAGCTGATATTGATGGTATTGGGTTACCCAGAAAAGTGAGTTGAATATTCATTGTGAATGATTGATCTTTTTGCTTCTAGAATAACACATGATCTTAAATATCAAAGAAGGCTTGGTTAGAAATGCGTATTACTTGTTATTGAAGCATAACAATATGATTGCAGAACAATACTATTGCATTATTGTATCTTGGATTTTCAATATATGAGATTCTTTTATTTCACGAAAGCCAAACTTGAGAGTGAGAATGAGACATCATTTTACCATTTGATGCCTTTTCTGTCAATTGCCTTGCGTTTCACAAGCTCATCTATTAAATGATAACCAACGAAGCATGAGTTGCAACATGGGAAAACATTTTATAGTAATTAAGTTTAAATAGACCTCTCTAGGGTTTGATGTCATATTGGGAGACTATTTATTGGTGGCAATAATCGAAGGTCATGCAAGGCTGAGTAATTACAGTCTTGCTATAGAAGCTAGGAGTTAACTAATGGGCTGGCTATCTCAGTACAACAAAAGGAGCTTATTTCCAGTGAACAACCTCAAGAATCAATAGTTCATGACCTCATGAATAAATACAATAGAGCTTGTTTTTTAGACCATCTACATGTCTTACAATTCTTAGTTAATGTTAATTGACTACAACACAAACTCGTTTATTACTTAGATTTTCAATCATAAAAACTTCATACTTTGGAGATTTAAGTTGATAACATTGAAATGACATGATATGAATCAGTTTTGATTTGGATGAGATCTTTACCTCAGTATTATATTTATACAGTGAAGTAAGTGTCAACTTGAATTTGTATTGGACTTTAATTTATTGGACGCCCCCACAAATTGTAAAAATGCCCTTTTATGGGAATTAGTCATCCTAATAATGTACTATAGTACTCAATTGACAAAACAATATTAGAGGTTTTTTCACAGTGGTTTAGGAAGCCATTAGGGAAATCAAATCTATAGAATAGTAAAGCTTCTTTATTCATATCTGTGCTTCAATATTTCATAGTATTAAACATTTTCAACCTCTTTAGGACATGACAAAACCAGGTCAGATTTGTTTTCTAATTTTCAAATCTGAACACAATTTTGACTTATTATTGTTTAGAATCACATTCAGTTAATACATTCAGTCATTACTAAAACTCAAACATCATAGCCCTGTTGGGTTGCCCCATATTTTTTATCAACTGGTTAATTACATGAACAGATAACAGTCATGTACATGTATCGAGCGTGTGTTTGGAGAACTATTAAATATTATGACCTCAGCGGGCTACCACTTTTGTTATAGTGATAATATCTTAATTGACATAATTGTATTTTATGTAGGAAGGTAAAGTGCAATATAATATGTTAATAATTAGATCATTTTTTACAAAATTAGTATGATTAGATATAGTGTGCAACTTTGATGTTCTCCTGTAATCATCAAAACCAACACTTTGATGCCCTCACATAATATTGTCAAATCTAGCACTTTGATGCCCTTGTGTTATTGTCAATTCTAGCACTTTGATGCCCTCACATAATATTGTCAAATCTAGCACTTTGATGCCCTCATGTTCCAACGCTTTGGGTTCCAGGAACACAAATTCCCTATGAAGATTATCAACAGATATATAAATGTTTATGGTGAATATGGCATGATGATACTTCAATTAATCAAGAGAAGCAACACAGAAAGTGAAGAAGAAATCAATGTTAGGTCCCATAAGCCCCATAAAAAAGATAAAACAAAAATAGTTTGATATTTTTATGATCCAGAACTGTTGAATTTAACATTTTTTCTTCATGTTGAATTTGTAAGTCCATGTATAAATATTTGAATTCACTTTGTTATTTTCCAGAAGCAGAGGTGAATATAGTATAAAGTTTGATTGGAGATTGGTGACATATCTCAAAGATGGGCTGCAACTTATGTAATACACCTGTGCAGTTTGCCACACTTTTCCTTGCTCTACTTGTATTAGCACAGACTCAAGACAGTAAGTACAATTCTATATCATCTCATTTTGCCTTGCATCAAGTCTGCCTGCCCTACCCCCTATATATATCTTTACACATTCAATCTACAATTATACTGTTTGATAGACTACTCATATGATACAGAAATCCCCAGACATTATCATACCCTGTGCTGTGCTTGTATTGTACCACTGACTATAGTTTTTCATCCACCCATTGTTAAAGAATTTGCAACTGCTTTCATATTGATGAAAATAGAGTTTGTTGAAAAAATAGCATGTTGTCTGCAGTGAAACCCATACCTATTCTATCTTAACTGTACGGTACATAGTCTTGCCCCCCCCCAATCTCACCTCACATCACTTGTTGAGAGATGTGTAGTGGGGGAGCTCCCAAGCCGTCACAATTGGGCTTATAGCTAGACTACAGTACATTGCCATCAGTTCAGAGAGTGGGTGTGTGTATCTCATTCAAATTCAAATCTGCGCTTGCTTTTAAAAACTGAATAAATTACACTAGCTATGTCTAGTCATTGGTAAACATGTTGAATGTTCAACTGTGTTTTTAGAGTAAACTTTTGAATTCAGGTTGCATATATCAACTGATATAAAAACTTCATAGCCAGGACACTTGGAAGTGGTGTATTTATTCAATGTTTTAAGTACATATTACAATCTGAAAATCAATAAAAAAGACATACTGAGCATGCTAGTTGTAATATCACTGTGTACTTAAAAAGTACGTTGTCTTCAAACACTTGAGCATTATAATTGAGTTGAACAAGAATAATATGAAATGAGAGACTTGAAGGTTATATTAACCTTGATGTCTAGATTTGCATAGATCCACATCATGCATTAACTAACGCATATTAGAAATGAAATGATTGATTATCATAGATTACCACTCTACTTGATGCATACAGTTACTGTAAATGTGGAAGTACAAATAATTTTAGTATATTCAAGGGTAATGTCTGAGTCTCTTTGCAAGCATGCCACATTCTGACAAATCATGTGGGAGTTTAGTTTCAGTTGCGAGGTTATCATGAATTATTGAAATCAACAATAGTGTGTATATTTCAGTTTTGCTCCATATGGGCAATAGTCCCAAGTACCCTGTGTGACCATGTTTACTGCCCATGGGCATATGCATAAGCACTAACCAAAGGCCCGTTATGCCTGAGTCACATTTGCTACTATTCACAGGCTTTTGCCCAGCTGATTGAGTATTTTCTCCAAAATTATATTCATTTTTAACAAATTACTCAATCGGCCGATGAATGGAGCAAGTATCAAAGACATATATTCCCAAATGGGGCTTCCTATTTTATGGGCAAATAAACAGCATGAGTGTCATATTATATGAATGAATTATAAAGCATGCACAATGCTAATATGTATTTTGATTTGTTCCAGCAGTAGATCCAAGTCGTAAGTCTAGTTATTATTAGAGTGATTGCATGTTGTTGTTTGTTTGGTTTCATTTTAGTAGAATATTCACAATTTGTTAAATCTAGTTTCGTTTGTCACTTATTAGTGATTTTGTTAATACATGTTTGTTTTTAGAGCTATCAGGTTTAGATAACTGATTGTATTATACTGCACTGTCATTCATGTACATTATGAATACACTTTTCCATATGTTATTGCACAATGGTCTCCCAATTTCTTATTTTTGCCGTTCTACTGACGAAATGAAGCAGTGAAATGGACTCTAATTGAACTGTCTTGTATTATATAATACTGAACCACACTGTATTGTACTGTCCTATAATGTCCCATACTTTACTGTAATGTTGGCATACTTAATCTACTATAGATGTTCTTATCAATGCACCATCTTTCTCAACTTCTCACTGTTTTATTAGTTATTTTAGTGGAGTTTGAAGCATTTAATACAAATGTGCATGTTTAGAGAAGTGGTAGGGAAGTGGAGGAGTTAAGCTTTATATCTACTTTTCTGATTGCTTATTTCATTGTTAAGAATTGCAATGAAAAGAGAAAATATCGTTAGAAATGGCAAGAATGCACTTAAATTAAATATAAAATCCTACAACCCTTTAGAACTACAATATTAAGTAATGGCAGCATTTGTAAAACAGATACCCTTACTAAAGTCAATAGAAAGATGGTTCTTTATAAGAGATTGAGGAGATCATTTGATTGGATAATAAATTGATTGTTATTCAATCGATGAACCATCAAATGATTTATTGTTGACTAGGTTTGTTTTTGTGACAAATAAACTGCACTTGTTTTTTTCATTATATTGAATCTCTAACCAGCACATTATTGTCTAAATCCTGTTTCACGAGTGAGTTTTAACATTTCAACCTTCTTTTATATATCACTCTGTTTTAGTTTTATATGTATGTAGCAGTCATACTCGTAGTGATTCACATTGTGGTGGTTTGTGGGCACCTTTACTAAAATGTGTCATTCTATAAATATTCATAAGATGTTAACAATACAATGAGAAATATCCTGTAACAGCACTGTGGTTTAAAAGCTTAATGATCTACATCATATTTAAATGTTTTCCTGGCCACCGCTTGAACTGATTAAAATTGGCTAATACAAGTATAGTGTATATAAAGGCAAGTGGAAAATATCAAAAAAAATAAAATCTTGCAATGACCAAGCATGAACACTTTTCTCCAATTGTGAAAATAATTGAAAAAAGCTTGAATGGCTTAAAAGCCTTTGATAGTTCTGGTTCAAGTTTCTGCTTATTTTTCAGAGATTTTTGTTTTCCTGGCTTGGTCGGAATTCTATTTTTCATGAAATTTATTTACTTTAAGACCCTGTTCTAACTGTTTGCTTAACATTATCATGGGACATTGAAATCACCCCCTTGTTCAAGTGGTGTAGGAGTTCAAACACGACACTCAATTAATTCCAAAGCATTATTTCCACTAATAAAATTCATGAACTATTATTTAATCTCACATCAGAAATTCATCAAAAAGCCTAACAACGTTTCAGCTTTCTAACATTAAGTAAAAAATATTTTCTTTTTTCAGTCCGAAGACCTCCAAGCATTGAAGTGCAGCCAACTGAAAAATGGGGACAGAAACACATATACACGTATAGTCAAAATCTCCAAATAGAACTGCCTTGTTCTGCATCTGGAACGCCAAAACCAGAGTAAGTACATGTAAATGAACATGTAGTTTCCTGAAAATTCAATTTACTACATGCTCGTATTAATGTACTAAATATACATACTGATGAATTCAGATCCAAATTTAGCAGAGACGCATTAATTGAATTTTTAGCATAAACTTTTGTGCAGTGATTAGAGTGCATTGTAATAGAGTTTCGGGGACGGCTTATTCTAAGTTCCATCATTTAAATGATTTGATCATTTCAGGTATATATGGAAGAAGGATGGTGTAGAGATTGCAAGGTTGAAGGATGATGGAAAGTATTTAGTAACGCAGTTGAGAGAAAATAATGGACGTTACCAGTGTTTTGCGGAGAATCTTTATGGGACAGCTCTTTCTGATAGTATTGAGTTAGTTGTTGCAGGTAAGTTTTGCATTAATGCTATGTTGTATTCTATGTTGTAGTAAGGTACAATGATCACAACAACAGCATCCTCCGATCACAGGGCTTCACAATCCAGAATATATTCTTTCTTTTTACCCCCTGCAATAAGCAGTTAGCATTTCCCCGATTAAGAACTCGCAATCTGATTGGCAGAAATCATGTATAAGTCATTGCGCATAATTAGATCATGTGATTCAGTTTAATCGGGCACTTCCAAATTGGTTATAGCAGGGGGAAGAAGGAGGTACAGGTTCTGGATACCTGCTTAGGAGGATGCAACAACAGTAAAGCAAATTAATGCTACCTCACTGACAGCACTGTGCAATCTTTCAAATTAATGTTTAACAGAAACTATGATTTTAAGTTCATCTTCATCAAATGAACCATTTTAGTGATCTTTTGACTTTATAAGAGTAGATCACTGGACACTCACTGGCCCTATGAATCAGTAGTATTTAAACAAGCATCCATCCTTTGGTCATATTAGGCAAAAACTCCTCCCCAAGTTTCATGTTAATAGTATCATTAAAATTATACGTATCTTAGATAGCAATTTTATCCTATTTATGTTTCAGATATTGGCCCTTTCTCCGATGATCAGACAATTAGAAAGACAGTAAAAGAAGGTGAACCCTTGAAGTTACATTGCAATGGTCTGCCTGCTAGTGTACCTGATCCCAAAATAACATGGGCTGTATCTAAGGAAAGGGGAGATACATCTCCTATTACAATCCAAGTTGATAATCGCCTTTCTATTGATGATGAAGGTAAGTTCTTAATAACCATTTAAAACAGCCTTGATTCATCTACCACTCTTCAATTTAGAGGTAATGTTTCAATCGATTCGCCTAGAAATACATATCATTCATTTTACATTCAATGCTTTGTGAGAAGAAAAGCTATATACTTATTATTGAAATGGTCTTGATGAAAACCATATAAAATAAGTGAAGTCTAAGGGTTTTTATGTTATCTGCTTTCAGAGTTTGGCACATCAGCGCTGGATCGTTGATGTATTTGACATTTTGTCATGTTGATGCTTTTTTATTTTCTTAATATAGGAGCCCTCCACTTTGCTTACACCACAATGAGTGATAATAAATTCAATGATCAGATGGAACGAGGTCTGTATACATGTAATGCCTACAATGGCTTCCTGTTGGCATCGTACGGAGGGAGCTTCCACGAGTTGACAGTCAATATAAATGCTGCTGCAGTTGACACACCAGCAAAAATGGAATGGAGCACTCCAAGTCCTGTTACGGCACTTGTCACGAAGGAATTGGTTATCAAGTGTATTTGCATTGGCAAGTAAGTTGTAAATTTATTCATCATTGTTACACTGGTAAATCCTTAATTCCTCATAAGTCAAAACAAAGTAGGATGTCCAGGGATGAGGCATTTTAGTATTGATTAAATAACAATTCGTAATCTTTAAAACATAACTTTGATGTACATTTTAAAATAGGTTTTAATTTCGTAAGAAAGCTTGACCTATGGTATCAATTATAATGCTTAGACAATATTAATTGAAGTTTTGCACAAAGCCCTTGTCTACCCTCATGTGGCTGTGTAATACAATGTAATACTTTGCAACCAAGTGAACTTTGATAATAAAATCTTTCATCCTTGCAGGCCGTCACCATCCGTGTCATGGGAGAGAGTTGGTAGCAGATTGCCTGGAGCACCAAGGCAGCTGGTAAGAGATAGTGGCAGGGAACTTGTGATTAGCCCAGTACAAGATGATGATGAGGGAGAGTATAGGTGCAGATGCACTAATGGTGTCAATGGCGGTAGTGCCCAGGAGAGAACAATAATGGTCAATGTTGAATGTAAGTAACAACCGTCATTTGCAAAGAATGTAAACATGGGAAAATCATGAGGAAAATCAGATTGATATTAGAAATAAGTGACTTTGTATTTTTTAAAAGTCTTTCGTTAGAAAGACTACAATGACTCTGTTAATAGGTACAGATTGGAAAAGCTATTAAGAAATGACTGAAATTAAGAAAAACAATGCATATAATTATTATATCAACATTTATCAAACAGTATTATCAATGGGAGGGGGCTCACAAAATTAACTCAAATAATAAGAGTTGGTAATGCTACTTTGAACTATTGAAATGCACCCATAAAATGTATAGTAATACTAATAATTCCTTCAATACCAATTTACAGGAAAGTATTATGCAAATAATATAGTTCAAAACAAATTTCTTCGATGAATTTGTGCCTGGAATTTTTGTTCAATTCTTCTTTTGTCTATTTTAGCTGCAGCACAATGGGTAATTCAGCCTTTGAATAAGAATGCTACAGAAGCAAAGGCAGCAAGTTTCATATGTAGGGGAAGTGGGGAACCTGTCCCTACCATTCAGTGGCTTAAGAATGGACAGCCAATTGAAGGTATGATACAGTTCCAATAACTGATTATAAATGTCAGTCTATGTCATTTGTAGTTTATGAAAATACAAAATGGCCATTCAAAAGATTGAATATTATAATCTGCAAAATTTTCATAATTACACACCTAAGATAAAACTTAAATCCCAGGAGCTGCTCATTTAGAATTAAATTTTTTAATGAGAGGCTTTCATGAACTTGGATTTTATTTCAGCTATTAACGACAAGAGAGTAACTGTATCCCCAGATGGAACAAACCTGACAATAGCAGACCTTAAAAAAGCCACAGACTTGATGGTTGTCCAATGTAACATCTCAAACATCCATGGATACGCATTCGGGGATGCATATCTCAATGTTCTTGGTAAGTCCATTATCTGTATAACATATGGTGGATACGCATAATTCTACACTAAGTATGTTCAACTTTCCCATAATAGACTATTGTATTGGAACTAGATGTGGAACTAGAGTGCTGTTACAGTTAATGTTGCTATTGCAATATTGTAGTTACCAGAGCAACTTTTGATAAAAAAAACTGAAAGTGTTAGACTGTAGACATTGACTCACACAAACAATTTAGTGCAGTCAGAATGAGGGTTTGAGCGTGCGTTCAGAGGGATTTTATGGGACATATTTTTTTATGTTGCTTGTATGATTTTACATAATTTTATGGATTATTAGATCTTAGTTTTTCAGCTTTTAGATTTTGTGGCCATTTTACCCCCCATGGGCTATAATTTGGACCCCTACTATAAAATTGGGCTAGAACTCCAAAAATACTCAGTAGAATGTTTCCAAATTGCTATGGTATATTGGTATAGGCTAACTAAATATATGATAACAATTTCAAGTCACATGGTTAAGTGGTTGCCATGTTAATGGATAAAACATACCCTTCGGGTGTCAATTTTCAGGCCAATTTTTCAGGAATGAAAGAGTCATTTCGTGCATATTTTGTCACCAGTCTGTTAGGAAGGGTTAAAATGTGAATAGAAAACTTTTGTAATGTGTCAGCAACAATCTTATGTAAAGATCAGTCCACAGAATCTCAGATTTTGGCCTTATATGGGTCCATGATTTATACAGGGGCCTGTTTCACAGATTTGAACCCCCACATTGGATGGATGCTATAACTTTTGAAATAAGGGAAATACAGTTCTCATTTTTTCAGATCTTCATAAATGACTGGTTTTAAGTGTTGTATTATACTTTGGGCGCTGGCATATGATTGGTTGCCATGGTAACCTGGGTTTTAGGGAAATTCTGACCCCCACATTGGATGGATGCTATAACTTTCGAAATAAGGGTGATACATGTCTCATTTTTTCAGATCTTAGACAATGATTGATTTTAAGTATACAATCAGACTTTGGGAGCTGAAACTTGATTGGTTACCATGGTAACTAGGGTTTTATTGAAATTTCTCCACAATTGATAAATGTTATAACTTTTAAATTCAAGCAGATACAGATATCAGCTTTTCAGAACTTAAAAAATAATACGACTTGTGTATTTTGTCAGACTTTGGAGGTTACAATTTACTTGGTTACCATGGTAACCATGTTTCATTGTCATGGAAACTTCATTTTTGATTTCAGATTTACCTTCATTTGAGAATGGTCAATACACAACTTTGAACACAAAATTGCTCAAAATTATCATTTTACTCCTAATTTAGCATTTTTACATGTATATCTGACAGTATTGCCTCATTCCATTCTACTAGTTCTCACACATATTCTACTAAGTTGTTTTTACTCATCATTTTAGCTATATTTGACCATTCTGGTATTAAGAATTCCTCGGGGAATTCATAGTTCATTCATGCAGTGTTTGGCTTGGTAGAGCTGGGTTTAGGCTGGTGGGAATGTTTCCATACACAGGTTTGATTATTCACCCTCTTCAAATATGAAAGAGTTGAAATGTCAACACCTTCATAAGTGAGGGCAGCACTGCTCTGTTTTTGAGAATACTAGTATCTCATGTGAAACAGCTCATCATAGTGGCAGTTATTTTTGTAATTCAGCTGTACTTTTGCAGGTGAACAATTTAACTTTGGATTTTATGGTCTCAGGAATTTCTATATTGTTTCCTATTGAAGAAAACAACTTTAAGAATTGTTTGTCTTCAGTTTCAGTAGATTTATTTTTCTTTTGTTCAGATCCAGTAACGCGCGCATTGAAGGCTAATATAGCTTCACACAGTACGTCGTCCTAAGTTTGCAGCTACAGGGGTTTGGTTGGGCTTCTGACATCTAAAGGGACAGAGTTCACATAAGTTGGGGTTCTTAATGTTGTCTTCTTCATAATAGGAAACAATATAGAAATTCTTGACACAATAAAATCCAAAGTTGGAATTGTTCACCTGCAAAAGTACAGCAGAATTACAAAAATACATTTTTTAACTGACATCAATAGTTATAGGATATCCTATGATTTTGAGGAATACCATTTTTATCTACGAGGTGATATTGATATCTGCACGAGAGAGCGAAGCGAACGAGTGCATATATCAATATCACCGAGTAGATTAAAATGATATTCTGAAAAAAATCATAGGATGTTCTTATTATCCTACACTTTCAAGGAGTGTACTAAATGTATAATATCATTGCAAAATGAATTTCATGCAAAACAGAGTCAATTTGGCGGGAAATCAACAAGCGGAGTATATCGTCACAATATCCTCCGCATATTGGGTTTTCCGGAGTATATCGTCACGATATCCTCCGCCCGGAGTATATCGTAACGATATCCTCCGCCCGGAGTATATCGTAACGATATCCTCCGGATATGCATTTTGCCCATAAATATCAAATTTATTTTTTAATGTTATTATACATTTAGTACACTAAGTGTAGGATAAATTATGATATGAGCTGGTTCACATGAGATATTCTCCAAAACAGAACAGTACTACCCTCTCTTATGAAGGTGTTGACATTTCAACTCTTCCTGTCTTTCAAGATTGGTCCTTGACTGCTTTCATAGCAGCTAATGTAATGCAATGAATTACTTTGGAGCCAATGATGAACTCTCCCACTACCTTTGAAGAGGGTGAATGACAAATCCTATATGTGGAAGTGGAAACATTCCCACCAGTCTCCCAGGGAGTTCACTTTATATAAACCTTGAGGGGATCCTTGGCTCAGGTGGGGTACTTCAGACATTTGGTATGGCAATAGACCTAAATTTTAGGATCTGACATAAGAAATGAGAATGTCCTCCAAATTATGACTTGAGGTATGGCAATGGTCAGATTTTTACACTTACTGGTATGAGAATGGTCTTGGAAAATATGTTACCCCTCACTTGTAGTATGGCATATATCCTTAATATGAGGTATATGAGGTTGTTTTTGGGTTGTTTTCCTGAAAGATCTGCCTTCTTCTTGGGGCATTAGACATTTTGAATGCCCATGTTTTTATATCTGGATATTTGATATCACATTGATCCTATATTTGGGCATTTGGTATGGCTTTTGGGCATTAATTTGGTTGGTATGGGAATACATTCAAATTTGACAGATTGGTATGGGAACATATTGATATCTGAGGGTTCAGCCTAGGACCCCAGCCAAATTTTATATACAGTGAATCCCCAGGGACCAATCTTAACCCATTCTGCCAAGCCCAATACTGCATGAATGTATGAAATCCCCTGAGGATCCTCCTCTCCAAAATGGTCAAAACAAGCCTTCATTCCAACAGAAACGGTTGATATTTAAATCAAAAGGCAATTGTGCAAAATGAAAAAGTAATGATGAGTACAAATGAACAAATTAGGAGTCAGAATATTTTTGAGAACTAGTGGTATGGAATGAGGCAATATTGTGAGACATAAATGTACATGTATTGTTGACTAGTATTTAATATTTTATGAGCCGAACAATTTTTGCATCTCTTGTTTTAATGAGTCATGAGCATGTAAATCATATAAAATAGAAAAAATCCCAAAATTATAAATTAAAATGGCAATTTGGTATTTCATATCATGTATTGACCTATCTAGAATGAAGGTGAATCTAAAAACAAAAATGACAGTTACCATGACAATGAAATATAGTGACCATGGCAACCAAGTAAATCCTAGCTTCCAAAGTCTAATACAATATACACATTTTATTATTATTTTAGATCTGAAAATATTATACTTGTATCTGCCTGTATTTAAAAGTTATAGCATGCATCAATTGTGGGGATCTGAATTTCAACAAAACCCTGGTTACCATGGTAACCAGTCTAATACAAGCTCCCAAAGTCTGAATCAATCCTTAAAATCAATCATTGTCTAAGACTTGAAAAAATGAGACACCTATATCCCTTATTTTAAAAATTGTAACATCCATCCAATTTTGGGGTCCGAATTTCCATAAAACCCTGGTTACCGTAGCAACCAATCACATAACAGCTCCCAAAGTATGATACAATACTTAAAACCAGTCATTTATGAAGATCTGAAAAAATGAGACCTGTATTTCCCTTATTTCAAAAGTTATAGCATCCATCCAATGTGGGGGTTCGAATCTGTGAAATAGGCCCCTGTATAAATCATGGACCCATATAAGGCCAAAATCTGAGATCCTGTGGACTAATCTTTATATAAGATTGTTGGTGATATATTATAGAAGTTTTCTATTCATATTTTAACCCTTCCTAACACAATGATGGTAAAATATGCATGAAATGACTCTATAATTTTTGAAAAAATGGCCTGAAAATCAACACCTGAAGGGTATGTTTTATCCGTTTTCATGGCAACCACTTCACCATGTGACTTGAAATTTTTATCATATATTCATTTAGCCTATACAAATATATCTTAGTAATTTGGATACATTCTACTGAGTATTTTTGGAGTTCTAGCCCAATTTTATAGTAGGGGTCCAAATTATAGCCCATGGGGGGTAAAATGGCCACAAAATCTAAAAGCTGAAAAACTAAGGTCTAATAATCCATTAAAATATGTAAAATCATACTAGCAACATGAAAAATTATGTCCCATAAAATCCCTCTGAACGCACGCCCAAACCCTCATTCTGACTGCACTAATTGAGTATGGATTTGATGTATAAAACATCACTTTGGCATATTTTTAAATAACTAATTACAATTTTCAAGTGCCACTTGCCTCAAAATTATTTCACAAAGAAGAGTATGTATGAATAGCAGCAGAAGATGATATCAGTGTTGCACCTGATGATTTCAGTGTTACACCTGATGATTTCAGTGTTACACCTGATGATTTCAGTGTTACACCTGATGATTTCAGTGTTGCACCTGATGATTTCAATGTTACATCTGATGATTTCAATGTTACACCTGATGTTATCAGTGTTACACCTGATGATTTCAGTGTTACATCTAATGGTTTCAGTGTTACACCTGATGATTTTAATGTTCCATCTGATGATTTCAATGTTACATCTTGTGTTTTCAGTGTTACGCCTGATGATTTCAGTGTTACGCCTGATGATTTCAGTGTTACACCTGATGCTTTCGGTGTTACTCCTGATGATTTCAGTGTAACACCTGATGGTTTTAATGTTCCATCTGATGATTTCAATGTTACATCTTGTGTTTTCAGTGTTTCACCTGGTGATTTCAATGTTATATTTGATTTTTTCAGAACCAACAGTGTTTGTTCTTCAACCAACCAATGTTCAGTTCACTAGAGTGCTGTTACAGTTAATGTTGCTATTGCATTATTGTAGTTACCAGAGCAACTTGATGATTTCAGTGTTACACCTGATGATTTCAGTGTTACCCCTGATGATTTCAGTGTTACACCTGATGATTTTAATGTTCCATCTGATGATTTCAATGTTACACCTGATGTTATCAGTGTTACACCTGATGATTTCAGTGTTACATCTGATGGTTTCAGTGTTACACCTGATGGTTTCAGTGTTACACCTGATGATTTTAATGTTCCATCTGATGATTTCAATGTTACATCTTGTGTTTTCAGTGTTACACCTGATGATTTCAGTGTTACATCTGATGGTTTCAGTGTTACCCCTGATGATTTCAGTGTTACACCTGATTATTTTAATGTTCCATCTGATGATTTCAATGTTACACCTGATGTTATCAGTGTTACACCTGATGATTTCAGTGTTACATCTGATGGTTTCAGTGTTACACCTGATGATTTTAATGTTCCATCTGATGATTTCAATGTTACATCTTGTGTTTTCAGTGTTACACCTGATGATTTCAGTGTTACACCTGATGCTTTCGGTGTAACTCCTGATGATTTCAGTGTTACACCTGATGGTTTTAATGTTCCATCTGATGATTTCAATGTTACATCTTGTGTTTTCAGTGTTTCACCTGGTGATTTCAATGTTATATTTGATTTTTTCAGAACCAACAGTGTTTGTTCTTCAACCAACCAATGTTCAGTTGGACCCAGAAACTGATGTAATATTCAAGTGCCAGGCAAAGACTGACCCCAGTCTAAGAATCACTATTGATTGGCTAAGGTATTGTCATTATTGTTACACACAAAGCTTCGGATCATCTGAAATACTACTTGACATTTAGCAACCTGGGCCGGTCAAATTCTAAGATATAATGATAAAAAAGAACAGAAATATATATGTCTGACACTTCTTTAAAACATGTTGAAAAATATAAGCATTCTTAAAATTACATTTTTTCCATACAGGGATGGCGAACTGATTGTATACAAACAGGACCAGATCTTCAAGAATGATGAGAACTCTTTAGTGATCATGACCAGTCAGATGGATGACAAGGGAGCCAAGTATGCTGACAGCACATACACCTGTCAGGCACAGACAGCTATGGGGGCTGAACAGGCAAATGCTAGACTCGAGTCTATAATAGGACCAGGTAAGCTCTTTAAAAATTGAAAAAGAAATACTAAATGAAATCAGATTTTAGGAAACATACTATATTAACCTATTATTTATAAGATTTACTTGTTCTAATACAATGTGCTACTAAATGGTGACATTATCATATTTAATCCTACATTATTGTTGTTTTAATTCCTATAGGTGGAGTGACTGGAGCAAGTACGGGTTTCCCATGGTATATAATTGTCATTGTTGCTGTTATCCTGCTTATCATTATCATCTTCTTGATTTGTTGCTGCTGCTTGAGAAATAACAAAGGAGACTCATACCCAGGTAAGGCACTTTCTTTTTAGCTCATTACCCTATCAGAATGAGAGAGACTGAGTGTAATTGTCTATATCTAATAAAAGATTTAGTGTTACAGACAATCACATATATTGATACACAAAATACTTAATGCTACAATCACCTAGTGACATTTCTGCCATTACTTAACCAATCAGATATAATGTTAAAATCAATCAATCATATGTTGCCATAAATCAACATTTAAGGTGTCATTTCTATCTATCAACTAATCAGATTCACTATAAACCAACAAACAAACGAAGACTAACTGTCATTAACAAATGCCTGAGACAATCACTTCCAGTCTGACCATTAACTTAGATTGACTTGAATAATTATGATAAAATGTGATATTTTTTTTCGTTTCAGTTGACAGAAATGAGAGAAAGGCTGGGCATGATCCTGAAAAAGAAATGGCTGACAGTGGCTTCCATGATTACACTCGGCCGTAAGTCATCTTTTGCAAAGCGGGTCAATTAGCTTGTATTTTTCATTCAAAATGATACAAATAAGTGATAACAAAATCGGAAACCTTTCAATAATGATGAGATTAATTAAAAATGAAAGTTACTTTTTGAAATTGATATTTATGAATACAAATCCTGTATCTTATCCATTATCATTCTAAGTCCTGTTTCCAATATGACATATTTCTCAGAAAAACATTTTCCTTATTCAATATCATGTTATTTCTCCAATATCATATTTATTTCCCAAAATAAAATTCATTATTAATAACCCATTCATTTTCTGTGCTTACAGTGAGGACCAACCCGGTGCTAGAAGTAGGGCCTCTATCAGCTCTAGCATCAAGTATGACAGTGAAGAAGACGAAGAACTCGACCAATATGGAGATATTGACACTGGAAAATTCAACGAGGACGGATCCTTTATTGGTTTATATGGCCAAGATAAGAAAAAGAAGAAAAGGAGAGATGATGATAATACCTATGATAATAGTGTGATGTTACCTCCCGCCCCCGCTGATACCACCGTGTAATGCCTTCATTGATACTCGTCCCGTTGATTCAGATTCCTTCAGGGTGTGTAATCCAGCAGAGAATAAAGAGAATAAAAATATCCCAAAAAATTTCTAAAAAACAATGGACTTTCTAATCTAGAGAATGTTTTCAAAATTCTAGATTTTCCAGGATTAACAATGGCTTGACCAGAGAAGGACTTGGTTCACCATGAAGAATTTTTTTAAGGAAATGGTGAAATGCAAATTGAGAGATAAATATGTATATAATGAACTATTTTTCAATTCATGTATTTTTACAATGTTTTTTAACTGTCAATTTAGAAAAATTGTATGATTTTATTTGGTGCTTTTTAAATTTGGATGCGATGTTTTAACATTCCTTTTTACTATCACAACTGGGAACAAAATGAAATGTATTAACTTTTTACTATTCATCTTTAAAATCATTAAATATCATTTCTGACCTATTACAAATTACATTCCTTTGAAATCATCCTGAAAACTGATTTACTTTTTTGTAGTAGTAGTAAACATACTGCATGTTGAGTTTTTTCTACACTGGCCAAATCTCTTACACCACATATGTGTAGATGACTTTAACTCACTTAGAATGCAGACTTGTGTCCTCTGTTATGTTGTGTGCCGATCTTCAGAACGTGGCAAAGTGTAAATTGGTCCCGGGTTGTGGGTGTTAAATAAATATATGTATATCTAAATCTATCATGTCTAACATGACTGTTATCTGTAGACACTAAACACTTTTGTAATATTTGTAGTTGGAACTATGGTGATATAATCACATTTTCTGGACCATAATGTACCCATTCTAATCACAGCAAACATGACACCCCAGATGTAATATATTATTACTTGATTCGCTTGAAGTTGATTTGGTGTTGTCTTTGTGTTTCACACTGAATTCCACATGTAATCCATCTGTTGAATAGTACAGTAAAAACCTGTTTGGTGGAGTAAAACTAAGTATTTTTTGAGTCACATTTGGATTATGTGTAGAATTAGTGTGATTCTTTCAAGGCCACCCTTTATGTGATTATATTGTACTTGTTTGTGCTTTTAGAGTTCAGTTGCACTTCAGTGCAGTTGCTTGGAGTATTTCATATAGCACTAGTAGGGAATACAAGTGTTGGTTTTACAATATTAATTTATAAAAACCATCTAGGACGCAATCATATGATCAGCTAAGAAAAAGAAAAATTACTTAAGTGAAAACAGGGAATTTGTGCCCTGTTCCTTGGCCAATGTACCTGACTGTCAAAATCAGCAAACAAAGCATTTTAGTTCATTAGGGACACATTTTAGATAGTTTAAATTGTTCATTGATAGTAGATTTTTATGTGTTATAAAGTGTTTGTTTTGTGTATGAAATCTGCATCATAGTTGTAAATAGTCGCGTAGATGTATCATGCATAAATGTATCTCATTGACCATTGTATTATAGGATATGTAGGTGGTAATGTACTAGCATGAGGTCATATTGTCCTCTGTGTATCTATATATGTAAACGCTTATTGTTTCATGACCTCATACTAGCACATGACCAACTAAGCAATACTGCGAATTTCCGCAGATTATTTTGTATAATAAACATTATAGGATCTCAAAGTGTTAATATTAGCCCTGCGTACAAAAATATTGTAAATATAATATTAATGTTTGTACGTGTGAAAGGCGTTAACCTAGAGATGAAAAATAAAGTGTTCATATCCCGTAGGGTCATTTTTAACATGGGCCTATCTAATGTATAAAATGAAAAGCAGTCTTGTATGATACAACATGTTTGTATATATTGGTAACAAACCAGTAGGCAATCTACATTACAGTGTGTACATTATGCTGTATGAAAACCACCCTAAAATATAGGCTTTAATGTCTATGGCAAATTTTGTCAGTGTGTGCTACTTCGCAATTAGTTGGTTGTAACTGCATCTAGTTTTTCTCTACTAAGATCATGCGAAAATCAAAGAAACCCAGTCCTTTTGAAATATAAGTGTTTCACAGTATAAATTCCAGAATAAACTTGATTCTGTATGTATGCTCAGTAATGTACCTTGTCCTGGAATATGTATCTTTTGTATCTGTATATAAGCAATGCATTTAAATGTAATCATAATTGAACTTTTTTATTGCCAGGGGCTTTATACAGAACAGTTGCTAAACTTATTGATTCGAAGTATCCATGTAACTTAGTGGTGCACATGTTCCTGTAACACTGCCCTGAATTGCAATATGTCAGCATTAAATAAGACTTTGTATCAAATGAATGCATTAATAGTGTTGACCTAATATTATAGGCAGTATTTTTGTGACAAGCATTAAGCTTCAGTGGCTGTAACATTTGTTACACTTTCCAGGTGTTCCATTTTGTCCTGTTCATACCTTGTTTCGTTTGTAGTAGATATACGTTCCATTTATTATTTGGGCCAACATCTTAACTCAACTGACAGGGTGTTGTAATACATATCATACAGTTTTCTGTCTTGTATTATTGTATTGGTGATGTGTGACTGCTCTTTGATCATAGGAATTAATTCAGTAACAGTTTTCAGAAATGTAACTGAGGTTGCAATATACAGGGTGTCAATAAAGTTTTGCAATTTCTATACAAAGTCTGTGTAGAGTCAAGAGACTTTAAGGATACTCTGTACTTTTGATCATTTAGGCCTGTTTATAAGTCATTGATGTTTTCTGCTGCCATCTATAAGACTGCTTGGCCCTGATTACAGTTCTTAAATATTGGTTTGGGTGATTCATGCAAAAATACATGATAGTGTTACAGGAAATATAAAGTTCCAGGAAATAGAAATGAAATCCCTGGTTTAAAGTGCCAATGTGATGTTCCTTGTCATAAAGTAACCACATATGAAACACCCACACCATTATACATACAGGGGTGCCATATTAGCAACATGGCATGGGAATGGCTTATGTTTTGATTTCCTATTTGTATGATTTGACATGATGAATCACATACATTTCAAAATAGCAATGGGGTTACTGTTAGTGGGATTGTATGGTTTATGCGGGGAACAATATACTGGCACTATAACATTACATGAAATCCACGAAACAAAGTCATGAAACCATTTGTCCAGTAATAATTCTGCAATGGGCAATATTTAATTTAAAATCAAATTTTGTGAAGTTACAAATTCCATCTTTTGGATTTACAATTTATTGAATTATTCAGATCATGTTGTTTGTTACCTCTTCAATGGAAGTGAACCAATAAAGTGCCATGGCTTTTTATTGTTATGAGTTTTGGTAACAATTATGGGAAGCTGTACAGAATTTTAAGTTGTGGATCAGCAGGATTATAAGATTTATTTGAAAAGATGGGTTTTTGTAATGTCTGTCTCTGGACAATTTCAACAATGTCAATGTTACCAATTTTATACAGTATATTTTATTGTACAACCATTACTATAATTATGTAGCCTTTAAAACTGCAATAAAGACTGCTTCCATTCAAACAATCTTCGTCTTTTAATTAAAACCACTGTAGGTAATGGTTTAAACAGCCAAGGTTTTCAAAGCTCAACTATAAGATTTAGATTTAATGGACATGTCTGTTAGAGTGAGGTCAGTTGATAAAATGAGTAAATGTTATGCTTTTGTGCTATTAACCATAAAATTTTCTGACATTCAATTCTGAACTTTTCTATCTCATTTAATACATTGGAAGGATAATCCTTGGATTTTCTAGTGAATGCATGTTTATAGTGAAATGCACTTGTTTATTATTAAATAACTGGAATGACATTTGAAATACTATGTATGCTTCATGGATAATTTCATCATCTAAGTATACCTTGATAACACAACATGCAACAGATACCAAGAAAATACATCTTTCTCTTTTCATAATACGAAATATTTCTTCAATACTAGTCTAGTATATTTAACCTACTTTTTTTTATAATACAAACATTTCCACAAGACATACATTTTTATAACACAATATTATTTTATATACAAGTTTTCTGAATTGATTCTATTCATATATCTGGGAATACATCCTGTAATCCATATAGTTCTTAAAGCGCTCTCAATGATAGCAATCTTATATACAGAATATTGTTTACAGTTCCTGCATCATGATGTCCCCGTTATAAATCATTATTGGAGAATATGCATTTTACACAATGAAATCTTTCTCGCTGGACCATTCCCTTGTCTCATCTTCCCTGAATTTTTTTTCAGTGTCATACAACTCAAGTAATACCTCAGAAGTTCTAATTGTCCCATGTCCTCATTTCAGCTAATCAAATTGTTAGGAGCTCGGAGCAAGTGGGAAATGGAAGAAATAGGAATCCTAAAGGAATTCAAAGGGATGGAGAATGAAACTGTTGGAAGCAATCTTCCCAAATAGAGGCATAAATATACTAATTCGTTAGGATTGGAAAAAGAACGTTTTCAATTTTTCCCAGTTAACCTTAAAAACGAAGTTTTGTCCTGAAATAAAGTCACCTTGTAGGTCAAAAAATATTGTGACACTTTTTTTACTCTCAAAACATCTCTATCCCTTCTAGACCCTTTAGAATAAGAATATTTTAAAATTAATGTCTGTGTTGACAGAATAGTATTCTCTTTGCAGGGTCATTGCTAAAATGGTCGGGAAATTAGATGGACATGTTAAAAGATGACAGTGAAAAATTAAATTATACAGCAACGTTAGACAGCAAGATAACTTCCAAGTATTTAGTTCATTTTTAACAGCAACTGTCCTGCGCGCAGTTCTAGATTTTATATTCTTAAACAATGAATAAAATATAATTATAATTTGTTCCCCATTTTCAAGCCATTTTAGTTATTCAATATATGATACATTTATCCTATAATACACACCAAATGCAGACCGAGCCTGCAGAAAACAGTAGATGTGGATAACATGAATACTCAGTGTGGAAACAACATTGAATTTTGAGGCTGGTGATAGTATGTTGTTTCCACACGGAGCGCAAATTGTTATCCACACTGAGTGTTTTCGTCAGGTTCTCTCTGCGTAGGGTGTTTCAACGATTCAAATACAGCCAATATATACACATAATCTGTATGTTGCATTATAAGTAAAATAAGTTGTGATGCACATACAAACTGTACTGTGGTACACGCAATGCACGTACAAGTGACACGTCCTGGTGTGGTGTACATACAGCTAATGGATAAAACTGCCATATACAAGGGTCGATCAAAAAGTTTCTTACTGTTGGCTCTAGATTTTATAATAAGAGGAATTGGATGCTCAAACTTTTACATGAGACAGGGTAGTACGTTTGCTTGAGACTTTCTGAGTTTCATTGAAATTGGTTCATTGGTAGTGACACAGAGTCAATTCATATTTTCAATGATTGAATCAGGTGGAGCAGCGTTTTTTATAAAACATTGTGCTAAGCTGTAGTTTTGGAAATTTCTAACACTTAGTAGTGTCATCTGTCAAAAGACTGTAGTTTAATCATGTTGTATTAGTTTTTTTGCTAATATTCATTCTCATTCAAAATATTCAACCCCAGTTGCAATGCACTTCCTATATCTGTCCACTCGATCCAAAAACACATGTTTAAGGCCTGCGTATAAGAGGTTTGAAACGATGTCGGTTTTCCAGAACCACAACTCAGCAGATATTTTATGTATAACGCTGCTCCACCTAACTTTGTCATTGAAAATATGAATTGACTCTGTGTCACTACCAATGAACCAATTTATATGAAACTCGTACAGTTTCAAGCAAACTAACTACCCTGTCTCATATATAAGTTTGAGCTTCCAACTCCTCGAGTCAACTCCAATTTCATTAATGGTGTTAAGAAGGAGACTATTAGGCTCTGATGAAAGAGGTGGAGAAGTTAGGCTTCAAGTGTGAGATATGATGATGGAGACTTTTTTGCCTTCTGGATAGAACCCTTTGGAAAGTCCTGGGACGCTCCTGAACATGAAGGTTCCAGTCCATGCTGTAAATTACTAGTGGGTTATGGGCTGGACGTCGGCAAAATGTCAAATGTAACATGACGCTCGAGCATTTCGTTTTTATTTTGACTGACTTTATGAGGCTTTGTATTTAACTATAGCCTAGCTGTATCTGTATATCAAGTAGCCACAACTGACATGGTATAGTTTTTTGTCGATATCATAAATTCGACCTATGTTTGTCTGATTTTGATCAGCTGATTGTCTGATTTTGATCAGCTGACCGAACTAAATCAAACGTGATTTAACAGACAGGCTCTATCACTAGATGGATTCTTTAAATCCACAATCTTCAGTTGCTCACTGCATCTACCACGCACATCTAGAACCTTGTCTTCTCTGATGAATTTGCCTTCTCTTGGTTCCCCGAATGATTCCGATGCGTGTAGTTGGCTGCAGTTAGCTCAGTGGCATTTGTATCGCTAGCCATCATCGCACTGTTTGAGTAAACATGAGGGGACGCTGATGTGTGCATCGTGGATTTCCTTGCAGTCTTGCGTCTGCCACAACACATACACACTTTCTTAAAACCATCACGGAACTTCCTTAGATGAGAAAAATAAGAAGAAATCAACTTATGAAAGAAGACTTAGATGATACACATATTTTTTAGGATATTTCGTATTACTCGGAGTTCCCTTGGCTGGAATAGTTATTGATCGCAAACAAATACGGTACACACCCTAAAATAACCAGCCTCTAACCTCAACATACCTTGACATGAAGCAATAGATGACTGGATTAACACAACTGTTAAAATAAGAGAGAAGTCTTAAAGCAACCCGTGCCTTATGGCCCTCTCTTCTTGACAAGTCTGCTCCACCGAAAGCATCAATGACGTCCATGATCAATAATGGACCCCAACAGATGAAGAATATAACAACCACTACGATCAGCATGTTGATAACCTGTAATACCAAAATTATACAAGACATTGACATAACAAAATGACATCACTTTCAAATACTGAGTATTTTTCAGACGTCAGACGCCAATTACCAAACGCCAGTGACAAAAAAATGATGGCTATAGATGATTTTGATTTCAAATCTCTTCTGAGGTAAAAAATTGTGCTTAACAAAAACATCGGAGTATCTGATATATGTTTTTACAGATTTGGCGCTGATAATATCGTAACTATATCTAACTGTAGTTTGACATGTAACTTAGGGACTTTGATTATGATATTGAAGAATGCTAAGTACTATCAACAATGTAACTATTTTACTTACATTTAAACGCTTCTTCATCAAATCGTTTTCTCTCGGCATTCCACTTTTACTCCTATATAAGATAAAGTTTAAAGCAAATACCCTCATTTTAAATTCGACCATTTTTTATTGTAAAAAAGCATTTGTTAGAAACCCAAAAAGTAAGATAATTCCAGTCAAGTTTATTATGGGAGAGATTCAAACTAACCGGACATTATTCTTTTTTAAATTGCTCTTAATATGTGGAGGGTCAGCAGGCCCAAAATTAAATTCGTTTTAAAAGTGGCATTCAGGAGGTTTGTCTTTGAACATTAAAATGAATTTATCAAAAAGAGCTAGAGGGTTTACAACACTAAGAAAAGGCAACCCCGCGAATTAGCAAATCACACCAAACAAAACCTAAATAGTGCTCGAAATAATAGTATTGTCTCCTGTTGGCAAAAGCAACACCCAAATGAGATGTGATTTTTGTAACATATGGATCAAATCCGAAAACAAGTTTTTGAATTTCCAAAATCTTAAAAATTCCTTCTTCAGCATAGTCCTATCTGGCAGCTATTTTGAATTAAGCAGCTATCTTGTAAATTCCTTGTATCTTGTATTTGAAAAAGTACACTTTTCATGAAAACAGCGGCCATTTTGGATTCAGCAGCCATTTAAAAAAAATAGAGGTACTAATTCTAGTCCAGGGCATCATATATCATTTGAACTAAATCCGTTAATCAATATTTTAATTATCAAACATTAATATATTTTATGAGCACCAATACTAAAAATTCCTCCTCGAGTAGTTCTAAATCCAATTTTCACAAAGCATCAGCCTATAAAAGCTGAACCAACACCATCAACAGGTATTTTAGGACAGACGAATTTGTTCGGTGGAAAAACGAATATTTCAGTCGGACAAATTTTATCTTAGACCATATGCCTGAATGAGATACCAGATCTAGTTTAAATATCTGGATGCTCAATGTAAGGTACCTATATAGTACGTACCCATTCTGTGCCTCATTGGCAGCCTTATTATCGATGACGCTCCTCCAAAGAGTTACGCTGATGGCCCCATACGAGAAGAAAAGAATGACGAGAGGGATGACAAAGAATATGACAAGCCAATAGAGCCAGTACAGCTTTTTCCAAACACCTTGAAAGTCGAAGTCGCACGTGTAGTTGTCCTTGGATCTAAACATATATTTCTGAAAGCAGATATTTGAAGCAATATAGACGATTGAAAACTAAAATTTAGAAGGTGAGTACGAGCGTTTATTATATGCGAACGCTTTTCAGAATCCTGTTAGATGAACTTACATAAGCGAAGAGAGCCGGGATGCCCAGTACGAACGCCCCGAACCAAACGACGCAGCAAATTTTCTTCGATATTGACGGAGTGCACAAGTAACGAGACTTCAGTGGATGACATATTGCTACATACCTATAAAATATGAACAAAAATTGCATATGGGATGTCAAAAGTTTATCTGTGTCAAGAACTGTTAAAGTTAAGATACCACCAGCTGTTAAATATAATGGCTCATCTTTTGAGAAATATAATGTGACCCAAAAAACAGAACCACTCAAAATTGTCATATAATGCCATAGTTTGAAGTGGACCCAAAATTATGGAAATTGAAAATAAGGTTGATTCACAATTAGAATAATTTTGGACTGTTCTGTTTTGGGTCACCATGTAACTTGACCGGTATTTTGCGGTCACCCGAGAGATTATATATATTTATCCCATACTTGGACGTGTTACAGGTACATAAAGCCGGTTTGTAAAAACTTATATTTTCATCAGCGGGCAGATATAGCTATACGTCCCGCTCCGAGCGGGCAGATATACTATATCTGCCCGCTACGTCATAATCGCCGCTCGCATATTTTTTCATAATTTGTAACGTTCGCGTAATGACTGCACACGACAATGGAGAAAACACAGACAATCGGGATCTGTTTGATGGTTTAAAAAATTGAAGGAGCATCCACCTAATCAATCAGAAATTCGAGAAAATAAATGTGGGAATATTTGAGGGAACAGGAGAACCCAGCCACGGCCAAGAAAACAAAACTGGGCATGAATATTCTAAAATATTTCCACGATTGAACAATGTGAACCAGATGACCAAGATTGGTATGGGATAAACATATTATCCTATAGTCGGTTCAGGATATTGGGATTATCCCTTGGCCAATATAATGTATTTTCCCTCGGGACCTGCGGCCCTCGGGCAAATATATTATATTGGCCTCGGGATAATCCCAATATCCTGAACCTCATATAGGATAATCTCTATATATCCCTCGGGATAAACCCAATATCCAAGTCCTTCAATTACACATCCTTTGTGAAGGCTTAATACTCTTGTGATGATTAATGGATGAAAATATTTCCCCAAACTGAATATTTGACACGGTATGGTGGCATGGATTAAGGTGGATTTTGATTAATCATACTCTAGTTTTTATATCATAATAGTGTTGTTGTTATCGATTTTCTCAAGAGAAGCCATGTTTACAATATTAGGGTGTTTCTTCTTGTTGATTTACCACACATTTTAATGATTAATTATAGCTATCACAATGCTGTTATAATGACTCTCCATAGTATTGACGGGGATGTGGGCTCTCATATTAGACAAAGTTTATACCACCAAGTGCTGATGTTCGTTCACTCGGCTCCCTTCTGTCGCTTAACGTAGTAAAGCCCGAACGTGCGAAGGTGATGTGGGATCACGGTCATTTCAAATTAATTAGGATTTAAACAGGGTTCCAAAGTGGAGATGTTTGCAACGTTGATCATATGGTATCTCTCGTAATGGAATTGAATAAGGATGACGCGGGCAATCCCATCAAATCGCAACTTTTTCTTTATATCAGGGTTAGTCTTGCACAATAGTCATAGCTAAGATAATGCAGGCCAATAAACTAATCCGAGCCAATCGGAGGAAAACAATCAAGAGACGCATTACAAAGAGCAGAAAGAGTAATACGAGCGAGAAATATTTACAGATCAAAATTGAATTATTTTCAAGAGGCATTTATCTTTATGTTGTGACTGATGTAAAAGTAATCTATCACGCAGTTAAGCTAATTGACATCTGTCATTACCTGAACTTAATAAAAGTAGAAATATCAATTATTTTATATCCTGAAAGACACTTCTCACAATCAAGAAACAACAAGTTCTTTCAACTGAAGACCGATGCCTTCATTTTTCTTCACTAGAGTTGACGGCCGGTTCTTCAGTATCGAAAACGATATCATGAATATGCATCGTATATCAAAAAACACGGGTGTAATCGAGCTCGTTTATGTCAAACGAGAAAGATAAATGTCAGATCACACATTCTGTCGAGATATTTCTAATATTTAGTTGTCATAAACTTAGCCATTTTGCTTTGTAAATCAGAAACAATTCAAAAACAATCTTTTCATAATACTGGAACATAATATTAGTAAACGATCTAATATAGACGTTTGCTGTTTGTGATTTTATTCTATTTGATCCAGCAGTATAGTTATCTCACTATCAATGGGAATACAGTTCTTGTTCCGTTTTGGAGATATCTATTGACTTTTATTTTTTGTTTACTACAGGTGTAACAAAGATTAGGGACGGGTTGAGTATAGCTTTCCCTTTGTCACATCTAGAAAAGTCTAACATGATAATTCAGTGATTTTCAGCTTATTTAGTAATTGTTCCTGATCATGAATTTTGGATTTTTTGCGTTCCAACCTCCAAAACATATATATCTCATTTTCAGACAATGTTGTCCTGAGAAGCACTGGCATGTTTTTAAAACATTGTTTCCAAGATTTTACATTGTCTATCTTTTGCTGCAACGTTGATATAACCCCTCCATTAAAATCGTCGTTTGGATGACTAGTAGAAGAATGAGGACAACAAATAGCCAAAATGGCGATATTAAAGTAACTTACCTTTCAATAGCCATCATAGTAAGTGTCATGATACTGCAGGAAAACGACACCTGGTTAGCGTAGAATAGTATCTTACACATAGCTCCTCCAAGATACCATCCGTATGAGAAATGGGCAACATTCTAAACCATAAGAAGACATACGGATAGCGATGGAAAGAAGTAGTGCAGTACAAGAACTGTATTACCCTGCATTATAACACGCTAGCCACACTACCCTCTGTCAATTTCAGCTGATTTTATAGTTTTTGATGCTGATAAAATATTTTAAATATCTCAGATGAAGCTACTCATGACCTTTCATGTCTTAAATACTGTTATATCAAAATGTATGTGCTCTTAATTTGATGACGTAATGAAATACATACCCTCAAAGGTACGCAGAGAACGATGACGAGAAGGTCTGCCAAGGAAAGGCTGAATAGAAAAATGTTGGTAACGTCTTCAACTCCAAGCTGTTTCACAATTACGTAGATCACTAAACTGTTCCCTGAAATTAAACATCGATGGATATGTGAAATTCAGGAAAATCATCGATACCGTAATAATGATATGTGTGTAATATCCCTGTATCCGATGACATTTAGAAGAAAATGATATGATCGTAAAATTGTTTGTTAATGTTACGGAAACTGCAGTTATCGTAATTGCTGCCCCACTGTATTTCACACTGGCTCTTATGATGATGTATCATATGAAATACCAATTTCGTGAATCGCCACAATATAGCGTCTTCGATCAATGACAACGGAATCTAAATTTGAAATAATTTATAAATACAACGGCATATGGTAAGATTTTCGCATTTAAAGAGAGAATCAGATCTAGCGAGCAGGCCAACAAAAAATTGTAATTTTAGAATATTTCTGGCTCATGTCATTCCTTGTCGTCTACTTTCTAAAAATCCCCAAAGTGCACACTTTATCTCAGGAAAACTAAAGATTTTTACAATAAATGTATTATTTTTCTATAAGAATGGTTACCATTCTTTGAGAATCTAAACATTTTTCACCTTCTTTGCAACATCTTTGCACTTTGAATCCGTAATAACTTCACCAATTTATAACATATCGTGAATCTCTTTGGAGATATCGTATTTGAGATGGTAAAGAATAGATTGGTGGGTCAATTGTACATGTTGCTTGTGGTTTTGTCACCCCTATATATCTGATTCTGCCTTTAAGTACTCTAATTTCGGTCTTACTAGTCCATTGATTAATATAATGGTAATTTGAATTGAGTTCAAATTGAGTTCAATTTAAGACTTCAGATTGAAGCTGAGTAAGTAGCTGAGTAGGAAGCTGAGTAAGTAGTTGAGTAGATTGCTAAGTAAGTACCTGAGTAGGTAGCCGAGTACGTAGCTGACTTAACCCATGACTTAATATTTGAATATCATCATATTAATTTTTTCGAAATTTCAAATCATCATAGAATCTAAACCGGAAGTCGGATTTCAATTCGGATTTCAGATTCGGATTCCTGAGAAAATTCTCCACCTTTTCCGCAACTCACGCGTTAAAGGAGAACCCTAGTAAATTGTACCTGGATTTGGACCTTGGCTTTTCAGTGTTCAAACTGAATAAACCATATCTCAAAATCGGTAAAAGTAATTTAAAAACGATTTGACTTTTGAATTAGCTTTTTTACAAGGAACGTGATGAAAAAGAACGAGAACAAATACTGAAGGGCGACTGAGAAAAGTGGTAAAATAATGAAAACACAAGACACAATGAAAATAGTGGACGCATAGGGGACACAGTTACGAACTGAACTGTCGAACTTCAATCCTAGTGACTAGGGACGCATGTACGACGTTGTGCAGTCAGTCGTAGATAGCAGTAGTGAGTACACCGTTCGTAGCTTATGAATGAATTAACAAAAAAAAGCTATCACACCAAACAAGTTGTCATTGCGTCCAAGTTTTAAACGTTGCCGAACTGGTTTTAAACGTTGTGCAAACTGGATGAACGTAGTTAACTAGTTACAACGATCACCTCATTATACGGACGCGTATTATACCGAAACCCATTATACCGACACGCATTGTGCCGAAAAGGCAAACCGATGTGCGTTGTACCGAAATCCGTGCCAGTGGGACGGCACATTGCCTTAACCCATCAGTTTTATGACGTGCACTTCCGCGTGGGACTACATCTTTACCCCCCTATCACACCAAACTAGTTCTTAACCGTTCTTGCCAGTCCTACGAAAACGTTGTAAAACGGGCTCAATCTGGCTGTGGTCGGGAAATATGTCTAAAATAATTAGCTACTTCGTTCATAAACAGTCTTCAATACGTCCATCTCATTCACAGTTCGTTCAGGTCGCACCACGTCGGTGTGCAACGTCGTATAAAGCGTCCCTTAGTCGAGAAGGTCATCATGACCTGATTACAGAACGGTATGGTCGCCACCTCAAAATTCTAAATCACATTCCGCGTCCTGGAAAGTCCATGATTTTCGTAAACAGACCGTAGAACGTCTTTTAGCTACGTTCATTCAGTTCGCACGCAGTTTAAAACCGATTAGGCAACGTTTTGAAGAACGCAGTGACAACTGGTTCTGGTGTGATAGCTCGCTGACTACACAACGTCGTAATACTTCCCTAGTAGGATTGACGTACGACACTTCCGTTCATAGTGTGTCCCCAGTGCGTCCAGGTTGTCTTAAGTACGTTGTCACTCGTTCTGATTGTAGAACGTGACGATCACCAGAAAATTGTGAGCATGCTCTAATTTCTGGAGGACTTACTCGTTCGAGTAGTTTCATGAAGTTTGTAAACAGATCCCAAACAGTTCTTGATGGGTTCTTTGTATGTCAAATCCGTTCGTGTACAGTTTAAGCCAGTTTTCGAGAACGTAGTGAGAACTAGTTTGGTGTGATAGGGTTACAGCGGGAATTTCAAGTCTTGGAAATAAAAAAATCATTTTTATTTACTTCCACAATGTCTTAACTTTAAACTTTTTAATATGAGACTGGATGTTAATCTGTTGTTTATATATTCATATTCAATTAATTATCGCGCAAAAACATATTTTCAGATGAAGCTTAATTTAAAATCTTTGAACATCTTTACATCTCAGTTGCGGCCAGAAATTTTTAAACTGATGCTAGGCGTTTAGGATTGAGGGGTCGTCTCAACAAACTTAATTCCAGTTAACCATCAATTTCTGTATGGTAAACCCTGTACTTCATAAAATATATTTAACCGTGGTAAATTCTGAAGTAAACTGTATTGTTTCATTGGTAGAAATAAATAATTGTGCTATTAAATATAGAGTTTCACATTTCTTATTGAACTTGATAATTACTGTATTTTCGGTCTTGTGCTGATGGGGCCAAAAATTGTTGTCATGGAGAGAGACCAAGATATGCTCTCATGGAGATAGTAAGAATTGCATTCATTTGTTTTACTTTAAATCTTTCCAAAATCTTTCCAAGTGTGATTTTTATCAATGTGTGCCTCAATGTTCCCATTAATTCTGAAGTTATTTCATTTTCTAACCATTTCCCAAACATTTCTTTTCATATAATACTTCCAAATTGGCATCATTTCCATGTTTAAATTGCTTATAGTTTTTGGCTACTGATATTATCTCTATCATCAGTTTTCATTCCACAAACGAAATATCAATCATTTTGCCCAATATTTCATTATTTTGAAACATTGAATACACGTTTTAATTGGCAGTTTAAAATGATGCTCATTAACTAAGTCCAATATTCAGCGCCCCTTTAATATCTATTTAGGGGCAAATCAATACTAGACTTAGCAGGTCATCTGATTCTCAATTTGATTTTGATTTGAACTGATTCTCAATTGGGACCCATAGTGACTTTGCCAATTTCTTGACTCTGTTGAAAGCCCATGGTCCAATCAACCGTACCTCCTTATCTTATGATGACCGCACAAAATGATAGAGCGTTGGAACCGACTGTGCCAAATGATACGGATATTGCAGCTATGTGTGTCGTGTTTTCAAGTGTTATTTTATATATGTCCGACAAATCAAATTATGGTTTTGATGCTATCTAGATGGATTTAATAGTATCTATATGTCTCGTTCATTCATTTGACCAATAAAAATCATAACTGCCTGGAAATATGAATAAAATATGTAAATAAATGAATTAAAACGTCAAATTAAGAAGCAAAAGTCTTTTCTGGGTCACTGCGAATGGCATGATTTCCTCGAGTCTCTTCAGTTGCAAGGCAACCATACTGGGACCGATTCGCGTCGTTCCACTACTGCCCTTGGTGGGGGCCCGCTACCATACTATATGACTCCCGGAGTTTACTAAAGCACGTTAGTGGAGGAACCAACCACAGTCTCACAATCTGTCTCCGGCAAGAGCGGTCAGAGAACCAACCCATGCCAAGGGCCGGTAAACGGTTGGACCTTCGGACCGGGTGTCCGTAGTGACAATGATCAACAACTCCGTACCTGGGGCTCGAACGCGGGACCTCCGTATCCCACGACGTTCAACCGCAAAGTAGCCTCAGTCTACGCCACTAGGCTACCCTGCTTAGGTGTCAAAACTGCTAAAAAATAATGTAGTTGTTACAATTATTTGCTTGGATAAACATGATATTACATTTCTTAATTGATTAATCTGATTAAGTTGGAATCGAAGTTCGACCAACGACCAAGGCAATGCAATCAACAACTCTTGCAAATGTGAACGGGAGTCGTAAAGACAGAAAGTACAAGAATCGTGATCAATGTAAAGTATAATATTTGAGACAGATCTTTGAATATCAGGAAGGAGAAACATTCCAAAATGAAGAAGAATCATTTAGAACATTTGATTTGTTGCCAATATATCAATTGCGTCTCAAATGAATGAAATAAAAGGTATCGCGGGCCATTTAAGCCGATGAGTGAAAATAATTATAATTGACGCATCTAGATCGCTCAATATAACGGTAAGTGAATAGGTTTGTGTAGATACGTCGAGGAAAATAAGCTATTTCGACGCTTGAAATAATCTGATTACGCTTATTAATAATTACGCGTGGCTATTAAACACAAGTGTTGTGTAGAACAAAAACAAGAAAACTGAACGACCTAATAGGAACTGCACTTCAGTTTTAAAGTGTTCAAGATATTTCCACATGTTCAAAAACACAAAATTTATATTTTAGGCTATCCATTGTCAGATATCTCCAATTCATATTACAGGGAAAACATAATCATGTTTCCGAAAAGAATTTACACTCGCTACTCAAAAATGAGGCACGGACACAAGTACAGAGAATAGCCTAGTGAAGGCATCTATCTAATAGTGGCTTTTCCATATAGCTTTGAAATCTCGTTAAGGTCTCATTTAATGAGATTTCAGGAGATCTGCATTTTTAACCACTAAAGACTAACATTTTCTTCTATTTGAATTCTGTGTGTAATTTTCTATCAAAACAACTTAGTTTTTGCACTGTTATTTACCTTTATTCAAATTCTAGAGATTCTCAAGTTTTCAAAAAATGGTCGGGCTAAATCCCCATTGACACAGTAACCCTACTATCACACCAAACTAGTTCTCACTACGTTCTCGAAAACGGGCTTCAACTGTGTACGAACGGACTGGACGTACTTAGAACCGTTTGGAGTCTATTTACAAACTTCATCGAACGTACTCGAACGGGTAGGTCCTCTAGAACTTAGAACATGCTCAAAATGTTCTCTTGGTCGTCACGTTCTACAATTAGAACGAGTGACAACCTACTAACGACGAGCTGGACGTACTACGAACGGAACCGTCGTACTTCAATCCTACTAGAGACGTTTTTAGAACGAGATGAACTGTCTGAGGACGTATTGAGAACGAGGTAGAACTAATTGCAAGCGTGTTAAAACTGATTGCAAACGTATTTATCAACGAGTTAGCAAAAATATAGCTATCACACCAAGCAAGTTGCCACTGCATTCTTCAAAACTCGTTTCATACAGTTCGTAAACAGACCGTAGAACGTTGTAGCTACGTTCATTCAGTTCGCACACAGTTTAAAACCGATTCGGCAACGTTTTGACGATCACCAGAAAATTTTGAGCATGCTCTAAGTGCTGTAGGACCTACTCGTTCTAGTAGTTTCATGACGTTTGTAAACAGATCCCAAACGGTTCTTAGTGGGTTCTTAGTACGTCAAATCCGTTCGTGCACAGTTTAAGCCCGTTTTCGAGAACGTAGTGAGAACTAGTTTGGTGTGATAGTAGGGTTAGAAAAGCTCGGAGTAAAGCGAGTAAAGCGGGATATTCGGCAAGAGCGCCAAACATTTTTAAAGCTACTTTCACACCAACGGCGAATGCCACGCTTTAAATCGGCGAGCAAAGCGCTGTCATTTTTGTTTACTTTTCCAAAAATATCACGATCTCCTAAGTAATGTTACGCTCTGATACGCTCTGATACGCTCTGATTTCCCGACTTGTTACGGATCCTCACGCTATGATCCCGCTTCGACCAGGCTTTGTTACGCTTAAAATCACGCTTTGATAATACGATTGCCAAGCTCTTTGTGCATTTTCGAGATCGCCTTTATCATGACGCTTTTGATCAAATGGCTGTATAAAGATGCAGTAGATCCATAAAACCATTGAATCTTTGACTCGAGAAGACAATGGCAGAACAACAAGATCCAGAATTTCCAGATGGACCAGATCATGACCAATCTGAAGAAGAAATGATGTTTGTCGCACGGCGTGAAAGAGCGTGAGAAAGCGTGAGGAAGCTTGTCAAGCGTAACAAAGCTTAACAAAGCGTATCAATCCTTGATTAAAGCGTCTCAATTCGTTTAAAAGCTTGAGAATCCTTCATGAAAGCGTAACAAAGAGTGTCAGATATTGATGAAAGCGTCTGACCTCGTGTCAGATCTTCATGCCAGATCGTAGCAAAGTTTGAGACATCTAAACGAAGCGTGTCAAGTGGTAACAGACCGTGACGAGACTGGGGTCCCCGCTTTGAACCAAGCTCTGTTAAGCTTTCCTACGCTTTGAGTCAAGCTTTGCTGAGCTTTATTACGGTTTGTTAAGCTTTGATACGCTCTCGGCGCTTTAATCATTTCGTAACGGAGCGCCCAAAATTTTTAAACAGTTTAAAAAATTTTGGCGCTCTTGCCGAACATCACGCTTTACTTCGAGCTTTTCTACGACCTATTACGACCCCGACGCTTTAATCAAGCTTTGTTACGCTTTGGTGCCGCTTTATAAGTCCCTTTAAAGCGCCATGCTTTGCTCGCCGATTTAAAGCGTGGCATTCGCCGTTGGTGTGAACGTAGCTTATTAGAATAGCAAATTATCTTCAACGTGCCTGGTTTCTAACTGCTCTTTGTTCGTCGCATGTCAATGGATTCAGGTATGTACGTGAGAAGTTGTACCAAATAGATTTTCATACACATGCAAAAGTTTCCGAAGCTGGCTCTACATGTATACTGCTATATCACGTTTTAAGACAATATATTACTTCCTTATGCAAATGTATACTTTCTTCGAGAATACTGAATGTGGAATATCATATAAATTGTAGCACACCTTGCAACAATGTCATTATGAGGGTTATTTCTAATGAAAGAAGTTTATCATGCGTTGAAATTAAGTTAGTAGTCTATACAAAAAGTGAATACTTTGTATTTGTCCCTACAAGGCAAAGGCAAACCTTTTCAGTTATACCCCAGTCACATTTGTCGTACGAAGACCGTGCGTCGACCGCAGATCAATTAAATCAGTGTATTTCTGCGGCGAGCGTAGGAAAACTACGCTCGCCTTGCGGCCTCCGTACGGCGTATCCAGTTTTTTACAGGCCGCAGGGTCGCCATAGAAATTATAACTCGGAGTTATAATATTTGTTCATTTCTGAGGTCCCCGTAGAAATCAATTGGCTCAACAAGATTGAATCATTATTTGTCAATGTTTTACGATCACTTTTCATTTGATATTACATCCTAGCACTATAAATAACATTTATAAATTGTCCCGATTTAAATAAAATGAAAAAAAAAATTTATCAACAGAAATTTAAAATTCACCGTGCAGCTGCCGTGGGAAATGTGACTGTAAAAGTATGAGAGCGCAGAAATTCCACGGCGAGCGTAGAAATGTTACTGGCCGCAGAAATGATAGACCGCAAGGTCGCCGTAGGAAATGTGACTGGGGTGTTAGGTTAGGTACTAGTTTCTACGGCTAGCGGCCTGCGGCCTGTAAAAAACTGGATACGCCGTACGGAGGCCGCAAGGCGAGCATAGTTTCCCTACGCTCTCCGCAGAAATACACCGATTTAATTGATCTGCGGTCGACGCACGGCCTCCGTACGACAAATGTGACTGGGGTGTTAGGTATAGTAGAGTGAATAAGGGAGGTTGAAAGAATTTTATGGTTCCACATCTGGAATATCAGAACTGGTGAGAATGGTGATTCGGTGATTATTTCTCATAAAGGGTAAAGAGTGGAAATCTGGAAATCTTATTTTTCTGCTTGGAAATTTGAGTGTACGCATGTTCGTACTTTGCGTACATGTAGCTACGTCACTGGGTTTTCAGCAGGGGCTAAATGCGGTGATAGTATGCACAATCTAGTCAATCTATGCCACGTAAAGAATTTAATGAAACAAATTGACATTATAAATTGTATTTTTATGACGATAGAATACAGTTATAACTAATAATCTATAATTGTAAATATCAAGTGTCGCATAAGCTGACGTCAGTTGGAGGATAGTGGTAACATACTGGTACTTCTATGAAGGTATTTTATGAGTGTAGAACAATACAACTGTGATTACTCGCTAAACTTCTTGTAAACCTTGTAGTAGTTGATTGGCAATTTCTTGTTAAAGTTATTTTGACTACTATACAGGGCGTTCAATCAGGACTGATAAAAATGCTGTAACTTTTTTAATTTTTATATATTTCTGACTAACTTTTCTAGTGTACATTGTTGAGTATTGTACTGATGTACTGTGAGAGTAACAAGACTGTACTCTCACAGGAAGGTGGTACTGGGTGGAGCCTAAGGTGGTTCGTCGTGGGTCAGGTCTGCACGAAATTTTTGTCTAAATAACCGACTTAAAATGTGAATATTTTCATACATAATTTTATTTTTAAATCCATTTTGACAGTTGGCAAATAAACACTGGTACTAAGATACCTTGGTAACACCTATTGATGACATCAAAGAGCAAATTGTAAGGTGGAAATGACATCATGGAGCAATTCATAAGAATACATTTATATATTACGGGGAGCCCATGATATCACTGAGCAATTTAAGATCAGATGACTTCATGGAGAAATTTCATCACACGGACTCGGCAGAAATTATCATGAACAACATGACTACTGAACAAAATATCAATAATATTCAGCATCAGATTAGAAGCAGCACCAAGACGGTATACTCCTAGGGAATATCAAAATACGATACAATAAAGGACATTCATGAAGCTTATGGAAAGGAAACAACAACTACCGCTGGCAAATATCGTTGGTACCAATATTTCAAAGAGGGAGAAAGTCAGATAAAGATGAATCCAGACAGGGGTGACCAAAGACTGTGACTTCCCCTAGTCAGATTACTACAATAAAAGAAATATTGGCTGAATTCCTATCGGAAAAATTGCAGTCATGACTGATTCAAGTGTTGTTCGCACACACCATGTAACTCATAATGATTTAGAGATGACATTGATGTGTGACAAGTTGGTGCACAAGCAATTGACTGTGACTGCGGAGCAATATTCACATTTTAAGTTGGTCATTTTGAGACTTTTTTGGTGCAGACCTGATCCACCACTAACCACCTTTGGCTCAACCCAGCACCACATTCCTGTTAAAGCAGTCCTGTAACTTTTACAGTACATCAGTTTAATACTCAACAATGCACACTAGAAAAATAAGTAAGATGTATGAAAAAATAAAAAAAGTTATATTTATCAGTACTTTTTGAACGCCCTGTACTTGCTACTTCTAGCAATTTCTTGTTTACAAACGTTCTAATACTACTAGCTACTTCTGTTTCTTGCAAACGTTGTTTTGATCAATGACAACTTCTAAACGTTATTTTGACGTGCACAGTTTCCGTTGAACGTAGTTTTGTCTACTCGCTACATGTGTTGCTTATAAACGTTGTTATAACTATTAACAATATTCTTGTAAAGGCTGTAAATGTTGCTTCGACAACTAGAAAGATCGTGTACTAATGACAACTATTTGTAAATGCAGTTTCAGCGCCATTTTACTTTTGAAGAAGTTATACTAGTATATCTTTTGCTATAAATCTATATTTTGCAATAAAATGAGAAAAACAAGATCTGAGAGTCCGGCATTTCGAAAAATGTGTTGACTGTTGAGGTGGGGTCATAAGTTATCCATTGTGCGCAGAGTCTAGTCATAAACTACGAAGACGAAACTCTCTTTTAAGAAGCGAAGTCGAACGAATGCAAAGGGTAATTAAAGTCATAAAGAAAAATACACGGCAGTTTTGTCATCTAAGAACTATCATTGTCAAGATCACTATCTGACCTTCATACTGGGATAATGTCAGCTCATTTAAGAGGATATCGAAGGTTTCTCATTTTGAAGCAGAGAACTCAAACGTGATAATTTAGAATCCAGTTTTAGGATTGTGAACTGACCTGGATGACATCATCAAAAAGTGTGTAGAAAACACCCTACTGTTTCACATTGAGAGGTCAACGTCTCATTCTGAATAGAAATCCAAGACTTAAAAATGGAAAATCAAAATTAAACTAGAGAAATCAGAACATCTTTCCTCTGTTAAAATCGCAGTTCAGTGAAGGTCTTGCACAATGCAGATTATTAACATTTTTATGTGTTTTCTATGGCTTTGATTTGTTAACATTATTTTCACTAATGCTAATGGCAACAACACTACTTTTGCACATCCGATCGAACAAAACTTGCTTGACCAAATCACTCAAAGCCAAGTAGTAGCAGATTTTCTATAACAGTAGTAACATGACAATTTTTGACAATTTAAAAAAAAATATTGAGACTTTTGAAATCTTTGCATCAATGCATTATACTATAAAATTTGAACCAAATTGGACAACCCGAGTCATCGTCCGAACACACTAATAGATGGATGAACGGACGGGCGAACGTCTTCTCTATATCCGTACTAGAACTTCGCTGGGACATGAAATAACACTATTTAAAAAAAGCTACAATTTTGCAAATTTTAAGTTAACTCCTCGAGTGCGTCAAAATACATTAAAATGCGTCAAAGTCCAATCAAAGTGAATGTAATGACATTGAGAACTTCAAGGTATCGTGACATTAAGAAACACTGTTCATGACATTTGGCGTAATAAATGTATAAATTGACAATAATTAGCCTGGGCTTATTACCTATAGGTGTTTAATTAAAGATTGTGAAGAACATTATCTCAGAAATATTTCATCAGACAGCCATGCTTCCTCAAGACACAATTATGAGGAAAAAATTAGATGGAATGTGCTTGAGAAGGGAAAGTCATTTTTGATTGTCTCCTCAAGGCTACTTCTGTCGATGATAATATTGTCTGATACACTAACATAAACTACAGTCTAACAAGTTCCGGATGCTGACATGGGCAATATAATGCGAAATAGATCCATAATGACAAGGTCGTTGTATGTCAAAAAAATTTCTTGGACTAAACTATTTCACCACGTATTGAGGAAGTATTAAAGCGGTTTATTATGAATCAACACTGAACACATAAAGTGCCAAATGCAACAAGATGCTAATTGATAAGTTAGTATGCTACGTCTACTATGCCCCAATCACATTTACGTTGGCAGCCAGCCGGGAAGTGAGATAGACTAGAATTGACCCACTTCCTGTTGTGCCGGGCACGTCTTTGATTTACCGAGAGTATGGTCACATGAGATATGGGCACCATACGCCCCGCGTCATTGCGGTCCCCTGGTATTTCGGAAATCGGCGCAAATATGACCGAGGCATAACCATTACACTCGTAAGTGTATCAAGCGAAGGTAACGGCCGTCACCTTCGCATCAAAGATGGCGGACGGGATGTGTCGATTTCGATATTTTCAGTTTTCATCGAATTAAACTCCTTAATTATTGACGTAATGCAAATGATATTTGAACTAAACCCGACTTATATGACATGGAAACTCTGGGCATGATCATTTGTTCATATACATGCCTAGGTGCCACAGTTCAAGGATATCTTTCACCGAAGGTAACTGGGATTTTGGACTGTGAACTGTGGCGCCTACGCATGATATATGAACAAATTATAATATTCCGAAGTTCCAATGTCATATGAGTCTGATTTGGTTCAAATATCAAAGTATTACGTCAACTATAAAGTAGGTTGATTCGATGAAAACTAAAAATATCAAAACCGACACCTCCCGTCCGCCATATTTGATGCGAAGGTGACGGCCGTTACCTCCGCTTGATACTGACCAGTGATTTGAGGTCACACATTGTGTGTAAATTGTCAAGCATCTTGTAGTTAAGCATCATCATATAGTTAAGGATTTAAGCCCTGGACTCAGTGCAATATGGGCGGAATCATTTCTTAAAAAGGGAACTATGCATCAAGTCTTGAGCTTAAATTCTTTTCACACATTGCAAAATATTTTCTAAATACGAAATACTAAAAGTAACCTAAAACACAAGTTTCAATCACTCAAGCAATTTCAATCACTTGTCACCTTGACAACCATTCAACGAATGGCCTTGGGTGGGTTATTGATTATATAATGCAATGAAGTTATATGAAATACTGTGTTCGGATTGGCTGGAATCTGACACGCCTTATGAAGTGGCCATTTTAAACGGACGAGATCCGTCACAACAACTAACAACTCTTTCCACCTGATAGATCTCAAATTGTGAGTCCTATTAAAAGAGCATCTTGCGTTGTTAAGCAGAGATACGATCCGATTGTTAGAATAAATAGTTTCTAATAGTTTCGAAAGTGGTTGCCAAACCAGAAGGCTTGTTTAAAGCTGACTACAATGTAACTCACCTATCACACCAAGAAGGAAGGTCAGGGAATATATTCCTGTGACAATCCCAAACTCTACAGGGTCTATATAGTAGCCTTTTACACCGAAGATGTTAATCCCAAAATACTTGGAATTAACAATACTGTTGAAAACGTCTGCGGGAAGATGCGATCTGTTTCCCACCAGGTTCTTGAATAAGGATTCGTTATTTGACATGATGGCCTTCATTATACCAGCAATGTCAAGCGGAGTTGTAGAACGCTCGTTGTTCCGAGTTGTCATGTCTACAAAAAAAAGAAATGAACACTATTCACGTTCTATTCAGGTTACCTGTGTATATAGCACAAGTGATATTCTATGAAGCCCGAATGACTATAGTCACTGTTCCACAACTAGTTACTTTGACGGAACGTCAATGTAACAAAATGGATGAACTTCCTGGATATGAGTTTTTTGTTTTCTCGATTTAAACGTATACGTATAAGTCATGTTGCGGATTATCATTTGGCACAAAGTTAGACAATATTATAAGTTATATTGAATGATTTGAAGTGCAATACAGGATATATTCTGCTCGAGAAATTCCGTATTGGAACGAGACGAAGTCGAGTGCCAATACAGAATATCGAGACAGAATATATCCTGTATTGCACTTCAAATCATTCAATAAAGTTTTTATCGCGTAATCCTCTGTATTGCTACTGAGATTGTCCCCTCCGTACCAATATTTTCTGTATTGCGACGAAAATGATCAACGGGGACAATCTCAGTAGCAATACAGATTGGTACAACACAAGAGCTGACCAATCAGAGGGCTTCATTTTACAGATCATACGATAACAGTCTAGCTTTTAAAAATGCTCTCGGTTCGGAATTTGATATTTAATGGTAAACTAAATTGAATTGATGTAGTCATCACTGGTTTTGTAGTTTTACAATGTAAAAACGCACGTGGATTGTTATTTCCTTTGGTACTTTTTAAAGATTTTTACTAAACTATGAACTCGATCAGCTTATTAGTTTCATTACTTTCACTAGAACCTAGAATGACCTTTGGTGGTTTGTTGGTTATGTATTGCAATTCAGTTATATGGAATACTGTGTTCTGATTGGCTAGAATTTGATACACCTTGGCTTGGTATGTGTGACTAAGAGCGAAGATTTTAATCGTTTAGCTCATCTATTCAAAAAGCTTGCCAAAGCAGTTCCTTTAATATAAATGTTAAAATCATATTGAGGGAAATATTACGTTATTATTGGGGGCTAATTTGTCGTTTCTCCAATAACAGGAGACAGAGAACAGGAACTAAATGATTATGTCTTTTTTTTAATGAGTGTCTTACGAAACGACTTCATTTCCTTCAAAAATAAAACTTAGAATTGATGGCGGCGCAAAGTGACCATACTCTTTTCCCAGTTTGATACCTTTGAAATCTAAGATGCAAAGTGACTTCAAACTATATAATTGATGAAGATCGAGTGACCCGTTATGTATATTGTCAGGCTAATGCTAAAACGAATCTTCAAAAGCAAATTCATAAACAATAGACATATAGTCGAGGATGTAAAATGTATTGACAAATATGGGCAAATCTCCCTCTTTGTATTTTAAAAGATATCAGATTATCATGCGGATTTAATGCTGTCTCCATAGTAACTTAGACTAGAGATATATCTATCTGTGATTTGGATAACTATATTCTTTGTAATTATGGTGATCTGTCTATTCTGTATGCATATATTCATATCCTGATGTTATTTCCAATTGTTTGAGCTTTAGATTAAGATTAGATCACGATCAAATCTTGGCTTTCATCACTAAGATATTAGGCGCGAGTTAGGCCCCCACGACTAGAGATTTTTGATTATAATTTTCCTAACCGTACGGAGATTTCCATCAAAAGGATCATTGGACATAAAGCAGGCCCGTAGCCAGGGCAGAGCGATCGCCCCCCCCCCCTTGCCAAATATTCTTTCAAATTTCCCTCCTTTCCATCAATGAATTGAAAGACCAATGAAACCTTGTGCTGAAGATGACAATGGTGTGTTCACTCCAGTAAACGTCCTTATATACGGCATTGTCTTTTCCTTAGACTGAATTGAATAAACGTCAAAAGTGTCTATAACGTGTAAAACCATAACAAAAGCAATGATATCTTCTTAAGATTATAATAATGAAATCTTGATAATGAAATAATAATGAAAACATCTACGATGATAAAAATGCAAGGTTTTCACACTAGAAAGTCGAAATACTACAAACGAACCGTTTCGGTAACCAGCGTAATCGAGTGGATCACCAGTGTAAATAATGTCTGTATACCTTCGTTTGCTATGTCAGTACTTGTTGTTGGATCAGCATGTTGAAGTCTGCCATGTGTTGTTAAATGAACGGTCGTCTCAGAGGAAATGTTGGAAACATTTTCCGTAGTCTTCAGATTCTCCGTCGCTGAAACATTATAGCACAATAAATAAAGTCTACTGTTCAATTACAAGAACATCAATTCCCTCAGAGCCACCACCGAGTTGTTGAGAGAATTTGATGAAATACACAATAATGGCTATATGACATAATGAGCCCTTTATACCGTGTTATACAGGGTGGTCCAAAAAGATAAACTATGATTTTAAAGATGAAAAACACATGTGGATGTGGCATCAATTCTTCGTCATCTCAGAAAGTTTGTGACCAGTCATGCCAATGATGAATGAGTTGTTACACTTTAAAATCAGTAACATCTTTTTGTACCACCTTGTACTTGTTTAAGGTTGGTAGCATCGATACGTTAAATGATATACACCTGTTAAAGTATATCCTGTAACTACGCATGAAATATGAGATAACTATGAGAGCGTTTTTGCAGTTCATTGATTTTATGCCGTTGGCAAATGGAAACTCTTCTATGGGACGCTCGAAATTGAACATGCGTGATAAACAGTCATGAATGCAACTGATATGGACTTATACAAAATGGAAGATTTCAGAGGGTTATACGCAAATGAATCACTGCTCAACTGCCCAACCTCATCTTGGAAGACCAAGGTATGGCGTATGTAAATCAAACTGGTAAGCGAGTATCGCCCAACCCCTGCGTCTAAATGGACCTTTCCTGTATTAGAGAGAGGGTTGTTTGGAGATTTGTCATTGGAGATTTGTTATTCATAGATCAGTACTGTAGGGGGCAGAAGGCCCTTGTCAGTTGGATCAAGCCAAGCGCAACTGTATAATGAAGCCCCTCAGACAAACGACACAGAAATATTCAAAGTTAGTCATGCATGTCAGCCCAGCACATGATACCCAGTATTAAGTACCGTTAAGATTATTACAAGACGTATGGTTTAGTATTACTATAAAGTCAAGCATATTTCAGTATTTTAGTCAGGTTCAGTAACTAAGTCAACATTCGAAAACAAATATATCTTTGATTTCCAAAATACATTTTAACGTATTAATTTTGAGTACATCTCGAATCCATTCTCAACAAAGAGTTCGCGAAATAAGTTTTCGAAATATTTGAGCTCGGGGTGATAAAAGAACGTTAAGATATACCGCTCCTTAACAAATGACGATTCTCGGTTTGGAGAACGAAGTTCATCAATCTAAATGAGCATTATCCCTGCTTTGGACAAATTTGATTTTTTACATAATATAGATTTGAATGTCTTCTTTTGAATAGTCATAATTTAATTTGGGTAATATTTCTAGATTTTTCGCAAAAAAAGTATTAGCGCAGTACACTGATGAACTTCTTTCCCCAAATCGAGACTTGTATTTTATTGAATCGGTCTAATTGAGCGTTATCCCTGCTTCAGACCAATTTGTTATTTTTACATCTTGTGGATTTAAATGTCCTCTTTTGAATATTCATAGTTTAATTTGGGTAATATTTCTATATTTTTCATGAAAAAAATTATTAGCCCAGGAGACTGTTCTCCAAACCGAGAATCGTCCTTTCTTTGGGAACAAGATATAGAATCAAAAGCATATTCTTCTTATTTATTCACTGATATATGCCAATGAATGCTACATAATTATCTCTGGTTTAAATGATTTTGTAAACGTTGTTATCTACAGGTGCCATGTTTATAATAGAACAACAAAATTGAACATTTTGCATTTCTAAATTGATAAGTTTCTTGGAATACAACATGGTAAAACGATTTAAGTCATTAACTGTGTCTACCTCAGTGATTCCATGATAAATAGACAGTAACCGGGTCAATGTTTTAGGCTCAACCTTGTTTTCATGATTTTTAAACATGAGGCGACAATTATCTTGGAAATTACACTTCCAAATGTAAGCGTATCAACTCGTGTTTTTTCACAATTTTTGCCTTTTATCATGATGGATCGCCAAAAACTGCATGTACCTTTCAATGAGTTGATATGTTTTTAAAGTTAGAGATGTAAGCTATAAACTCAAACAAAAATTCAAACTACTTGCTATTATTTTGATTGCACAAGACGAAACCTTTTACTCACCAGGTTAGATGATAAACCGTTTCGAGCATTGATGATTTGAGTTAAACTGTGAATATCTGTATAAATGTAAGTCGGCATGTATTCGACAGTTAATGTACACATATGATGTATGTATCAACGTGTGACATAAATATCAATTCGTGACCATCATATTTGACTTTCGAAAATTAAGTTGGAAGCTACAGTGCACCCTATGCAGACAGAGCCTGTGGGAAATATTGGGTGCGGAGCAAATGAGCGGAGGGTGCGGAGCTAACGGTTATTTTTGAATTTAAATTTGGGATATTTCTGAAACTAAGCCGTTTTGGGACTTCAAATATACCAAGATATGTGTATTTGACACCAAATATCAATACAATTGTGAAAATAGTAGCGCAATTCATTCGATAGCGACGCAGTGTGCCTTAAACCTTTCCCAGACCTATATATTTTGAAATTATCCTTTTAATACTGAGTCCCCAGCATTCATAAAAAATGGTGTTCAAGGTGCACTATCTTTACAAATTATTTTTGCATCTTGGAAGCCAGGCAGTATCTGTGTGATTTCATAAAAATTCGGAAATTTTTTCAGATATGAGCCCCCTCTAAATATTGGGTGCGGAGCAGCTCCATAAACGTAGCTCCGCACCCAATATTTAGAGGGGGCTCATATCTGAAGAACATTTTCGAATTTTTATAAAATCACACAGATACTGCCTGGCTTCCAAGATGCAAAAATAATTTGCATGGGTGGTGTATCTTGAACACCATTTTTTATGAATGCTGGGGACGCAGTATTAAAAGGATAGTCTCAAAATATATAGGTCTGGGAAATGTTTAAGGCATACTGCGTCGCTATAAAATGAATTGCAATACTATTTTCACAATTTTATTGATATTTGGTGTCAAATACACATATCTTGGTATATTTGAAGTCCCAAAACGGCTTAGTTTCAGAAATATCCCAATTTTAAATTCAAAAATGACCGTTAGCTCCGCACCCTCCGCTCATTTGCGCCGCACCCAATATTTCCCACAGGCTCTGTCTGCATAGGGTGCAGTGGTGGGAGATTATTGAAAACGTCAATCACATTCAAATATCCGAACGACGTCACGTATTAACATTTACACTTTTCGTGCATCTCGAACAAGGCAAGGTTCTGTAATCCAGCAATGTGTATTTCGAAAGAAAAAGTTCACAAACATCAACAATTTTCATTGAGTAGGAGATTACATTTGAAATTACAACTTTCAAAATATTTGCTTTAACCAAGAATTTTAAGAACTTGAAACATGTTGTTAGTTTTTCAATCCGCATATCCTCATTCACGTTCTTTGACAAGGATGAATTCATTTGAAAACATGGATTTTCTTAATTATTCTTCAAAACTACCCTTGAAATATGTGTATGTAGGATATTACAGGGTACATTGACACGCCTTTGTTTGCTCCATATCATGAAAAAATAAATGCAGTACCATCTGTTAAAACACATTTATGGTTAATTCATGATAAAAATGACAAATAACATACATCCTTTGAAGTAGGGGTATACAGGGACATAGGGGAAATTCAGAAATGTAGGCCATATCTTCAAGATTGCTGCACCAATATGTAACAGAACACCAAAATTATCATCACGTTTGCTGATAGGTACTTAAGTATATTGAAAATAACAAACCAGAGGTTTACTTCAATTTTGGCACCATTCTCAGCCCCCCTTCTCAGTATATATATTGATGAACATACGCATTTCGAATGTTGACTTAGTTACTGAACCTGGTCTGATTTACTCTTCAATAACTTTAAACAAGCCTTGGTCGTATGGCAAAATATTTGACTCTAAACAACATGTATGACATGGATCATGTTCTTCGGAAAGAATTTTACTGGGCATCGAAATCAAATTTGCCAGAATAAATGTCTTGATTAATTCCTCCATCTTGGAAAATAGTTGCCATAGTTTTCTCCTGATGGCCATCGTGAATGATTGTGTTTTATGGATTATGGCGACGGCTTTGCAAATGTATGACGTTGACACTGAATTGAATTGCCTATGGATTTTGAAATGGATTTCGTCTATCCCACATCATTTGAGACAGGATGCTCTTTTATGAGTACTCATATCTATTTTTGATGTTACCAATATCTATTTTTGATGTTATGCCTATTGGCTATCAATTATTTCAATTTTTCTTCAACATGTATTGCAATTCAGTATTAATAAATTTTCCCTAGTATTCTGGTCATGGATTGTGATGTTTGCTCTCGATTGGATGGGGAGGGGGATGTTAGACATTATTTATTCTTTTCACGTTGGATCAAAGACTGTCGTGGTTTTGGGTCTAATTTTCTTATGACAGGTTGACACCGTTTGCTTTTCTTGTAAGATTTCTTTACAATTTTTGGTCCTCTCCCTTTGGCACTTGTGCTTAGATATTCGAATGTGGAATGTTACGACAACGACATTGTGAAATCATTGATCTCCCGATCAATGCAAAGTTTAAATGTTAGCCACGTTTACACTCCAAGTAAATTATTTCTATAAAGAATCTTTATATTCCAGATAGCCACAAGGGGATAACATGATGAACAATCTGAGCATGGTTGAACTATGACATTCCACTAAAAGAAAGAGATTAAAGAAAATTAGTAGTTCAACTGCCTGACGCGGTTTAAAATGACCACATTGTATTGGATATATACCCTATTCACATTTACGAAATAGTTTAGAAGACGATAGAAATAGATGTAATACCTCACTTTTGTTACGTAAACGGAACTTCAAAAAAAGTTAAGATCTGCACTTTTAACTCAGTGTGAAAGAAATGATGGTCCCCCAGGGATTATGGTCCCCTTTCTTAACGTCCCTCACTGGCCCTGATTGTGTATAAGATAATGAGGGAAAGAAATGTATTTAGGTCACCATATAAATCAATGGAGAGTAAGACCATAATTTGATAGCACCTCCTACCCTTTTACACCGGCCCCTGCAGAACAGTCAATGCAAAGAGCAATAAAGTCAATCTTCCTGGTATGAAAACATATCTTGCACGTCTTCAAATAAGAAGCTTGATTTTGTGACAGTGTAGTTCCAAAGATAATGGTGTTTGAATTTTGGAAAATTTCCATTGACCGCCATTATAAACTTCTATCAATATGGCTTTACTGAAGTGCCATTTTCTAATACCTCTCTAAAGACTTTGCAAAAAAAGTATTTTAATTTAAGGTGGCCTTATCTTTTTCCAGTGCCATTTGGATGGAAATGTAAAATAAACTCTTAAATCATTGATTCTGATCCGTTACTGATAGAATGTATATACTTTTGCAATATATTTTGCAATATATTTTAACTTAAGAAGCTCTTAACTGAATACAATTACGCGTGGCGTCCCTCAGGGCTCGATATTGGATCCTCTCCTTTTTATTATATATAAATCTATATTATATATAAATCTTATTTCAGTCAGTACTGTATCTTAATCAGTCATATTTGCAGACGATACAAATTTACTTTGTTCGGATAGAGACATCTATACCCTTACACATAGAGTTAATAATGAGCTATGTTCAGTTGACAAATGGTTTAGCACAAATAAATTGTCCCTTAATATCGAAAAAACAAACTACATGACATTCTCTACAAATCAGCAGCAGGTTCCTGTTGATATCTCCATCAAGATTAGAAATTCAAAAATCAACCGTGCGAGTTCTTATTACAACAAACTTTCTTCGTGTAGGCATTGATCAAAATCTATAAATTGGAAGGAACATCTCTCTCAAAAATTCAAAAACCTTGGGAATATTTTTCAAAACAAGACATCTTTTCAGTTTAAAAACTCTTTTGACAATATATTATTCATTGATCTACTCTCATTTTTTTTATTAATGATTTTATTTCACTTATTGAAAACAATATAAACAATTACATATAAAAGCATACCAATCGCCATGTGGCATTACAGGTTGCTTTAAGTAAATTAAACATAGTTTTCATGTGGCTTTAGATATCACAAAACAGAAAGTAAGTAAAATATTGTAAATAAAATAGATAAACAATATAAGTTTTTATTTTATTTTATTTGGGTCCAGGAGGTTGAGAGATGCTATATGAGTCAGAGTTTTAACTTTAAATTCTAGTTGGGTGTATATAACACGTTCCAACAAAGTCAGTTACTATGTCAATGAGGGTATTTTGAGAATCTCGACAGAGGGTGTTTTCAAAAATAAGATATTCTAATTGGTCATTTTGATTTGAACATGTGTTTGTATCATAAAGTAGGTTATTTTGTCTCAGTGCAGCCATCATATCAATTCTTTCATTTATATGGCGTGGGCAAGATAGGACATAGGACAAGGACATTTGTTATCATTAACTCCTGTAAAATTGTGAGAGAAAAAGTGATTTTTTAACATGAAATCAACCCTTAGTCTATTGATGATTTTCTCCTTATTCCTTGAAAGTTTGAGCTTGGTTGTTGGGATAAAATTCATATTAGGAAGTATTAATGAACGAACAGCATTTTTGAAACTAGAAATGGTTGGTAAATCTCTTACAGGTTGGCTTAGGTTGTTCCATTGCTTTATAAGGTTTAGGGCTGGTGCATTGAGAAATCTAGTTGTAACTTGAGTGGGTATTTTAAATGGTAAAGAGTGTCTTGTTGTCCTAGTGGCGGGGTTTTTATATATATCAAAAATATCAGAAATGTATTTAGCTACCATTTTTCTATTTATTTTGAACATTATTCGAAGATTTTTTTCTTTTCTTCTTTCACTCAGGGTCTTCCAGTTTAGGCACTGGAACACTTTGGATGTGTTAGGCCCATGGAGGACTCCAGCACACTCTACTCTCATTTGCAATACTGCATCCCAATATGGGGCACAGCAAGTAAAAAAAACTTTAGAACCACTTTTTAAAATGCAGAAAAGATTTCTTAGAATAGCTATACAATGCAAAAGCAATAGGGAGCATACATCGGGTTTCTTTGCCCAACTTAAAATTTTAAAGATATTTGATGATCTCCAAATTTAACACTAACTATGGAAAGAAAAGTATTTTAGTTCAAGGTGGCCTAACCCCCCTATCACACCAAACTCGTTCTTACCCGTTCTTGCCAGTCCTACGAAAACGTCGTCAAACGGGCTCAATCTGGCTGTGGTCGGGAAATATGTCTGAAATAATTAGCTTCTTCGTTCTTAAACAGTCTTCAATACGTCCATCTCGTTCGCAGTTCGTTCAGGTCGCACCACGTCGGTGTGCAACGCCGTAGAACGCGTCCCTTAGTCTAGAAGGTCATCATGACCTGATAACAGAACGGTATGGTCGCAATCGAATTTTGAATCGATTCAAAATTCTAAAATCCCATTCCAGTCTGAGAACGTTCATAAAGTTCGTAAACAGATCTTAGAAAGTTGCAGCTACGTTCATTCCGTTCGCACACAATTTAAAACCAGTTTTGAAGAACGCAGTGGCAACTTGTTTGGTGTGATAGCTATATTTTTGCTAACTCGTTCATAAGCAGTGTTAAATACGTTCTTAATCAGTTAAAACCCGTTTGCAATGAGTTCTACCTCGTTCTCAACACGTCCTCAGACAGTTCAACTCGTTGTTAAAACGTCCCTAGTAGGATTGAAGTACGACGGTTCCGTTCGTAGTACGTCCAGCTCGTCGTTAGTACGTTGTCACTCGTTCTAATTGTAGAACGTGACGACCACGAGAACATTTTGAGCATTGTCTAAGTTCTAGAGGACCTACCCGTTCGAGTACGTTCGATGGAGTTTGTAAATAGATCCCGAACGGTTCTTAGTAAGTCCAGTCCGTTCGTACACAGTTGAAGCCCGTTTTCGAGAACGTAGTGAGAACTAGTTTGGTGTGATAGAAGGGTTATATGGAATAAAACACCCTCTGATATCAAAACCCTAAAGAGCATCCCTATTCTCAAAAAGTCATTTAAAGACTATTACTGCAATCTATACTTGGAGGAGTAGTTCCTGTACAATCTAATCAGATGTTATCATGTCATACTGTTTAATAACTTAATATTGAAATTATACATTCCATTACTATACACATTTTGATTTTGATTGCTTGTGATTGTAGAGACCTTTAATCATTTCAATTAAATCAGTTTAATTTATCAATTATGTACAATATCATACTTTACACAATTACATGTATACTTCTTATAGTATTACACAAATCATTGTAAATACCATTGAGTGGCACCTAATACTCCCTCTTGGGGGTCATAGCCACTACAACCAGTCCTGTAAATATGTTACATTGATTTTAATAATTAAAAAATATATATATGATTTATCGTTTATTTCCTATTTATCGAAATTAAATGTGTCATAAGTGACGAACCGGATGTTGATTGATCTTTATTGTAGCCATACATGTACTTATATGAACAAATAGACAAAATAGACAAAAATACGTTATTGCGTCTTTCTTTGTAATTTATGACCCTCGTTGAGCACAACTTCAACTTCTAAAGGTTTTCAATTCATCATCGCCGCAGAACTTCGTTTTATATGCAAATTACAGTATGATTTCTCAATCGACACTAATATCATTATCAAATGACATTTACGATATTATATCAGACTACATCTAGAACTTTATTAACATGAACAGAAGTTCTTTTGAAAGTAGGATTATGCACAGTGACGTGTGTTTACTTGATCTATACAGCAGCATCCCCCCACTGTGATCTATATATGAATGTGACAATTATATCTACCTGGTGTTAGGCCACGAGGAATTATTAGATCTTAGGGTCGAGATGGCCGGTGTAAAATAGATTATGGTCCCCTGGGGATTATGGTCCCCTTTCTTAAAGGCCCTTACTGGCCCTGATTGTGGATACAATAATAAGGGAAATAGTTGTATTTAGGTCACCATATTTAAATCAATGGAAAGTAGGACCATAATTTGATAGTACCTCCTACCCTTTTACACCGGCTTTGTATTTCCCTACCCTGAAAGCCAGAGGCTAGCAATAAAAACTACCCGATGAAAAATATTGTTATGAGATGGCCATAGAAATAGCTTCTATGGACTTTAAATTCAAGGGAGTTTTGATAAGAAATAAATGCCTTGCAAAGGGGATTTGATAGCCAAAACTAGAGCTTATCGAAAAAACAAAATAGCATCCGCAACCGTCGCCATCTTGCTACCGAATATTAAAACCATCGTAATTATAAAATATTTATTGGGTAATTCCTATTGTACACATCCTAAGTTGAAATGCTCCGCAAAAATCCAGCTCGTGTATGAAAAGGGCCATACCTTCCATACACAGTGGCACTGGACCCCAATATAAAGACAGGAGGAGGAGGAAATTTTTATTCCCATCATATAAACCAACAAGGAGGTCAATTTGTATCCATATTTTACCCGTATGTTAATAGTAACACCCGGTTACTGAAAAGCGTATCAGTCACGAGTATATACATCCAAGAGCTCCAACAATCGAGTAAGAATTTAAGAAACCTTCGAATTTAGCAACCAGAACGTTAACAAAACGAAACCAAGTCGTTATGAAATTCACCAGATACACCCTATGCAGACAGAGCCTGTGGGAAATATTGGGTGCGGAGCAAATGAGCGGAGGGTGCGGAGCTAACGGTCATTTTTGAATTTAAATTTGGGATATTTCTGAAACTAAGCCGTTTTGGGACTTCAAATATACCAAGATATGTGTATTTGACACCAAATATCAATACAATTGTGAAAATAGTAGCGCAATTCATTCTATAGCGACGCAGTGTGCCTTAAACCTTTCCCAGACCTATATATTTTGAAATTATCCTTTTAATACTGAGTCCCCAGCATTCATAAAAAATGGTGTTCAAGGTACACTATCTATACAAATTATTTTTGCATCTTGGAAGCCAGGCAGTATCTGTGTGATTTTATAAAAATTCGGAAATGTTTTCAGATATGAGCCCCCTCTAAATATTGGGTGCGGAGGAGCTCCATAAACGTACCTCCGCACCCAATATTTAGAGGGGGCTCATATCTGAAGAACATTTCCGAATTTTTATAAAATCACACAGATACTGCCTGGCTTCCAAGATGCAAAAATAATTTGCATGGGTAGTGTATCTTGAACACCATTTTTTATGAATGCTGGGGACGCAGTATTAAAAGGATAGTCTCAAAATATATAGGTCTGGGAAATGTTTAAGGCATACTGCGTCGCTATAAAATGAATTGCACTACTATTTTCACAATTTTATTGATATTTGGTGTCAAATACACATATCTTGGTATATTTGAAGTCCCAAAACGGCTTAGTTTCAGAAATATCCCAATTTTAAATTCAAAAATGACCGTTAGCTCCGCACCCTCCGCTCATTTGCGCCGCACCCAATATTTCCCACAGGCTCTGTCTGCATAGGGTGAGATAACGTCCTGGTTGCTGAAGTGAGGGAAATCTCACTCAATTATAAGAGCTGCTGGACATATTTTCTAGCTTTTCAGTAACTGGATTAGTCTTGCTTAAAAGACCCTGTACTCCCCCCCCCTTTATCCTTCTCTCTAGGAGGTGACGGGGGGGGGGTGGATACAGTCTTTGAGCAAGACTATAACTGGATGTTACTATTAACATTCGGGTGAAAATATTTGGAGACAAATCAACCTCTCTGTTGATGAAAATTATTAGAGTAAAATATTCCTCCGGCGGAAGTTCATCTATTTTGTTAATGTCTTTATAACCAGTGAGTGTGGAAACTACTTGATATTTATCACAATGCAACTAATTTATTAAATGAACGGTCTATACATGACGTCTGGACTGACACGTTTCAAAACGTCCATCAGGATTTGGCACGTCTTTGCAAAGAACGACAAAGCAATGCGACATTCACAAACGACTGGCGCATTGAGCATTTTATCTAGAAGATTCAATATTCCATCATTGCTGTCAAGGTTATTTCAGAAATTGCTGGGACGGTTCGTGTAGTGTGACACCGGTGTCTTTGATCATCCCTTTCATTTTGATCGTATTCAATAATAATACAGGGTGCTAAAAAGTGAACCCTTGCAGCAAGCTATATCTCAATCATTACTTATATTGATGGGCTAATATTCTTACATGTTTAAGAGGAAGGTTGTGGGTACCATAAAGGTCACTCAGTCTTAAATCTAACAGAAGTTACATGGCACCAACAGATAAGCTTGATTTCTGGATGATGTCTTCAATTCATGCTGTTCTGGATGCATGACTGCTGCAAAGCAATGTTGAAGTTATTTACTACTCGTTAAACTTCAGAAACAACTTTTTTCTAAAAATGCATTAGAAATACGAAATACCCTTGATATGCTGGATAAAGCAGTGAAGTTGTTCACTGCTCGAAAAACTTTAGAAAAAACTTTTTTCTTGACACTGCTCACTGCTCGAAAAACTTTAGAAAAAACGTTTTCTTGAAAATAAAGAAAATGCATTAGAAATACAAATTACCCCCTGATATGCTGGATAGAGCAATGAACAACTTCAACATTGCTAGCAGCAGTCATCCAGAACCCATGAAGCGTCATTCAGAAACCAGGCATGTTTGTTGATGCCATATAATCTCTGCTGGATTTATGACTGAGGACCTTTATGGTATCCACAAAAACTTAAGATATTCCTCTCAAAGATGTAAGAATATTTGCCTATTAGTGTGGGTAATAACAGAAATATAGCTTGCTGGCCCCCCTTGTTGCAAGGGTTCACTTTTTGGACCACCCTGTATACTACTTTTAAGAATCAAAAATTGAAAATCGAGGCTAGAAGCTAAGTCATTATATATTGTGTCAACCTGAACTTTCTCCGAGGCACACAACGAGGTCTCTTTATCTGAATCAAAGGAACGTCTGCAGTGCTAGGGCCTATTATCATCTGAGAATGTTCTGAGATGAAATATCTATGATGGCATTGAGCGTCCTGCATCTCAATTTAGCCATGGATTTACACAGTCAGTCCGTGATTTAGCTCAACTGATGGTTTGCGAAGGAATGGAGTCATTAAACATGGTATTTTATATATAGCCATTTTCCTGCTGCGATATCAAGGAGGATTGGCTCCCAGGATCGAAACTCGATATTTTCCAACAATGAAAACGTCGAAATGTCGTTATTTTCTGAAATTAAAACCGACTATAAATTCAAAATAAACAGTTCAAAAGATTCGAACCAATATCTCGATCATTTCTTGTGAGTTTTGGAATTTTTCGTTTGGAAATAAGACCAAAATTCACGATTTAAATGTTGAAGTGAACAAAATGGCGGCTGTTTGAATTCGAATTTTGTATTACGACATACCCATATATGGGACAGAATATCGGTGGTGCACTCTGGGAGCCAATCCTCCTTGCTGCGATATGAAGTAAACTAACCGTCATTTTCATAGATTTATCCCGATTTATTGTCAATATTCGACGATAAAGAATTATTTATTAGTGTTATAACTACTGTTTAATACTTCTAACTTTTGACTGTTTAATATTTAATAAATAACCATGAACTAGCAAGTGCATTTTCGGGTCTGATTTTCTATAAACATGTTTTGTTGGATCGAATCCCATTAAGACACCAGGCCATCCCTGGAGCCCCCCCCCCCCCAGCATTGCTAATTGTATTTGGGTGAGTGGTTCGAAAGAAAGGGCTAGTTTGGTTGAGTTTTGAGACTGGTTTAAGGATTGGATTGGATTGGAAGGTCGAGCTACAAGACTTACTGATACTGCTAGGCCCCCAAGTCCAAAACGACCTTCTACTATGCTAATATGGGTTGATTCTAGCATTTAAATCATGAGGGCTCAAAAATTCATTAGATATGTCAAGAGGAACGTCGTCAAATCAGATATTAAAGATTATGAATTAGCCTAGAATGATCAAGGCTGTGGGAAGAGATTCGTAATCTCCTGGGTTTCAGACTAATACCAAATCTGATACTCATCACATATTTCTCTTTCTCAACTTTCTAGGCCTATTTCTTAAAAAGTTCAACAGTTTTGACTTTATTTCAGGATAATTCTTCAATGTCTAGGTCATGTGGCATAAAAATGAAAAAGTTCCAAAAAGTCTCCTTTTTAATTTTAGTGAACTTGAAGATTTCTGTATGTTACATCAATAACTCAGACCAGATGATCTCAATTCATTCTCTTTCTTACAGGAGACGGAAGGAAATTGTGGATCACTTCTGGACACCCGCGTTCGGAGAATGCGAAAGAATTGCTTCCAACATCGTTCACTCTCTGTCCCTTCTACTTCCTTAAGTTATTTCAAACCGAATAAATGATCTCATATTTACTGAAAATATCAGGCGCGAAATTCAAATTCGTTAATCAATAGTATTAGACTGATCTCTCACAGATCTCTCTATAATATCAGAGTTATTACTGATTGTTATTATATAGAATATAATAATCGCGTGATTAATGTAGATAACCAAAGAAAATTATTGTATGCTTGATAGAATCATAGAATTCTTTCACAACATTTAATTCTTTTGACCACATTTACATCTCTTTAGTTAATGACCTGCGACCAAATGAAGATTAGGAACGCAATCATTTATTGTGAAGACACATTTTTTACGTCCCGATAATCATTTATCCTGCAAATAGCCCCATTTAATAGTAGTTAACTCGAATGAGTTCAACAACAGTCAATCCAAAGAGAAGGTGGGCGTGGCACATTGATAAGTTACATGTAACCCGTATGAATTTTATTGATCTATGAAAAAAGGCACCAAACATGCAGATCTTCTTTAAACGTATATCGATTGAACAGAAAAATACAAGAAAGTGTCTCATGTTACTTTAATACACAAGTACAAGACATTTAGAAATCCTCTGAAACTCGAGGCTCTCGAGGCAATAACAGAGGTAAGATCCAAATTAGGCGCTGCAAATCAAAATAAACTGGGCAAACTTTAAACTAAAGAAAGAATTATGCCATCCTTGGAGCAGGGTATAAGTATTTTATATTAATTTTAGCATAAATGAAGTCCTTTAAAGAAGGTTGGAATTATACTTATGTTGGTCATAATTTTCATAACCCCTAATCCCTTAACATAATTTGGCAGTTGCCTCGTCAACTTCATAGCTAGTACAGGGTGGGCCATAAAATGGGACACTGCTTAATTGTTAATAAACATATTTAAAATCACATATATGGGGGATTAAATTGTGCTTTCATAGGATATATTCATTTATCCCACGATTATTGCACAATAACAACAGCCAGTGATGTTTCTGATATTATGGAGATAAGCCTATAAACCGCATATCCTTGAATTTGAATTTTGGATTTTTCGAGTGATGTGTCACATATCTTTTATGCTGCAGAAGTTATGACAGTTTTATAATGTGGTGTGGCAATTCAGCACCAAATAACATATTTTGTTAATTAACAATGAAGAAATCGAAAGATGTTCCATATGTATCTTTATGAGCAATAATAGCTCTCAGATTTTTGAAATTTTTGCTATCATACGTAATTGACAATATCATTGACTTATCATAATTTACTGATGTGCTTGTTTATTTTCATAACCTTGTTCATTTTAGCACAGAAACTCTGAATTTTTGGCTTTTCCACAATTACGTACGACACGCCAGGTAAAGGTAATTAAAATTATGAAAAATAGCGAAATCAAATAATTTTACCTAAAATGATGTACTAATGTGATTCAAAAATTCTCTTAAGTCAATAGTTGTTTTTGACGGTATTGTGTCACATGTCTTGTGTTAAGCAAAAAAATAATGAAATAATCATTTGCCTTATTATCAAATTCATACATCTACAAATATCAAAACTATGCTCATTATTTTTCATTTATTTTCATGATCTTTGGTTCATATACCGTTTTAAAAGGAATATATGTGAGTGTCCCATTCTTTGTCCCACCATGTTTATGTAATCATTTTTAGTTGTGTACGTTGTATTGTTTCGAGACTAGAAGTGTCACAATTGTTAAAGTAAAAAGCCATTTCTTTACTTACTCTGAGAATACACGCAAGAAGCCAGGATCAGACTTGTCAGCAGAATATGCAGGGATCCTCTTATCAAATCCATCATGTCATCACTCACTGAAAACATTTGCAAATTGTATCATTATTCTGAGAGTCCACGTCTGAATTTGCCATCACAATGAGTAAAGCCGTTCGTGTAATTTTGTATGAGAAGATGTGTTAGCTTAGAAGTTTTACGCAAGGCAACATTTCGATGTGTAATGAAGATTTATACATAAGAATCTGCATAACGGGCGATGTGTGCTGTCGACCATTTAAAGTAAATTTTACTTCTAAGTGCGCTCTTTGCTTATTGACGATTTTACCCTTCGTCCTGAAATTCTATTAAATATTTTCTTACGTTTTGTTTTTTCTCATGATATTCTAACTGTGCGCAATGATTGTTGCTTGTTTATGAGCGGCACTAGCTTTAATAAACTCCAATGTTTAATTCGCAACTGCTAATATAGTAAAACTACGCATGCCAGTCAGCGCAAATCCTCAATCAAAAGAATCTACAGTTACAATCGGAAATTTGCAATACCACTAAAGCAGATATCAATCGTTATACTTCTTTGGTTCTGTACTGATTTATTGTATTTTTCACCTTAAGGATTTAAAGATATAATCCCACTTATTCACCGAAAATATAACATTATCTCAGGTAATTCCGATTGCGCCTGTCAGTATGCTTTTGAAAGTAAAATGATAAAATTATATCTACAAACAGTGTACAAGACAAGACAAACTATATGTGGTTGATAATTGTCGTTTCACCATAATTAAACGGCACATTCAATGTAACGTATTAACGATGATCTTCTCTTTTAACTGACCCACGGTGCGATGTCTACTTCAATGGTGATCCACTCGATTACGCTGGTTACCAAAACGAACCGTTTTGGTAACAAAATGTCGGAACGTCGATGGTACGATTTTTCTTTTTTCCTTATATCACGCGTTGTAGGCGAAATCCCCACGACATTTTTTCTCACAAACGTATATCAGTATCATATGTTATAGAATCGTCGATTTAATTACTCACTTAAGTTACATAAACGGTTTTTCGAAAAACGGTTCGTTTTGGTAACCAGCGTAATCGAGTGGATCACCAGTGAACTTGTGGCATGCAGTTTGATTCACTGATAAACTGCGCGCCTATTTCAAAATGGCATTGGCAGGTAGCGAGGACACGGCTCGAAGAATTTAGAACGACCAAAATACTGGGAATGCAATGTCAGTTTCGTTCATTAGACAGTACCATTATGTGGAGACGAAGTTACGTTACAAGTACCACTGAATTTGTTCCCCGTTGTAAACCTAGTTATCTCAATATAAGGGTCCTAAGTAGTTTTCCTGTTAAAATGTACCGCGTCAGAGTTATGTCTGTTTATCGTCCTTTGCCGTTTATTCAGCCATTGTGCTTGTATATACTGAAAGATATACTAGGATTGGTGCATCTGGTTTAAGTAATGTAGTTTGTGTGTAAAACGATTACAAGCCTTATAGAACGTGATTTAAATTTTTCCTATCAAACTGGTCTGCGTGCTTACATTCATGTGAATTTCCCAAACTGCGTGCCTAAACACGGTGAGCATAACTACCCAATGTAAATCGTTCCGGACTTGTTTTTCACAACCATTTGGACTCATTTTGAAGGGGAATGAGATGAGACATTCATCAGAATGGCTCAAAAAGATTTACAATTCACTCGTTTAGTAAAATACATACACTAACTTGTACCTAAGACATTCCTTTTCATACCCACGTATCTATTTTGCCGATCGTGCCATCATAGATCATATTTATCGGCATTAAATAACAAAAAGTGCCAAAAATATGCTCTAAATCTCCATTAGTGTCATTTAACTGGGCTTAAACAAAAACATCATTTTATAACGTGGAACACTATCCACTACATTAAAGATCGTATTAATATTTGAAGTATCTGTACCTTCAATTTGCCATAAATGTCCGAAATGAACAAATTGGAGTTAACGACGGCGAATGGTCATTATTCTGACACGGACTTGTCTTGTAATCACTAGGTGAACGACTGCAAATTGTACACTTTTTGCTTTCGACGTGATAAAAATAACAATTTGAAATTGTCAATGGTATTCTTACGTTCTGTTGCTTGATAATTTGTCTATGCTTTTGAAAAAATTGCATTTAGTATGTTTTTGTTTTATAGGAGTTTTTGTACTTATTATTCACACATTTTGTAATTTCAGTTCCCCGAAACAAGTGACACGAATGTACTTTTAGAAGTGCAGACAAAAATATGTTCATTGAACATTTCGAGAGGGACCATCGCTCAGATTTATTTAGGCTTGACGTTCCTTTTCGTGAACATCCGATGTTGTAATTAAACTCGCTATAGTTAATAACGTTAGTACAGTTCATTGCTATGGGTCAATAAAAAGATGATAGAATCAATGTTTGTGCGGGCATAGAACGTATTTCGGTAATCAATGATGTTTGTATATATTCTTTTCAAAATATATTTGGGGCTCAAATTATTATTGTAAGTTTACAGTAAATCCTGTCTTAGTGGACACCTCTCTCGTAAAGAGGTAAAACCTATAGATTTTAGGCCATTGGATAATTAAGTGCATTGAAAGTTAAGGGGGCTTTACTGGTTTGATGCCACGTTAGCTGGTTCCATATTATTTTATCAGTGGATGGATTTTATTTCCACATTGGTTTTCCTTAAGTTTGAATTTTACAATGACTTTGTAATTAGTACTAATTAGTCCCACGTGATGATTATCCATCCTCCGGACACAGGCCTCCAGAATTCGTACCTCCTTCTTTGAAGAAGGAAGGAACTTGGATGATGTCTGGGACCATGCGTTTGGAGGATGTGTTTACAATGATCATTTAGTCAAAGAATGAAATTTTGTTCCGGAGGAATTGTAAAAATATATGATTGAATTTTTACATTACTTTCTGCTTTTTCATATATTTATATCCTTATTTTACCATTAGGCCAAGGTCTTATTTAGTACCCGGGCCTTAGTATGTGTACTAAACGAAACGACACGACATCTGGGGCTGTGCAAACACAGTAGTTTCATTGGTTGATTACCCTGCACGCAGAGTCTAGTTATAAACTTTATGAAGTCGCATAACCGTAATGAAGACGAAGCTCTCTTTTAAGAAGTGAAGTCGAACGAACACATTTAGGGTATTGGTTGATAGAACAGTATACCATAAAAGGCCAACGCTTAACACAATGAAATTACGAACGAGGCACGTATTACGTTCGCCCTTGCTTATGCTAAGCAAATAAGGAAGTTATTCACAATTATTACATTCGTTTTTAGAAATTAAACACACTTCAATGTATGTGTATGTATGTATGTATGCACATTGTATGAAAGTCCATATATTAATTGGCAATAAAAATCACTCATTATTTCTACATTTTCATTTGATTTAGTGGACCAAATTGCCCGCTTGGCAAAATAGAATTATTAAAGGATTAGGTACAGTATGGCAAGTGATTTTGGACATATCTTTCACAATGAGTACTTTGTGGGCATAAAAACAATGGTGTTTTCTTTTAAGTGAATCCAGAATTAGTTTGACCTTGAACTTTTATCGGGTGACGTCTTTAGACAAGATTGTCTGAGGAAGCAATTATGAAATGCTATCATTCTAGATCTGTAAAGCATTGTCAATGAAGGACCAAACCACTGGGGAGTATCGTGATGCAACAACACCGTGTTGTTGCATCAAGATGGCCAGACTTCCGGTTATAGATTTTCGTACGATATGTTGTTTCCCCAATTTAAACCCATTTCTAGGACGAGCTTTTCAATAACCATACACGTGAAGTTAGCGCACGGTCTATATTTAAAGAAACTCTCATTAGTATACATGTAGCATCATCAAGAAGCAAGAAGTTCACGGTTTTAGTTCCCCACTATTGATGCAACAACACCAAACCGAAGATGCAACAACACTCCTCTAGATTTGAGCAATGATGCAACAACACCAATTAATAGTATTATTTCAGAAGACCATAAATCTCGGGAGGAACAGATTTTTAAATGCTACTATTGCAACACCGGGCCAGTACCCATTTGCGTTCTTCTCAGGCATTCAAAATACACGTCCTGTGGGCAAAGATTCTTTATATGTATTTTCAAAAATTTATACTTATAAATATCATAATGTACTGGAAGTTGTTTTATAACATAGTTCAATCACCTTTAACATTGGAAGCATATAGTAACCCAGAATCTATTTTCATAAACACCTGTTCCATAGCTTGATGACCCTGATACCAGTTAGTATCATTCAAAATGGTGGACAAACATCTTTCGTTCTCGGTAAACACGACGAGCTTTTGGAAATTTTGCACGGCGCACATGTAGAAGTATTGTTCTCTTTGGATTCGTTCTCCCCGATTGAGTAAAAAGGTAGGTAATAGGATTTAGGTCCCGAAAAGGTAAATTGATAGGGGTACAGTAATCCCAGATTCCCCCTGGGCCCTCGGGAAATATCATAATGTCTCCCGGAATAAAACCAATATTGAATCCCTCTCAGTAAATAACCTCTATATAATAGCATTGTATAACTGCAATATCATTAAACCAACACTCATCGGAAGTTATGGCGTTTTGAAAACTCAAAATCGCTAAAGGTGCCCCATGTAAAGTCAATGGGAAATTTTTTTTTGAAGTGTAAAATACGACATATATACGACCGAGTACAGCTTAATTTAATGAAAGCCTTTAAATCACTGGTGATCCACTCGATTACGCTGGTTACCAAAACGAACCGTTTTGGTAACAAAATGTCGGAACGTCGAAGGCACGATTTTTCTTTTTTCCTTATTTCACGCGTTCTAGGCAGAATCCCAAAGACGTTTTTTCTCACAGCGTGCATCAGTATCATATGTTTTAGAAAATGTACATGTTTGCGAAAAAATAGCTCAGAGGACAACAGAATCGTCGATTTACTTCCTCACTTAAGTTACATAAACGGTTTTTCGAAAAACAGTTAAGATCTGCACTTTTAACCCAAACCGTTTATGTAACTTAAGTGAGGAAGTAAATCGACGATTCTGTTGTCTTCTGAACTATTTGTTCGCAAATATGTACACTTTCTTAAACATATGATACTGATACAAGTTTGTGTTAAAAAATGTCGTGGGAATTCTGCCTACAACGTGTAAAATAAGGAAACGAGAAAATCGTACCTTCCGGATGTTCCGACATTTTGTTACCAAAACGAACCGTTTTGGTAACCAGCGTAATCGAGTGGATCACCAGTGTAAATGAAGGGTACCTCAAAAGCAATCTAGCTTCAAAATTTGGACACAAAAATGTCTCGGTCAAATTCAAAGTTTTCCTTATTTTTGTGATTCTGACACTACACTTCAATTATATTCTTCGATATTGTGTATACTTGTAGCCAAGAGTGTACTAATAGTGTTAGCCTTTTGCCGTCAGAAAGTATTTTAACCCACTTTTGAGATATGGGTGTCCAAAAAGTAGATCAAAATAAAAAAATTCTCCAAATTTAACGTTTGAGTTATGAATAACATAAGAATATAATTTTCTCAGGAATCAGAATCTGCAAACCAAATTTCGATCCGACTTCTGGTTCGGAAGTTATGGCGTTTTGAAATTTCGATAAAAATCGATCTGATGGTATCCTGATAGAAAGTCAAGAGTAGCGAAGAAAATGTTGAAAAATCCATCCATCCTTCAATCCATCCTTCCTATCCTATCATACTATTCTATCCTATCGTCCCTTCTTATTCTATCCTATCCTTCCTATCCCATCCCTTTTATCCCTATCCGTTCCTTCCTATCTATCCTTCATATCCTGTCCTTCATATCTATCTATCCTTCCCATCCTTTCCTTCCTATCCTTCCCATCTTATCCTTCCTTGCTGTGCTATCCTATCTTTCTTCTCTATTCTCTCCTATCATTACATCCTATTCTGTCCTATCCCTCCTTTTCTATTTCATCCATCCATCCATCTTTTTCTGGATGACTCGGCTTAAAAAAGTCTAGATCTGGAGTCTGAAATTGAACTTGTTCAATTTCCAAAGTCTAGTTATATTAGTACTTTGTAAAGAATTTCCATACTATACGGTAAATCAAGGGGATTTAATTTAGAAAATGAATAATCTTTATTTTTCAGATACAATATCAATGAGGTTGGCTCCCGGGGATTCAATACTTAGCCTATGTATTTAGTTTACCTTGTATATCCTTTTAACTTTGATAAAGACAAATACATTAAGGAACCAAACAAAATACGTTTCATTCATGAACCACGCACTCACGCGTTTTATTCATTTCCCGACCAACACCTATAAACAGAACATAAAACAGTTTCTCTAGATATTCAATGATACATTATGTTGGCGTTTTTGCATCAGCACATTGGTGTTGTTGCATCATCGATAATAAACAGAGTGGTGTTGTTGCATCAATAGTGAGGAATTAAAACCGCGAATTTCTCGCTTCTTGATGATGGTACATGCATACTAATGAGAGTTTTTTAAATATAGATCATGAGCTAACTGCATGTGTATGATTATTGAGCAACTCGTCCTAGAAATGGGTTTAAATTGGGAAAACAAAATATCGTACGAAAAGCTATCACCGGAAGTCTGGCCATCTTGATGCAACAACACGGTGTTGTTGCATCACGATACCCCCCAGTGCAAACACTATAAATGAGAGGTGCATCCTCAAACCATTAACCGAACTTTTCGATAAGTGTTCAACGTTCACGATACAAAATTACAATTTCCATCCCCCCCCCTTGGTTGGGCTCAGAAAAAAAATTGGGCCCAAAGCCCCAAAAAGTGGGCCTTTTTGGTCATTACTGGGCCTTTTAAGGCCTTATTTTTTAATTTCAGGCCAAATTTTGAAGAAAATGGGCCTCAAAATTTCAAAATTTGAGCCCACTTTTGGATTTTAGGGGCCCAAAAAAGACGTTTTTTCTCTGACCTGAAATTTACCCCCCCCCCCCCCCTTGTTGGTTCCTAGATCCGCCCCTGGATAGTAATCCAACTCTGAGAAATGGAAGAAATACTTTCATACTTTCAAAATCTAAATTTTGGTGCAATACATTGGCGATGATTAATGCAAGTGGAATACACATTTTGGAATCAATATTTTTACATCAAGGTACTAACCGGGTCATTTATATAGATATTAGCAAACTAAGCATTGTTCTTGTGTCATGATTCTGATTAAATTGCACACCGTTTATTCGTGTATGACGGATTAATGTTTTAAATGCTGCAAATATGGCATTTAAATGATCTATTAACAACATTAAGAACAAAGCATCAACAGGCGGCCGTATCATTATTTTCACTGTTTGCAACGTAAATGTACATGAGATCGGGACATAGTATGAAAATAATTACAAATAATAACGAATCAAGTTGTTAACAATCCAGAGGCAAATTAGTAGATTTTAAACAGTAAATAACGGTTAAAACGAACTTTTTCTTCTCAACTTTCACTAAATTTCTTTGCATTAATATTAGCATACGTCTATTAGTCTAAATGTATATTAGTATTTAAAGCCAATAAAGGTGTTTGAAATCTTGCTCACATTTTTCTTAGGCAAATTAAAAATAGCGACGAGTAAACTTTTTAAATATTCCAAAATTAAAATAGCGAAAAGGCAAAATTTTAAAATTAAACTTTTCTCTCCACATGCATTCTTGCCCCTTGAAAGTATCAAGTAAAGTACATGTATCTGTAATGATTTCAAAATTCAACATTGACAAGTATCTCTTAATACATTTAATTAATGATAATCATTTAGATAGAATCACTCAGACAACTTCTTCCACTGTCCTCATCCACTCAAGGGAAAGATACCCGGTGATTTCAGCGGGAAGTGGCGTTTCGTTCAGTGGATGAGCTGCGCGCGCACGCATAAATGTGATTATCCAATATATTTAGGGGAGGGCTATTTGAAATAGTTTTTGGTCTCAGGCGCGACCCAGGGCTGTTGTCTTAAGGACATTTCGTTGAAAATGAGCCATTCGGCTGATAATTGGTAAGAGTTTGCGATATTATAATGTATAACTGTTACTCAGACACATATTTTGACACGATTCTGTTGGAAATAAGCTTTGAACCGAGAGATATTCACGATTGATATGCAAATTTTTGATTGTGCCATTGCTTTTCCATTGCACAATCCATGTATTGATAGAAGTAACATTAATAATGCAGATTGGTTTACCTTCAATACATGGCAGACACTACATATCGGTCTATTAAATACCAGTTTATCTAGTTAGTTTTATATTTCCATCCACGGCCTGGAGCCTGGGTGTGTTTGTCTCTTATGTGTATGCTTGTGCATGGACTTCTAATCACTAGCAGAATTTAACATGATGCAAACTCGACATTATAAGTCATGCTGTAACATTTTGACTTCGCTGGAAAACAATAGGGATTATTTTTCTTGCCAATCAATCATGAATCACAATCAAAATTTCAGACGGAATGATCAATCAGGCAATGGTCCAAATCAAGTTATAACATTATATGATATTCAGCAAGAAGTCCGGTAGAAATACAGAATATTTAAACATCAAAGCTGAAAATTAAAAGCTAATCTGTCAATTTTCTGTCTGCAAAAGAGCGTTTACATTTGACACAATAACAGACTGAGGCTTTGAAATCTAGGATTCCCCAGGAAAATATGACGTCATACTAATTAGCATAAGGATTTCCCTATTGGTCTGGGTCGAGCCTTGTTCGAAAACACAATCCATAAATACATGCTAATTTCTAAGGAGATAGGAAGTGTATAACGTGTTTATCGATTTTATTTAAATTAAATTGTTTAAGTGGATAAAGTGGTCAACACTTGCTTCAATTCATAGCGTAATCGACGGATGGAAACTGACCGAATTCCCGATATCCTACCCCATATTACTGTAAGCACAGTGACCTACAGAGGGCGCTATCACAAACAAGTACTGCACGAAACGATAAATTCCCGGGTATTGTAACGCCCTTGATCCACTGTAATGATTTGTTGGAAATATATCATGTTTATGGAGTTGTTAGACTTCCAAATGGTTTAACCTCAATATGCTAATATTTGCAAACGGCGTGCATATAAAAGTTTGTTTTATTTCATCAGAAAACGTAAGCGCCATTCCCCAACCCTTTTATCAGAAGAAACCGAAACTTGCCAGATCGTCTACGTAAGAGTAAGAAAATTTTATTTTCACTTGGCCAATCTGACTTTGATAAAAGCGCCTCTCCAAATATCATGACACTTCCATTCAGATTTAAACAAAATATCATTATCAAATGTGATGATAAAAGGAAAAACATTAAAGAAACTATAAAAAGGCTATTATATATAAAGGTACGAGTGACTCATTCGATAAAAGAATCAAAGACTGTAAAAATTCATAATCTTCTGTCTGATGTCATCTTAAGCTAAAAAATTGTGTTTAACATCGTCAATTTCCTTTCTCTCATTTCAATGGATTCCCTTCCACTAAATAATATTCTACTTCTCTTTTTTGATTTGCTTAAATATTACTCACAAACAATGAAATTTTGAAAAGTCTGCTATAGACGATTTCATGGGAAGTTCCTCCGATTTCTGACATGTGACATAATTTTTAGTTTCCCAAATGAAAAATACGAAACGACAATGGCCAGCTGGATGTTATATGATCCCCAGAAAACTAAAACCCGGAACTTACTCACTTCGAGAGCCATGTTAGATTTTGAAACTTATGGCTCTCAAACGGGGAAGTGGACAGCTGATTAATAGTGACCTTTGAATCACAAATTAAGTCGATCAGCGGCCTACTTTTGTTCCCTAACTATGTTATACATCATTATCATCCTTCCGTGCAAGTGGGCGCTGAAGTGCTTCCTTTTCGATCAAGACTTGTAATTGTTAGTCGAGTGAATGTTTTTACTGCCAAATTCCAATATGGCGTTTTCTGCTCGGACATTTCCGTAAATCTCCGGAGGTTGTCCGAACCTAAATCATTCTCAAAAATTCATTTCATTCGTTGCGTATCTCGCTCCTAGCAAACCGCCATATTGGAAATGGGTCGAAAAAACATTCACTCGATGAACAATTTACAAGTCTTGATCGAAAAAGAAGTATTTCAGCGCTTCAATACTTGCACGGATTGATGATACTGATGTAAGACACAGTTAGAGACCAAAAGTAAGTCGCTGAAATCTTTATTCATATTTTAAAGGTCACTATTATTCAGCTGTCCAAGTGCGCTGTGGGAAAGCTATTGTATCAAAATCCACATAGCTTTCGCAGGGAGTAACCCGGAACAATACAATAAAAGAAGCTTTCTCTCGATGCTTGAGAAAGACAAGAATTTGATGCCAACAGCAACTGGCCTCATAAAAGATGGAGACGATATCAACCTATTTGGCCATGAAATGGACAGTGTCTCCGTTGCAAAAAGGCAAGGTAGATGGCAGTTGTACGCAGCTAGACTAGCTACTAGCTACAAGTTGTTGGAGTAGATAGTCCAGGGTCTTGAAGCAAGACTACTCGCAGCTTGAGTCCGCGCCGTGTGACCAAGGAGGATTGGCTCCTAGGGTCCCAACCAGAGGGGGAATAATCCCAGAGTTCAAAGATGACATACACTTATAATGTAAACCTGTATTGAGATGATATACACTCTTTGATTGGTCAAAAATCCAATCTTGTAGAGAATCGATCCAAACTTGTAAAGAATACTCATAAAACAACAGCGAACATTGAGAGATTCATTTCAATGGCAAATGAGGTCTGTTTATAAAATTTGTTATCGAATTCTAGTGTGTTTTGAATTTTCGTTTGGAAATAAGACCAAAACTAGTGATTCAAACTCTTACGTGAAAAAATGGCGGCTGTATGGATGATATACTAACTCTGAGAACGGAAGATGGGTCCGATCGAAATCAATGCCTTAATACTTGTATCCAGGTTCATTCTAAGGCAAATGGTTCTTTCGATGAAGCGGTAACTTAATAAAATATAGGTAACACCATAGTCGGGTACAATGTGAGCATTCTCCTTCATTGTTTATTGTGTAATTGTCCACGCGTCTCCGGAATAACAACTTTAAAGATACCGATATTAAAGATACGAATCAGTACTTAGCAGACATATAAAATATGTCTCTGGTTATTAAGGGGTCTTTGCTTTTAGGTAACGTATTCAGATGCGGCACAGATACTCTGTAGTCCCTGTCACTTCAACGATATTCGCATTTTTCATCGGGGTCTAAACGAGCGTGAACTTTATGCTATCTTGACAAAGTGACTTTTTATTTGTGTCCATCTTCCGTGTGGAATTATGTTTAGTCTTCAGCCAATGCATTTTGTTGTCCTCTATTGATTAGTAGATTTCGAAATGGTGCGTTACATCCTGTCGAAGCCAGGGATTTTAAGATTTGATTTGTCTCATATACGTATATCCTTAAAATGCAAAAGCAATTATTTAATTTTAACATGTAATGAGTTGTTGATGTAACGGAGATATAACAAGGTGTTAAAAAGCATGCCCAATCGGTCGTATAAGCAAGTAGTCCAAAATGCCGAAATTCTTTGTACTGATTCAGGGGCCTAATTTAAATAATTTCCTCAACTGTGATTGGCGCACGGGCTATCCCGCGCACTCCGCGAAGCATTTCTACGAATGAGACGCCACATATTACTTCGGTCTCAAGTTTGTCAAATGAACCCACGGGATAGAACGTATTGATTGAGCGCGGGAACCGACGATGCTTACACTTTAATCGTGAGATATAACAATTTCCCTTGGGGTAAACCCCATATCTAAAACCTATCAGTACATAATCCTTGCATAATTTCGGCCGAAGATCATATAGTAGCCTTGAAGGGAACTTCAATCTCTCGGGTGGTTACTTCATTCGCTGACACTAGCGATCTTCAGTCATCGACAATGGGACTGTCTAGTTTACCTTATAACACGGTCCTCCGGTAAGGGATACATGCCATCGAGATTTATAAATTTTAAGTATTTGAGCATTAAGACGAGATCATTCGGCGTCTAGTTATTTTGAGAGTAAACTATAAGTTAGATCATCCTAGGTTAGATTTACATCCACAGGCAGGATAAAAAATATGTTTTTCCACAGAATGATCTTGCTAAAATTACACAAGGGAATTATAGGGACCATAAATATGTTTTGCTAAGTTGATAAAATAGTGAGACCCCTAAATTATTTCCTGTATTTATAACTACAATTCGTAAGAACTTATGAACTTTTCGCTTTGGATCTGAGTCTCCTACAAGTAATACAATTTGAATATATAGGAAAATAGAATGTCGACTCAGTTGGACATTTCACCAACAGTTAAATAATGTCAAACATTGTGGGATCCACAGTATCAGTCTACTATATCCTTTGGAATAGAGCTCTAGGTAGTTATCAGTTTCAATACCAGGTGGCTAAATCGGGGAAATTACATGGCAGGGTATTACAAAGTTCCCTTAAAGGAATATTCCTTGCCAGACCCTTTCTCTCTTGATATGGTAGCTATAATCATATATATAGTTTCCATAGTTAGCAAAACATGGGAAAATGTTTTAATATGGTCAATATTGATCATTTAAAAATCTAGTGCTTATTTCCAGTGAGCTGCCATCTTTTAAGATTTCTTGCAGGAAGTGGTGTCATCAACTCTCAACTTCTATAACCTTGCCCATAACAGTATAGGAAAGTAGCACAAAATCACTTCTAGACAAGTGATCATTACTTTCTGTGCAAAAATATTTTCATGGCTTGTCAACTTAGAATAAAATAAGAGATTTTAAGAAGGATTAAATAAGATACAAAGTTGAAAAAGAATATTTAGCTGGTTTTGTAATTCTTAATAGCTCCTCACCTAATGCTATATGCAAAGTTGAGAGTCGATGACATCACTTCCTGTGTGAAATTTTAAAAGATGGCAGCTTACTGGAATTGAGCATCACATTTCTAAGTGATCAAATTTGACCATATCAAAACATTTTTGCGTGTTTTGCTAAACATGGCAAGCATATATATGGTTATAGCTACCATATGAGGAGAGATATGGTTTGGCAAGGAATATTCCTTTAAACTTGAATATTCATCAGTTTTAGTGGTTCACTTTTCATATTACCCGTATGTATCTGATATTTATACAAAATTATCTATATGTCCAGTAAAAGAAAATATTATCTGTCAAACACAAGATATTACACTTTTTGTGATTTTACAATATGGGGTCTATGGGGAATCTCCCCGGCCTAGATGTTACATTTTCAAAGTTTCAAACTCTTTTCATAACCACATTTCTAGTTCATCAAAGTATTAGCAGAGCACACTTTTTATTTACCAAACCAGAAGGGGCTCAGAAGCAATTCAAGATATACAAATGTCATTCGTGTATAATATGAATATATTTTTCCATATATTTTACTCAGTTTTAAAACAGTGAAATGGATTTTAATGATTTATGGCAGAATATTAAAAATGAAATGTTACTCAGTGGTACACTCCCCTCCAAAAGTTTAGCAACCTTAGCTCCTTCATTTAACTACGTGTTAAAGGTGTTTGAATTTTCGTTTATATGATCTGTGAGGAAAATACTTATAATATAAAAACCAATGGGAAATGGTGGCTAAGGGGCAAATCTTATTTCAGGATATCCATCCAGAGTAAAAGATTCACCAACAATATATACGCTAAGTGTTCAGTTAACTGATGAATATTCTGTCATATGACTTGCGGCAAACCTACCATTTCCCATTGGTTAACATGGGAATGTCGATTTTCAAAAATTCATCAAATTTATCATCAACTTTCGACTTATTGTAATTGAAGGGAAAAAATGTGAAATGAAGTCCAGTTACTTTTCCATCAATATTTTAAGTATTTTCCTCGCAGGTTACGTAAATAAAAATTCAAACATAGAGGCACCACGTAGTTCAACGAGGGAGCTAAGGTTGCCAAAATTTTGGAGCAATTACACGTACTGTATGAGTGGTTTGAATAACTAATGCTAAAGTATGATATAATAGAACTATGTTTTTTAGAAATAAAATAGGTTAAACTGTTAAACTGGAATATCAACAAAATAAATCGTACCTTTATGTCAAATCTCTGTCTGACTGGCACAAAAAACACTACTGATAATTTCCGCTTAAAATCTCGGAGCCTGAGGACCGAGTAGATTCAGACATTCATATACAACGGTTCCACTCACCCAGTGCAACAGATATTGATAAAAAAAAGTAGGACGATATTCCATCGGGGACAATAAAACTCTGCTACACCTGATTTGCTTCCTCTTCGGTGAACAACATCCTAGTGAGGGATTTAGTAATAAAAAGCTAAACTGAAAATAAAAATTCCAAGACTTTAATTATTTTTATGCCATAGGTAAAATCTCTGGACAGTTATATCCAATAAAAACTACCGGGTGAGTCATATTGCAACATATTAAAATATAATCCTCTGAAAAAGACGCACGATAGAACTGTGGCAAGTATTGGCCTACCCGCCCCCCCCCCCCCCCCCTAAAAAATTGGTAGCCCGACTCCCCATTTGAAAACGTGTTAATTTTCCACGATTACAATTTGAAATTCGGCAAACATAGGCAGACTTAAACACATTGTTCAATGATGAAGTTTGGGATAATCGATCTTGATGGAAGTGTATCGCAGCCTTTAGAATTATTAATAAAAGTCTTGACGTATCAATTCAAAAATGGGTGTCGACTTTTGGCTTGCAACCGAAGATACCTCAAGAAAAGCCGGAGATTGCCGAAGATTTTCTTTGCAAACGAAGTTGCCCGAGGGTACCACGAATGTGAAGAGGACGTCTCTAATTGGTCAAAAAGAGAGGCTCGGCATTCTCCGTCAGATTGAATCGGCAAAATTCGGTTGTATGGCTTACCTCCGGTTGTATGGCTTACCCTCGGCTGCATGGCCCAACCTCGATTGAATGGAAAAGATGCTGTCCCATTCAAAAATATCGATATATAATTCAATCATTGCAAAACGTGTACACAAAACTGCATACAAAAAGTTAAATCTCATTGATAGTAAAATTGTTTAATGACTGTTTATTATGCAATATATTCACTGTGCAAGACAGCAATTTATCGTAATTTAGGAGTCTGTACTTAGTTGCAATAAATTCCGACCAACATTATTTGCTGTTTATCTTCTTATTTGTGGATAACGAATTGATTTAAATACACATTTACCCGGCAACATACAACATCTGGCATACAACAAATATTGTATAAATAGTACTTCTACTTTTGCTACATTTATCTTAGTTCTGTTCTGTTCTCCAACTTGCTGTTTTTGTTTGCAAATATTCTTCTGGATATTTTCGAAGACTTTTCTGGAGCGGCAAAATTACAATAAAATATCTCAAAATATCGAACAAATGTGCCTTCTTCATGCCGCTCTATCTTCCTTAAACGCACGCTTTTGGGACATAGATATGCGGAATCAAAAAGTTGACTTGATGTAGTAGGCTTTATATTCTATATAATGAAGTGAACCAAAGGCTTTCTTCCCAAAGTCGAAAAAGTGGCTTGAGATGACTTGTCACCAATGGAGCGGGCATATGAAAATAAATCTATATACTGTACAACAGTGGCCATGATTTCGGTAGGAATTATATCTAGAAAATTGGCATTGTTCTATTTCAACTTTTTTTTTGTTGTTTGGAACAACCTAAACCTAGCAGGGTACGACGTTCATGTTTACGTTCATAATCGATGATTCTATACTCCTATCATATCCGGCTGTAGAGAAGATACAATTAATTCTCATGATCAGTTGCATGACATGTTTGGATCGTAATAATTTTCTTATAAGATTTTAATTATAAAGATGTCAATTTTCACTGACACCGATTATGCAATGTCAATGAAAATTACACGCATCTGAGACAACAACTCTTCCCGATTTTGAAGGATAACAAGGATCCGAAACCAAATTACTCCGATGCCACTTTTGTACTCTACAGGGTGGTCCAAAAAAAATTGGAACATTTCTTAATTGAACGCAAAACCTTTATTTTTCCTCTAAAATGCACCAAAATTTTACTGAGCATAGGTCAGTCACTTATTTATCTGATGTGAAGTTTATAGGTGAAAACCACAAAGTTAATACATTAAACTAGTCAATGTTTCATAGGACCCCCTTTTCTTAAATATACACTTGTCAATTTCGCCACTACTTTTTCAAGTATCCTTTATTTCAAAGCTTTAATGAACATGTTAATTGCTATACACATTTTATAAAATCATATTCAGTTGACGAAAGGTATTTATATCTATGGTTTACTAGAAAACTACTGTGTTATTGTCAACTAAAGAATACCCAAAATCTTTATTTTTATTTAAGAGTAGGAAAGAAAGAACACGTCAGAGGTGAGCGATTGCATGACCCGTACAGCTACTAAAGTGACAAAATCATTGTTTCCATTTTTCAGTAAAGAGGAAACTGACCAGTTATTTTTAAGGCTTTATTAAAGACCAACTCTAAGCATATATAATATTTCATACCCCTTTATGATATTGATTTACATATATTGATATATTCAATGAATATTATTCAAATTAGAACAAGAAAGGGGATGGGGCTTCATTTACCAGTCAAACGGACTGCCCTAGTCTCTTTCTTGAGAATTTTCAATCAGTAATACACCCAGCAATAGCTATCAAAATATGCTTGATACTCAACAATATAGGTGAAAAAATGTTGAATATGTTACTAGATTTGATCTTCCGAGGCAAACATATAAGAAATTTGGTCAAGCTGAATTTTTTTAATCAAGATTGCTTGGACAAAAACAAAGAAACAGCAAACTGAATGAACAATTCAAAATGGAGTCCCAGGCCTGAGCTTGTAATTCAAGAGAAGAGGGGTCATATCAAACATTGTCTAGTTTAATGCATTAACTTTGTTGTTTGGACCTATAAACTTTACATCAGATATATAAGTGACTGAACAATACTCAGTAAAATTTTGGTACATTTTAGAGGAAGAATAACGATTTTGAGTTCAATTATCAAATGTTCCAATTTTTTTTGGACCACCCTGTAGATGTCAGAAGCGAGTGAAGTAAATTTTTTCTTACCTAAAATAGTAAATACTCCATGCTTGTTTTTTCCGATGTGATAATTGCCTTGATAAGTCGCGAGTAAGAGATTCTGTATTCAAAACTCAAAGTACGCCTATGATCTTCAACAGCTCTGAAATCTGCATTACTTTGGATCACAAGCTGATCCTTAATTTATTCTTTCTTAGAATGCGCTAATAAGACTATTGTTGCATTGACCGTAGCCTAATCTTTAAAACCTCATTTGTCAGTATACAATTATGATTTAATCACTGTGATATCGGTTTGTAATTACATGCTGGAGACTCGCTAGAAATAACAAAAAGTGTTTCTTTCATCAATGAACGGTGGCAGATTAGGAAACCCGAGAGCAATGTACTATGATGTTTTTATTGAACATATCTTTAAGTAGTGTGGATCAGAGAAGGTTAAAGCAAAACTTTCACAGGAAGTCTTTCTTCTTTTTAATGAAAAAGAGCGTGTTTTCTTTAATTGCTTTTAAATATGGCACAAAGGAGAATCTTTTGATCAAAAACAATGATATGTGGAACAATGTAAACACAATGAAGTGCGTATGTGAGGCCCGTGGCCAGGGAGGGGCTCGGGGGCTCAGTCGTGTGAGATATCCAGATATCCAGATATCTCCTAAAAATAATGGACCTACCTTTTTTGCTTAGTTCTTGAAGGATTTTTTTTCATTTCGAGGTAGAAGGTAAAATTTGGTAAAACATATAGTACGGAGCATTTTCATGTGATATTGCCAATTTTACTTTCTGAACATTCCAAATTGACTAGACTAGTAAAAGCTATCAAACAATGATTCGTTTGTTGTATTGAAATTAAATGTTCGTTTTTATCGATAGTGTGTGTTTTAAGTCCAAAACCTTACAATGTCTCACTGGCCGACATGAGGGGGTTATGCCTCCCCCCTCCCCTCCCCTGGTCTAACTACAGAATAGGCGTAGCTATATACAGTATAGGCGGAATAGACAGCCGCGTATTAAGAGTCAAGACAAAAATGTAAATTGAAATAAATCATGATTCTTGAACCATTCAGAACGCGCAAAATAAGCCCAAAAAATCAATTTTAAAATAATCAATCATGAATATATTTTGATCCTAGAATCACTCAGAACGCGCTTAATCAGCCCAAAGATCCTACATTTTCCGGACCCCCTAGTTTTGGTCAGCCTACGGCCTCGCGTACTAACACTACTAATCCTGGCTCAGCTATCACACATCGTGTATTATTTGACTAGTCATAATTTGGCTCGAGTTTTGTTCCTACGTAATATGGGCATTTTTCAAAAAATAATGGGCAATATTTTTCAAAATTATGGCCTTAATTTTCTTCCGATCCCTCTCCATCATTTTTTCATTTTTGGGCTCACCCTGGTAATAACAATTGCGAATTTGGTTAAGCATAAAAATTGTGTGTGAGTAAATCTCTCCAATTATTACATTCGACAACATTGGCATATTCATTGAAAGGATTGGTTCAAACATTTCGCATTCTAAATCCTTTGATGCTACTTTAAAATAATATGAACCATAGTTATTGGCATGGTTTTTTTCTGAATGTCAGTTTCATTTAACGATGACGGCTTTGAGCATAACGCACGAGTAAACAATGAGTTCATGCGAACCGAACCCAGGACCTCTTGATTGCATCTGTCGTCTGCCACCGCCCTTGACCACTCGGCCAAATCCACAATCCCCAAGATGTTTATTTTATCATGTTTATGCACTTGATACGACATACGATTTACAATAATTATTGCGAATTCAATGCCGTCATATATCATCATATCATATATTGATATCAGGGCCTTACCGATTTCTGGTAATATTTAGAACTAACCCCCTCCCTGTAGTCTAGTTGGTATCTCACTTGAAGTACGCTGTCACACGATCTAATTACAGAACGGTATGGTCGCCATCAACTTTTGAAGTGATGAAAATTCTAAATCACCTTCCCGCCCGAGCGCGTCCATGAATTTTGTAAATAAACCGTAGAAAGTCACAGCTACATTCATTCCATTTTCACAGTTTTAACCAGTTTGCAATTAGTTCTACTTCGTTCTCAATACATCCAGAGACAGTTCAACTCGTTCTTAAAATGTCCCCAGTAGGATTGAAGTACTGCAATTCCGTTCGTAGTACGTCCAGCTGGTTTTAACACGTCACTGTACGTTGTCACTCGTTCTGACAGAACGTGACGACCACCACATGCTCTTAGTTCTGGAGGACCTACCCATTCGTCGAGTACGTTCGTGAAGTTTGTAAAAAAAAACTCAAACGGTTTTAAGTACGTACAATCCGTTCGGACAGTTTAAGACCGTTTTCAAGAACGTACAGGGTGTCCAAAAAAAACAGGACCGTAAGAAAGTTGAATAACTCGGTCAGAATTATTTAGTTCATTCAATGTGAATTTTGTTGTGAAAGTTTGATAATAATCTACCTATTGAGTCAAAAACTACAGCTCCTTACAAAACATGCCCCAAATGTGCAAATCTCATCTCTATGCACAATTCAATCCGGTGAACAAAGCTGTTGATGATCCTCCTACACACATGTTTTTCTGAATGGACAACAATTGCTACTGGGGCTTACATCCCCCTGATGAAGTGTTAAAGCATCCTTTGCATTCTGAACAATGCACTCCCTGGGTGGCAATGAGGAAACATGATATCATCAGTCCCTTTTGGTTCGAAGGTGACTGGGGACTTGCTATCACCATGAACAAGGACCAGTAAGTTCTCACCAAGTTTTGGAGGTCACTAAGCACCAGAAGGGACATCTAAGGAGATAATTAAGCAGTGGTTTTAACAAGCCAATACCACCCCAACACTGCAAATGATATGCTGAAATGGTTTAGGCAATGCTTTGGTGGTCAGCTCATCAGTTGCAGAACGCAAACCATATGGGCAGCTCATTCGCCTGATCTAAATCCCCCAAATTTTTATCTTTGAGGATTTCTCAAAGCCAATGTGTATACTGACAGGCCCCTAACAATCTTAAGAGGGCAATAACTTCCCCAATATTTACCACCCACATTAATGTGTATAGGTAAGGGTCATTAACAACTTTGTTCGCATGATTCGTTTGTGCATAGAGAGGAGAAGTGCCCACTTTGAGCATGTTTTGTAAAGGACTGTAGTTTTTGACAAAATAAACAGATTATCATCAAACTTTCAGAACAAAATTCACATTGAATGAACTAAATAATTCTTAAATTTCAAAGCAAAATATGCAAAATTGACCGAGTTATTCAACTTTCTGTTTAGTGTGATTCTAGGGTAGGTGATTTTTGCATGGTATTTCCCCTTTAACAAAATGTAATCAGGTTGCTCAGTTTCCCAAGGATAACTTACACTAAGAAAGATACTTCTCATCAAAAAAATGAAATCAAAAAATGGTCGAACAATTCACGTTTACTTACACATGCAATGTTAATCCAATCAGCATCAACTATAGTCCAGCATCGTGAGCATAAACTAGAAAAGTTCGAAAACACCATTGTAAATTCCAGATATGTTTTATATCTCCATTATTTTAGTTTGTATATGAAATACCTACAATGGCACGATGTCTTTGAACCTTGTATATCCTAAAGGAAGCTAATTGTTTTCGTATTCATGATAAGAGAAAAAATGTAAATTCCGTATTCATATGTTGATGCTGTTGGATAGCATGATTTTCGTAATGGCTTTACTGCCCATATACACGTACAAAGTCTTTCAATAAATTCACGGAAAGGGCACTTAAGTTTCAAGTTTTTCACATTGATTTCTTAGAGCAGTGCTTTGGAGATCTCCTGTGGGAGATTATGCTATTATGGTACAGGACCGTATTAAAGTGTGAATCAAAATGTTGTTGCTATGGTTACATCAGTCTGACATGCAGGGTTTCGTCTATATTTTCACTCTGCTACACTCTTAAACTATTACGATTTAAAAAATAGATAATAATATACACTCCGTAGGGTATTGTCGTCTGTAGGTTTACATGGGATCAAACGATTCTAGTGAGATTTCTTGAAGAATTATCATTTATAATTGAATTTCTCACAATCGTAACAATGTTGCTGAGAGTGTTCATTTGATTCTTTACTTGGATAACGCACTTATCCTTCAAGAAGCAACCCTCTCAAAGACACTCAAAAAGAGACAGTATTTAGTGCTTTGGAAAGAATTCCTTGGAGTAACACTTGAAGACGGCACCTGGCACAATTAACAACAATAGCGGCATCGCCTTGTGCTGTAGCATTAGTTTGATTAGTGCAAATACTCATTTGATTTCTGGTACCCAATAAATGGCTATTTGTTTGGTGATCTTCTCAACATAGCCCTTCACTCACTTCTCTTTAGAAACATTATTTCGAGTGATTCAATTATCTAATGTTTTTGAATGGTTTGCTAATAGCACGTCACTGTGCTTTATCCTCCTTGATCTGATTCACAGTCAAAAATTACAGGTATAGGTAGACTTGGTCGTACCTTGAAGAACATATGGAACAAATTACATCTTCTAAGAACACAGCGAAGCGCCAGATTTCTTAGAGCAGACTTATCCGGGGAACAGACTCGATCGTGAATCCTTATATGAGACCATCTTCATGAAGTCAACAATGATCCCAATCACATTAACGAAACTTGTCACGAGAAAATGAAACTGTCACATATTAACATTTTTTGTTTTGTTTTTCATTCTCTAGACAAAACGTCAAAAAGCTCTAAATACATTTACTTGTACTTCCATGGTCAACTTCAAACATAAAATAAGTAGCTCGATATAGCTACGACTACTGAGCTGGAGTCAAATTCTTTAAACGATAGCTGAGTATCGGTATCTCAATGGTATTTCAATACCTATGATAAATGGAATATCGTTTATAATGAGTCAAATGGACCAGGACTGTATCATTTGGCACTTGCATAGCCAAATTGAAATTACGCAAAGTATGAATATGCTGAAATATCATAATTAGATTTTTACACTTTTACTTCAGTCAATGTCATTCGAGCCATTTGATCTGTGCAATGCTATTCTGTTTTGCGTAATCGTGTAATTACATGTTAAAAACTTCTAAAAACAGTTCTCATATAGTACTTTCATACCAAGTAATATGCCCGATACTTTAGATCAATCAGTCCATCAAACGGTTTGATTTGAAACGCAGACAAGACTTTACAGACAAGATTTTACAACGGAAAATTCAAAATGACCGCCTTGCCCAGAATGCCCAACAGCTAATCAATTCCTATCATACAACACGGTCCACATCCCGCTCCGTATGATATGGTCCGTTCGTGTGCTAGAATACGATCCCTTCGTGAGACAAAGAGGCCAAAATTGACAAAATGTCAGGAAAAAGAAGGAAACAGAGCGAATTTTGATATTTTTTGAATGGTTAACTATAGGCAACATAATTACCTATGAATTCATGAAGAAAGCAAGAAAAAAATATTATGGCTTCATAGGTGAAAATAGGTCGAACATAGACTTTTCACGACAGAATACACTTCAATTGCAATAATTCTTTTATATTACCGTATACATATCTAATTTCGTGCAATTTATAAAGTACATGCATTAATGCGTGCGACTGATAAACAAACATGACGTAATACATCACAAAAGTACATGAAAATGTGGTTTAAAACTCGAATAGAAGGATCCGACCCTACCACAGCTAGGATTCGACCAAGTCGTGTGAGGATAATTTGGGGACTCCGACCATGTCCTGTTAATAGTTCCATCTTTTCGTGTTCTTTGCACGACTAATTAATGCCCCAGTGCTAAGATTGATCTCTGAATGGAAAAGGTTATCTCCAGTCTATTCCCACGATCTCTTTGTTCAAAAGTAAAATCAAAAACAAATCTTGAAAGTTTAATGACTTCAATACAACTTCTAAACTCAATCTTTCTCGAAAACAAGAAATTACCTTGAACAGAATTAGATGCGGACTCTAATTTGAATCACAAAAGATTGCTCATGATTTCCCTAACACAGCTAATTAAATCTAATTGTCTGTGGTAAGAGTACAACTCCTAAACACTCGATTCTGCAATGTAAGCGCCATTCAACCCAAAGAAAAAACCTTTAAGAAACCCTTGAGCAGCAAAATCTTGAGACCCATCTAATTGAACAAGACAAAACTGAATTTTTAATTTTCAAAAACTCATTTTCAATTGAACAGGATTCTCGATTAAAAGGAAGGCTCGTTGATTTTATTCTTAGCTTGGCCTAACCCATTTTATTCTGACATACTTTTCACCATTAAGTTAGCACAATTGTATGTATAACTCACTCAATTAATTTGATTTATGTTCATTCCAAAACGCTAGCCTGTAATGCACATTGCGCTAGGCAGCGACCTGTGTAACTTTTTTACTGCAATATAATTTGAAATAAATGTATAATGAACTGAAAAAATCTTTTCGTGTGAAAAAATTCGACCAATTCGTGTTTTACGTATACAAAAAATATATTCAAATTGACATGCATATATACGATCATTGTATCATATAATTTATTTTTGTATATGCCATCCGTTTCAACATGAACTGGTCTGTTTGGACGACTGGATAATTCATGAGAATAAGTTGGCTTTTGGGGTGTGGATATCGATGGTAGTTCATTTTTATTTTCGTCTAAATAAGTGTCTGTTACATTTTGTATCGGCACTTTTAACGACATCTAGAAAAGATAAACAACCATAATTAGCTATTTAATACACTGACTCTAGTGTAATAGATATATTAACTTCCATGGATTTAGTATGGTAACTTTAAAATATGTTCATGGTATCTATTGGTTCAAAACACGACAATATGGAGCTCAAAACAAGGTAGGGTCGGAAATGAAACACGGTAGGATCGTAAGAGAAACGCGCGTGGGTCGGATCCATTCTAAAAATTTAACCTGCAGAGTCGGATCCTCGTCTAATTTGCTTTTGACCATTTTAAAATTAGTATATACCAAGAAACATTCAATTGGTGTTATTTCGTCGATCAATATATACAAAGGCTTCATTTGATTTACATAATATACCACAATGTAGTATATTTGACACGTAAATGACGATAAGGAAGCAGAAACTCACTCTCTCCGCATGTATGTCGTCACCACAAATAAATCCAATGTTTTTGAGCATTCAAATACTTAGACAACTTTTTTCAATTTAATATTCATATATTTATCAATTTAAATCGCGCAGTATAAATGTAAACTCAAAGAATACTCTAATAATAAAACTCACCTCCGAATTTCCTCCCTATAGAGGCGGTATGGTCGGATCCTGTGCACACGAACGGACCATATCATACGGAGCGGGATGTGGACCGTGATTATTTCGGGGCCCTTTTGTTATTTAAAAAATTGATCCTTCGAATAAGAAACTAAATCTCCTGATCAGATTCCTATTATGAATTAAAGATTATATGTTATACGAGAGCTGTACAATAATTATGAGGAAATTATTTTGATTGATTAAGTCGTATTTATCTCATTGACTGATGAAGGAATCGGTACTAGATAAAAACTGCAGATCTGGCATCTCAATTGAATATTGTCATTTGAAAGGTAAACAATGGTCGTAACTGTACTGAATTGCTTCGTTTTTATTAAATTCATAAATGTCACTCTATATCAATATCAAATTAAAGATCACGGGTCATTGTCGTTATTGGTCGACAATATACTCCGGTTTCATTTGTAGTTAATCTTAGGCAATTACTGGAAATATGAGTTTTCTACAGCCGCTAATTGATGGGTAGCCTCGGACTTTATATAATTAATTATACATATTATTTTCTCCATGAACTCAGAAACATAATTATAGCATGATGATATTTACTTTGGTGCATTTAACTTATGATATCTAAAAGGAAACATCACGTTCCAATTGCTGCTTTCGCGGCATTGGAAGATATAAACTCTGTACGGGAGGCCATGAATGTTCATCTGGACCGATATTTCGGATAAAAGTCTTGAGACTCACCGTAGAAATTAAAACAGTTATATCTCCGAGTTATTTCTACGGTGACTCTACGGCCTGTAAAAAACTAGATAAACAGCACGGAGACCGTAAGACGACCGTAGATTTGCTACGATTGCCGTAGGAATTTGCCAATTTCAGGGAACTACGATCGACGTACGTCTGAGTCTTTATTGCACAAACAATTGCTTCTGCTAATCTCCAAACTTCAACTTATTTACAAACTACAGATATTCATTGATTACACCCAACGTTTTATGTAACCCTTGATATAAACTATATTTACTACATGTATGTAAAATAATTATTGATTCTGATCCTTGGAGAGATAAAGTATAGTTATCAAACTGTTCTTTTGAGGTTAAATAAGTGATTTATAAAAAAATGAATAAATAATAAAGAAACAAACCATCAGAACAAACTCTTAGACAAAGTATGAACATTACTATATCTTGAAATATATCAGTTCTTTGAATTAATAATGACTGTTTCCGGATATAAAGGATATCCCAAAAGTAAATGATGGGAATGTCCAAAAATGAACAGGACTGTGTGGCATTTCGTTCCTTTATGTTCGTGATCTATAGCAACCAGAATTGTAAAGTTTAAATATATTTCATGAAACGTGATCATTCTAAATGTTCTATTTCCATCGGCCAAAGCCAGAAATGACGGCAATGACGCCACAAGGGCCGTGTATAGGGAATTGTACGTAGGCTTTTGGTTTATTGCGCATATTCGCCCTTCGCCCAGGATATATATTGGTCTTGTTTTTCAATCATTTTATTTTGCCTAGGGTTTACAGTTCTTACACTATTGGCCCCACTATTATACCCCCTTGGGTCCTACGTGTGAAATTTTGAGGTGTCATGCAAGAACCCCACACATAATTTTGTCGCCAACTTCTATTTAAGATTTTAGTGCTATCCCATTTATTCATCACCTTATATCTTCATGAAATTCAGCATACTTGAACATATTTCCAACACTCATTTAAGAGTTTAATGCTAATATGAACTGAATTTGCAAAATACAAAGTGGAATTTTCATAATAGAATAACTTCAAATATTACCAGGTTCAACTACAGAGTAGTAACAGTACATTTACTTCACTAATGTATTATACAACTTGCAAAACTAAAACATTCATGAATACAGTTAAAAATGCTAAAAAGCCTAATTTGAGACCATTTTGTAAAATGAGATACAATGATAAGAGATACAATGATAAGAATATCACATTTTGTAACTTAGATATAAATATTTTTACGATCTCTGTAAATTTCATAGCGTAATAAGATCATTTGGCAATGTTACAGATGTTTTAAAATGGAATGTCGGTGGTACCCGGGGCAGAAAACAGGATAACTATACAAACTATGACGTAAAATCTTAAAATTATGTTTGGGGTACTAGTTATAAAAGTCTCTGAGTGTATCTCATGAATGTCCTGACATGTTGAAATAGAGTGGAGGGAAGAATCTTTTTTTTCTATAAATTATATAATTGAGAAGAGTATGTCTGTTGAGTAAGGCTATGTTCTCCAATTCCCTGTAGTTCTTTGGGCAACATAGAGGGGACAGTCAAGAAAATAATGTAGTGGTGTCCGAGTCTTGCATCGTCGGTTCCCACGCTCAATCACTACGTTCCATCTGCACATCTGAGGATAGGTCCGAAGCTTGATGAAGCAAGATGGTCTCTTGTGCGAAACCACAAGCACAATGTTTTAAATCTATGAGGTTGTAGGGGAAACGTTGATAGTTTAAGGCACTGAGGCCCATTCGGATTCTGATTCCATGATTGATTGGTCTTGTTGTGCGTCGTCTTATAACATGTTTACATTTCTTTCCTTCGTATTTGGGAGAACATATAATATTTCATTTTACAATACATTTAATATAGATATGGCAGGTTGAATTTCTTTTGAAAAGACCAATTAATACATCATTAGTCTAGATATTGTATAAAAAATATGTAAACATTGATAACGTTTAGTCGTTTTGACCGCACGTTAAATTTTACATAAATACGTTATTCGTATATAAGATAAAAAATGCTACGTTGATGAATTAAATATGGAAGTTGAAGGAATATTCATTTTTACAGCATGGACAGATATTAATGTGGCATTCATTGATTATCAATTAAATTATTGCTAGACCTAGCAATATAATCTTTTGTCCAGTTTACTAAATGAGATGCATTTAACAATTTAATGTGCTTATAAAACATTTTTATTTTCATCTAATGCAAAGACATGGCATTGTTTTGATCATTTAGCCTTATTCATAATTGTTCATTATTTTATCTCGCTAGTGAATAACTTTGGTCTGCTTGTGAATCGTCTTAACGTGCTTGTTAATTGTAACTGAGTCTAGCCCCATCTTTTTGTAAGCAACTTTGGCAGATTGGACAACGTTAGCCAGGGAAGTGGAATGCATCGTAGAATTCTGCCCAGTGCAGTCGACATCCCATACAGGCACACGTCCTATGACCGGAACGTTGGTATCACTACAGCAGAGACGATCGCCGGTTATGTCCGGTACAAAAGTGGCCATTTCCAAATCACAGGCCCCTGCCTGGTAGAATGTATTTATCCGTCTGCCTGGCGGTAAAATTGGATAGAAATGACGCTCGCAGAATAATTGACCCAAGGTTTTATCTCGTCCTTCTACGACAACGACGTTAAAGAGCCCTGACCCCCAGAATGCCCTGGCGTCAGACTTGCAGTCACGTGGACATTGTCTCAACAAATCCCAGCAGGTTTCACATCCTGCAGGTGCTTGTTCCACTCTATTAGGGAAATCATGCAAGACACGACCAAGCTCTTCCTCCCCTGCAGTTTCGTTGTTTTCTATTCGAAACTTGCAATAACATATCTCGGTGCCGTTCTGGGTCGGTAACGTCGGACTTGGCGTAGTCTTGGGGGCATCTGTCACTTTAGCCGCTGCAATTGGAAACAATCAATGAACAAGTGTTACAACGCATGATATGAACTGATAAACTGATACATGTATCTCAAGTGTGGCCCCGTCTTACCCATTGGTTCCCTGCTCCAAGTATTCATTGCTACTTACCTATATTATCCAACGACATTCCAAGGGGATACCCATAACCGTTCGTGGAACAGTGCCCTGATAACATCGCTAAATGTTTCACATTCACATCGGTATGTCTGATAGAATTGGTCATAGCACCGGCATTGAAACTGGTGAAGGCGTAATCAGAGCCTGGAACGTCTCTCCAAACAGCGCCAGTTTCTGTAATGTTTTCACCATTGAATAGCATTCCTACCGTCTTGTCCTTGTTTACTACAACACTAACGTAGTTTGTGTATTCTTTATCGTCGAATGTATCAGGGGCTTGGAATTGGTCACTCTGCACAAACTGTGAAACGCTAGGGACAATGGACATGAAGGGACCAGAACCACCCTGGTTATTGTCTGCGAGTCGACCTTTGTTGTATTGTACAACCATGCACCTTCTTGAGCACTTGATGAAGTGAGCAATATCAGATGGGATGTCAAATTCCGCGAAGCCTCCCTGAACTAGCGTCTGTGTGAAGCCGTTAGGTTGAGAAACAATGGTTCCATCTTCCGCAGCGATTACCCTGATGATGTCGCCCCCGTAGCGCCCCGGTACAGGCACAACCACATGATCATAGCCCCAAGTTTGAACTGGAGGAATTTGTTCTTCTAAGTGGCCAAAGTAATTTACATTAGCGGGTACTTGTGTATATTCTGCTCCTGAGAAGACCGCCACTGGACGGTTGGAGTATACAATTGTACCTGTGAGATCACTTTCGGCTGCGTAAAGATATGTCTGCAAGTCATTCAATCTCACTTCCAAGGCATTATCGTAGTCATAGTCCTGACCAACCTTTCTTGCAAACCAAACGGTCGTGTCGTCAGCTGTGGCGACTACAGCAATCGTTGAGTCGTAGATGCTGAATGGAGCATAACAGGGCACGATATACTGTGTTCCGAGAAGGGCGTGGGGTAAGGCGAGGAAAGAATCGGCTCCGTCTGTAATCGTATTGAAGCCAGACACGGTGATGTTGACATCAGATCTTATACGGATCCCCTTGTTCTCTGTACCATTTATTAATCTTATGAAGTTGGGCATATCTACACGGACAAACGTTTCTGGAATTAACGTAAAGTTCATCGTATCGCCAGTGAATGGACTGTACACCTCGACGCTAGCAACTGCTTCCGATGTGATAAAAATTTCTGTCTCCCCGGTAGTGGAAAACTCAGGCTGGGTCAGGAAGGCAATGGAAAATGTTGTCCCTTTGTTGGTATTCCCAACTTCTAAAATATGAATAACAACTCCAATTATAATTTGGCACCGATAAGAAACTGCGATCAGAAGCAAAACATGAGTAGCGTTATCATTGGAAAGACGTGGGTCAATCAAATACGTCATTTATTTTAGCCTTTTGGGAACTCAAATGAGACTCTATCTTGTAGACGAAGTGGTACCGAGAAAAGCGGATTTTACCGGAGAGTGCTGTTTGATCCCTATACCACCATACAATAAATTACCTGGATTACTGGTGAAATTCTCTCTCTCACTTTCACCAAATACATTATAGAGAAGCCTGAAGCCAATGAAGTTTGTGTCCCCGTCAGTACTGAAGTGGAGCCTGAATGTGTCTCCGACCACCTCATCTACAAGATAAAGTTCAAAGCACAAATAAATTATTTTGACCGGAAAGCAAAGCAGTGTACAAGGAAACAAACCCCAGTATCCTAACCTTTTATAAAACGCTCATAACAATAATTAAAAAGAGACAACGCATACGAGTTTACGTACAAGAAAATAATTATTTCTAAATGAATTAAATAAATGTACTAACTTGAGTCAGAATGATGCACATGCCATTTTTCATTCACTCTTTTACTACTAATCTTGTGCATATATTTATTTTATTCCATAATACTACTGTTTTATCCCTCTTAAAATCATATATACTCGAAAAATCATATTGTCCCTGAAAAAAAATCATATATACTCGAAAAATCATATTGTCCCTATTTTTTCGAAAAAAGGTTCATTTTTTCAAAAAAAAATCATTTTTTCTAATTTTTCATTTTTTTCAAAAAATTGTTTTTCCCATTTTTCCAATTTTCGAAAAATTATTTTTTTCAGAAATTTTCATTTTTTCAAAAAATTGCAATTTTTCAAAGATTTTCATTTATTTCAAATATTTTCATTTTCGAATCATTTTTTCAAACATTTTCATTTTTTCAAAACTTCATTTTTTTTCAAAAATTTTCATTTTTTTCAAAAATTTTCATTTTTTCAAAAATTTTCATTTTTCCCAGAAAATTCATTTTTTCAATTTTTTCAATATTTCTTTTTCCTTGAATTCTCAAAAATTAAATGATTGAATAAAATTCATATTGAAAATCAAGCATGAAATAACCTATATGTATCATTTTTATGCGTTCTCTTTGTATTTGAATACCACAAAAATCTGAGAATTCTCACATATATAGGTTTGTCCGATCTGCATAGCTGATGTGTCAGATCTACCGTTTCCATGGTACCGTTCACTTTGAGTTTGGGTATACAAAAAGTCATAATTTCTCTCCGTTCTGAACTCTTCCACAAAAAGCGTTACGAACTCTCCCGGCTTGAGACCCATGATGAGCATATCGCAGAGATGAGAGTCGGGGTAGGTGCCAGGATAATTGGTACTTGTAATTACTCCCTCTCGACCTTCGTAATACTTTGGACAATCGTGGGTGTCTGAAATCAAATGAATTCGACAATCGCCTTATTTCTAAAGAGAGTTGATATTGTTTTCACTGGGCAATGCACAGGATAACTCAACAAAATTCATCGCAATATATTATATAAAACCATAACCCAAGCCAAGCCACATAAATTAAACCCGGCCTATCTCAACTCAAGTCAACAAAGGTAACTCATTCATTTTTGGTCTGATTCGACCATATGCGTCATCTATTTATTCAAAAGTGATTTAAAAACATTTCTAGACAACTCGTACACCCCTGTAAAATAAAATAAAATAAAACAGACAAAAAGGCCAGACACATACTTTGGTGATGTAGTATAGAGTCATTTGAAGGTTGAACTTCCAATGAGTGAAACTTTGACCTCTTTAAAACGCAATTATAAAAAGAACCTCTCGATCATGATGAATGGTAATATCACACATTACATGTTTTTAAAAAAAAATCAAAGTTGCATATTGTATTTAGATAAAATGCGATCGAATATTTGTTTGCTCTTTATTTATTTAGTATATAAGCACTGATAAATCTGAAACATAGGATCAAATCCCGGATAAGGACTAATGTCAATCCACATTTTACATCAGCCATTAGCATATGTAGCATCGTCATGGTTACTCATCAATATCAAAAGATTAAACCATCACCATAATAGCTCAAGTAAATAAAACTAAAAATTGACTCAATGAGATATTTTAAGAAAATGAATCGACATGTGAGTCCTACTTGGTCCAAGTTCACAGTTTGGTCCCGAGCTTCCCAGACTACAAAGACAGGTGTAACCAGGCCCAGGTTCAACAACGTCGTAGCTGTGGCATCGTCCGTTACTGCATGATCTGCCGTCACACTCCTCTGTAAGGACATTTGACATGCAAATCAATAAAAAGTACTCAAGTCAGATCTTGGATAACATATATCACCCTTCTTGTAAAGGGAGAGTATATGTTTACAAATTAATTGCTGAAAATAGATGAATCGAATAAGAACAAAAAGACAATACTGATGTATGCGCTTTCTGATTGATCTGTGACTAGTTACCTGTTTTATTGTTTGAGCCATCCCCCGGTTCTATGAATATCTCCAACGCAAACCCTTGTGTTGGGGTGGTTGTCCGTGCGTCCAATGCCATAACGAACTCGTCATCGTATGTGCGGACTAAATAGGAGTAAATGAATAAGTTGAGCTACACGTGAGAAAACTTCCACTCGAAGTATTCTACAGCTCGTTCACAACCAGCTTGAGCCAGCTGATCTAAGCCATAAAGAATATATATATCTGTCAGATCGATCAACTTGGGCAAGCCACAAACAATGTTAAAAGTTTTGAAATATAGTTTCAAATGTATAGTATCCATACCCTATCTTAATGTGTAACATGATATAGGGTCTATTTCATAACCTGGACCATGGCAACCGAATTCAAAACATGTCTGATACTTATCCCGTTCCCGGACTATAGTCCTGCACTGAGCGCATTCATTTGCCTGTACGATTACAACTTGGGAGAATTATCTACGCCCCTTACACTTAAGATACCTACCTCAATGCATTATAGAACTCAAGATGTAACTTCTAATATATTGGAACCGCCGATTGTCTGGGTATATCGGCAGAACGGGAACATTTTCTCTTTTTCATCGAGAGAGATTACATCACTTTTCAAAATGGCGGTTGGATTTAAAAGGGGAATCCCCCGTTTGGCTGTCCCGGATGTAGCCCGGAAGTACCAATATGGAGGAATTTGACGGTTGAAATAAGTTAAATGTTACACGCAAATATTGCGATCAAAAACGAAAATGTCTTCGTTCTGCCGATAAACCCAGACAATTGTGGATTCAACTACACGAAAAGAATGCTAAATTACCAAGGAATCTATTGAAGTAGGTATCTGAAGTGTAAGATCAGTAAAAGATTCTCCCATGTTGTAATCGCACAGGCAAAAGATTGAGATGTTCACAGGACCATAGTCCGGGAACGGGATAATCTGATACCAGGTACATGATAACACTTACATGTGTAAGTCCTGCCAATTTGTAGGGCAGTGGGTTCAGATGAACCGTCCCCGTAGTAGATACGATTATTCAACCGAAACATATCCCGACTGAAGCGTTGATTGTAGAGCCTGAAGTTGCTGACGTACATGCGTACAACTTTCTGCGTTCCTCGTGGCTGGGTAAATAAAATCCTGTAGAGACATTGGGATTGGGCAGGATAGTTGTTTGGGTAGCCGGGACTCTCGAGTAGTATGATGTCATTGTCGGTGATATTCTGGCTACAAGCAGGAGCTGGAAATCATTCGTATCTAGATATTTTAACATTTTTGCACCCATCATGATAACATGCCAATTTCTCCATCCCAAGTTTGGACGATATCAGTGTTTTGGATTGAATAAATCTTGTGACATCACGTGCTGATGAATAAACTGTTGCAAAATATTTATTCCAGGTGGTATAAACTATCAATTTGCGTCCAACATTTCTTTATGCAAGTTTTCACACGGAAACATTTTCGCAGATTTAGAGTAGAATGACCCCCTATTGTTCCAAGACCACGTCTTCACGTAGAGATGAATGTCACATATTATCATCACTGATTTTTTTACCACTTGCCCAAATGGACGATTTTTGTACACAACAAGCTCCGAATGACAAAATGCTTGTCTCCGTCTCAATAAGCAATGTTATAACCTATTATTCTACATCAACATAACCAAAAGATGCAAGGAAAATTATTTTATCAATTAAAATAGCACATAGTGTGTAGTATTCGAAAAATAATTTATGAAAAATTTGCACGAAACTCAATTGAATCAGATAATGCATCCACAGGTGAATTTTATCTATATTTGAAGAATGTAAAGAAAACATGACTTACCTTGCGATAATGCTAACTGAAGCGTTGCCAAAGCAACACAAACTGAGAAAAGCATCATCTTCTAGCTTGAATCAAACAATGTGGAAAAGGATTGACTGATGCCTACGAAGACTTACAGAGTATTATCTTCTGGACGGTTATCACAAAGTACGTTTTAGACCTCTTCAAATTTACTAAATTGAACACAATGGGTGCTTTATCTTAAAACACACAAAAAGAGATGTGATAACATATACTTTTACAAAGAACGCCCTTCGTAGACAAGGTGAAACATATGATCTCTAAAACACTTTTAACAATGCACAACTCTCGTGACCCGTGATCATCATTAGTTCCTCGTCTAGTAATAACTTATTACTGTCATCTACTGATCTAGAGAATTATAGATCTCGAGTGAACCAACCTTGCAACCGTGTTCTGGAAAGGTTATCAAACGTAGAGAACTAACTCGTATCCACAACTATTTTTGATGTAACACTTTTTTACAGTATTAATTTTCATTTTTAAATTGCTCCTCGAAATGTATTTTGAATGAAAAGCCCCGAAGTATTGTCATCACACCAGTGAATGAAATGTCCCGTTGTATTGTAATGACGCCAGTATGAATAAAATGTCTCGTAGTATTGTAATGACACCAGTATGAATGAAATGTCTCGTAGTATTGTAATGACACCGGTATGATTGAAATGTCCCATAATATTGTAATGACACCAATATGAATGAAATGCCCCATAATATTGTAATGACACCAGGATGAATGAAATGCCCCATAGTATTGTAATGACACCAGTATGAATGAAATGCCCCATAGTATTGTAATGACACCAGTATAAATGAAATGTCCCATAATATTGTAATGACACCAGTATGAATGAAATGCCCCATAGTATTGTAATGACACCAGTATGAATGAAATGTCCCATAATATTGTAATGACACCAGTATGAATGAAATGTCTCGTAGTATTGTAATGCCACCAGTATGAATGAAATGCCCCATAGTATTGTAATGACACCAGTATAAATGAAATGTCCCATAATATTGTAATGACACCAGTATGAATGAAATGCCCCATAGTATTGTAATGACACCAGTATGAATGAAATGTCCCATAATATTGTAATGAAACCAGTATGAATGAAATGCCCCATAGTATTGTAATGACACCAGTATAAATGAAATGCCCCATAGTATTGTAATGACACCAGTATAAATGAAATGCCCCATAATATTGTAATGACACCAGTATGAATGAAATGCCCCATAGTATTGTAATGACACCAGTATGAATGAAATGTCCCATAATATTGTAATGACACCAGTATGAATGAAATGTCTCGTAGTATTGTAATGACACCAGTATGAATGAAATGCCCCATAGTATTGTAATGACACCAGTATAAATGAAATGTCCCATAATATTGTAATGATACCAGTATGAATGAAATGCCCCATTGTATTGTAATGACACCAGTATGAATGAAATGTCCCATAATATTGTAATGACACCAGTATGAATGAAATGCCCCATAGTATTGCAATGACAACAGAATGAATGAAATGTCCCATAGTAGTGTAAAGACACCAGTATGAATGGAATGTCCCATAGTAGTGTAAAGACACCAGTATGAATGGAATGTCCCATAGTATTGTAATGACACCAGTATGAATGAAATGTCCCTTAGTATTGTTATCACACCAGTTTGAATGAAAAGTCCATTAGTATTGTATTGACATCAGTTTGAATGAAATGTATCTTAGTATTGTAGTGACACTAGTATGAATGAAATGTCTCTTAGTATTGTAATGACACTAGTATGAATGAAATGTCCCTTATTATTATAATGGCACCAGTATGAATGAATTCTCCCATTGTATTGTAATGACACAAGTACATGACAATACTTGAATGACTGAAATGTCCCTTAGTATTGTTATGACACCAGTATGAATGAAATGCCCATTAGTATTGTAATGACACCAGTATGAATGAAATATTGTAGTGTATACTGTATGTATGTATTGAATGTAACTGCATGTAAATTGTTTTTATTTGATATTAAAATAAATAAAATAATTATAGAAGAAACAAAAGTTTTCATTAGTGGAACATACATTAACAGTTACCTTCCTCAGGATTTATAAAATGCTTCCAGTTTTAAGAGTGTCTTGTGTCACATTTATTTCTGCTTGGCATTTAACGATGTTCCATGCGTTCTATTGTCATGATTCAAGTATACTACTATGAGGGACATAGTAATAAAAAAATTATCATCTAAAATGTCGTTAAATACAAAAAGAATGTAACTATATGATATTATTGACATATGAATTGTGGTTTCACATTAAAATTGTGATCCTTGTAAGAGTAAATGAAATTTTGAAGGTTTTTTAACATTGTGTCATTGGGGGATTTAGCCCGACCATTTTTAGAAAACTTGAAAATCTCTAGAATTTGAATAAAAGTAAATAACAGGGCAAAAACTAAGTTGTTTTGATAGAAAATTAGACACAGAATTCAAATAGAAGAAAATATTAGTCTTTAGTGGTTAAAAATGCAGATCTCCTAAAATCTCATTAAAACGAGACCTTAACGAGATTTCAAAGCTATATGGAGAAGCCACTATTAGATAGATGCCTTCATTAGGCTATTCTCTGTACTTGTGTCCGTGCCTAATTTTGAGTAGCGAGTGTAAATTCTTTTCGGAAACATGATTATGTTTTCTCTGTAATATGAATTGGAGATAACTGACAAAATATAGATAGCCTAAAATATAAATTTTGTGTTTTTGAACATGCGGAAATTCGATAAATTGCGTTATTTTTCGATAATTTACGAGACTTTCAGTCACGTGATATATTTGTACGATGTAGAATAGCTGCGTGGCCATTTTGCAAATCTCGAAGTCACGTGACAAAATATCGAACAACAACACAAGTTATCGAATATTACTTTATTGCATTCGGTAAATAGCAAATTAGCTTTCGGTAAAATGGATTAACTATGTCATAGAAAATAAACCATTTGGTAAATATAGGCAAACTTATTTCGGTAGGGTTCAAATAGAAATTCAATATTGTGCATATAATGTCAGTGTTACTCTTAAGGAATACCATAACAATTTACGCAAAAATATCATTTAACGAATGAAATATGTAATTTAATGCACATTGTATTAAGTGATTGGCTATTTTGAAAACTTAATTTGCTGTAACAAACATATAAACGTTTTTACCGAAGGGAAAAATGATTGAGTGAATATAAATGTTTCATATATCGAATATATTTGAAATTAATGAATAAAGAAGCAAAAATAATGCCATAGTAGACTGAGGTTACTTTGCGGTTGAACGTCGTGGGATACGGAGGTCCCGCGTTCGAGCCCCAGGTACGGAGTTGTTGATCATTGTCACTACGGGCACTCGGTCCGAAGGTCCAACCGTTTACCGGCCCTTGGCATGGGTTGGTTCTCTGGCCGCTCTTGCCGGAGACAGATTGTGAGACTGTGGTTGGTTCCTCCACTAACGTGCTTTGGTAAACTCCGGGAGTCATATAGTATGGTAGCGGGCCCCCACCAAGGGCAGTAGTGGAACGACGCGAATCGGTCCCAGTATGGTTGCCTTGCAACTGAAGAGACTCGAGGAAATCATGCCATTCGCAGTGACCCAGAAAAGACTTTTGCTTTTTAATTTGACGTTTTAATTCATTTATTTACATACCTTATTCATATTACTTTCCAGGCAGTTATGATTTTTATTGGTCAAATGAATAAACGAGACATATAGATACTATTAAATACATCTAGATAGTATCAAAACCATTCGATTTGTCGGGCATACATAAAATAACACTTGAAAACACAACACACATAGCTGCAGTAGCATTTGGCACAGTCGGTTCCCACGCTCTATCATTTTGTGCGGTCATCATAAGCCGGATAAGGAGGTACGGTTGCTTGGACCATGGGCTTTCAACAGAGTCAAGAAATTGGCATGGATACTTTGAGAAATTTTTTTAATAATCATTTATTTCAAATATATACTATACATACAATAATACAATAATAACGTTTGACAAGGTTACGAGTAACATTATTGTCAAACTGAAAACTTTAATGTAGTTACATTCATAATTTTTACTTTAAAAAGAAAGATTCATTATTTTATTTAAAATGGTCAAGTTGTGTGCTTAATGTGTAGAGTTTGGTTACGGGTCCAGTAGGTCTTTGGTGGATTGCAAAAATGACACACTTGCTTTGATTATTAAAATATTAGTATTATGATCAAAATCAGGGTGACCAAATAAAAGCATGTCTATTTTATCAGAAGAATTACAATCTAAAAATGCACTTAAGCAATCCGCCATATGGAGATCTCTAAGGAGTTGACATCTTGGGTTCATGTATAGAGGGCACTGTAGAAAAAAGTGTTTTGGTGTTTCATAGCGATGACCACAGGCACATTCTGGTGAAGGTACATTGTTAAAATTATGTGCAAAAAGCTGGCTTTTCAAATAAAGATCTACTCTGAGTCTATTAAATGAGACTTCATTTTTTCTTTTAACATTACTATAAGTTATGAAATTAGTACCATTGAAATTTTCAAAATGTGCCTTGATCCTACGTTTAAAAATTGAAATTCGCTCACAATTTCTTATATCATCAGGTAAAGTATTCCAAGTTTCAATTGCTGCATAGAAAGTAGATTTCTCAAACCTTTTACTTATATCTAAAGGAATATTGTATTCTCTGAAAGCTCTTAGAGTTCGAGTTGGAATATTTCTGCAACCATTGAAAACTTGACTTACATATGGTGCTATTAAATTATGTCTGCTTTTGAAAAGAAAAGTACATAAATGAGATTTTCTTCTATCTGGTAACTTTGTCCAATTTAAAATATCTAACACCTTCTCAGTGCTAGAGCCATGCAAAGCGCCAGTTATCAAACAAGCTGCATTATATTGAAGTCTGTTTAACTTCATCAAAGATAATTCAGGAGCACTAGAATATAAGATATCACCATAGTCAATTCGACTCAAAATGAAGGCATTATAAATGGTTTCTAAGTGTTTAGATCTTAAAACATGAGTCAACCTTTTAAAAGGGTTTAGCAGAGCTTGAGACTGTTTTATTAATTCGTTAATATGCTCTTTAAAGGTTAGTTTTTGATCTAAAATGATACCCAGGTGCTTTTGGGTATTTTGTTTATCTATTGGGTTAGTTCCCAAAAATAAAATTGGTTCATTCTGAATAACAGTTGTTGGTGAAGTGAAAGTCAAGTCAACCGATTTTGAGGCTTTAAAGTTCATTTGCCATGTTTGGGCCCAGTTATATATTTTGTTAAGATCTTGTTGTAAATCAAGACAATTTTGTGGCTGATCTTTTGGATAGGGGCTAAAAATTGAAGTATCATCTGCATAGATAAACGTTTTGGATTTTAAATTAGTTGGTAGATCATTTATATAGATAAGAAACATCAAAGGCCCTAAGATGCTACCCTGGGGTACACCTGCATTTAGAAAGTTTGGTTCAGACAAATTTGAAAGTTTTTCATTTATCTTGACTTTAACCTGTCTACCAGAAAGATAGGACTTTAAAAGCAAGAGTAAGTAAGAGAAATGAGGTAGCAACAAAATGAAACAACGGAAATAATCCAGAAATGTCCACACCCCGGGTCCACACCATTGTTTTCGTTAGTTATGGCAAGGCCCCGTAGGAAAAACAGCATTCGTGGGTAGCTTAATTTTTGTACCAATTAGAGCCATGACTTAAACTCAACCAAGAACGGTGGGGCAAAGTCCCTATGGTCCCAATTGAGAATCAATTCAAATCAAAATCAAATTGAGAATCAGATGACCTGTATTGATTTGCCCCTAAATAGATATCAAAGGGACGCTGAATATTGGACTTAGTTAATGAGCACAATTTTAAACTGCCAATTAAAACATGTATTCAATGTTTCAAAATAATGAAACTGAAATATCGGGCAAAATAATTGATATTTCGTTTGTAGAATGAAAACTGATGATAGAGATAATATCAGTAGCCAAAAACTACATATACTAGAATATATACACTCCCCTCCATAAGTTTTGGCAACCTTAGCTCCCCCATTGAACTACGTTTTAAATCCTCTTTACCTTTGAATTTTTATTTACTTAACTTGCGATGAAAATACTTATACTATTCATGGAACTGTTTGGAATTGTTTTTCAAAAAACCTCTCCCTTTGAAATAACACAGGAGGCGAAAAATTTTTTTCAAAAGTGACTTTGAAGCACTGTAACTTTAGTATTCATCAAACAAACTAAACACTTAGACTTAGTGTACAGAAACGTTAGACAATTCAATTTTCTATATAAAAATATTATTTGCTGAATTTTTTACTAAAAGGATTTCCCGATTTCTGATTTGCCCCGAACCCCCAATTTCCCATTCGATTACATGGGAATGACGATTTTCAAAAATTCATCAAATTTATCATCAAATTTCGACCTATTGTAATTGAGGAAATTGATGAAATAGTCCCACGCGGAAGTGCACGTCATAAAACTGATGGGTTAAGACAATGTGCCGTCCCACTGGCACGGATTTCGGTACAACGCGCATCCATCGGTAGGCCTATGTTGGTTTTCGGCATAATGCGCGTCCGAATGATGGGTTTCGGTATAATGCGCGTCGCTATCATGAGGAGATCCAAAATCTTCTATATCTTCATATAACATCCCTAACCATCGACAAGGTACAGTGACAAAATATACCGTAGTACACTTTAGATGTACGATGTCACTTTTTAACCGATTTGATGCAAAGACAATGTGCAGGTGTGATGTAGGTTTTAAAAATTTAATCTTGGGAATACTTGAAAGATTTCATGTTTAATTTCGTGTGTATTCGTTTAGGAAGACATTTAACTTTCTAATAACGCTAAAAGACTTTCGAACAGTGCTCAATTTTTTTCGTAGTCAATCTACCTACGAAAATTGATCGGTTGGAAAATGTTGGGTTTTTCACATTTCCTTTGATCATTTTCTCCCCTGTTGCCTAAGAGTGTCGATTGATTTTATGAGAACATGTTTCTCTATACTACACAAATTTGGACGGGTGGAGATTAATAAATATTCAAGCATTTATTGAAATTTAATAAAATCAGAAATGTGCGTTGTCAACTCGAATGTACGTTGTCACTGTAATTGAAATTCATGAGATATACGTAATATTAAACAATGTAATGATTTCATTTCAAAATTCATTAAGGTTTTTATGAGTAACAAGTGATCTTTAACGAACATGTTCAAGTATCCTTTTTGCTTTTTCATTTTATGAAAGTATTGTTGTGGTGGTTAATTTGTGTCCATTTGGTGTTAGATTCCAGCCCAAACTCCCATCCAGTGTCTCGGAATAGAATATGTTGAAGACTAGTACTGCCACGGAGTTTCCTTCCTCCTCGGTGTTATGAAAAATACGTTGTCTGCATTAGGGTTAACTGTGAATTGAGTAAGTTCAATGAGACAATGTACATTCGAGTTGACAACATACACTAATGATTTTTTAAATTATAGCCAAAATGTTAATACTTATTAAAACAAAACATATTCTCATAAATATCATCGACACTCTTAGACGACAGGGGAAGAAATTATCAAAGGAAATATGTAAAAACACAACATTTTCCAACCGACCAATTATATGGGTAGATTGACGACGAAAAAATCGAATACTGTTCGAAAATCTTTTAACGTTATTAGAAAGTTAAATGTCTTCCTAAACGAATACACAAAAAGTCAAACATGAAATCCTTAATGCATTCCTCTGATTATTTTTTTTAAAACCTACATCAAACCTACTTCATTGTCTTTGCTTCAAATCGGTTAAATAGTGACATCGTACATCGAACGTGTACTACGGTATATTTTGTCACTGTACCTTGGTATGGTAATGGTAAGGCGTGATAAAGTCACCATGGAAAGCCGATCTTTTAAATCTCGACACATCTCATTCTCACTTTTCTTAATGTTAATGTTATTTTTCTCGAATGATAAAGACGACTTTCAGGATGACAATGTGAGATTTTTAACCATTTCTGAATAATTGAATTTAAATTCCATTGTCTGATTCCACTGTGTATCGTGTAATACAATACAGATTAAAGAAACTAGTATGATCAATCGATTTAAAGAAGCATGTTCGTGATCAATGATACAATTAATCCTAATGTCTGCAAACTTATTATAACATTAATTCACAAGACCAAATACCCCCCCCCCCTCTACAAAGGTCAAATCGAGGTCAACGTGACTTAGGGGTGCCAAAAATGCAGACTAATAGCTTTGAAACTAATTGAAATCAATGGAACGCGTAATTGAATAATCAACAATTTTAAATTGTTTTTGTCTTTGACATTCATATTTCGAGAAGTACTACAAAAACAATGAGTGATTTAGTAAGAAAATAGATAAATGCTGCATAAGCATTACGGAACATGCACAGAAACTGCAAAAGTATTCATCAACTAGTAGAAAACGCTGTTTTTATCTCAAATTTCGTAAAGAGAACGCGATTCACGAATATTTAGCGAAATTGTAGCTTACTTTTAAAATGCATAGTCAATCGTGGCTCGATTCTTATGAAATCTGTTCACAATGATTATTTACCAAAATGAGCAATAATGATTACTAAATGCATTTTCTATAGTATTAGAAACAAGGTACATAACTTTTCAATATTTTAAAACTAATTCAATATTTCATGCATTTAATTTTTCAAAAAGTGTCATTTATCTGCGGCCCAGGTTAGAAAATAACAGAGGCACAAAAACCTTGCAAAAGAGTACTATTGAAAAATCGAGCATATCATATGGTATAAAAAAACATTTCTTTATGCTAGTGTGCTCGAGATTACTTTTACAATTTATGCACAATGAGAAAATATGACAAAAGAACATAAAAAAATTAATAAGCCTTTTTTATTCTCACTTTTCAACACTACGCACTGGCGTTTTGGCGTACATTGTTCCTACGCCACTGACCAGTATGAATGAAATGTTCCTTAAGTATTGTAATGACACCAGTATGAATAAAATGTTCCTTAGTATTGTAATGACACCAGTATGAATGAAATGTTCCTTAGTTTTGTTATGACACCAGTATGATTCAAATGCCCCTAATAGTATTGTAAGGACACCAATATGAATGAAAGGCCAATACCCTCGTGAATTGTATCGATTCATGAGAGATGGAAGGGATCATGTTAGACATTGTTTTCTTGTACTTCAATCATTGTTTGGATTGTTCAGGTTTTGTTTCTTGATAACCGAATGTTCTCTTTAATACTGAATTGTACTTCGTAATATTTGACTTTCTCTCTTAGTGTGCTTTTAAACATGTTTTTATCTTTCTACTTTTGATAATTTTGGTACTCGTACATAGTTCTATCACTATAATTACAAGGCGAACATCCGAGCAATCGAAGGAACAATCCTAATAATGACACATTTATCGTAAGTATTCAAACACAACATTTGCCCCATTTGTTCATGTATATTCTCTCGGTATAGCTCAAAATATCACTAGGTACCTCAGAACAACCCACGATTGCGTTCTAAAGAAAGATGCGTTTTACGCTCTTTTGTCTGTAGACTGTACGCTGTAGTAATTAGGACCTGGTTTTAATATGGCGGTCATTTAATGTAGAAATGAGTATCCTTAGAGTGAATTGCCCGGTCCGTACCGATTTAAGAAGATTTAAGAAGAAATGCCAATGAATAATCGCCCATACAAATGCACGTTTAGGTTGTGAAAAACATTACTTTCAAATACAACGTTTTATCTAAAATGAATAGACTAGACCAATCTGCCATCTATATTTAAATCTAAGCAACCAGATTCGACAGATTGCTATTGTTAAGAAATCCCCATCATGCTAAACCATGACATGTCATTTCTTCAGGTGAAACAGAAAGATGCTATGAGTATCATGATGGGAAATCCCTGCCTCTAAGACCTTCTTCTGTTTTTATGTTCCCCAGTAGTTGTTATGTTAATTTATGTTTTTGTTATTACGTATATGAGGGTTGTTTGCTTGCAAGTTAGTTGGGAAGTTTATACAGTATACTTGGGTTATCTCGATGATAATATAAGGGAGATACACATATTTCCCGAGTGATAAGTCATGTATCTAAAACCGACCAGACACAACTGATACTTCCCATAATACCTAAGGTTCCAGGTAGATAACAATTTATCCCATACTTAGTAGTGTTATAGGTGAATACCATGCTGGGATCTCCCGCTCATTTATATCACCCGCTCATAAGGAATGAGTTGAAAGCTGTTGAGTTTTAAAAACAAAAATTTTTGACTTTAAATTGAGATAAAATATTTATGTTTTGATTGTAATTATCGTTTGTAATTACTACATTAGGGTTCCCTGATATTCAATGCATATTTAATTCTAATAATCGTTTAAGTATAGGATAAATCAGTTATTGAATGTTCGATTTTTGATACAGGGAATATCCCTCGTTAAATACGTATTAAAATAGGGATATTCCCTGTATCAAAAATCGAACATTCAATAACTGATTTATCCTATACTTAAAAGATTATGAGAATCAAATATCTAGTATTTCCCTCAGATATACCCTGTATCAAAAAGCTCCCATTAAATAACCTCTATGTATTCCACACATACTGAGGTTGTAGGTTCATAACGAGCATATCACAAAGGTGCGGGACCGGGATGGATACACACTGTATCCTCGGTCCTTGTGGTCCCTCGGGAGATATACATATTTCCCTTGGCATAAACCCTATATCCAAAACCTCCCAGTACACAACGCTTATTTATCCCATGTTTGCAGAAATATCAATTAAAGTAAATGGTAAAATGGGATCAGAATAACATCATTTATCTGCATCATTCCTATATCTTTTAACTTCATAAAATACTAACGTTGGCTATTCTATGTGAAAATATTATGTAGAAGTCAAATTGGACCAATTGAAATATCAACAGTGAAGGGAGGGATGTTGCAGATAATTTGGACATCAATAGAACATTGCATTCATAAGTAAAAATACTAATTATTTCTGTTTTGACTTGATGCCTAGAAGGTAATAATACTGTGGATAAATAATTCCCAACATAACACATGTATGTATATTTAATATTTTAATTTATTTTACAATATGATTGAATGAGATGCAATGTGAGACACATTGCTATCAAGTTCATACAGTAAACAAAGAAAAGCAAAGTTCTATTAATTACCATAAACAATGTGTGTAGATTACATGGTAACAGGTCACAATGCTGTCACACACAATGACAATGAAATAACCAACAAACACAAAATACTGTATAAGTGGTAATTTTGTCTCATCATTTAATTTGCCTATTTCCTAATTTTTGCCAGGTTCGGAAAATTAAATGTCGGAAATATTGTCTTTATAATGTTATCCAATGGGAGGTTTCTTGTAATTAGGAAAATTAAAATTTGGAAAAAGATGAAATTTGACCATTCGGAAAATTAACCACTCGGATTAAATACCACTTATACAGTATAGCGTCTTAAACTGTGATGAACCATATATACAAGGTGAATATCTATGATATACCCTTGGAATTTATCCGACATAAGTTTAGGCACCTGGTGTTGAAACTGGTATATGAGGCTACAGAGTATAAATAATATAATATAAATGTGATAACATCTACTAGTTAGTTTTGAATGCATTTGGATGCTTCCTAGTTTTGAAAGCCTAACCTCTCCCGGGGTACCCTATTTGGGAGTATATACAGTTCCTACAGAATCTGAACATGAAATTCCCTGCCATTTCCTTGACTAATGGAAAGCAAATATGCAGATAACCATTTTGAAGTGTCATTTAATTAATAAAATAATACTTTACAATAGTCACTATTTTTTGTGCTATCTTGACTGGACTAGGCAAAGTTCCCAGATTATTTTAATTTTGTCTTTCTAAAATTTCCGGACCATTTTAGTGAATTCGAAAGCAATTTTGAGATGCCCAGGCCATTTCAAATCAGGAAAAATGTTATTTTGGAATCATAAAGAACTTTAACATTTGTTACAGACACTGAACACAAAACACCAAACTCCAACCGCAGCCAAAAAAAAGTGGGAGACCATAACAATATTTCACCAATTCTGGTATTCACATTTAAAAACATATATGTAAGTCTCAGGTTTAAAACTCTGTTGTACATAACACAGAATAACAAGTACTAATATCATTTAGACTTTACTGGGTTCTAAATATACTTGTTGTTTATTTCATTGTCTTGTGTGTGACACTAACCATTTCTCTATGCTCTCAATACTATTGTACCACTATAATATATAAATAGTTTGTCAACAAAGGCACCATTTAAACTTGTATTTTACATGTACATAAATACTGTACAATGTAAATGGTTGAACATTTAACATATTTTGAATATGTTTCTGTAGATATACATACTGTTACTGTACATTTGGTTTTAAATAAAATCTAGATGAAATAATTGAACATTAAAGCACCTACTAACTGTACTGGAATCTACATTTGGCATATATCTAAAATAACATCTGGACCAGGCATATTACAAACAACAGAAACAATGTCGAACTTTGATGCGAAATAATTGTCAATAATAAATTTTACAATATAATTGTTACTCTACATACTGGTGAGTTTTTCACTAGTGATACACAGGAGGTGCATCAATAAACCTGGCAATTTGTGATCCAATTTGAGATTCTAGATGCTCATTGGTCAATTCAGGTGGCTATGTAAGCATGGTGGGTACCTAGGTAGTACCTCCTTTGTGACGTCTGCAGCACCATTGTGTTATCAATGTATATGTTCATTATGATATCACATTGTATTGTCATTATGACCTCATTCTACACTGTATCTCCATTATGACATCAGACTATACACTGTATGGTAATTGTGACATCGCACTACACTGTATATGTTCATTGTGGTTTTGTACTCTATAATCTTGTCTTTGTTTGGTATAAAACCATTTTAAAATTTGACTCCCTACCACAATGTCACATTCAATTGTTACAATAAGCCATTGTGACATCATAATGCAAGTTCATTGTGACATCACACCACATCCATCAAGACACCATAATGCATGTCCAATATACTGTACACACAATACTAAGATCTCCATGAGTGACATCTGGATATTTACATGGGTTGCTATGGCAACCAAAGTTTGCCTCCAAACCTTTAGAAGGATGAAGTGGGCAATGTTTCCATGCTAGAGTCATTGATTGCACTGAGTGTCTGAATGTTCTCTGAACACTGTCTGCCCTGTGTGAGACAGAAAGGACTCTTAGAGCCCTCTATATTTAAGCCCTGCGCCCTCTATATTTAAGCCCTGCAGGGGTTATAGGTAGCCCAAGTCTAATGCATGGTGCAGGGCCGCTAGATCGGAATGGTTTGCTATCCGCCAGAACGGCCATGTCATCTTTAACGAAATAAGAAATATGCATTAGATGGCGCTCTGTGTTTGTGTCCATATTTGGGTTAGAGATAGCCAAGGTCTAGAACGTGATATAGTGCCGCCAAATCGGAATGGTTCGATATTCGCCAAAACGGCCAGTTGATCTTGAAAGAAATCAGAAAAAGCAAAGGTTAGAGCGTAAGAAACCAAACACCATGTGCTACTGTATAACAATGCCCAAGTGACTCCCATTACCACTTCACTTTGTCACATCAGGGCATTGCTAATACAGTATAAGAATAATGAGAATAGAAGAGGATTACCAAGGAATACCAGAAGCATTACTGAAGACAAAAGATGTGCTTATATAGGTTTTAATTAAGGCCTAATGTGATTTTAAATAGAAGCTAATTATTTTATTTCAATTATTGCAACCATAATATGAGTAATATAATATCAAAAAATGTGAAAACTCATTTTTTAAAATCAGATGATGATCATCTTGGCGCCATTAATAAGAAATGACTTATTTCTATTAATATCTTAGTAATGAAATTGCTAAATGATACATTGTTCTCGACATTTAGATATTACTCAAATATTCACCTGTTTAGAAGCCACCTCCTCATCTCTCCCATCTCCTATCACTACATATGTACATTTGCGTCCAAACCGCGATACTATTCGCTCAAAACAACTCTCTTTTCCTGCAAAAATACAAAATGAATGAAAAATAGTGTAGATATTCAAACTGCACACAAATGGATGAGTTGAATGATATGAAACTCAAATCCGTATCAAATAGCCTCATTACTTTTTACAATTATTCTGGAATCATGATATCATGATATTTTAGTTTTTATGCTGATCAGATCTTACCAGTCTCAAATGAAGCATTCATTATATATATAATGGGATTTTTGATTCTAAAATGAATGTTAGCTGCATATAGGCAGAAAACAATGTGCTGTGATTTTTAACTTCCTGTTTATGCCTAGATTAGAAAATGATATCAAATGAAGTAAGAAGAATTATATTTAGATGAAGCTAAGCTCTTGTAAGAGGTAAGCGATATTTATTCTGCATTACGCATTACTGAATTAAGTGTTCGTAACATGTCTCGTTATATAGGAAGCAATTTTGACATGACTCTAATAACAATTACAACAATTACTATTTTTAACATGTGATACCTTGGTATGAATTAATTGAAACGTAATGCTTTTTGATTGAAATATCACCCGAGAACATCTGAATTAGAAACCATCACACATAATAATTGCAGTCATATGATGAGATTAAATTGTGTTTCAGAAGGTAGCAATTCAAATAAATAAATTAATTTCTCAAAATTGAATATGACCCACTAGAGGAATGTTGTAGAACCATCCTCCTAAGCAGGTGTTCAGAATCCGTACCTCCTTCTTCCCCCTGCTATAACCAATTTAGAATAAGGAATGTTGGAGAACTAACCTATTTTATTTGCACTATAGACATTTTCTATGTTGAATACACCCCCTAGTCCATATAGCAGAACCTTGGCCAGGGCTGGGACCAGCTGGGTCGTCGTGACTAGCACATTCACACAATTTGACCTGAAAAATAATGAACTATGAATTAATTTTTTATATTGTAATATATAAAGCATTATATGACAAATGTCACTATTTAGTGAGTTATTTGCGAAATAGTGACAAATGTGTAACGATTTGTAACATACCTACCACAAAACACTGATAGCAAATGTTGACACCGATCTCTGATTACTATGTTACAATAATGGTAATATGTCAATTTTTTTATTGGTGACATGAAAAGGAGATTTTCCATAAACAATTTAATAATCAATAATAATTCTTGATTCTAAAATATTCAGAGACTTAAATTAGAATTTTCCTTGAGTTAAAAATGTTCAGAATCTGTTTTAGGGGCGGGGTCAAAATATCAATGTTCATATGGAGACGAAAGTAATTTCGTTTGGACAACAACCCCCCCACCCCCCCTCTAGACGAAAGCTTAGGTCACTTAAAAAAACATTGATTAATAATCGTATCCTATTTGCCGGGTTATTATTACGGTGAATTAACACACGTTCGCAATTTAACTGCATTGAACTCTTCAAAAGGAGGAGGGAAAAGTAAGGAATTTATTTGAAAAATGATCGAATTATCGTCTTTATCTACCGATATTTTGGACCTATCACACAAAAAGCTCACGAACTATTGAAAACAAGCCTTTTTATCAGAACATAGCGCCAAAAAAGTGGGTAAGTCCAATTATTTTTTGTATATCAGATCCGAATTATCGATGTTTTTTTGGTCAACGAAAGTGCCCAAAAACCCCCTCCCCCTCGCGAAAGTACTTTCGTCTCCATATGAACATCGATATTTTGACCCCGCCCCTTAGTGTACTTATCTTGAATTTATAATGATCAGAAACTTTTATTGAGCATATGATGTCCAGAGACCGTATTTGTATTTACATTGAGTATACAATGTTCGATGACTGTTCCACTGTAATTACCTTGAGTTTATAATGTTCAGAGATTTGAGGGCTAGAGTAAGCCATGAGTCTGTAAGAGCTTCTATCTCAGAGCGCAGTTGAAGCCAGGCCTCTCGTTTCTGGACACCTAATAAACCTGCAATAAAAAATTTATAGATAATAACATCTCAATTATGAATGAGGTGATTAACCCATATTTTTTCAAAGATTGCCATTTCTTCTTCACTTTCTTAGTTTTTGCATGTTAAGTATTGTTATGTACAAAATGAACTGTTGTAACTTTTGAGTACATAATAAACAAAGGAGGAGGGAAATTAGTGCAACAGATTTTGGACAGTCATATTTTGGATTTTGGCCATTTTCTGAGGATTTAAACAATTGCATATGTTAGGCCAATGCATTACCTCCAGGAAATTCACTTCTAGAGATGATAAAATAATTTCGACTTTGAGACAGGGTAGATGCAAACAACCCACCCACATGTTTTTTCTGAAATGTTTTCCTAATTTTCGACCCCTTCCACCCCTGCTTTTTCAATTTTTCTTGCATCAATATGTTGCATTTTGACACATAGTTAACCACTTTAAAGGAATAAGTGATTCCTTCAGGGGTTTTAAAGATACCTATTATGGGTGACCAAACTTAGCTGAAAGCAATGATTTTTCCTATGGGAAAATAACATGGGAAATATTGTTTTCCACTTTATCTAAAAGGAATCATTTATTCCTTTTAAGGGATTAACTGTGTGTCAAAATGCAACATATTGATGCAAGAAAAATTAAAAAAGCAGGGATGGAAGGGGTTGAAAATCAGGAAAACGTTTCAGAAAAAACATGTGGGTGGGTTGTTTGCATCTACCCTGTCTCAAAGTCAAAATTATTTTATCATCTCTAGAAGTGATTTTCCTGGAGGTAATGCATTCGCCTAACATATGCACCTGTTTAAATCCCCAGGAAATGGCCAAAATCAAACATATGACTGTCCAAAATCTGTTGCACTAACTTCCCTCCTCCTTTGCTAGAATGATTGTGAGACTATGTGCACTGAATAAATCTGATATAGGAAGATGAAAAGCATACAGAAAAAAATTCTTTTACTTTAAGGAAAAATATTGAGCAAAAATATTGGGTGGCACTAAACCTTTTAATATTACAATGACATCGTTGCACACATTGTTGTTGGACCAATCAATTTATGAAAAGTATTTTTAAAAAAATCATCTAAGATATTGTTTTTTTGTTTATTTTCAAAATAAATTCCAGAGAAAATTTCTACTAGATGATAGTGACACCTAGTGAGTAAAACTTACCTCCGACATTATTCCTATAACTATTGTGCATTTCTTTTATGCGTCTATACCTAAAAGCCAATTTTCTCATCCAGTCGACTCCCCCTCGAACTCCAGTGGCGAGGCAAAGATTGGCATTTGTAGCAGCGGCATGAAAGCCATCAGTTTGGAAATTATAATTACTATAAAAAAAGAGGAAAATATTAAAGTTATCATAAAACACAGAGCATGATGACGGGACTGTTACAATACATTGATGATCATCTTTAAACTTGTACAAATAGTTAAAAGAAGGCCATGTTAAATTCTAGGGCAGTATTGGTTTAATGTGAGACTTCTCTATAAAGTTCAAAGTTTAAATAAATAATCTTTTTCAATATTGCAAAATGTTGTGACTCCTTTTTGAATGTTTATTCACACACACATGGAATGCGTTAAAATCAATCAGAATATAGTTTGAAAAAAAATCAATCTAATTCTATCAAGTAAAAGTTGGTCATCCAAACAAATCACAAGCCTGATTAATTCTGAAGAATAATACAAGGTCTCCAGTCAAGCCACTATCAGGCTAACAAAATTAGCATAACATTGTACTGTTTGGCCTGCAGGATTCGCAACCCTAGGGAAATTTCTCAAGTGTATTTATCTACTTATGTAACAATGTTATTGCTTAAACAGTATCTACATTAAATCATTACCACCCTAATTAGGACTTAAACCTGTCTTCTATATACAATGATAAGTAGCCGATTAAAGCAAATAGTCTTCAAGATAAACTGTTTTTTAAAACAATACCCTAAAACTATTACAATGGAACTTATATGTAAACCTGTTTTTACGGCTGATAGAATCATTTAATTAATTTTAGTTATCAATTTCATCCAATTATGTAGGAATTTTTTAATAAACATAAAAATAATTATTAATCATATGAAAAAGATGTGTACCTTAGATCCTGGCCATTATCATCTGATGATACATCATCTATGTGTACCTGATCACATTCCTGTAAAACAAAATACAACACACATGAGAAATATTCTTCAAATATTCCCCAAAATTCCGATTTGTTTATAAAAGGGAGTGGAGTAAAAATATACAAAGATACCCCCTCCTGAGAGCCAGACTTTCATTTACAAGTGACTAAGTTATATTTTGAGAAATCTGATCAGCCACGATTGAAGTGTTTCTAAGAGGTCTAGTACGGAGCGCCGATTCGAGCCCTGATACACGTTCTGTTTTTATTTTTATCCCTTCAATCAGACCTATAAAAGCAGGGAATCTGATGTTTCCTTTTTACTCTGGAGTGAAGTATATCTTGCGGCTAGAATTCTCTGAGTATTTGATGATACAATCTGATACAATTAGGGGCAATGTGGATTTTGTGTTCCACCTGTATGGATAACTGAAGTAGATTTGTTTCTACTCAAAAGAATGTATCAACATTCAGCTTAACGCATCTGCTAGATATTCCCATTCTAGCTGTCAAACAAAATTGTGTATCTGCAACAAGATTCTCCAGCACAATGTAGACCCAAAACCTAATCATTCTTAACTTGTCAAAAACATTTCATTTGAAAATAAAAACTTCCAGCCATATTATTGATCAATTATCAAAGTAGTGTTTTTTATTAGAGCACAATTATATTTTGGTCAGATAACAAGTTAGGTTTGCACAATAGTTTTAATAGCATACCGCTGATGAAAATGATATAATGCTTGAGATTTTTGAGAGTTCTTGTCTCATACAAATAATGAATTTAGAATACAGGGCTATAATAACCACTCGGTGGTGATTATTTGTCTTTTTAAGAGTCCTTTTAAACTGAGTATCTTGGCAAATCTATTGACAAAAGTAATAGTAAATATTATAACTTGTGTTTAACAAAGATACTGTGTATTCAGTAAAGTCAATTGTATGCATATGTTTTAGCTTAACAAGGGATAATTCAGCCACCGTGTAGTTTTGTTGTCAAAGACTTATAACATGCTGACTCCAAGATCCAACAAAGCTTCAAAATGCGACCTTATGACCTGAGACTTTGGCAAATTCTGCTTTCTAAACATGGCAATGTTTAGAAGCAAACATCGCCAGAATACGGGTAGGTGGAGCTATATGCTTTGTAGACTTGGAGGCGCCAGTATGTAAACATCCCAGCACATGTTAAAATCTCAACGTTATATTTTTCAATCATTCACTTCTATGTTGAAACTGTTCCATTTGTCAATATCTTACCATTAAAGCAATATGAGATTTTAAAACTAATATTTCAAATTACCAGGATGATATCTTGCTAAAGGAGTAATTGATTAAAGCCTTTAACTCTGATTTGACATTATAATAGTTTGGATTAATTCTTAATCCATCAAAATAAATAGATATCTTCAAATTTCAAACATATTATTTCATGCAACCAAACTGCTTGATTCACATAATTTTTGAGGAATTTAAAAATTACTAAAATGTAAAAATACAATATTTTTCATCAGTTTAAAAAATATTATTATCTTCAATTTTCTAGTAAGACTTCTAGCAGTTTAGAATTTCAGATATTCAAATAAATACCATTGCCATACAATAGTTACAAACATTTTTAGAATATCTCCTGAAAAGCACTGTCCATTTCTTTAAATTACAGAGGGTATTTTGAAAAACAAAACTAATTTTCATTGGATAAGAAAAAGAAGAATATCTGTGAAATATGGAGAAAAATTAGATATAATTTTTTATAATTGAGAAAAATAGTTTAGAAACATTACCTCTAAATCATTAAAGAATAAATGAGTGTCTGCTAAGTTAAATATCATCTCCTCCATCCGTAAACCCAGTGATACTGCTGAGGGTGGGTCCTACAAAAATAAAATACAAGCTTTGTTATTTCTTTGTATCAATAATTTGTGGATTAATTTTCTATTTATATTCAAATGCATTGATATAGATGAGTTCTTCGTCAAAGAAATTATAAATTAAAGAAATCAAATAATATTATAAAGTAAATTATTAAGAGCACTCTTAATGTCTAGAGATATAAGAAAAAATCAGGTATTAGCAAAGCATTCATAACACAATCATGGAAGTACTATAGCATCTAATAAAAATATTAATACATATATATGAATGAGTCAATTATTTTAGACCACCCTATGAAGATAGCCTGTTTGACATGTCATCAGGAAATGTATGTCTCCCTTTGACAGGCTCGGATCTTACATCTTAGTTTAAATTGCATCAGAGCAAGCAATACGTCGTAATTTGACAGCCACTAATGAAATAAATTACAACAATAATCAAATCATAGTTTAATTAATCAGATGATCAAATAAGACCCCATCCTGACATATCTTTAAATAATCTTAATAATACATTTAATTGGGGAAAAGTTTAGGGAATTCTGGCAATTCTGGCTGATTGACAATTTGTAATCACCATCCTATCATATTGCTTGGGGGTTAATTCTCCAACATCAGTCCCAGACCTGACCTGAATTTAAATGCTCATAGAACAAGTTGATGTCGTAACACAATGGATAATGCTCATCCCAAAGAACCTAATCTTGTATTTCCAAGCATGGAAATTTCATGATAAAATAAAACCTGATGCTATTCCAAGACATGAATATTAATATTCCTATATTTATTATGTCTGTATATCATATTTTAAATTGAATTAGATCTTTCAGTCTTATACAAAATAGGAAATTGCTTTGAATTTGAAGTAAAACATCTGCAAACACAATATTATAATTGAAATGTATATTTTTTCCATGTAGCTGTATAACAAGAATTATGTCAAAACTCAAAAGATACTAAAAAGAGAATAATCTGTTTCAATATGTATAATTTAATCAAAATAAATAAAACAGAATAGAAATTATGACAACTTTCCTAATATGTAACTCAAAATCCTGTAAAATACTTAAATATGTTAAGCCCTAATCTATACCTTGACCATAAGGTCTCATAACTTAGACCTTTGTGTTCAGTTTAACTGACTTCAAAGTAATATAGTGACTTTTTAGAGCAAGAAACGCTGTGTAAACATTGAAAAGCTATAGAGGGATCGATTTAGAGGCAGCAACGGTTTACAAGACTCAGCATTTCTGACGCCACAAGAAAAACATAATTTATTTAGCTTGCGGAATATTCCATACAGAAGAATAATGTCGGATTATATTGATGTGTTATTTTATTATTCTAAAACCCTGCAAAAATAAATGTATGTCTCTGTATTATCATATCATTCTCAATTCTAAGAATATTACCAACTAAAATTGGCTTTATAGCTTTATATTGGTAACACAAACATAATTTACTGCAATATTTGGTTTTTAAACACTTTTCCACTACCGTATACAAAATTAAGTAATACAACTTTATGTACATTACATAGGAATCAGAGTTGTGTTATTCCTTTTGGCTTACAGGGTCCATACTGATTCTGTTAAGTCAATCACCTTAACAAAATATCTTCACTTATGGGCGACTAGCTTAAAATACCACATTATCCTGGATTTTTCACTCAAATAAAATAATATGACCCAGTAGACTAAAATGGAATTGATGATCCAATATATCCACAGTTGAAATAAAATGACCATATAAGCAGATTTGCAATGTCACAGAGAGTGTGAGCGTTGTTCCTGACAATGATCTATTCTCCACTGTGGTTGCTAGAGAACTGGCAATCCTATATTCCCATTGGGACACCAGTGAGACTTAATTAATTGCTCATAGTTAAACACTTCATTTGTCATAACATTTACAGATGAACTGAGCTGTCTCTAATCAAAACATATTCTATTAGTTGGAAACTTTATTCATCCAAAATAACAACGATTTTGAAAAATACTGTCAAACAATTTTCTCATAAATAAGTATAATTATTTAAGTTCACAACATGTATTTTCCAATGTAATTTTCTGAATAAAAACATTGATACTTAATTCAAACATGACTGTATTCACGCCTTTTATAAACTGTAAACAAAGTCAACATTTCACCCGGGGTATATTTGTGAATATTGCCCCTGGAAATATGTGTAATGTGTGACGTCATAACGGCGGACCGTAGTAATGGCGGACCATAATGAATATTCGAAACATTTTGGTGTGTATTCATGTTCGAATCGTAATATAGACCTCAGAGTAGGTGTTATACAGAAAACGGTTGTGCCCAGCCCTGTGGGGTGTATTCAACAATATTACCCCTGCTCTTCGGTCTATATTTCTTAATTACAAGTCTTCCTACAAACCTCAAATTTATTTAAGCTCTAATTCTACATATAGCCAAAAATAAATTTTACAATCATTGAGTAGTAATATGGGTTTGTTGAAGAAAGCGTGAAACTTAAACACACCCGGAATGCAGTAAACTACATGCTACATCAAACTGATAACATTTTAATTCATTTGATGTTGTTATAGGTTTTTCCCAGAGAAAGCTTGAATTGAATAAAGATAAGCGTTGTGTCTTTATGAGGCCCTAACCTGTTATCTTTTCCATACAACATCTGGGATCTATCACTCCACATGAAGCCATCCATTCTAATTTACAAACTTTTTGTTCAATATTTTTCAAAATTTCTCCTGTTTGAAAAATACATTTATGATCTTTTCAGAAGTAAGAATTTTCATGTTGATTTGTTTTTTATACTTGAGATTTTTCTGAAGAATGACTTCACAAAAAAATCCAGCCCTCATAAAGTCAAATTGAGCTATGAGTGTGGCTTTCAACACTTTTAATAAGAACGTGTATTTTATTAGATTCTCAACAATCTAATGTGATTTCCAGGCTTCATAGTCAGTCTATGAATATTTGATGGGGCAATGGTGTTTATCCATCAACACACCACTCTGTAGATTAGTTTTTCACCGTGATAAGAATAATGACCATGTGGTAAAATATTGCAACAAAAATTAATGTTTGTCTAGGTAAGTGTGCCTAACGGGGCAAATCTGGAGAAGTTTATATTAGCATGTCTTAAATTCTCTGCAATTCTGGCAATGAAAGATCAATTAGCAGTCCCCTCGTGTTTATTGAAACAAATTAAGCCGAGTCTGGTTTTAGACTGAGCTGTCACTCAACCAGTTACAACCATATGGCTATTCTAAATAATTAATAAAATTGTCAAAATAACAAACTTTCATGATATTCTTAAAAAAAATCTCAATCTGAAAATTTTATTTTTTCAACTCTCTTTCCATAAAAATATGGAATTTCAAAGTCAGTTTTCAATAATTTATTTCACCATTTAACTAAGTCTCTTGTTCTAAATGTTATTAAGCAGACCAACAGACACTAAATATTTACTCAACAATTCAATGTTTCAACATCTCATAAATAAATCACTTGAAGCACAATCAATCCAAAATAACCAAGAAGGGCGAAAATGTTTCAAAAATGAATAATGGAAAGCTTATTGAAAAAACACAGGTCTGTGGCTGATTATATGGAAACCCTGAAGAGATGAGAAGTTATAGCAACATAACTGTCTAAGGAATGCAGAAAACAGAACTGAGCTTAATTGTTTTGAAAACACCTACACTGTATAGATTCTGCCTTCAATAAGGTTCTGGAAACCTTTCAACAATGTAAATCTTTTATTTAAACACTTTGCATGTCATTCACTTTGTTTAAAAATCATCGCATTTTCTTTCTTTTATTTGGTAAAATAACAATTTGGTAAAATGGTAACAGGACTATGTGGAATATACTGCAGTACTAGTGATAAATCCTCCTATTTAATTGGGATCTGTTTGGTTGAGTTACCTATAAACTTTTCATCAACCACATGCCATATTCCAGATGAAGAAAATAAATAAAACATTCAGCTAATTATTTGTATATCTTAACACCACGTCCTAATAATAACAACTAATCTGAGGCTATACACTGACTAGATGGAAGCCTATGGTACAGAAAACCGACCCTGAAACAGGTTGTGGGAAGGGACAGCACCCCCAAAAAGTCTGGGACCTTAGACAATTAAGATATCAATTAAGATAATCTAGTGGTTGATTCCTGTCATGGTAACCATGGCAGCAAAGATAATCTGGTGGTTAATGCTTTTCATTGTTGCCATGGTGATAAGCTGGTGGTCTCTAAGGAATCATTATGAAAGCTTGCATGACAACACTGACACTTTCTGAGATAGAAATCACCTGGAAATGAGACCAAAAACATCTTGCATAATAAATATGAACTTAAGAACCAACTGCAATATGGAACATATAATATTAATACTTCTAGAGGCATCCTAAAATAATAAAACAAACTGCGCCCTTCCTTAACCCAGACCCCTTTGGGAGAAATAAGTCCAACCGAGTTAAAAGTTCAAAAAGGTCAAATAAAAATTAATCAAAGTCAGCCAGAAAAGTTTGTCAGTGGATGCAGGCTACAAGAGGTGTCTGTAAGCTGTTGCAGTAAACACTTCATCTCATGGGTCAATGGCAATGTTTTCATACACACCCTTGTAAGCTCTCGTCAAGAGTCTACAGCAACTCTTCCTAGAAAACCTCCAAAAACTAAATTTAACCCTATCATGATTTAACCTAAATACAGAGCTTGAAGCCAGAGATGGAATATTTTAAATCTATTCTCCATGGTTATTCCAGGAAATAAAGCAAGGGTGACTACATTTATTCTGGATTTTATGAGTTAGAACCTGTCAACAATCATGTCTGTTCTCCTTACTATGCTCTCTGTAATCAGTTAGTGCTTTGATAAACCATTAACCCTTATCAAGAAACATTAACCCTTATCTCTCTATCTGACACAACAACATGAATCAGCTAAAAACTGTCAACCAAATTAAATTATTAATTGCAACCTTTTGTTTTTAGACCATAACTGAAATGTGTTATTTTGACGTTGTCCAAACGCTTCACACCATTCAAATTAACTGGCAAGTCCATTCTTTGTACTCCATGCTATAATCTATGATGTTCCACACCAAATAATATACTTTTTTCAAAACATCTCATATAACACACTAACTTCTCCTTGATGTATATATATATATATATATATTAATCTCATATGACATAATAATGATATACAGAACCTTAGAATAAACCACACAAAACAATTCATAATTCCTAGTGCTGAAAAGTGAAGCTATCTGACTGTTCACAAAATATGGGTCGGTCAAACATCATATCTCGCAAGGGTGTTTACAAGTTCCTTTCCACCTGCCCAGTCTCATCAAGTTGTGGTCTTAAATCTTAATTACTACATATTAATGGGGCCCTATGAAACATAGTAAATAAATGTTATTTTCAGTGAATTCCTTACCATCCCACTGGCCTCACACAACAGTAATAAACACATTAAGAAAGGTGCACTTATTTCACAGTGCACTTATTTCACAGTGCACTTATTTCCGTCTTAAATTCCACAAATCCTCAAGCTCTAGGTTTAACATACATAATACACTAATAACTTTTGAATTTTAAATTTCAAGAAAAAAATAGACTTTTTTCGTCCTAATGGGCTGTGAGAGTTATAAAGAGAGTGAAGATTTAGCACTTTGGCTAATTAAAGATAACACATTAAAAAAAGTTTATGATGTTCCCTCCCTGAAGTTTCTCTCTGACCCATGTCTGTCTTCAGTATAAATCCTACACATCAAAGAAAACAAAGATATAATTAGAAAATGAGAATGGAAATTTTTATTTTTGGACCTTAACAAGACGTGTAACTTAAATCCCTCATTGTAAAAATTAAATACTTGACTTACCATATACGCTACGATTGGATATGCTTCTTAGATAAAAACCGCAAGACGCAATGTGGTAAGTCATAATGTAGGACTTGAATCATTTATCTATAATTAAGGTTTTAGGTTTTGATAAACCCAAGTACTTTTCGAGAATAAAGACAATGAGAAGTGAGTTTCAGTTGCACATTCACATTAAAATGAAAGCGTAGGAGCTCAGGGTCTTATAACTAAGAATGAAAACAGTGTAAATATGATCACTTGTGTCGTTAGACACCTCAGGTTTTAAAATATGATCTTTAATTTATCTTTGTTGTGCTTTCTAAGAATTTTTTTATTATTAGGAGTTTCTGTTTATAAGAGATTACATCAAAATTTCTCAGAAGGAAATCTAAAAGCAATTTACACCTCAACCAATTTACACGTCAACCAATTATCAACAACAACCATAGTTTGGTTTGGTAACAAAATATTATGATTTGCCCAAACCACTTTTAACACAACAATAAATTATGAATGCTTTCCACTATTCTACATGCTAGGATAAGACAAATGGACCTGGAAGTTGAGTGTTTTTCTAGTTTTCTGCTTACATAAATAAAGCAACATGCCCTCTGTCAGTAGACTGGGAGATCAAGGGAAATGGGGTGTGAAATCACTGTGAAATACAGCGAGCCATTTTTAACTTTTACAACTAGGAAACAAGGAGAAAAAAATGAACAGACCAACCATTCATTGCAATACTGAATCCCCAGTGTCTGTGGCAGGGGAGTAAGTATGATCAATCTATTTTCTATGACATCACAATGAAGGCCAAACCACTGATATGGCAAACACCAACTAGGTGCTGCCACATAATTTGACAAATCTATGTGCCAGTGAGACCTTAGACTTTACTTAATTTGGTGGAGAAATAGACAAAATGAACTCTCAACATGTGGCTTTGTTTGGGAGACTTGAAGTGACACAATGCCAAGTGATTTCTACCGCAATTTGAACAGAGCTAGCTACAACTTCAGCTTCTAAGAGTTATATAACAGCCTTGCAGAATATCACCAAAGTATTTCTCAGAATTGTTGGGACATATCAAATTAAACTCGATTCTTAATATTGTTGAAGATCCACCACATGTTTTTTTCTATTGTATGTTGCTAACTTAACCTTATCACGCTATTTATTGAAATATGGCCTGACTCTATTGTAAAATAAAGTCTGACTGGCTGGCATATCTAGCAAAGGGCTTTAACACCTGTCATTACACCCCCTTCTACCCCGCCATGTTAGACTATGTAATGTTAAATGCCTGATGATTTGCTAACCTACAACTATTACATATGGACCTCACTCTATAATCACATAGAGATAATTGAAAGATTTCCCTGGGTGTGAGACAACTCACTTAGCCCTATGAATAACAATCAACATTTCCTGGATTACTGAATAATAAACAGTACATACCAAAACCCAGGCTTTTATATCCATGAAAATACAGGTTCTGTATGAATATGCAAGAAAATAGACTCAGTAGAAATTGGCAAAGTCACACGCCAAGCAATTTGATGATGTTACTCATGAAGCAGGGGATTATTTCACACACAGTGGGATTATGATGTCACATTAAGTATGATGTCACACAGAGAAAGTGATTATGTCACACATAGTAGGAAGTATGATGCCATATGCCATACACTGTCATGTATAAGGGAAGGGGGTGATGTGTCTAGCAGGGAAGGTGCATATGACTCATTCTCTGCATCTTACATCCTCCTATATTAATAAAATCTCCCTCCATTTTATCACTTGAACCAGTACAAGCTCTATTTTTATTTGATAAACTTGCATCATACCCAGATATTTCCAATACCTTGGCAGATATTGATCATTTGACAATTTTGTGGCATCTAAGAGTCTTACAAAGAATCATGTAGCAGTGGGAGAGGGAAAACAGGAATGCTTACCTTGCCGTATCTCTGTGAATATGCGCCAGTGAGTAGTGAATGAAAGATGATGATTGTTTCGTCTAAATCCCATACAAACACACGTTCTAGATCATTCTCTGGCCCTGGGGATGGGTTATTCTGTCTGCGTCCTCTGTTTCTAGTTCCCCGACCTGAAAATTGATACAACTCATAATAATTTATGTATCAAGCCCAAAGCATCATGTAATTTATGTATTACCTATTGTCATAGTTGCATATTATTTTCATAATTTTTAGTTAAAATAATACACAAGGTTTTTCCAGCAATATGAGGTATTTCTCTCAACCAAGCCAAAATATGTTACATATCCTGACCAAAAAATGACTGCAGAAAGAGTTTAAAAAAATTCAATTAACTTGCTTGAAGTGAATTTTTTCAACAGACAACAAAATGTAACATTCAAATTGTGTATCCCGTAACATTGAGTCTAGTAAGATCAAATTAATTTAAAATAAAAAAGTAATTATAGCACTGTTCATGTCAGCAAGTAATAACCACATGCAAAAGAAATGAATTCTGTTGGCAAATAATACGATGTCCGTGGTTCATTATAGGTGAGTTAACTCAAATTCAGCCTTGACATTTAAGACAATCCCACTTATCTTATAGGATAATTGTGATATATCACAGGAATTTATTCAGCCTATGCTAAATATTATTAACCAAAACTTCCCAATTCTCATCTAGAACTCATTAGTATTACTGCTAATGGCTTTTTATCAAATGCTCCTGTAAAACACAGCCTCGTGAAAATAATCCGAAATGATTTCAGTTTGGATGTCATTAAGGACTGTACATATACATATGCAGCATCCAACCAAGAAGATGTATAATGCCTTTGGGTATGTAGGAATGACTACACTGTTTTGATACCACAGAATTGTGAATTCCTAAGAATTCCTAAGTAACCCAGTTAGGTTAGCTAGAAAATTGATCTGATAGATTATTTATACTGCCCCATCCACGGTTTCGGGTTCGCAAATAACTAACAGTTCCATACGGCACTACGCCTGTGGTATCCAGGTTCATGCCGGTTCCTACAGCTAATTCACTTGTAACTTTTTTGTAAGTAACGGCAGAGGAAAACGAACTGGTAAACTATCACTGATCTCATAGCATTGGAATTAAACCAGGACACATACATTGTTACAGGGTTTGGAAATATTAGAAATGTTACATTTTGTTATGTTGTTCATCAAAGTAAAAGGTAATTAGAAAAAGTAAATAAACAAATGGCAAAAAAATAAACAAGAAAAGATACAACTTGACAAACCATACTTTTGTTCTGACTAAAGATTAAAACAACAAAATTAATATTAAAGTCAAACTGGATTTGGAATGGTTATGTTTGAAGATATATTGGAGCATGCATCAATGCTTTTTCACTTTCACCAAATACATTTATATAGTTAGAAAAATTAATAGTTAATTCAAAATAAGTAGTTGAAGTACCAATTTGACTTTTTAAATGCATGCTTCAATGTTGAATCCTGTTTAGTTTGTGTTTTATTATTTTAGTGTTCATATACATGGACCAATTTCAAACTGAAGATACAAGATACAGCAGCTTGATCGGTAAGAAGAGCCTAACAAATGTGTAAACCCCAGTAATACTGAACTAGACAAAAAATAAAACGCCCATTCTTAACTCTTAAATGTCAAATGAAAAGTATAGTCATTAAATAGGCACAAACTGTGGACTTATACCAATCAAAAGTACATGAAAAATGGTAAACCACAAGTGCAAAGTAAGAGGTAATCCTTATCAAATCTCAAGAAATTGGTCCGTGATATTATTTCATATTTCATATCAAACCATTCCACACCCACCTTGTGTATCTGAATCACTACAATTACCGTTAGCTTCTAACTTCAAAGGTGGGGAGGGACTGGAAATCATCTGGTTGCTCTCTGGTACTGCAAAGAGCAAATACAATTATAAACATTATCAAATACAATTAATACAAACATTATCAAACATGTAAAGCCATCGTATTATCATAGAACAAAGGCTGATCAATCAAGTAATGGATTATGTTTTACATATACTTTTTATTGAGCATTTTTTTATCTTTTCACGCAACAGTGATATGATTTTTTGTCTTAATTTTCAGGCTTCATATACATTGCATCTTTCGTAAAAAATACAATGAGTCATTTATGAGTCAAAAAACTTTGAAAAAAGATGAGTCATTTTGAATATGGAAAGGATGTACATTATCTATTCACTCATATTTAGCCAAGGCTAAGGCAAAAAATCAATGCATTATTGAGAATATATAGCTTACATAGCAAACACTAAACCTTTTGTTGAACATTTTGTAAATATATTTCTTACAACATCTACACATACACAGTACTTAACAATGATTAGGAATAGCTACATTTACCTAAGTGCTGATTTGCTTTAAGACTACAGAAATTACTATTAAGGTAATAAAGCATGCTATACAATAAATAAAGAAAACCTATTTTAAAAACAGTGTCTACCCTTAGCTACAAATTCTGAAGTCTAAATTGCTCCAACTTTTGTTCAACAATATTCAAATGTCAAGCTAAAAGTGAAATTTGTGATTTTCTACAGTAAGCGTAATTTCAATGCAGCAGGTTTTGATTGCTTGTTGTGTGTGAAATAGGGAAGCCAGACACTGCCTTAAGACTAGGGGTACTATATACTACATGGATCTACTTACTGATAGATGGAGTACCTGTTTGTGCCGGTGGGAGGTCATGAAGTTGATATGTTTGGGTGGAAGGCACTGTAGTTGAGGAACTAATCCCGAGGGTTGTGGCCCCAGTAGTGGCCATGTAAGGGCTGTAACCCTGGTAGGGGTAAGGATATGACCCTACAGGAGTTTGACTAGTGTATGCACTCGAGTACGCACTGTAATCTAGCCCACTCTGTAAAACAATCAACAATTTTATTAATTTCTAATACTCATTCATCTATAAATTATATCATATACGATACACATAAATCGTGAAGGGCCTGAATTCAACATACTTCAAATCTAGAGTTCAAACAATATAAAAATATCTGAAAAGATTTTTACATTGAATAATATTTTCCAACTTACAGTTTCAGAGGGTGTCTGTGAGTTATAACATGTTGTACTGGTAGCTGTATTAGAAGTTGTAAACCCAGTACCTACAAACATAACAAAAAACATTTTACTAAAGAATCAATAAGGGGTTACAGGAAACAGCATATAAACGGTCCAAATTACATACATTTCAATATTATATTATTTTTATTCTTTATTACATAATAACTTTCATATAAAATATATTTATCATTAACATTTTGTAAATGAATGTAAAATTTCTTATATGTGGAATTTTTGATTTTATTCAGTTAAGTATAGAGTGGTTGTATCATTTCCAAGCTAAAGTTATTTGGGAATGACAAGAATTTTTGCCATGGTATTTTTGTAGTAAGACATGTTACTTTAAGAGCCATATATCATTGAAACAAGAAAAAACTTGTGTCAGGGGATATATATTTCTGTTATAAAAACAAGGAATTTGGCACAGTCTAGCCTAAAAGCAACTTACTGAATGTTAAAAAACAAACTTGTCCGTGGTAAACTGATCGAATTGTGAAAATTGAATCTCATGGTGACAAGATTTGTGGTGGGAACCACATGGAGTCTAAATTAAATGTTGATGAAACTAGCTTGCCTAGTAGCCAACGGAAGAATTGTAGCATTTTCAGCAATTAAAGGTGTTGAAGCTGCAGGTACACAGTAAAGCCTGTGAAAACACAACTCTAACAAGGTAGAATCCTCAACTTTCTGTAGCTAAAGGCTCAACAAAAAGCAGGTGAATAAACAGAGAAAAATCATTAGAGTCGGGTAGCACTGTTTTAACACAGTTGGAAAAAGATTCAGTAAGATATAACTAGTGCTGCCCCAAGCTGTCCGGGCACCAAGTTTTAATGAGTGCGAGACTATCTATAGGTCAGCCCAGTGAATTCCTCCTTTCCTCAGTGGAGGTTTAACTGTTCATTTCCTGGGGAACATTCCTTAATTAATTCCAACGTTTCACTAGTAGAAATAACAAGCAATGAAGGAACCGGGAGACTTGAGAGGGGATTAAATTTACATGATGACTATTTTCTGTGAACGCTGTTCCCACCATATTAAGATCTGGTACCAATTGACGCTGGAACTTTGTGGTAAAATGCACTTTACTCGTAGCTCTTAAAACAACATTGGGTGACAGGGAGGGGGTAAACTTTCATCTTATGTTTTGTTTCCCATTTAACCATGGTATCGTGTAGAGACCAGGCACTCACAAAAACACAACATCCACTTTGGCTGGCCAAAAATAAACAATTACGCTCAACAGTAGAAAACATCACACATTTAGACCATCAAGAGGCATGTTTTTCTAGCAGGAACTATAACAAAGTGAGATGAGTCTGGGAATACAGGTTGTAGCTGGGAATAAACAAGAAGCATCTGTGGAAGACAAAGATATCTCATAGCTCTAGGCAAATCAGCAGACCCCCAATAGCTACTAGTCTAAACCAAGGACCAGGGGGTGATAAAAATCCCCCAAAACATTCCACTCAATATCAACCAGTTCTTTTTTCGTTTTTTTGAACCAGAGCTAAATTTCCTCGACCTTGGACCCTACATGATCAATACGATATCTAAAAGGTAGAAATTAGTATCCGCTGGTTCTCCTATGTTGATCAATCTTATACCACACACAACTACACACACATAAGAGACAATTTTATCATTACTACCTGGGTTAAATACAATCCCTACAATCAGCTCAATATCAGTATGTTTTTATTTCTGGATTCCTAGCACGCAAATTCAGATTAACAGAAGAAATACGATAGTTACAGCAATCATGAAAAATCTAAATTCAACCTATAGTTATTGCTATTTTGGGATTTTAATCCAAAAATCCGATCCTTTTCTTTCCACGACTGTTTTTGCATCTAAAGTGTTCCACAAGAGATATTTCACAATTGAATTTTTACAATGTTTTGTTTGAAGAAGACTTGTGGTATAGGTTAGGGTACTCCATGTTAAACAAGTTCATATTTGCTGTAAAAGGTCTGAAGATGATAAGGGAACAATACACAAATGGGCACTAGTTAAACCACTAGATGTCCACTTCAAGTGTTCCACCTCTAATGTAAAAGCCACTTGATAATTATTGAACTAACCTTCGCAGTGAACTTAAGCTTTTTTAAATCTATTAATTAACTTTAAAGGACTGGAAAGGTTAAGGTAAATGAATAAATGAAAAAGATAAGGCCTTCCCTAGATCATACTAGATCATTAGTACAGTTTATAGGTAGTCATTAGGTCTCTCCACGTTTAGGGTATTTTTTGTTTTGGGGTCACACTGAAGACAATCAGAAGACAAGGAAACCCTAACACTTTTTATCCAGAAATCAAATATATTTGAAGTTTCTTTTAGCTATTTGGGTGAGGAAAATGGGACAAGAGCAAATTAGAATGAGACAAGGGGCCTTAGCTTGAATGCCTTATGAGTATATCTGGGTCTGTAGTTGGCTATTAAGGTGGTACTTACCATAAGGGTATTGTGTCTGAGCTGCATTGGTAAAGCCTGTGCCAGGGTAAGGTAAGTAGCTACCCCCAACTACAGGACTACTGGACTGTTGTTTGATTTTACCTGAAATAGACATACCACGTAAAATAACATTACATTTGAAATAAAATTTTATTCTTTTTGTCAAAGAAAATGGTTAAAAATATTTTTATGATATCATATTTCTTTTGCCTCATTTAAATAGAATTAATCATATAACCTTTACATCATTTTGAACTTTCATGCAATGTATTAATTAATATGTGCATTTAATAAAATCTATTTTATTCAAATTGGCTGAGAAAACAAATAAAATTCACGAGTAAAAGGTTAATTCAAATCAATAATGACTTTTTATGCTACAGGATAATAAGCCTGTCAGAATTTGATTAAAATTAATGCAAATGCTTTTTTGTTTGAAACTTCGATTTATCTGGCATATTAAAATCCATAGCAATAAAATGAACATCTATATAATTATGTCAAGTCTAAATTAAATAGATTTTTTAGTAATCATGTATTGAGCACTGTATTTGAACAACTAGGAGCAAATTAATTACAAAACATATTATACATTGTGCTTTTAACTGAAAATATTATTATGATTTCTAGCAGAGTTCACATATTATCTAGGAAATGTATTTTTATTATTTCAGTATGAGTGTATTTAGATGTATGTAGAATATACTTACTTTCTGGCATACTGTATGATTGGGGTAAGACCCCGTAGGCTCCCTGGCCCTGAGCGAAGTAGCCGGCAGTCTGCATGCCAGGGAAGGCACTAGGCCCCGCCTGCCCTGCCATAGCTGGGTAAGCCTGCATTGTGTCGCTAGTGGCAACGGATGTAGTAACAGCCTCGGGTGACCCGGGGAGGGGATTAGTTGGTGACGGGTTCACTTGTGAGTAGGTGGAAGCTTCTCTAAAATCAAAGAGTTAACAAATTTAATTTGAACATTTTAAAAATGCACCAACAGTATGGATCCTTTAAATTTGAAAAATACCACCATTATACACATAAACCCAACATTTGAAAATAGTAGCAACTTTTGAAAAATCTTAACCCAGGATACATTGTTGTTCATCTCTTTCCAGCCAGTGTAAAGTATAAAATGATCATTATTGCAACTCAACAAACTGTTTTATGGCTACAAGGGCCCAGGTTGCAAACATGTCTTACAAATCATTTACACTACACTGCCACTTTCACTAAACCATTGATTCCTAATTTTCCCACATATTTTAAACCTCTGAATTCTGTTTTGATTATTTTCTGAAACATCTGTAAGAGCACATGGCAGTTAGAATATCTTGTTAGGGTTTGCATATCAACTTGTTTAAAGCCTGCTTAATTAATTCATGCTATTAGCCCATTGCTTCAATTACCAAGTGGGGGATATTTCATGTAAATGCAAAATCACGGCTGAAGTAGTGACGTTGCTATGACCAGCACGCTATAACTGTGTTTACCCAATCATCCACACAGTCTAATAACATGTTTTACAACCCAGCTACATGAACGTACACATCCTGAGAGAGCAATACTTCACTTTTCATTTACTAATCCCATTTCGTTTCATTTAATCATTTTTCTGGAGGGTTATTTTCATGCGAGGCCACGTTCTAGTTATGCTGATGAATGAAAAACTTAAGAATTGTCTTTTTTGTTTCAAGTACAGTGAAGAATTCACCGATCTGAATCAAATGACTTTAAAATCACAGGTTGTCTTTCTTCTCTCGTTTCATCTCGCCGCATTATTCATTAAACTTATTGTCATCCAAAAAATTATTAAAATAGATAACATCACAAACCACTGTTATATTGTCACAAGGTGTGAAAAGTAAAATTTTTATTTATCAAATGATAATATGCTTGATTTAAACAGTATAGCGTCTTTGTCCAAAACTGCCAAAATTGCTTCACATATGATAGAACATACGTAGATAAGCAGTATACAGCCAAAAAAGTCATGTCGATCATTATATATCAATGACATATTACACATCGGAAACTTGACAACTGTCTTGACAAGCCAGCAATTTGCTGTTTACTAAAAAATGACAGTTGAAATCAAAACCAAAATTATCTGAGATTAAGTTCCAATTGCATTTGTGAAAGATAGTGGTAGTTTACTGTACAGCTGGTGGCAACTTAAGTACACGGCAGACAAAACAACGCCCAAACATTGATACTATCTCCCATCAGAGACAATTGTTTCAACTAGAAAATTATGATTTTAAAACAAGTGTAACAAAAGTAGCAAACAGTCTATTTACACATATTGTTCTCATTGACGTATAATTCTTTACTAATGAGCCAAAGTGGAAAGTTCTTCTACAATCATCATAACTCTGTCACGGACAATGAAACTCAATAATTACCTCTCTAAAGAAGTATTTCACTTTGACAATTATAACAAGGTAATTTTTTAAATATTTGAACTGCGATCGCTACGTTATTTATGACACTATTAACTCCTGATTTCTGGAGAATAAATATGATGCGGCATGTAATTTAAAAACACCTTGTTTAAATCAACACTCTTGAAACTTCCTTCCTTTTAAAGACGTTTTACATTTTTATATATCAGTCCAGGAATGGCTGGGCATACAATCATTAGTTTTTTAAATATTCTTTCCACAGATGTTTGGTGTGACTAAAATAATATTTTACTACAGCTAAAATATTTTTCTAATTTTGTCTAATTGGGAAAATAATTTGGTAAACAAAAATATAATATTTGACGTACCTGTTATAAGTGTATGCTGTGGAATATTGACTGGTTGTATAGGGATCTCCGTTCTTTATTTGGTCTCCTAAAAAACAAAACAAAATGTTTGTAATTTTTCCTGCTCAATGTTCCATACTGTTGATTTAACTATTTTGACTTAAGTATTTCAATGTATGTCACTTCACTGAGTTGTTCTCAGACATATTCCGTTTGTTTAACTCTAAGCAAATGTTAGTTTTGAAATGTAGGCAAAAAGTGAGAATTATTTTGGGTAGTGTGTTAAAAGTAGTGAATATGACAAATAACCGAATGATTTATTCTGACAGGACCTATGTTGTAGAAACCTCCTTGTGTCTATTAGAGTTGAGAATTAACTCCTAGCCATGCACAACTCCACAAACTCCACTAAACCATTAGTTAGCACATTCATTACTGTCTTCGCTATTCCTTTGAAAAACCAAAATTGCTGCCAAGGTTCATACCTTGAAATTACAAGTAATATTTCATTATCTTCTAATTTCCATGGGTTAATAATGAACTGACATTAAAATTGATCATTATTAGGTTTTCTGCAAAACAGGCAAACTTAATGGTCAGGAGACAATATACACGGTGACTTTTTTGCTCACACTAAACTAAGCATATTTATAGGAACAGATGCATGTATTTGTAAAAAATGTATTTTACAAACCATATTTTAAAATTTCTTGAAAGTTGCCATTGTATTCAGTAAATTGATTGGTAGTCAAACAAAACGAAATATGTTCTCTGTTTTTTTCTTATTTCGATTAAAATTAATTTATCTATTTTAAAGCTAGTATGAATAAAATTGAATGAATCTGAAATCAAGTATATCTGTGTAGCTATAAAATATTGATATAAAATGTCAGTTAATACAATGAATATTCATGAGATCTAAAAAAACTTAAACAATCAGAATCAGAAGAAAATATCAAAAATATTCTTAAGTTTGTTAAAACAACAGAGTTGATTTGCATGAGTTTAAAGTTTCCGGAGATGATGAATTTGGCTAAATGTAACCTAATGAACTTTTACATTAGGTCATGCCTTGTACATATTTAAAGCTACAAACTGTATATTCTACATGGGGTAGGTCAAAGATGACAGAGTTAAGTTTGTTGAGTGACGTTACTTCACAGAGAGCCACATGCGAGGTGTTGGCATTTACACCCTGCGTCAACATTCACCATTAAATGCATCATTCAGACCTCCAAAAATACCCCCTGCCATTTTCAATTATACAAAATACACAGAAACAGTTACGTTATAATTCTTCTCAGCTTTCTAGCACTTCGAAATAATGGCCAAATCCCCCAAAAATATTTCGAGTTGAAAATCTGAGTTAAATCCGACGGAGATGGGAACTATCTGTCTAAATATTTTCACAAAAAATGAGTTACCATTTCTCAGAGTAAAAAACAAGATAATTATGGAAAATTAAATTTCAAACGGAACTGACAACCTAATGATTTTTGCTGCTTTTGACACAACTAATTAAGACAAATTGAACTGAGGCATTTGGCCAATTACTATGACCACCAAAGCTTACTTGAAATCCACTAGGCACTTGCCAGTTTGAATTCTTGCCTTCCAGGGCTAAAACTGATCACTTTCGATACCAATACAGACTAAGGGGTTAAATTGTTAAACATGTGCCAGAAAACATGGATAATTAATAATATTCATTTTCCTAACGGCTTTAAAATGCAGAAGGACCCGGAACATGGATAATTAAAAATAAACTGCTTCTACCCAGGGATTTAATCAAGAAAGTGAATTATGTAAACTGGGAAAATTCCTGAATTTCATTGTGGGAAGATGAGATAAGTTAGTACACTAGTATGTTACTGACTATATAACACAGTATAAAGGTCACCTTATGTAGGAAGTAAACTTGGAGTACACCCAGCCCTGGATGACTTGTCTCAAGTTTATAAGAAATATCACAAAGTAGGGTGAATGTACCATTCCTGATTTACATAGCAAATAAATTCTATTATTTTCCAATGATGACATCTGATGCATAAATATTGCTTTCCCATCATCGGAAATCTGTCAAAGTTGAGGTTTTGTCTGTTTTATTGTATATATGTTAATGTCAATCATATGACCATGTGCTTGTAAACAATTCGCTCTTATACTGCACCAAACTGCCAATTCTAGCTACTAAATCTACGAAAACAAAGCACTGCGTTTACAGCCAACTTGAACATCATGCAAAACTTGCATCCAAACACTCTTTGTAAATAATTCAGATGATAACTACTGTATACCAAAAATATATGGTGAAAACATTTGGTCTTTTTCATTTGTGATCTCTATGTGCACCACATCTTTAATAAGAATAACATTCGTTTCTACTAAATTCATGCATTAAAACCGAGACTTTTTATACAAATATGCAATGCCTTATCTAATCTGTCAAAACTTGGCCTGGACTAATTACCTAAGATACAAATTAGGCCTGAGCCAATTGCCAGATATGTGAAAAATAGCCCTATGACTAAAGCCATTTTCATGTTTTATAATATGAAGCATTTCCATTCCTTGTAATCCATCATGAAAATAAAAAAGTGTAAAAACGCAACTAAAAATCAACACTAGAGAAATGCAACCCTCCATGCAACTTGCTAAATCCTGAATTACCTTCAGAACTTTCAGTCTCCTCGCTGGGTTCGTGTTTAACAACTGCAAAAATTAGCAGAAAATATATTTTTCAAAAATTCCCCTTGACAACTGTCTATGATGTTATTTTCCCATGAAAAACATAATTAAGGATATGAGTATTCATAAATTGTTAAATGGTTTTACAGTTTAAAACATAAAATTGAAATCAAAATTAAAATATAGAACAAAATCAATCTATTAGAGTAGATTTTCCGATTATTCTTATTTTTAGAGACCAGTTAATTCACCTTTACAACCTCTAGGAAAATGCCTTGGGGGATGGGGCGTTTAAAGGAAACTTTTATATTTATCCTAACAAGACTGGTTTAACTTTTCTATTAGCTTATGCTATAACAATGGCTTGAACATTTAGTTTTCTCAATAAAGTTCAGCTCTTAATAATTGTTTCTCAGAAATGAAGCATCACTCCAGGCAATCCAGACTCCCAATGGCAACTAACATAATATTTGAATTTTATTTTATCAATTGCTCACAAATAACTTTTTAAAAACTGCACATCTTTTATATCCTGGGAAAATAAAGGATGTTTAAGAGGTTAGGATAGTCATTGTAATATGTTTAGCTTTTCAATGAAATATTATAAAAGCTTATCGATGACATCATAGAGAGAGTACTACATTGTGTATAATACACAAGAGACCAATAACTTCAAAATATTATTTATTTGGACATGCTAGCTGAAGTACTAAAAAGAAGTTGAATATATTTTGATAAATCTAACAACAGAATGATACTCCCTTTAACATGGGCTCTGTACACCCATTTTTCTTTAGCACCCCCTACAATCTTTAATCCATACATTTTCTCAAATATACTACTGTATAATGAAGAAGATACAGTGAACAAGATAAACCCAGTATATTCTTAAATTCAAATAAATCCAAATTAGGTATCGATGAATTCTACTATAAATGTCACTATGTACCACAGAAAATATTTCAGATTTTAGAATACTGTTTATCAAAATAACAAGTTAAAGTAAGAAAGGCATTAAAAACATTGTTTATCATTTCAAAAAATACAAGTATAAGGTGATCAGTGTTAAACAATATGGGACCTGTTTGCAAATGACATCAGCATGTATAAAAGGATTATCTGGTCTGCCCTGCCTACCTCAGACATATATATAAATAGGTTACTAAAAAGGCCAAGGCCTTGTAATAAAGGAGGGAAGCATAACTTATTGAGAACAAAGATATTCACTTAAGAGAACACTGGAATATGGATCTCTTGTTGCTATATATGGCATCAATGTACTATTATAACTTACTCATATTGACTGACAACATGGTGTCTAGCTATTACCTAGACTAATGCCAAAAGTATCAGACCACCTCAGTTTTAAGCAAAACATTCACATTGTCATCATGTTTGACTATGGTCTTTGAATATAATTTCAATCTAATTTGATGATGTTATGATATGGCATTCTAAAGAGGCAATGAAATATATATCAACAAATATTTTGTTTTTAAACAAAATTAAAACAATTACACAAATTAGGGAACTTGTTTGTCTGTATACTGCCCATCAAGTCTATCCTCTGAAAACACACTGGGGTAAAATCTCAACAAATGATCATACCCATCAATTTCCATAAATAGAGGGACACATAACTTAAGAGTATCTAAATTCACCTTTTAACTCAAAAGTATGGGTAATAACATTTTAGGCACTGGGGGTGCATTATGGGTAAAAGTAGACATGTTGCATGCTGGGTAATAATTGATTATAAAGGAGGTACTTACTGCAGGAAATTGTAGTCTCATTGACAGCTGATACATTTGACATTACCCATGTATCTGAGTTTGTAAATCCTGCAAGGACCCCTGCTCCTGTTAGACCACTCACACCACCTGAAAAATGTAACATAGTGTGTAACATAGTGTGTAACACACTGCAACACGCTTCATAGAACACAGCACTATGTTTCAGAGATCATTGCACCTTGTTTTAAAGAATACTGCACCGTGTTTCTTAGAATGTTGCACCATATTTCATAGAACAGTGCACCATGTTCCATAGATTATAATACCCTTTTTCATATAAAAACATTTTGTAATATAAAAACAAGGGGCATTTAAATTCATATTAGTCACCTTCGACATTTTGTGACTACTATAATTCTCATTCCTCTTTTTATTAAATATGCATTCCCACCTTGTTAACATCCATATGAACTTTGAAATGAAAATAATCACTGAAAACACTACCTATCAGCAGTGTCTTCAAAGTCATACTAATCCAACAACATTATGTGTCAGTAATCCATCATATTCATGTGTCATAGTTCTTAATTCCTAAAGTATCTCAGTAGTTCACGTGTCAAAGGTGTATCTACATATACGTATATATATGCCAATTTTATGTTCCTGATATATCTACTTGATTATTGTAGCTATATTGTCTACAAAATCGCTTCAACATTCACTATGTATTCCTTCATTGCTGAACTGTCGATAGACTAATTTAATAGCGCTTTAGCCAATACTGTTCAATAGAGGTATTTGTACAAGCCGATCTACTAAAGAATTTTTTGTTTTTCTGTGGCGCCAGGCTTCTTGTAAAGGCTTTCTCAGTCAGCTAAGTTAAACTCAAGGAGAATATATCTATTTATTTTAATAGTTTCTGCTATTGGGAGCATATGTTGAAGACTAAAGATAATGTATACATTATATTGTTATAATTTCAAACAATGAATCTATGCTTTTATTCTAAAAGGGAGCATTTGAAAAGTAGAAGACAAGAATTTTCTATGCAAGGCTTTCTGGAGTTCAAAGAGACCGCAAAACAGAAATCAATATAGAAAACATATTGTAAAGTAGTTAAAATTCACTGTATATACATCTTACACTTAATGAAGAGTTTTCCTCCCCCATTGTCAAAAATAAACAAACATCCTGAAAACATATTCCTTTCCGCCATTCCTTTTATATAATAATTCAAATTTTATCAACGTTTTTTTAGCCTTTGACTTCTTCACAATCGCTTGAAGGTATTACACTTGGGTATTTCAGTAAGTTAAGTTACATTTAGAATACAAATTGTGATTTTAACAAAACTAATCAATAAGATGTATGTTTATTCTTTGGCACCTTTCTTGTCTGAAAATTGAAAATTTATTTATAAAAGAGAAATCTATAATTTTTACCTGATTTCTATATGAAAACTTGGTTAATGATATTAACATTCAAATAAAACACAATATAATCCTTGAAGAGTCTCCCAACTTAACCTACATGTTAATAACCCCTGAAGAGTCTCCCAACTTAACCTACATGTTTATAACCCCTTAAGAGTCTCCCAACTTAACCTACATGTTAATAACCTCTTATGAGTCTCCAAACTTAACCTACATGTTAATAACCCCTTAAGAGTCTCCCAACTTAACCTACATGTTAATAACCCCTGAAGAGTCTCCCAACTTAACCTACATGTTAATAACCCCTGAAGTGTCTCCCAACTTAACCTACATGTTAATAACCCCTGAAGAGTCTCCCAACTTAACCTACATGTTAATAACCCTAGTGGTTGTAGGTCATGTAATAAGCATGTTCAATAATGTCTTGGCTTAGGCCCTGTCAATCATTGAATATTATGTTGTCTCCATAAAGACACAATAAAAACTAATAAAAGCTTAATATCGACACATAGTTTTAGGTCCAACTCACATATAATGTCAGTACAAAAAAAATGAAAAAGTAATAATTATAAAAATATGAAAATTAGCTTATTTTTAAATTTCATCCAAGATCCCATTTCTGAATATAAAGAAAATGAAAACAAGAGAGAGTGAGAATATATAAGATAAAAAGTCTAATGAATTTTGTGAATTGTGTTTTCAAAACTGGCCGAGACATATCGCAAGAAAAGACATAACAACACATATTTTACACCCTGGTTATATGTATGTACTGTTAAGCCCACAAATTGCCACAAAGAAATGTGACACTATTTCACTGTGAAACATCACTGTAAAAGAACCATAATTACTCTGTCATATAATATCCTGCTGTGCCCAGAAGAAAATTAAAAGGTTGTTATTTTGAGTTTGATTAATAAAAATTAATTAAGAGTACCTTAGAATCACCTGAACCAGCTTCTTTGTAGCCAAGGAAACCAGAAGCAAGGAATAAACAGTGGTTGAACGATACAGTTAATAATTAATGGTACATACTGAATCTTTAAATCCTGTTTTTCTAATTGAGAGACCATGCAACTCAGGGGGAAGTCTCTCCACAAAGGAGGGGGGGTACATATCTAATAAGGCACCTTTTTCTGATGTGGTTGTGAATGGTTGCACATGAAACAGTAATGTTGAGACAATGTGTAGCATGATGAAGACCAGTCTTTGATAAATATTCTAAATATCCAAAATTCAATCTCAGATCACACACCATTTATATTCCAAAATCAAGAGCTCAATACAAATTAAATCAAAAGAAGAATTAGAAAGTCTTTCTGATGTCTAACGCTTAATTATACATCTACACAAGCTCTGCAAAGTTAATCGCCCCTCTTGTGAAAAAATTGATAGGAAGCTCTGAGGAAATCCCCTGCATAATAGGGCACAACCTTTTAGCGGTATTGATCTTAATAGACTGTGGCCCAAACTCCTTAGATGTTGATTCTGATCATTTAAGACCTTAACTAAACACAAAACATTAACTTAAAATTCTGGTTTTTCAATGAGTTATAGAGAAATAATCTGAGAGAAAATCAAGAAGGGATAGATAATAGAAATTGGTCGACAAATTGAATGAAAAGATGTTTCATTAGTTTCTAAGGGGTCTTTGTATGTCTACTGTCTCTCCTCCAAGGGATAAGTAGATGTAGTTGGAGCCGCTCCTGGTCATTTTACATGCGACATTTATCGCACTTTACATACCATATTGATTGGGTTTTCTCAGATAAAGTTACAAAAAATCTGAAGAAAAATAATACACAAGCCTGGGGTTCACTTCAGTTGAGCGATTATAATTGAGAAGAATAATCGCTTGCTCACTCTAATAATCCATTTTAGTAAACATTTGGTCAGTTCTCAAAATCTATGTCAAACCTGCATCATTTATATACCAATAAAATGGAAAAGCATTAGCGATTTGCTCTGGAATATTTACAACAGGCCAATGTATGTTTACTAGATCAACACTTCTCATCGTTTTTTATCTTTGTTTAACGGCTTACTACACAAAGATCTTACGTTGAACTAATTAGCTTTAACAAAGTTCTATAATTTCCAATGATTTTCATAAAGATCGATTCAGGAATTTTGATAGGAACCCACAAAGGAACAGTTGTCATGACAATAACATGACTGCTATAAAACAAAAAAATACTTCGTATAATTTGGGTAAATACTTTGCATTCTCTCACACATGTTGAAAATCCAGCAAAATATTAGCTTTAAGCAGCACAAACCTACCCGAGATCCATCTAATATGAAATAATGGTTATAAGATAGAAGTGTTGCATTTGGCATCTATGAGAAAATTCCTGGACACCCTTAGTTGCGACAAGTTCATTAATACATGTATAGGGTGAACTTACCATCAACAGTTGCAAAAGCTCGTGTTTAGTTGACCATTAGCAGTTTTGTTTGCTCTTATAGGGAATGGTATACTATCAGAGGGCAAGGTAAATATAACATCAACAATTTGGTTTGCTAAATAGGGCATGCTACACTGTTTAAAAAGACATGGTGAACTTACCATCAACAGTCTGGTTTGCTGTAATAGGGCATGTTATAGTATAAGAGAGCATGTTAATCTTACCATCAACAGTTTGGCTAGCTGCAAGAAGGCATGTTTTAGGATAAGAGGGCATGTTTAACTTACCATCAACAGTTTGGCTAGCTGCAAGAGGGCATGTTTTAGGATAAGAGGGCATGTTTAACTTACCATCAACAGTTTAACTAGCTGTAAGAGGGCATGTTATAGGATAAGAGGGCATGTTCAACTTATCATTAACAGTTTGGCTAGCTGTAAGAGGGCATGTTATAGGCCTAGGATAAGAGGGCATGTTCAACTTACCATCAACAGTTTGGCTAACTGTAAGAAGGCATGTTATAGGATAAGAGGGCATCTTAAACATACCATCAACAGTTTGGCTAGCTGTAAGAGGGTGTGTTATAGGATAAAAGGGCATGTTAAACTTACCATCAACAGTTTGGCTAGCTGTAAGAGGGCATGGTTCAAGAGTTGTAGTGGTATGTGGTGAACTACTGTTACTGCTGATCTCACTTCCAGGACTGGATATAGGCTGACTGTCACCTCTGCAACATACAATATCAGACATCAACATACAATAAGCATCAATGTACAATATCAGACATCAACATACAATAAGCATCAATGTACAATATCAGACATCAACATATAATATTAGACATCAACATAAAATATTAGACATCAAAATACAACATCAGACATCAACATACAATAAGCATCAAAATACAGACATCAACATACAATATCAGACACCAACATACAATAAGCATCAACATGCAACATTTTGCATATACCCATCTGATTCAATATCAGGAATATTTCTTTTCTTTTTCGAAGTCAAAGTTGCTTTATAAAAGTGCTTCCTTGAATTTTACATTATATTGTTAAAAAAAACATATGAATTACTGCTTATCAAGCATAACTTTGTTGTCATTAACTTTCAGTGTCATGTCAGTTTAGCTATCTGAGGTTCTCTTATCAAAAGTGGTCATTTATAGTTCAATTCAGCATGTCAAAGAACAGCTCTGTTCACCAAATGTGGTATGTAACCACAAAAACTTATAGTGGTCACAAACTTTCAACAAACTACTGATAATCTATATTTTTGTTAATTTCAGAAACCCCTCCTTCCTTTCCCAAACTGTCAAACCATCTCCAAGCAACAATTTTAGAAACCCTTCCAACTTTGACTCAAATATATCCATTTTGTGAATTTTTGAAATTTTACTGGTTAAACTGAGAGTAAATATGCTGCAAAAAGCACAGTATCAGTATTTTTGTAGCAAAATTTGTAATAACCTAGTTTTGGTATGTTAATGATAAGTTATTTGTAAAGAATTCTATGAGAAACCAGCGGGTAAGGGTATAAACCACATATGGGGACATTTTGGGGGAAACAGAGTTTAACTGAATCCTGGTCTGAGCTACTCCTTATAACAAGGTTAGTTTTTATAAAGGTTCAGTCAGTTCATTGAGTCCTATCAGATAATGATCAATACCTACTACATAAAGACTAGAACTTAGAATCCTTGCCTCAAATACTGTCACATCAAATAAACATTATACTTATTTTTTTTAATTTTTGTTAAAACATGACATTTTTAAGCTTTCTTTTCAGAATCACGTTGTACGCAGGCAACTCTTTTGTACTTCTTGAAAAGTTTACATCCATAGGGTGCGAACAATTTTTGTCTTGATAATGAGCTAAATTATAACATATACGACTTAGACTCCTCTATCAACTAAAAAGCTTTTGTGCTTCTTCATATCTTTACAGACAAAGATGTGAAGGGTTTTACCATCCTTTCTTTCAATAATGGTGTTCAACACAAAATTGTATGATAATCATTTGACAGTCTATCTCAGTCATTTCATTGAGCCTTTAAATGTTGCATAAATCATGGTCATTTCATATAGCCTTTAAATGTTGGAAAACCTTGGTCATTTCATATATAGAGCCTTTAAATAAGTGTAAAAGTTGTATAAATCTCAGTCATTTCAAACAGCCTTTCATAGCAATCATTTCTAAATGAACCAGGAAATGGCATTTCCAGTTATATTTATGGAATCACTAGTTTTTTCACTACTACATGTTATCTTTTTGCGTTTTTATAATTCAAACATGCTCCACATAATAGCATACCAAATAAAAAAAAAAGTAAGGATTATTCTTCAGCTATTTTTTAAAATCGATGTATAAGTGTTATAATGGCATACTAATATGCTATGAATTGAAGATAGAAACAAATATAGATATTTGTAATGGACTTAAGATGTCATACTGATGAAAGCTAAAATCTTTTCATGTTTCACAGGGCCTCTTTGATGACCAATTGTAGAAGGAAGCCAGTTCATCATAATCATTATTTAACATCAAGTGAAAATATATTCAGTGTAAATAGAAAAGGTGGAGTCAGTGTTGACATACGGTTCACAGTGAATATCATTATCGTTAATTTCAAAGTATGAGATTCAATAGTCGTAATTACACAATTAAATTCCTACTTATAGATTTACTTTAGTGTACCCCAAACTATGATACATTACTAACTGAATATATTGCTCTAGACAGATTGAAATGGTTATTTGCTTTAAAATACAGCATGGAAAAGCCTTGAGAAATCTCTAAATTAATGATAACGATGGTAATCATGTTTAAAAGTAGCATCATCCTTATTTGACTAACATATCAACCTTAATGTAATATAGATTTGGTAAATGACAACGGTGCCACATCATTATTAAAACCACAGCATTCTCTTTCCTTATTGAACCTAGAATAGGGACATACAGAAATGAGCATTTTTAATTATAAAGGTAGGAGATTATTAATATTTTTCGCGAAAAATCCTCAAGTTATTAGGAAGTTAGATTCCAAAAGCAATGAGAATTTCCAACAAAATTAATCTTTTTCAGAGTAGAAACTCCGGGAAACAATAATTGCCCTGCCAATAGTTAATACAAGTACTTTCCAAATTCTAAGCAAAACTAAAATTGCATTTTAGTACATGTATATTCTAAATTCTCAAGGTTGAAGAACCATCCACAGAAATTAGTCACTAGTATAATTTCTTGATTTGGTAATGTTTTTCTTCTGGAAAAATGCTAGGAATAAAAATATTAAGATACTTTAGAGCAAATATCCCCTGAGGCTTTAACTATGCTAGGAACGTTTGTTATGGAGGAACCAAGGAGAAGACGGCAGGTCACTGCAGGGAGTAAACCATTTCAGTTATATGTCACTCGGAGTTGTACATCTAAGTCATTGAAATGTTGACATGAAGGTCATACCGCCAAAAGCAAAAAATATATGCCATATATTAAGAAGAACCTGTGGTTGTAAATAAAGAATCATTAAAAATTCAGGATCTTAGAAAGCAGTAGGTATAATTCAAGGAATTTTCATGTTCGATTTTTCAGGCTCGATTTAACTTCTAAAATAAATGAGAATATTTCATGAAAAATCTGTATTAGCATTTCTTTTGAGGAGGAAGATGATGCTTTGGGTTTATCATGTCGCAGAATATTTTTTTATTGCGAAACTTTAATCAGCATACACCTTACTTGCCAACAATGAACAAATTGCAGTTTCTAACATCTCCATAATGCGAGGTCACGACCAGAGAATAATTTGCATTCTTACGAAAAGCAAAAGTGCAAATAAGTTCATACCATTTTAAATATTTAACAATTGGCTGAGAGGACTGTTCAAATGTCTAGTGTTATTGTTTCAATTGCAAAGTAACATATACAGTGAGTATGACACACATAGGCATCAAACAGCATCAATATATTTCCAAAGGTTGTTAACATTTAACTGCAGGTCCCCGTTAAGTTAATTAGTCCAAAATTGCTAAGCATATTTACAATGTGTACTAGTAAACATGATTCCACTTGTCTAGTAAACAATTAACCAAAGTAACTTGACTGATTATTTGACTCTAGAATTGAATTCTCGGATTTTAATTGTAAGATGTAATGTGCTACATATTACATTTTGAGTGTGGAAAACACTCCAACAGAGTTGGATTGTGATACATAGAACAGCAACCTTTAACGTAAGGTAAATATAAATATGATCAATCCCCTTGAATCCATTTCCCAGCTCCTTAGATCATTTAATGAATCGAATAAACATTTATTGAAAAATCAATTTTAATATTTATTCCAAAACATTGCTTGTATTGTCTTATTTTATCATATTTCTTCAAAATCTTGTCATACAGAATATGGCTTTCGAAAATCAGTTATTTCTCTCATCTGGTATAACTGAACTGAAATCTATTATATCCATCCATTTAACATACATTAAATTATTACAAACAAAATAAATAGAATTTCAAGAAAATTTCCCTTTCTTTTATGTATCAGAAGAGTTCTTACCCAAGAAACATAGGAATGATCATGTGACTTACACCCCCATTATTTGCATTGTGGGAAAGTAAAATCAATGAAAAGGATGTGCAGTTCATGGGATATAGATGGATTCCTTGTATCTGGTTGACTTTCAATTTTCTTAGGTCCAGTTATTAGTAATATCTAAAAAGATACCCTGCTGTTCTGAAGACATTCCAAGAACAAAGTGTGGCAAGCAAATTATAGCCCAATGTCCAGAGAGAAAACTAAAGCTAATGGTACTTACAGAGCTGAATCATTTGCCATTGAGGTGAATTTAACATGGGACCATTGGCCCATTGTTCAGGGCCCCCTGGTCATACAAAGACACTGAGGGGTGTAGAAACATAAATATAACTGAGGTCTGCAGTTTTGTATAGAAGCACCAGCTAAATGGTTACATTGGTGACTTTCACTATAATGAACCTGTGGCTAGTGATGAAGAGTCAATGGGCCATAAGGACCATGACTAAACACAACAACATGTCTCAGTGTAACAACCTCTTCCTGACCCCTATCAACTGCTACAACATTTCTCTATGTTTCCGCACTGACCCCTTCCTATAACTCTATATACCATTGGAAAGCATAACCTCCCATAACTATATACAAATGGAAAGCAAGTTCATGTGAGCTCATTAAGGACAATCCTTCTCTACAGATTAGTCCTCAGAAACAAAAGCAAGAGACCAATAAAATGTAAAACAAATGATTGAGAAAATAATACAAAGGATTCATTAATTTCGAATTGCTTTTTGAACAATCAGACTTGTGCAGCCTGAGAATACTACAGAGGATGTCTAGACATTATAAAGCTACTAACACTTGGCTTTTTATGCAGTAATCCTTAATGCATTAACTTGGACTAATCAAAGCTGCTTTATAAATCTTCAATTAAATCTGCTCTAATCCCAGATGAATATTAATTAGGAAATCCTGATAATCTCCTTGAATGAGCCATGTGTATTACTACCAAGTGCCTGGTAGGAACAACTGTAAATGATGAGAATGAGGGTCATAACGAGGCCCGTAGCCAGAATTTTCCAAGGGGGGGTTCGTTTTTCTAAAAAATTCTAGGGGGGGAGTTCACTTTGGCAAATATAGCCAAAAATCACTCAAAAAGTAATCAGAATGGTGAAAAACTGCATGATTTTGAAAGAAATTTTGGCCGGGTGGGGGTTCGCCCGAACCCCCGAACCCCCCCCCCCCTTCGGGCCTGATACCTATAGTAAAACCTGTACATCCAAACACCTCTCTTACTCAACCATCCTAAATGTGAACATTTTTTCTCAGTTCCAATTATTATCTCTCACTGACTCACATATAAGAAATCATGAAATGTGAACAAAAGCTAATCCAAATACTTTTGACTTTCCTATATGTTCTGTCTTGCATATGTACTCAGCAGAAGTTTATTTTGTCAACACCTAAACTAAGCCTTTTTTAACCAGAGGGCTGGGGTCCAAATTTGGGATATTCATTAGAGGTTAGTGATTAACTATAAACTCAGGGTATATGCATTCTCACCTGATTCTAATACTGGGATAGGTTAGATCCATTATAAACATGTAGCATGTCAAACCCTTCACACAAACCAGACTTCATCCCAAAGCTTTAACCATCAGAGTCAATGAAGGATTGCATGTTTTAGGACTAGTACAGGCGAAAGTAATTGGTTAATTTGCCAAACAAATTATCAAATGAAAGCTTATCTCACAGGAAATCGGGCTTAATCTGCGAAGGAACTGAAATGTAGTGACTAACTTGAAAAAGTCATGTTAGATCAACACGTAGGAGATTATCCTAAATTATTACACTAAAGCCTATTACACAAAAGATATTACACTTCTATCACTGGATGGAAAATTCCCACTTAATTTTTCATGAACTAGGAATTTTTGAAAAAGCTTTGAAAACTTCTACCAGAACTATCCTTTATTTGACAATATAGTACCAAACTTTCAAAACATACGGGTATGGGAATTCTGCAACATTAATCAAAAACGAACCCCTGATCCTCATCAGCAAGCCATACCAACCTCTGAGTACGACAAGTAATTTTTTAATGAACAAACCCAATGAAAAGGGAACACCTCGTAGTTTTGTAAAACTGGGCTTACCTATTGCAATTGGTGTTATCCGCTACATCCACAGAATTGTCGTGACGTGCTCTCTTCACCTGAAATCACACAAAAGTTTTGTTAAATTTATATTTAGTACTTCAAGAAAAATTATTGTAAATAAACATTATTATCCATTTATATCTGCATAATGTTTTATTTCAAACCAACGTATATTACGTTTGATACATTTAGATGTAAGTCATATTTTCCCCTCAAAAGTATAATTCTCCTCTCTATTTCAAATTCTGAAGTTTAAATTATAGTCTTTGGCACACAGAAGAAAATCTAGTAAACAATTGTTAAAATTCTTTTTGTAAGCACATTAATCAAAATGATCATGGAAGAAGGACGACCACAATTGTTAGATAATTAACTTATGCAGCTGCATTAAATAAAAGAGTAGCAAACATATTTTTCAAATTAACTCTCAAATCTGTATTTTGCAGAATTTTGTTTTGTTTTGTTTTGTCTTTGTATTAGTGTAAAGTACCACACACGCTTGTACACCATTTTGAAAAAATATCATTTTTCATACAAAGCAGCGAAATTGCTTCACTTTCTAGGATGAGCGCAATTAGCCAATTACACCCAGCTGCTTTCATGGGGAAGACAAATTTCTTGTTTTCAGTAAACTTATTATCGTTTAGTTAAATCCTCTCTGTTCTTCTAATTATTAGAGAAGACATTGGAGAACCCAAAAAAACAAAGTTACTGAAAAATGCCTTTATTTTCATTAATATCACCTATTATACTGATATATATTGTACATTTATGAGGTAGTAAATGAAGTTTGATAATAATAAAGGGAATGAATGGTGCAGTTATTATGGTATATAAACATAAATATCTTATGATGCCTTTAGATGTAAAATCAGAGATAGAAATCAACTTTCTCAAAAAATATGTTTCAGTTTCTCTAAGCAATCCTTGTCATTGTCAATTTTCTCAAAATTCGCAAAATTATCCTGGACTATGGTATTATTACAGATGAGATCACTTTGGGTTCCTTATATTTGGAATGATACAGGATATGTTTCTACCTTTAACTTGACAAAATATTTAACATGGTATACTGAAAACAATCTCCTTTCTTACATAGGTTCAATCATTTCACCAGGAAATGGTGTTTTTTGGTTTTCATAACCAAGCTCCTTCACCTGGCCATGTACAAGGTACTGGAGCCAACAAAAGCTTGGGTGAATCTCCCGTACTCAATAGATGTGGCGGAACTGTCAGGCGAGACATTGTTATAATCAGGGGGTCTGTGCAATATGCAAGATCAGGTGTTACCAAGGAGATCAAATTTACAAATATTCCCACACTTTAACATTAAACCATTCAATTTAAGAATGAATCTTTACATGAATGTTTTCTCTATATTACATTTAGACACGCTTTTGATTGCAAGTCCCAAAAATCATATACTGTACATGTATTATGATAATCTGTGAAAAATAACCATTTCAAGATGGACTTCATTTTTCCAACAATGTTTCATGTACTTGTTTGATTTTCTGATTATTACATGATGGAAAAGCATTGACAAATTACAGTCTGTTGTACCATAGATATAAAAAAAATATATCCATATTATAAAAACTAACATGCATGTCCATGTCAGGCTGAATGATGCTGTTTGAAAAGCGATTAGTATGAGATATATTGTTACAAACATACACGTCGCATGTGGTATTAGACACTTTTGCAGCCTTGTCTCTGTTTCACTAAAACCTATTCAATTTTTAATTAATAACTTCAGTAATTTAAGTAATTTTAATGAGATCATAAATTTATTACACCTATAATGAATGTCAGTAGAGTTTGGGAAACAATGGACTGTTACCTCATATAGGGTGCTTTACAGACATGTCCTGATTTCGTTGAGAATGTATAGCGCTATTGGACAGCTGTACTGCTCTTAGCTTTTGTTACGAAAGAACAAATGAAATTACTAACGAACAATCAAAATTACGGTTTTTAACATCCAAGTAGTAGGGGATCTAACGTTCTACAAAGCCCCACTGAACGAACGTGTAATTATCCCAGTTGAAACTCGCAATCAACCTTTTGTTCTTGTTAATGAAAAATGAGCCAATTACAATAAAGATTTGCAATAAAGAAAACCATGTGAGCTCATTCCTTCATCACACAATAGAAGACAGTAGTTAGAACAATAGGAGGTAAAGAACTGACATCCACCGACTATTCAACATACAGCTTTTTGTTCCAGATTAACTCAGTGATTTCAAAAGATTTGTACCAGTGATATTCAATCTAATACTTATTTACTAGGTAACGTAGCATTTGGCATCTATGGATGCTACACTGTGATTACAAGTAATTAAATGATAACCGCCACACTGAAATGCCTCACTGTATATACCAAAATGGCTGCCAGAATGACTACATCGAAACAATTAAACTCTTTATTATGCTATACTACATCAAACCTAAAAATGTGAGACAATGCTCCATTTATCAACCTTTTCATTCTTGGGGGATCTCTGTATAACGAATCCTGTACTGTTGTAATGAAAATGTTGGTCTTACGTAATAGTCAGGGACCTCCAGCTTCATCGATTGTTTCAACAGGTTGCTGTTTGCAAGTTTATAATACAATATCCAGCATTCCAGATCCTCTCTCATTAATGCCTCCAATTACTTAAAGCTCTATTATTCTCCTTTTCCCAATCCAGTCTTGAAATCTCACTCTGATATTCAATCTGTGCCGATTCAATGTGAAACTGGAGATACTGGTGGTGTACCATGTAATGTAGCAGTCAGCTTGCTAGGGTAGTTTACAGAGGGAGGCCGCGACTGCCTTGATAGGCATCCAGCGCAACATTGCTGTAATCCGATTGGTGGAAATCCTAGCCTCCGTAACTAGGAGGTTACATACATACATACATAACTTAACTTACCTCAGTGCCGTCATGATTAAAGTCATCTAAATACAACTAACAAAAAATTTAAAGGAATGTTACAAAAATGATTACCATGTTTTCAGCATGCTGGCTTGTATGGGTCATCCTTGTCATGACTTAGTGGATTAGCGACTCTCATAGATATTAATGAAGTAGTGGACTTGGAACATAGAGGATGTGTTTGTAATCACAGGGGCCCTAATTAAGACCAGTCCAATATGTAAACACACAGGGGTGGTAGAATGAACACAACATGTTCCCACACTTTTACTCATCTCATGCAAATAATATCATTGTCAATACTACTCATGATCAGTGTATATTTCACTTCAAAAATTCAAATATTCAAAGAATTGATTTTCTTACAAAGTTGTTTTTATTCAATAATGTTTTTTTAAGAAAATCAGTAATTTCATCCATTTGATGAGGACATATCAATAAAAAGATGGTTTCAAAAGAACAACAATTATATACTGTACTAAGGAAATCAATTTGTAATACCTTGGGAATTAATCTTCATCTCGGATTTATCTATTGTCCTAAATAAATAGAGTTATCAAGAGTTTACATGTGACAACACAGACTCGCCATCAAATATAAAACCAGACAGAATAATCAGCAATGAGAATATATGGAAATGGGTTCTAGGGAAATATCAAAATTATCATATACGTTGTCATACATCCATCTATACAATGTTAATCATGTACTATAATCTAGTATTTTGAATTATTGTCTCCAAAACCATGACCCCTGCTTAACCCTTCTATTCCAAATTAACCCCCCCCCCCCCCCCCCGCCTCCTGCCAATACCAGAACTAATGTGTTAGACCTGCAAGGAATTTGTTATGAAAAACCAGGATATAGACTTTAAAATGGTCACTTTGATGTCAACTAATTAACTTTAATTATGCTCTATTCAACTAAATACATAAATAAACATATTAAGAGTCCATTCTTTATATTTCCTATTTCACTAGTTGTGATTACAGCCAATGCATGGTGTTAAAACAGATCTAAATATTATTCCAGAATAAAAGAAAACTGTTGCTCACATGTGAAGTAAAAGCATATAATACTCTGAGTACATAGTAAATTTAAAGAATTTCCAAATATGAAGATCGTGTCAGAGGCCTAAAATTCTACTAATTTCTGTTGAAAATACATACAAACGTGACCTGTTTAGAGTAGATACGTGACACTACACTTAAGCTTCCACCGTCAAATGATGTCATGAACTGTGAATACAAACTCAAATATTTTGTAAATATGCCTCTGTATAACTGCAGTATAACTATGACAAGAAAAAAAGAAATGAAAAACACTGTCTTTTAGCAGTAAAATGTGTAATTAAATGAGATAATCTAAGGCAGATATTAGGACTAAACAGTCCAAGCACAACCTTTGAGTACATCCTACTATCAAAAATTCCAAAAATCATTCCTTATCTTGGACCATCTATAGGCTAAATAGAAGGCCATATTAAAACAAAAATAGCCTGTGGGGATTTAATCTTTTTACCCAAAACCATAATATTTTTCAGAAAGGAATGAAACTAATTAATATTTTTTATTATGAAGGTCTACATTTTTCCATTCCTAAACAGAAAGAGGATTATCTTTTATATCTTAGAGTTATATCTTAGAGTTGTCCCTTGGAGAACTGTTTTGTTTATAATCCATAACTGTCATTTTTGTTCCTGTATATTGGAATAGCATAAATATAGCTGTAGCTGGTCATCTTCAGATGCATCTTGTTCCTTTAAGGTATTACATATGACTGAAGGAATACACTGGTCAGGCCCGTAGCCAGGATTTGCAAAGGGGGGTTCAAATATTTTGGGTGTTCACATTTGACAATTTTGACCCAAATATGGCTAAAATCACTTGAGAAGTGCTCAAAATGGTGAAAAACTGATTTTGAAAGAATTTTTGGCCAGGGGGAAGGGAACCCCCTGGCTACGGGCCTGCTGGTGTAATAGTATGCCCAAGATGGCTATTTAGAATTTAATGAAAAATCATGAAATGCTAAATGAGGGTGATGAACATACCCTTTGTACAACAGTATATTTATTATTCAACAACTGATTTATATCATCTTTGACAAATACGACAAATCTCTTTCTGCAAACGGCTTAACACATACTGTACAATATAAATGGCCTGAATAAAGTCTTTATTATACCTCAATATGATACCTCATCTACAAATGTACCTCAATATGATAGCTCATCTAGTCTCATTTCTGACTATAAGAAAGTTATAAACATAAATAAAACACTGCTTCTCATGCTAGTGTATATAAATGTTGACGCAACAAAGTGAATGTCAAATAAATAATAATCACATTATATCTGAGGTTTGACAACAGAAGTAGCAAATATATATATGCTACATATCTTTTATTTGTTGAGAAAAGTAAGTTACTATGTTGATTTTGCATTCCTATCTTGCCACCCCCTGGCTTTCAGATGTGATTTGCATATAAATCTACTGCTAAATGACTTGACAAGTTATATTAACATACTAATTACTCATTTAGATAAGTAAATTAAGGCACACTAACACTTACCAAAAGATAGGCTCTCTCTTGGCCATGTACAGCAAAGTCAACATTCCTCAAAATAAATCACTCAATTCATAAAAAATTTAAAATGAAGAAAAAAATAAAATGAAGAAAAATTTGATGTAAAGATGCTGTGGTTTGACAAAGTTAGCACCAGGTAAAGATATAAAAGAAATGGATAAAAGCATGTGTTTGTCATCTAAACATGATTTATTATCTTTGGCCCAAATGCTCTTAAGTAGGTTGCTATGGTAACAATTAAACTAAGCTGTCAAGAATTTTCGGGCAATTTTTTACCAACAATTTGCTTGAGTCTGATGTCTCTTAAAGATAATACCATAACTTTCTCACAAAACTAGACTAAAAGAACAGTGATGTTTCTGAAATAAACCAATATACAAATTGAAACTTAATGGTACTAAAGGTGCAGTTAGCAATCTCACTGATTTAATTAATTAATATTAATTACCTGGTTTAATGCATATGCAATAATAGAATAAAGCAAATGTAACATTTTTGAAAATTTAGAATATATACTAGTACTAAAACTGCTCTTTATAGCTAGACAACTGGAAATTGAACTAAAGAACAGAAATGATCTCTAGCTATATTATTACTTTGTAGCATGACCTCCTCTGGACTGAAACCAACCTCTATATCAACAATAAACACCCATCCTCATGTTTGAAAGAAAAATATAAAGGTCACCAAATGGAGAGTGTCTTTAATGAAAAATGACCTACTTATACACAACCCTTACAATAGTTCATGTGTTTCATTTTACTAAGCGTTTTAAAACATAACACATTAACGTGAATGCTCATTAGAAATTGCATGTCAGAGCTAACATTTTAACATAATGCTCATGTAATAAATTGCTAAATCAATGTGATTACAAATAGCATAATGCAAAGTAATTAGATCAAATAATAGCACATTATCACCATGGCCTGTAACTCAATGTTTCGTGCCATACCCACTTTCACTAAACCAGCCACTATGACAGATCCCCCTACTGTGGTTCTAATGATATTACTAGGAGCTTGTGTATGGTTTCCTTATAACAGAAATGGCTGGAAATCATTTAAATAGCCAAGATTTTAACATCCCAATTTCAGAAAATATTGGGTAAAACATGCACACAAAAATCTCCTTTTCAGTAATTAATTAATTAATGATAAAATAGATAAAGGTATATTCATTACATGATGTGTACTAAACTGAACAGGTCGAAAATGCTGAAAGTACTTTTTCTCAATTTTGATACATAGAGGAGAAACAGTCAGTCAAAATTGCAACTATAAATTAAGATGAACTTTTATAATAAATGGTAGATGAACATAGTTAGAGCGAAGGTGAACAAAATGCAGCCTTGATGCTTTCACTTGAGCACTGGGGTCCTGAGGCTTATATTTAGCACAGTGGGGTGTCACTTTAATATGCACTCCTTTCATAGTAAATTCTTTCTTCAAGACTTCCTTCCTTTTACCCTTTTTAAGAGGTAAATGTCATCTTCACTCTTCAAATAATTCTTTGATTTAGACTATCAGAATATGTTATCAGAAAATCACAACTTACTTTCTGCCTTTAACAAGTGAACATTTATTTCAAAATTAAAAGTCTATGAAATACCATTTGAGCTTGTTAAGATCTCATCATCATTATGAAAACTACAAAATAATCTATTGTGGTAAGAGGGTAGTGAATTTATCAGATTGGAATTCAGAGGTTTTAATAGGAGATGGGGGGACGCAAAGATCTAATTCTTTGAACCCACATAGATCATTATACCACTGATTGTTAATTAAAAATCATTTAACATTTCTGTCAACTTTCATTAAACTGAATATTTGTAAAGAATGACTAGAAATTACTGGTCTTTCATCTAATGAAAAATGATGATATGAAGTATATTAATCTTGAATAACAAAACATAATATGCATAAATTAAAATTGAGCAAAAAATGCAGGTTCGGTTGATATTTGAAATAGTGCTTGATAAAAGGTAAATAGCGAGTTATTATAATGATTAAAACAATATCTCACTGCAATTCAATGAAGTAAACATACGACCCAATAAAATCTCATTTCTTCACTGGCCAAAATGAATAGATTCAAAGAAACGAAAATTCATAATAAACTGGAAAGATTTATGAAAAGGGTCCAAGGATTTCAAAGTTTTCTCTGTATTAGAATCAGCAGATGTTGGACTGTGGGACACAAAAGAATCCTGGGGTCTAATTATTAATGATTAGACTGAGAAGTTTGATTTTATTCACTGGTCTTCATCCATAAAACTTTCAAATACTCACAAAGCCTTGTCCACATTGAACATCATATAGAATAAATCAAGGTCCAGTACATATCCAACTTTCTCCCTCATCAGGCATCGGATAACAAAGAATCCAGAGGTGCCTCAATATTAAACCATTGTGATTTGCCCAGCTGTAATTTTGGTATGAAATTCTTCTTGGGTTAACTGTTAAGCCATAATGTTTATTAATCTCATTTTTATAAATTGTTGAATATTTGTTGAAAATACTGAATGTGGTCTATTTATATATACCAAGTGAATACCACCTACAATACACAGATTAACCCTAAAGTCAGTACATTTGATTAAAAAATCAAAGTTTAATGCAATACTACAATGAACATCTTAGATAACAATTGAAAGGTCAAATGTGGATTTACGTGTCTGCATAACAGTGCTATTGTTCAAACAACAAAATTTTCCAAAATCATATCAATAAAAGTAAGCACATTTAAATAACAGAAATGAGATTATCTAAATCTACCCCATAAAAACTATTCAATAAAAGCAAGTTAAAGAATATGTTATAAAATGTTATTTCTGTGACACTGGGGTCTAGACTGTGACATTAATCACACTTAAATCCACTAAATATCACTGAATGAGCTTCAAGTTTTATATAAGTGCGATCTGATCAAACTTTGTTCATATATCCCAAAGTCAGAAAATAAACAATCCTCGTATAGTGTCCCTTAACAGCTCAGTCCTAATTCATCCCAATTCCCTAAACTAATTTTACAAATATTTTCTCCATCATTTTTTCCATCAATCACTAATCTGATTTATTGGGGATGTTCTTGTCGTTTGTTAATAAGTCTACTTACTAGGAACAACGTGTAATGTCGTTTGTGGGCAAAATTAAAAGCAGAAAATGGATTCCGATTCCCTGAATCCCAGAAGTCATTTCACCTCGCAACTTCATAAAATTCCATATTATTTTGCTCTATTTTCATAACACAACTAATTAATTGAATACAATACATTTCCTATCTTTAATTCCTGAAGAACTGACATTAAAAAATAAGAAAATATTTAAAGATCTAGTAGAGAATTATTAGAACAATTGAGCATAGTTGTTTTATAAGGGACATAGCCCTAACCACGCCACTAAACTAGTTATATGATGAACTAAATTAAGTTACTGTCAGTTTTCATGATTTGACATTCAAAATCAATGAAATAATTCCTGAAATGAATTTTTCAAAAAACTAATATTATTTATGTTATTAAGTAGAAATTTGACAAGGTCTATTAATAATCAGCAATTTATTTATTAAATCATGACAAAATTATAGTTATTTTAACATCTTGAATTTAGTGTCTGCACATCCTCACTATATTTCATTTTTAACTTACAAATAATTAGAAAATGTATGAAAATGTAAATAAGTTATTTGAGGTATGAAGAGTTATACGCCACCACAATCTTTCACAGATAAATCACAAATTCTCCTAGGTCATCTTGGCGTCAGGACTTTCAATATAAAACATTGAAACTGTGAAAGAGCAGTTAGTTTTAATGCATAGACATTGAAACATGCTATATACAAGTGATGCTTAAAATTGCTTGTCATCTTAAATTTTTTATGATCTCAACTGGGAGATTGGGGTACTTATATATGATGCTATCGGGGATAGATACATTAAAACACTTTGTCACCTTTAGTTAGTCAATAAAGAGGAAAACTAGCAGATCTAAGATAATACAAACCAAGCAGTGATTCCACAAAGAAAAATTGAATACTAATTGACAAATTTAATGAATATGAATTCTTTAATTATTCTTTCTTTTAAAACATTATTACCAACTGTCTCCTACCTCAAAATCAACTCATTACGGGGAATTCAGTCTTTTAACTGTTCCTTTTTCTAGAACCATGTTGCTAGTTTGAAAACAAAATATGTGATGAGTTACAGAATAAAATCAACCAGGGATTTCATCAACAAAATTCTAAAAAAAAATTTGTGAAAAAATTCTCAGATTTAACGTGAACAATTCAAGCATTTAATTAACGTAAATAAAATTAATAACAACATCTGAATTGAAAAGTCGCATTGTTATTACCTGTAACTAACACTTAGAAAATCTCAGAAGTCATAGACACAAATAGGGTCATTACTAAATACAGCCATTCACAAGATTATCATATACGATTTCACCTGCTCCAATTCCAGTGTTTATATGTATATATCCATGATTTAACTGGTCCAATGCAATAATCAATTGTAATTATAATTCCTGTTGTCTACTCTTATACTCGATTCATTAAGCAGTATTATATCACACCACCTTGAATATTTGTTATAAATCTCTAAGAGAATTCTCCAGTAGCACCTTACTGGTATACTGTATACTATAATAGGCTGACTGGCTCAAGTAGACTTAAGAAGTCCTCGACAAATCTTTGTTCTCCGGGCTAAAACATATTGACACTTGAAGACAAAGAGTGTGCAATTGTTGTAGTAAAATGAGTAAAATAATTCTGTTGTTTGTGTGTTTGTTTATAACATTTGTGCTTTTCCCTATGTGAAGCATTCACTATAGAGAATCCCACTCTTTTGGAGACAAACCAAATCACTGACTTCACTATGACATTCACAATGTTATGATATCTCTCATGAATAAGAACTAACCAGAGGATAGATTTTATATCAAATAACCCCCCTACCTTCTAAGATTCACATCCTTGTAGTGTTCTGATACCAAGCTTCGTGTTTATACTCCTAAATATTAGTCCAAGTTCAAAATGATGCGAGCTTTCAGAAAGTTCTGCCTCAATTATGAAGCTCTCAACATAAATGAACTGAACACGAAACGAAACGTGTGAGTATTGAAAAACTATTGAAAATCCAGTAGCAGGGCTATGGCAGTGTATTGTAGGCCGGCTAGGTATTGAGTGAATGTATGGGTATAAATCACCTATATCTTCTAACTTCACTAGGCATTTTCACACTACCAACAACCAAGCTAGCCAAGTGGAAAATAATGGAGTAGTTGAATTTGCATTAAACATAAAGTAGTACATGCTTTGTGAAGGGCCTACTTGACATGCGGACAGACTAACAAAGCAATATGAGCAATTCCTTAACTGTAGTCAACATAAACTTAAGATTATTATTGCAAATATCTCATGAATTTTAATGAACGTTTCAATGTATTAAAACATGATTGAATTAAAAAAAAGTTAGATATAGTCATTGGGTGTTAAATGAAAATGTGTTTAAACCTTACATTAATATTACCTTTACGTAATATTAATCATATCATTAACTATTATCTAAATTTTCTAAACAAGTTTTTTTAACACATTCTTCACATTCTTGATTTTTAAATAGTTTATGAGTTTTTAATGAAAATATTTGGACGATGTTCAAATATTTACATGCACAAAACCAAAGACTTGAACAAGGTAGATGCAACAAAATGCAATAGAACGGACTTGTCTTTGATTTCAAGAATATTGTCTTCCAATATTTCATGTGCAAGGATGTCAAATTGGGAGTTACATAACACAGAAGTAGTGCCATCTATAAAATTTTCTAAATCCGGTGCTATTAGGAGGGTGGGTCAAAGTCGTCCATCAAATGGCACAAGTTCATCTGATCCTATATTCCTAACTCATATTTGGCTGTCAGAAGGTGGTTCTATCTATGAGGCCAGATAACCCCTCACCTTCCCAACTCTATACAAATGGCTGTTATTGTCCACTCCAGTGACAATCTCATTCAATGGTAGACTACAGAATCTCGACTGGCATTATATAAAAGCAAGAATTAGAATTAAATAGCTTCACAAATTTAAAACGATAATGCATGGTTAAAATCAAGGTTTTCAACAAATCAAAGAACAATGGCAATGACTACCCATGTAAGGAGTCGTTTTCTTTAGTTGAAAGTATTCCACAATAAGTCATAACTGTCGTTAATTCCACATTTTGTATCTTACCTGATATGAGCGTAGATACAGTGAGAGTGCTCTGGTGTCTGCTCATCTATGACAACTGTAATTATGATGCACTGATGGCAACCTGGGGCGAATAGAGGCCCCAAGCTACCTGCACCTGTCATCTAGCTCTCTATGGATACCAGGGACCTGTCACTCTCAAGACACAGAGGGGAGATGGGGACAGGGGGGGGGGGGGGGTTCGAGGGCCCTGAATGAAATATAAGCCAGTTGAGTAAATTATTTTTCTTCTGGTCTTCTATTATTTTTTAATGGTGAAGCTATTTTTACATTTGTAATATTTTTTGAAAAGCTAAACTGATACAATAATAAGGCCTTATAATGACTAAAAGTAACGAACGAACAATCTAATAATTAAAAATCTAGTAATTAATAAAATGTGAAAACTCAAATTAGATTTAATGCCATCTTTATCATTATATTATAATTTCTGTATATACAAACTGTGGGACAAAATGCTTACCAAATCGTATCATTCACATAGCTATTTTAAACACCACACCCAAGAATGAGCATACTTTCAATTGGTAAATACAAAAATTGAGTGGCACTTAATTCTTAACCCAAATAGACTATATTTTACATTTACATATTACAAATGTGCATTTTAATAAAAAAGTATACTTCATTATATAACATGAGATGACTTGTATTAAGTATGGCTAAAAATCAAGAGATAATTAGTCCCATTTATGTTTTTTCGATTGCAATTAATTATATTTGTTCAGAAGATAATAATGTTCCTTTGATTGTTATATCTGGCGCAAACCCGTATATGGGCTTTGTATACCTAGTATACCGAGGAGCCGATGCGACACAGACAAAGGGACCTGGAAATCGGATCTACTAAACATCCCCCCACCACAATGCTATGAATCAATAGATGAGCATGGACAAAGCATCACTCGACCATCTCGTCACCTTCTTCCCAGTAATTAACACAGCAATTAGGGACAACTTTCGCCAAAACACACTTTCACTGTTCTAGGCTTTGTAGGATATTTTACTAATTGTTTTCCAGACTTTTTTGTGGTTATTTATCAGAATGTTGAAACCCCTTAATGTATCATTCTCCTCAAGCAGACGCTGATCAGTATCCCAAAAGTGTTCTTAATGAGAAACCACGCTGGTGGGACTGATGAAAATTACAAAATCAAAAAACTGAAAACCATATAAAATTAAACTGAAGATTCTGGTTTCATACTTTGCATGTGTTTTTATTGTTTTGGATTATTGCTTCTATTTAATAACTGTAAATTGTTATTCAGGCCTCCTAGACTTCCAACAACGCGAACATCAGTTCTGACCTCGAGAACTACGTTCCCTGCACTCGAAGTCCATGATTCTCACGTCGCGAAAGTGAAATCTTTAGTCGCGCACCACCATTTCCTTGGTCCCTAACATATTTCTTCACTCACGAACAGAGATCAATGCTCGCGAACCAGACCTGGTAGAAAAAGGTCCGTAAAGTCCCAAAAGTATAGGCCCCCCATAGGCAGACATATACCAATGTCTCCATAGTAAGTGTCATATGTAATTTTAAAGCTTATCCTCTTGGTATATGTCTGCCTATGGGGGGCCCCATACTTTCGGGACACCCTGTACATGTGAATATGTATAATGGCCAATATAAATTGCAACCAGACTCCTTTTGTTGCTTGCAATAATTATTGGAATCCCAAAAACCCGAATGCACTATGTACAAACTTGTGCGCTAACATGGATCTCTGTTTGCGAGTGGAGAATATGTTTGGGAGCGAGGAAATGATGGTGTGCGACTAAAGATTTCATGTTCCCAACGTGAGAATCATGGTTCGAGCGCAGGGAACGTAGTTCTCGAGGTCAGAACTGATGTTCGTGAGATTAGAACTGATGTTCGCGTTGGTGGAAGTCTAGGAGGCCTGTTATTACACATTGTTTTGTGCTGTTTGGATTAGCCAGTAAAATATAAACTCTATTTTCCTGATAAAACAAAGGTCTGGCTGCTATTTTTCTTATAGAGTTCTTTCATAATGTTCAGAGTAGTTATTTAATTGATTCTGGAACATCTATTCCATTGAGCATATCAGCTTATTGACTCCACTGACATTTTTAAAACTTTCCCTTGCATTTCCATTCTCTTCCCACTATCATCTTTCAATGTTGTAGAAAGCAAAGCTATTTCCAGTGATTGTTCAGGATGTTCAAAAAACTAGTTTTGTCTTCGCTAATTCCATGAAAGGAAACAAAATAATTTTGCTAAAGATTACAACATCTTACACAACTACGGTAAAACCATCATCAGAATATGAATGTTTGATCATATTTTTCAGTAAAATCTAACATGATTTATTTTATAACATAAATACATGATTTTGTGTGAATACCACGTATGTCTGGTTAGATGACAGTCGATTTCTCACTTTCCTAAGGAATCTAGTAGAGAGAAAACTAGAACTGGCCATATATTTTTGTGTGGGTTATTGACAAAATGTTGAGGTGTATGAGAGCTCTAAGGAGTTGTCATCTCTATTTGCTTAGTAATTCCTTAGACCGACTTTGCATGAATTATTTATATTCTATTTACTGTATTGTTGTCATTTATTAATCCATATTCTCTATGTTAGATATTGATATGGTGTAAAAACATAGTTGCGCTTTGAGCTATACTTTGCTATGGGGACAGATTGATCAATTTCCCGTTGCCTTGGGTTAAAACAAACCCAAAGCTACCATTCTGATTATTAAGCCCAATAATGTATTCTCTTTGAAATCTACCCTCTCTTTCATATCTTGGTCAATCATCATTTTAACTCTTTCTTGTCTTATGCAATAGGAATGATCCTATAGCATTATCAATTAAAATGTAGTTCTATATTATCTAAAACATATTCCATAAGTGGATTTGGAATTTGTCTCCTTTAAAAGTGATGTCAATATCTATGATTGTAACATATCGTCACTTATCATCCATTATCATCATTGTTATGGTCAAAGTTCTACATTTCCTTATTTTTGACATCATTAAAGAATTCATATTTTAAAGTAATGCAATGCATCAATGGATCCAATACCATTTTTTCTCAATCAGTTCAAATTGCACACACATGGCTCATTCCAACAATAAGTATAATTAAGTCCAAATAATATGTGAAAAGTCAAAAGTCTTTATGATTTACGATTCCAAATATAATGTTAAAACTTCAAAAAAGATCCATGATATCTCATACTCGAGGATATACCCTATATCCAAAACCTCCCAGGACATATCCCTTGTGCATTTATTTTTATATTTCCTGACATACTGGCTTGGTGAGATCAGAGATTTATTGTAAACTGAAAGAGTGAAGACGAAGCTCTTTTTTAAGAAGTGAATAAGAATGAATGCAAAGGGTGATGTTCACATACGAAACTTAGAAAGCTTAATAACATAATTAACAAATATGATCTATAACAGTTCCATATATGTACATTAACAGTATTGTACAAATGTCATAAGAAGGCTATCACGAATATGAAGTTCTGGATTTTAAATAATAGGTGAGGCATGGAATTATATAAGACAACAAGCTACTGAATAAGGCAAAAGATATTGGACGCTGTATCTCTGATTTATGTTCAATATTAATCTCAGATTTAACCTATGAATAGAAAGAAAATTATACCACACAGGAAATTAAAGAATAATGACCAAAAAATCTGTAAGTTCGCTTTAATTTGTTGCTTTTGATGAAGCTGAGAGTCTATACAGAATTCAAATGGAAAGAATAGATAATTAATAGCATGTCTAATTAAACCTCATTTATTCTGCAACAACAATGGATATGGGTCCTTGTTCGGATCATGCTTCATGGTTAACATCCCCAAGCTCACGACTCAGATTCATCCACTGGCATACACCGTGGTAGATCCTGCAACCACCTAACTGTCATATTAGAGGTTGATTTATAGAATGGAAATCAATCCTATATTTAATACTTACAGGATATGGTCTACTTGCTTGCTAACTGAATTTCAAAATAATAAGATATATCAAGAAATGTGTTATTTTATTTCCTAGATCTGTGCATCTTGCAGTCTTCTTGAGACTTATTGTGACATAATTTCAAACTCTAGGTCCGGGCTCTAGGTACTTATTCCTAGTATGTTTAGATCAAATAAGCAAAAGTCTGAAGTACTTATTCAAATTACTTATTTAACCATGGTACTTAATACGATCATTTCTTATTAAAGAAGACCTTAACATTGACACAAATGCAAACTTTGGCTCCTATTCTAACCCTGGTAGATGTATGTATTCAAAAACATTTTACATTTGTGACATGACATTTGTTTAATATCGACCTTTATTTAGTAACAACACAAACAGCAAAATGTATTTTCATTGGAGAAAGCTGAAATAATTTCATTTTTCTGTCAATTTCTTGTTTTCTTTTTCATCAAGAAAAAGAAAATCAAAGATACTGGAAATTTTAAGCATCAGACATCTCAGTTGATTCTTGACAATATTATAAGCCACAACAAGTAAATTATCTTCTTCTGTTTCCCATGATAATCAGAGAATACCAGGTCACTGGTGCAGATTATAAGATGCATTGTTCTACCTGAAAAACTAATTAACCCAATCAGGAGACTCGGATAGATAACAGTCATCCCTTGCAGAAAACCCAACCATGCATTCATTGTCAAATTGTTAAACATTTAACCAAAATTACGATGGATCTGATTAACATTTTGAGATTTAATTAAAATATTTGCAGTTTGGTGACTGTTGATATGCATTGTACATTCTAACAGTGAGATTAATCTTAGCATTGTGAATATTTGAAGTTCTGCATTAGAAGATCTGTAAAGGCGGGTCTGGATGAGGCAGGGACACTGGAAAAACTTGCAAGTGGTAAAATAAATAAAATAATATGACCTATACAGTAATACTGGCCACTAATATACCCACAAAGGCTTATCCAAGACTTCTCCCTCAACATTTGGTTCTCCCTTGTATTGATTGTCTCCCTTAGGAGATCCCCATGTCTGTATATAGTTTAACTAACACCGAACACTCAAACCTAGCCCCTATCTATCTATACAAAGCTCTAATCTTAACAAAGGCCGGGTTTACAAAAGTTTACTAAGCTTTCATTTCACTGCTTCAGGAATTGAAAGCATAACAGATTCATAATATGATATTTGATTTTTCTCTTTCTTGTTATTTGAGTATTTGGATCATCTAAACCTGTTTCCAAGACAACCTGATATATGACAGCTATCATCATGACAACAAAATGATGACAAAATAAATGTCAATATTTGGAATAACAAAAGCTTTCAAAAGTTCAAACAAAACATCACATATCCCCCCAAACAAATCATCACATATCCCAACAAACAAAACATCACATATCCCAACAAACAAAACATCACATATCCCACCAAACAAAACATCACATATCCCACCAAACAAACCATTTAATCAAATCACTTGAACATTTCATGGTAGAAATAACAAGACAGTAGCTACCCTTTGCATTCGTTTGACTTCCCTTCTTAAAAAGAGCTTCGTCTTGTAGTTTAACTAGACTCTGCACGCAGAGTAGACAGTAGCTGTAGTATTGTCTCCTTTTGGCAAAATCTACACCTATGACATGACATGACATCATACATTTGAAATTCTCCAGGAGACATGGACCAAATCCTTTAACTGGTCTTTGAGGACGGATGGACAGTTGTCAGAACAGACAGTTTCACTAAATTCCTACCCAGACTTCATTCATAGTAAGTCAAGGATACAAGGACCCATAATAAATGTTCATATTATTACAAAATAGCATTTATTTTTGCATTACAGACTTAACCATGTAAGAATATATTATATGTAAAGGTTTGTCTCAAATGATTATATGTTCTATTATAACATAACATTCTCAAACCAAGAAATAAATGAGCTAAAAATAAGCTATTTCTACTTCTCAAGTTAATTTATAGCCCCAAGTTCAGTAATCTTTACTGTGATGAAAAATGATGGTATAATGATGATATAATAACTGAACCTATCACCAGCATGGCCAATGTGTCTTTCCTTAATAATGATAATTCAAAAACTATCACCATGGTTATTATAGACAAGATGAAACAGGAGATGATGTTGTTATGAGCAATTTCCTCCAAGGAAAAACTGAAAGCCCAGGCATCCTGGCTGAACAAATTACAAGAATAGAGTCGAGAGCAAACGAAAATTAACTCAGTAAATTGCTCGAAGAATTATTTTATTTGCTTACAAGTTAGAAGAAGTCTTGAAGACGCCAAATAAGGTTTTGTCGTTAAATAGCACAAAGGCTGGACACAGTCTAATGTATTGTTGTCGACTAAGGAAATATTGACTTTGCTATAAAACAGATATGAGCAAGAAATGTCTATAAAAAATTGTTCTAAAAATGGGGGAGTTTAAATACCAACACAAACTAACATTTATCTATTCTTTGATCAAATATTAGAAACTCTGAAGGGAGTACAAAAGATCAGAGCTAAGCCCAACTGAAGTGCTCTAAGCATATTCTACGAAATAAAGAAATACATACTTTTAAGTATAAGTTGTTTAACATGAATCTATGATGCTTTTAGAAAACATTCTTCAACTTCATTAAAATCTACACAATTAAAGATCAGATTTCATTTGCATAAAAACAGATATTTTATAATTTTTGTTAGTAACATAGAAAATTATGCATAAGAAATTCCTTATCTTGATAAAAAAAACTTAAAATTCTATTTTGATTATTCATCAGTAAAATCTAACAATTCATAATCTTGATTTTAAAAATGTGTAAAGAATCACAATTTATATTCATAGCTTTTGCTGTCACCTCTTATAAACACAATAAATTATGTTCTAATTTTTTGTTTTAATAAATTTAATTAAAAGTCTTATCTTGACTATTGTTATAGCATCTCATGATCTCAAGACTCATTAAAATAAATAAACGCTCAAACAAAATTAATTTTTAATTACAAATATAAAAATAAATGAAGTAATAGTGTTTTTAACCTACAGATGTTTTTAATCTTAAAATTGACTGACGCAATTATTATCTATGTAAAATAGTACAAATTTACTTACACCTTTATGTGTAATTCATGAATATTTATACAGCAACTAACCTTGAAGAATATCACTGGAACTTGGTTCATTAAACTATCTCCTTTCATTGTTCATCACAGCTTTATATAATCTTCACTCATAGTCACAATGTTCATAAAGTGTTCATTAAAATTCTCATTGAATGTTGAAGGTTGTACCATACATAGCAGTATCTATATGATATGAAATCAAGTTATTTTCATAATGTTAAATCACAAAATCACTTAAGTATTGCTTATAATTATGTAGTTTTCAAGAATTGTCATTTTACACAGTTGTTTTACATGCAATATGCTTTATACTCCCTAGGGATGTGGTTTTCTGTGACAACACTACAATACAAGATATAAATGTGAACAACTACACAATTCAGACTCTTAGAAATATAGGAAAACCTACTCAAAATACAAGCCCTATTACCCATAAACCTTAAATTGAGTCACATGTTTCATCATAACCAATCAAACAGGAGAAATTCTAAACAAATCCAGATTTACCTGGGATATGTTTTGCAAAATGAGATTAATTTGCAGTGCCAAGGATTGTAGACAATTAAACTGAAAGAAAATCTCCGCAGACATTATGTACCATTGATGCCACTATAGCCCATCATGTCCAATAACTCACATAAGCGCTTAATTCGCTGCCTTGAAATCATTTTCCTGAAGCAAAAATTACACAGTAAGACATAATAACACCTTACGCTCTAGAATTACCTTTACTCAATAGAATACTTCAAAAAGAAAAATCTTCAATCCAAACTTCGAGCAATCTAGATTAGAAAACTAACGGAAAATTCATTGATCTCGATATCAAAAATAAAGAAAAGTCTTCGTTAAATTCAAACTAAGCATTGAAGCCCATTGAGAACTCAGCATTTCTTGAGCTCATTCAGTGTTCAATTTGAATCAATGAAAATTCCACATAGTAAATCATGTAATTTTGCAACGTGAAACTAGTGATTGTCATAACAAGTTGAAGTTAATATGTTGGCTGAGGGCTCTCATTAGTTAGAAACTCCCACGATGTATAATTACTAAACTCCTTATGTAGTCATCATTTTTATGTTAAAAATAACAAAATGAATACAATCAAAATAAAATAGCTGTCTTATCTTGATACAAAAGAAAATGCTGCACTAAAAACAGGAATAAAACACCAATCATGAAATAATTAGAAATTCTATTAAAATTAAGTGTAGATTGATAAGAAAAAGAAGTGAAATGTCATTGACATAGAAGTAACTGCAGTAGGAGACACAAAATACAATGTATTCAAAAATGTGAAACAATAAATGATTAAAACATATGTATACCAACAGCGCCGATATAGATTGAACTATTTTTTAATAAACTAAAGCAGTAAAATGAGAATTCTAGCTCATAAACTAAGACAGTAAAATGAGAATTCTAGCTCATAACTAGTTCACATTGATGAAACAAATGAAAACAGATTCAAGTGCATGTTCCAGTGGTGCTAGACATTACATTGAGGAACATGAAGTAGGAGCATGACAATGCTATTGCCAAAAGACAAGAGGAGGAGATTGAAGGGAAGTGTGCAGCTATTGTAGTCCTCCAGCATCTGCAAACACTCTCCAGTCACCCTACCACAAAAGAACTGGAGTACCTTACTAATAATACCAACTCAAACTTGCACATTTCACATCAATTCATTCTCATTTTAACTCCATTTGTTTTTCTTATCTCACATTTTCATCTATGATTTTGGAATGTCAAAGGATGCTTGTACAATACAAATGAAAAAGCTTGGAGTAAAAGGTTGAAAGTTGTTAGTGGATGTGAAATGAATGATCGACTGAGCCATACAAAGATGTTGTCAAATTCAACGCCATTCTCCATAGAAAGAACTCTCACCTCTCTTATCTAGCAATCTTTAATAAACATGATGAAAAATCACTGTCGTAAAAAACATCGTCACAAAAGGGATGAAAAATGCCTAACGATAGGTCCATCTGTCTTCCAAAGAGCATGTGCACTGTGCCGTAACATCGTATAAATCTCGACATCATTCGCTGACAACTACATAGAACTCTTTACAAGCAAGTTGCAGCTATTTCATTCTACTGAATAGACCTATCTTGTACTTGTTATTGCACAAACATACTACATCATGTTGTTTTTTTATATCACATGCCCTATGATTAATTTTATCAAATTAGGCAGGGGTGGAAATACATCCAATTACTGTTAAGTCATGTTCCAAATTTATCACTGCCAAAATACATCATGATAATCACCAAAAGTCAAAAATGGCATTTTCATTAAAAATAAAAAATTCAAAACATTCAAGATATTAAAAGAATACACAACTGAGATTAATCACATGAAGACATCAAATGAAATATTATAAATTCACATAAATGGACAAGCAAGTCATTCTATTTTTAGTTGGATGAATCCAGTAAAAAGGCATTAAGTAAGAGCAATTTTCCATTACATCTGTTGTCTATGATGTGAAGCTAGTCAATTATCAGTCCCGATTATTGTTGTATTGTTTTGCATTGTTCTGGGGATTAACTAGAAATGGAAAGTAAATATATCTGAGGTCTGGGTCACACCTTTCAACACTAAGGAGTACTACCTAAATTGAGATACCATCATAAACTAAATTGAAGTCTAATAGGCTCGGAAAAATGAACTCCTTCAAATTCAATTCAACTCATGATTATTTGATTTTATCACGTGTTGCCCTTTGTGATTTTCAACTTTCTGTTTATGTTTATTTTTGTTATATGGTGAGAATACAAGGTTTGAATCATAAGAGGTTATAATAAAGACTTGACTTTTGAGCTCTAACAAAAGCCGCTTGGATATGTTTACTTGATACCTATTACTCCATCTATTAACAAACAGAAGCACTATATAAAGCGTGCAGTGATTTCAAATATGCAATTTAAATATTGGAACATGAAATCGACAAAAGGCAACATTTGCCAGGAATGGGATAATGGACTGTTATATCATAGACATCCTAAAATGCTCTTGAATTCAAATAACGAAATGAGCAAATAAAATATATAAGCCAAAGTGTCTACAACATCTAGACTACTGAATCTACTAAACCAATGTGTATTATTGGCAAGTACACAAAATTCCTCTTAATTTACACACCTTTCTTTCGCATATCCATAGGTCAAACTTTTGACTTTTGTTTAAAAAACAGTTGTAATTTAAAAATAAAATGAAAATTCCTGCGACATTTCAGAGTGTGAAATATGTCATCGGGAAAATGGATAATTACAGAGTTAAAGAAGTGAACATTTGTAAAATTGCCTAGAGTTTTCAGTTGAAAACTGCCAAAATGTTATCTATAAGAGATCTCCACGGCCTTTGGGGGTCTGTGTGCTTTGTCAATTTCAGTTTCAACTTTTACCCCATAGTTAAACAACCCAAAATTTGTTTTGAGCGTTATTACAATTATGATTTCACACTTTTTCAGAAAGAGGGAATTTTCCTGAATAGGTAATTATATTCTTTAATCATACACCTTGACACTCTGTCAACTCCGAGCCTGAATTTATGATAAGTACACAATGAACTGGCAAACAGATAGCGAGAGATGAATACAATCGCTAAGAGATGAGATAACGATCGCTAGATGCATCCCCTGGTTTGCAAGATGCATTTCAAAAAATTATTTTTCATATTTAGCACTTCACATCAAACATGTCTCATCATGTGATTCATCAAGCCCAAATCGCATTTAACAAAATCATGCGTCACCAAAAAGAGTCCAGGTGAAATCTAGACTAAAATAGATACTTAATTTTTGAATGGATAATGAATTTTCTATCCCCAGGACAACTTCTCCATCTGATAATGTCAGCCTTTTGCGAAAACAGTTATGAGTATTATGTTGTTTTCTGTTAGAGACTTCGCCTCCCTGTAGCATTATGAGGTTCGCAGTATGAGCAATGATTTTGATACTCAAAGCAGACAGACAGATCTTCAGACATTTCTCTATTAACTTCAACAGCAGGGTGGGTGGGCAAATAAATGGTATGCACAATAAACCCCCCCCCCACATCTACCTAACTCTCTGGTCTCCTCATATAAGGTTCATGAAAGATGAACACTGTTTAGGTTTTTTTAGAGTCATTTGTTTCAAAATGACATAAAGCTTAATTTGATTCTTTGGGGTGGGGCTTGAATTTTTGGAGGGCAGGATAGTCTCACCTTTGGACAGAGATAATCCAAAACAGTTCTTGAAAAATATACAGACTATGTTTTAACTTTCAATGGAAATATATTAAGTAGTTTAATGACTTCAGCATGCAATTAGTCTCAATATGTGTAATTAATATGATGTAGTATGGGATGCACCTGATATAGTTTTAGAGTGTCATTGTTAAAAATTGTATATATCCAAATAAATAAATAAATAAAAATAAAATACATGTTATAACCAAGACCAGAAATGTGTAAATATTTCTTTCAGGAAAATTGGGTATTCACATTCTGCATTGTGGAATATTCTTATTAGGTGGTTTTACTGAAAATTCATATGGAGAGGTTTAAATCAAAATAAGGGTACATCTAACAACAAAACCCTTATTATGAGTTTTTATCATAAAAACCTTTATTAGGATGTTTTACTGGGAGGTTTACTATAAAATGTTTTTGGGAATTTATCATAAATACATTGTTCCGAGGGTTTATTGCAGTGATTGCTCAAACTGAGTCGCTAACCATTCAGACAGAAAATTTCATAAAATTAATTAGCAGCAAATGTAATGATGATGATGACTTTAATGGGGAGGAAAATTAACAACAATTCTGACATGATGAATACCTCAGTCCCATCATTCTTCAGAGCATCACCTTTTATACATTGAACTGATTGGTTCACTTAAACAGGTGATCTTCAAAATGCATTGTGGGAAGATAGTTTTTCTATTGCTGATGAGCAGTTTGAAAGATGTGATAGAGCATATATCACCAGATTTCATGGATTTCCAGACCTACATGTCAATCACACCTCATATCGCTTCCTTCTCAAGTAATGCACTCACTATTCATTAGTGCACTCACAATTCTAGATAAATAAAAAAATTTTGAAAATAGATATACTCATAAAATATAATAAAAATAAGAACAATTTCCTATTTACTGATTGGCTTATTTGATTTTGATAAATATATAGATTAAAAGAATCGGGTGAGAAAAAGCCAATTACAGCGCTGACCCTGTTGTTGAGACCATGTACATCCGATACACAGTTAAATATAGGACAAATCCGGGTACATAAACATGCTATATGTTTACTGTCCTCACTAATTTGGACTTACATTTGGTTAAATACCCTGTACAATACAGATTTAGGATCATCTTGCATGTTTCACAAAAACATGCATTTTAGACTATTTATAATTTACAAAATTCAATTGTCCTTCAAATGATATAATAGAGATACTTCGAGAGATAATCAAAATTAAAGAATAGTAAGTTGCTGTTTTACAAGAACTGGTCTGTGTGTGAGCTCTGCAAGGGAGTGGCTCTCTGTTGTGGGAGCTGTCCTCGTGTTGACTGACATGGCTCCTAATTGTCCCATAGACCAGTTGAGAATGTCACTTCCTTACATGTCACTTGTTTACACCTCATTCACTGAGGGATGATGTTTAAATGTGGACAGTTGTAGAAGAATGACGTTGATTTTGTTAGGGGAGGGGGTAAAGGGGGTAAGAGAGGATTGCTGATTTTTGAAAAATCAATAGAAAGGCAAATCAGCATTATTTTTCAAATTTTATTAAAGGGATTGAGGTCAGGATTAAATTTAATGAAATCAATTTCATTTCCCCACAACTGTCAACATTTGGACACCATCCCTTCATCAATGTCAATTTCAACATCTCACATTTATTCTTCAAAATAAAATGAAAATTGTGTTTTTTATAAAAGCACATATTCATCATCTTTCATTTACAATCATAGCATATATTAAAGTTGATTAACTCTGCTATGAGAGTGTGATATTTGAATTCAAAATGATCCACCAAGATTTATTTATTTGTGGGATATGAAGTCAAACATTATGACAAATGAAGTAAACACATACAGTATTTTAATTTGCATTAATTTGGTTTCAATCTAAAGCAATCATATAATTTGACAGCTAAAATGTTGTTTTTATTCATTTTAAGGTGGAAACTATCCCTGGGCATGTTCATCCTACAACCCCCCCCCCTGAAGAATAATAGACTTAATTTGGCATATCTTTTAAAAGACAAAAGGTGGATCCAAAATTAAGAAGTCTAGCATAGTATAATACATTCAAAGTGCAAGTGAAATTTAAGTTATCTTGCTGGGATATGTAGTTACTGCATAAATCACTTCATAACACATATAAGACCACATCTGAAATTGTCTATTTACTGGTAAATATAAGAAAATCTACAGTTAAAGGAATGTGAACGACCTATTAAAAAAGGAAGCAATGTAATCACAAAAATTAAAAATTAAGAGAGAACTTTTTACTCATTTCAAAGGTTTGAGTTTTCATATTGAAAATTTTATCCATGAATAAAATTGATATCTGCAATAGAGTGAATTACAAAGAGTACAGATATCAATATCCATGAGTGAATAGAAATTACATCATGAGTCAATCATGAGGTATTTGTGAGTTAACCTCTTGACTACCTGGAGTGACCTTGAAACCCAGAGTGACAAGAAAATCGGTCAAAATTTTTTCACTAAAATTGCTCTTATTTGAACAATTTTCATCCAATTTACACAAAAATTGTTTTAAATGTTTAGAAATGATCTCTGCCATCTAACTTTACTAAGTAGAGCATCTAAAGTAAAAATGGTATGTAGTAAAATGTAAGTTAAAATGATTCAAATCAAACCTCCCAAATGACTGATAGATCACTGTTACTGTCAGTCTTATTTTAAGTCAAACAGCAAAATTCTGTTAACAATTGAAAATGATGCCAAAACCAACCATAGTAGATGGTTTAGTGAAAAAATGCCTAATATATTATATTTTCACATTAGTTACAGTGTGAATATCACAGTAAAAATATAAAAAATAACAAAGTAAAAATATGAATATCACAGTAAAAATATGAATATCACAGTAAAAATATAAAAAAAATCAAAGTAAAAATATGAATATCACAAGGAATAAATAAATGTCAGCAAAGTTAACTACCAGTTAACCCTATACATATAAATACTTATTGTGAAATAATTTTAGATAAGGAATAAATTTAATTAAATAGAAAGTGATTTATAGTATCAATGTTATGATAAAAAAGAGCGCTGGTAAATTCCATTGTGGTAATATCACTACTTTTTCATGACTCTGCCACATTAAGATGATGAAGTCGCCACACAAGGCTTTTAAAAATCACGAGATCATTTACCTTAATGGGGTCTATTGTCATAGAATGATGATATATATGACAGCGATAATTAACCAAATTAATACTCTTCCATGTTATGACCATTTTTACAGTTATTACCTGTGATTAGCTGTATTAAAGTCTCATGCAAACATCAATTAGTAGAAAAAAGTGATTATCAAACTGCATATAGATTATATTGTAAATATGGTAAGCTTTACAGTGCTGTTAGTGTCAGATTTAACTTATTTTAGAATATAATTTGTGGAAAACAACCATGAAGTACAGAAGCTCGTAGATGAACCTCTCTTTTAAGTGAAGAAATCAATCTATTGAAAAAGACTACTGGAAAACATCAGCCTAAACTTAAGTCTATATACCCAAGAAGAATTCGAATAGAATTTAGTTTAGTCCAGACCTTCTTTGCACAGTGTCACACATAGTTCAGTTATTGTTTCCTAAATGTTCTTATGTTTGTTTAATATTTTACTTTCCCAAAATCTTTTGTGGTCTATTAAGCTAATATCTTTATACACATCCAGATTCATGTTTTAATCTCTGTTTTATTTGTTGGAGCATTATTTTAATTGAAACTTAGTAAAAGGGAATTGACAATTCTAAAAAAAGAAATATATCGGAATTTAATATTTTAGTTTCTTTAATATTTTAGTTTCCACTTTTTTGGGTTGTGAATTTATTTCAGCAAATTCTAAATTAAATGATAACTCAATCAATCAATCTTTGAGATCATCAAGTATTGAACAGGGTTTGTCTTCTATTAAATGTTTAACAACCCAGTATTAACAATTGTATATTAAAAGGTGCATCAAAAATGAGAGCCAAGTAAAGACGTTCTAGAAAATTAAAACAATTTTTATTTTTCTAACATTCAATTTCATGGCTATTTACAATTTTTATTCAATTTCATGGCTATTTTTATATAAAAAGTGGTATAATCCTGACCTATTTCGCGGTAATGTTTTGATTTTTAAGGTCATTTAGCAAGAATGTTGAAAAAGTAGATCTCCTCATGGTTTTGGATGTTTCCAAATCTTTAATGCTCCATTTTTGATCGGATTTTAAGTCTTGTTTCAAATAATAAAATGAAAATTATAAAAGAAACACTGTCATACTATCCATTCTACCTATTTACACTATTTATTCTTTGCTACCACTTAAATAAAGTAGGAATAATTAATCATACATTGTGATATAACTGAAAATTCCAATCTTGATAATGGTCAAATCACACACATCGTCAAGTCATGATTCTACCAAAATAATACATGTTTATCAAAAATGCATGCTAATAAATACCACATGTTAAACAATCATCATTAGAAAATGAAAAATATCATTTAATTCTAGTTTGCAAAGGAAAATTATCCTAAAAAGAACATCTCTAAATAACCTGATTAGGAAATTCCAAGTACATATTGCAATCATTATCCCCGCCTACTGTTTACGAACGTGTTTTTTCTAAGTTGAGAAAATAAATAATTGTAGGTTTCTACCTGTTGGCTATATATGTAGTTTTGTGTTACTCCAAAACTTGAGAAGACATGGGTTCACTTCCATCTGAGGTTAATTTCGCCTGAAGCCATTCACTCAAGACTGAATCAGATCCTGTTTAATATATTCCACGGGAGATAGAATATCACCAAAAGCCGTGTCTGTTCACCAATCAGATCACTTCACTCAAATAATGCTTATTTCTGTCAAGCAACTTAGTGATGGGATATTACCAAATCAGAGTTTTATATATGTGAGTCTACATTGAGAGGTTCGACAAATAAATTGGGATTTTTTACAGTCTGGTTTATTTGCAGAGTTGCAATTGGTTACGGCACAATACCAATATTTCAGATTAGTTTCATGAAGGTTTATGACGATAACAATATGATATATTCTGTTAATAAAATATTATAACATTCTTCAATGTATCTGCTATAATGTTTCAATTCAGCTTCTTTATTATTACAACGTAAAATAATTATTAAAGTCAAATATTAAGAACATCATAGGCAAATTCTCCAGGTTGGCAAAGTATGATATTTCAATTATATTGCAATTATAGATTCAGGCCCTTCTGTGTTATATTATAAACTATACTTATCAAAGCATTTTCAAAGTCAATATCCTTAGTAGGATGCTGTAAAATAATTTTGTCCTACACGAGCTTAAGACAGAAAATGGGTTCATATATATGAGTATATAATGTACAAACGTGTTATTATGTGAGGTCTATGCCCGGGTTCTAATTATATTGGTTAGCCCAAGGTCTCCAAAGCAGATTAATGTAAACACTTCTCAATAATGTTCATTTTTCATTTTTTGTTTTTTAAATGATTTTTTGGTAACTGAATTAAAATGTTAACATGTTCATGCTTTAAAATTTAATATAACTTCAAGCAAAAAAATAGAAAATAGCCAATAGCCAATAGCCAATAGCCAATAGGTCAATATATATATAAATGGTAATAACAAGACAGTATGCTGCCATCTAATGGTAAATTATTGCAAATGGTTACTTTTAGTGTAACAATTTGGCGATTATAGACACCAGACACAAAACACCAAACACTGACTACCAAATATCATAACTCTGGATGCAGAATACCTGTATCAAATAATGGCACTTTTAACAATGGTGATGACATAAAAAAGAGAGAGTCTTCGTAATATTACTCTCACTAGCATATGCAATCATTTTCAAAGATAGCATCATATTTCCAAGGTGTCCATTAGTATAGGTTATTTACGTCTTTTACTTGGTGATCAAATATCAATCTTTACATCCATTAATCTATTACATGTGAGCTGAATACAGATGTGTAATAAGAATTGCAAAAAACATTATAGCATTTACCAATCTCCCAAATTCAGTTATAAAATATTTTACTGGATCTTTTGGTGTATGTTACCTAATTTCCATAATCCATAAGAACCGATTTGGATTTAGAAGCTCACGATTTTTTAAACAAACATACGATAATTGTATGCTATATTAGTTCATGGAGGACTAGGAAGTCTATGTCGGGGTAATCAATAGTGACCCGAGAAATTCAATAATCTACATTATTCAACCAATAAAAAGCCATTTAGTGGAGAAACAATAGCCTATGCCCCGCCCCTATCAAAAATATTCATAATTCTGTGTAATATTAGATTCTCAAACGAGCGAAAACCATAGTAATGACATGACAATGAAAAATGGTCAGTATCCTTCATAGAGAATGTATGAGGTCAATGTATACTGGTTTAGTTCTCTCCGATATTCATTCGTTATTTTAACAGCTGAATTATGCAAGGCTGACATATACAGTACTGTAGATCGTAACATTGAACTTCTCTCAACATGAGAATACATAAACTCTCCACTACTAACTTCTATCGACCCCCAAATCAGTACTATAATGTTAATGAGTTAATGTAACTGATAGCCAGACATTTGAACAGAAGTATGTTGAATAACAGACAAGAGAGAAATAAATGATTTATAAAGCTCTTTTAAAATGTTGACAGAGTTCGAGTATGTCAGGTGGAATAACACAGAAACATAAGCCATCCTCAAACGAACAATTGGAAAATTGAGAAAAACACTTATCTTAAAAAGAATGTACACTATTAGGCGCTACTATTTGAACAGGTTGCCCAATTCCAAAACCTTAAATTATGCATTTTATTTATGTTGTTACTGTTTTGTCTTCTAAAAATCAAAAAATATAAATTATGCATTCAATTAATTATCTGATATAATATTTAACTATTATAATTATTGGATTTATAAGTCAATACATTTTCTTTGGGAGTGTTAACTTTTCTTCTTACCGGAGACAAAAAAGTGCTTGACCAATCCATGGGCTTTCAACACCCATGACCAATCGGAAGTTAGGATTTCCATGAAGTAGGTCAAGTATAGTGTCCAAGAACAATTCTGCTGCAAACTTGCAAGATTCATAGCTGCGGTATTTGATTCAAAACATTCAATGACCAAAAACTAGAGAGGTAAATTTCCCCTTCCCCCCACCATCCCATGGCCTTCCTTCAAGAAGCATTTTTATAAGCCCCAGCTAAATCATAATGACAATATCAGCTAAATGTGAGCCTATTGTCAAATTCAAATTTTTCCTAGACGGGTTAATATATTATTCACTATTTTGGATTTGAAGCTTTCTTAAAAATCCTGTGTTTTATTTCCTGTTCTATTATAACAGTAGTATCATTAAGACTTCGAAATGCCAATCCCAAATTTGCAAAAAGTATTTATTTTTCTTGGATGTTGCCCTAGGAAAATCTGCTGACAGAGTCCATCAGGTTTAGCTTTAATTGTATGTTTTTCATCTAAACATTACTGCATTATTAGCCCTGTCTGGTTCTGATTGGCAAAAACTGCTATATTTTAAACATGATCTCTTCGATCTTCATGGGAATTCAATTCTGCATCTCGGTTGAGTTTTAAAACAATGTCTTTCCAGACTAACAACTTACTTTTTTGTTGTTGTCTAAACCTTTTAGATATTTCAATTGCTTTTGTTTCAAAAAAAATTTCAACACCAAATAAAATACAAAAATAACCCCTGATAACTTCACCATTGTTTCTATATTTTCCACTTTCAAAGAATGTAATTTGGCACTAAAATATGTTAAAATTACTATGATTATTTTTAAACTATGCATTTTAGCATGTAGTATATCAAACATCACAGTTGTTCCTTTCAAGCCCAAAATTTCCACAAGCTATGATAAGTCTTCACGATGCGTGTAAAATGCTGTTACCACACACAGAAAACATTTAAATAAAGATACATAAGAACCATGTTATCAATTTTTCGAATAACTTTTTTCATTTTCAACTGTCAGTATTATTAGCTTGCCAGTTTCTGAATAATTATTTTTATCAAATGTACTTACTCAATTTCTATATGCAGAAATCACATGATTGTTCGTAACAAGCACATTATTCAGTATTATTGCAAATTGATAAGTGACATTTACAGAAGCTGCAAATGCACCACCATAAATCATAACTTACATTAATCTTGTGTCTATACGTCTGTAATTAACTGCATGAAGAGATCATATGTTCAGCAAGAACGCAATGAGGCAAAAAGCATTAATAACTCAAGACAGTTCAGTTATATAATTAACTACTATAATCTCTGATCTGGGAATATATGAGTAATATCTCAAATCAAGCAAGATCTTGAAGAAAAATATCTCCTGGAAATTGTCTCCAAGGGAAATCTCGACGGGAAACATAAGAAGAAAAGACATCACCAATAAAACATATCCCCAAAATTTCCTGTACACAGGACATCTCACTTTTATTTCTTTTTTAATCTAACATTTATTACTTTTTTATTGCACATTTATTTCTATTCTTCATGAAATGAAACAATCTCACTATGTATATACTAACAAGATTCATAAAATTTTTAAAGAATATTTTGATTGTACTTTCTACTATTTATTCATCAACATTCTTGTTTCCTAATACACAAAATAATTCTAGTTGATAACAGATGTGCCATTTACTACTAACTAAATGCAATATCACAAGTCAAATCCCTGTTTTCTTTGGCTTTCTCAACAAAAAATAGCAACAACAAGCTAGCGCTGCATCAATATTTAGACAGGGTATACTTTAGTGAAGATTAAAGAAAGGTCATGTGATAGAGAGCTAAGGTTTCAGACCACCTAATTCTAACACAACCAGGAATTACTTTATGAGAAATGTTTTAGAAGTGTTGGTAAAATTAATGGCATCTACTGATCATACAGTACGTTCTTCGGCCTATACGGTTCTACAGGGGTGTAGCTAGCAAATGTCAAGGGGGTGCGAATTTTTGCATTTTCATCACTGCAAGCAAAGCAAGCCCCAAAAAGGGGGGACATTTTTCAAAATTTACATTGTATATGGTGCATTGTAAGCATTTCAAACTGTACACTTTCACAAAATTACTTTTTTCTTATTTTGTGGGGTGTACAGAATTTCTCGAGCAGAATATATCTTGTATTGCACTTCAAATCGTTCAATAACTTATAACATTGGCTACTCTGTGATCGGGAGTGTCTGGCAGAACAAGACTGCTTGTAAAACATGCTGTTGTATCATATACTTCACTTCATACACAATATTGAATGATTTAATTTTATATTTTTCTCTATTTTTGTGTCCCATACAAGATATCCAATCATTACCTATAAGGCGCTAGATTTGTTGCAAATGAATACCTATTCAGATTCATTTATTATATTATCTTGATGAACAAGTGAGAAATTATGCTTCATTTTGGAGAAAACACATCTATAATGTCAAAACATCTACACATTTAGTCAGTTCCAGACCCGAACCTAAATTGTTCAGTGACACAATGGACTAACATTGAATACCCTTGGTGATACCTCTAATGAATATAAAAATATTTTTCATAATTTTATGAGAATTCAATGGAGTGCAAGAAGATTATGTATGTCACATGATACAATATACATATAGCAAAAGGTGCGTATATTAATATACATGCCTTGCTTTTCTTCAGAAGCTTCCTGTTATAGGAATTATTGAATCAGTATCTATGTAATAGTCAACGCAAACATTCTGAGTTATTAATATGCATAAAACAAAGAGCAGGTAATATATAACATATAACAAAACATATATATAATGAATTTGTGATGGTATACCTTGCACTCCATATAATTGAAAACTGATATGATCAATTTGAACAAATTAGAAAACCGACACCACCTAATACAATTTCTGTATACGACATATCTCAATAATGAACATAGCTAATTGGAAATTGTCTTTCACTATTTTATCATGATTCAGAGTGAAAGCCGTCTCTCGCAGATTAGTTTTTGTCTAGCAGCAAATCACTCGCTTTTATATTAGCGATCAAATTCTTACCACAGGAAGAATTCTTGTCATTTTGCTTTTTGTAACTATAAACATAAGTATGCCAAATAAATTTACCAAAACGAACAGTATTTCATTGAGAAAATATTTGAAAAACCAAATTTTGACAAAATTAAACGAAAACTGTTTCAGAATTTATGAGAAGCAAAACTGTGATATACCATTACACAAGCTGATCTCAATGCTTGCTAACGAAATGTTCATTTTTTAATCAGTAATTCATCTTATTTGACTATAAAGTCTAATAGCTTGGATTTCTAAAGTGTAACCCCATCATCATAATGGTGAATGAGAATTGAGTAATTGTTATACCTTGATATTTAATGCTTAGAAAGAAGTAATAAAAACCATTAGAAGAAAACATAAAAGTTGTAATGAAAATAATAATAGGATTTCCACAAAAAGTATGCAGTAAATAGGCTTCATGGCTGACTTTTGTCATGTAACCGATTTGTTTCAGTTATGTTTCATTTAGTGCTAGTGCAATAATCAACCAGTAGAGGGCAGTACCTCCTTACAATGTAGATTATTCAACCTACAATAAAGTGCTGCCATCTTTCAGTAAAACATCAACTTAAAACAGAAATACAATATGGAAGCCTACAAACATAATTTGATTCCACAATATATACATGCATAAAGCTTAAAAATATAAATATCCAAGTATTATTTTTAGATTGTTGTATTTAAATCAAAAAGGAGAACAAGCACTGTACTGGCTGTCCTCTCATTCCTATCGGGACCAAACTTTGTTTCGCTCTTTTTAGGGCCCCTGACTACCAACTCATACACACTCTATATGGCCAGTTTCGCACACACTTTAAGGCTTACAGAAAAATCATTCCTTCTCGAACCCTAATTTTTAAAGAAAAATGATCATGAACTAAGTGAAATCATTGAACAAATTCTGGAATAACATGTTTCTAACTTTTATATTCAAAATAAATTCACTGTCTAAATATGGAATGGTGTCCAAATTAAATACAAACATCGGGGGAGAGGTAGATAATTTCATTGAAGATGAATGTTGATTTTTTGACCTGGGATTGAAAAAATTTGAGCACATGGTAAATACCATTCAACTTCATTATGGGGGAGGAAGGGGGTCATGATGTCTTAGGTTACGCTGTTTTAGAGTGAACAATAACAAAATTAACTTTACTTTCTCACAACTCAACATTTTGCCACAACCCCTAAGACATCATAACCTTTCTGAGAAGATATACTTAAGTTGGTACTAAAGAACACATTTGATAAGTTTAATGTGAACAAAGCTAACATTCTGCTAACCACCTGTATAACTATATAAGTGCAGATATATCAAAACTTAAAAAGGCAACTCACTTAAGTCTGCTTCCTACAAATGCTGGAGAATAAAAGAATGACTTGCTCTTTCCACCGATGACCTATTTCATACACTGTTACACAAGTTAGAGTAAGTTCATTTTGAAAACTTCGATAAACCCGTGTTTGAAATAATTTGAACGTGATTATCTCATATTCAAGATACTGATGTTTGTACTTTGGACTTTTTGAAATGTGGGCAATAGGCCTATTTTTGAAAATGCAGCCAACCTATAAGCCTGCCTATTCATAATATAAATCATCTGGTCAGAAGTTGAACTCCTTAATAAAATGATTGTTTCTCACCTTATGGTCATCTTCATCTGTTAATGCAGTTCTTTTATGTTCCAGTTTGTCATCTTCAGCAGTGTTGTTAGGAGTTCCTGCATCAACAACAGGATTTTCATGGAGTCCTGCATCCGTATCTTTCTCTGCTACCACTGGTTTTTCCATATTGCACAAGATTTCTTTGGTTTCTGGTTTTGGCACGATTGCACAGGGCATCTATCTGAAACATAGGGCTTCTCTTTGAATTTCAGAGCAGGTATCTTAATGCGGGGTTTCTTTCTGAAATGAGACATCTAACTGCAATATAAAGCTTTCTGTCTGCCTGTCTGCAACATGTGGCATTTAGCTGGAATACAAAGTATTTTGTCTAAAGTAAAGAGTTTCTTCCTAAAACACTGGGCATTTCACAAAATAGACATAGGGGAACAGTATCTCACCCTTGACTAGAATAGACAGTTTTTGAATAGAAAAGTCCGGAATGGCCACCTTAATATTTACCCAGAATGCATCAAAACTAACCAGTTCTAGACTTTCATACCAAAAAGATGTATCAATCAAACGGTTTGGTTTGAAATGTGTATACAAGACTTAAATTTTATGATGAAAAATCCCGAAATCGGTTCATCCAATGTTTCACCTGGAAATATATAGACAAAATTGAATGGGATATCCACCTGCCTACCAATCTATCCGGCAAAGTGATCACAATACAGCACCCAAGGGTGTGATGAAAACACAGGGCAAATACCCAAAAATATACAAGTGACATAATATTGAACTGCAAAGATATCCCTCTGAAGCACAGGACAGCTACCTAAATTATAAGTACACATCTATTTACACAATTTCCTTTTTATTTGATATTAGCTACATAAGACATTAACATGACAATGTCACCACCTTGTTGCAATTAAAAAACCTATTTGAAAATCAACTTTTTACATTTTTAAAACCATAGAAGGTCAGACAATTAAAGGTGAAATCTCAAATCTAGAGTCAGGTTTGAACTGCTGAAACTTGTAGATGATTTTGAAATAAAATTTGATGAATTTGAAGCAAGTTGAAAAGATTTTTTGACATTGAGAAAGTCAAATCTCAAATGTTAATTCAGATTTGAACTTCTTAAAACTTGTAGATGATTTTGAAAAAAAGATTTGGTGAATTTGAAGCGGGTTGAACTTTTTTTGAAAATTGAAGTCAGTCTACAACAGTACTTGTAAAGTTATTGGAAATGTAAGGATTTGTTACAACAGACATCGTTAAGAATTTGTTACAGACACAGAACTCTGAACACCAACCACCGAACACCGAACACCAACCACCAAACACCAACTGCCATCCACAAAAAAGTTGGAGACTATAACAATATACCACTTCTTTGGTGAGTGGTGACATAATAAAATTGAAAACCCAACACAGCTTAGTTTATAAAATGCTTGATATCCGCACCAAACATTTTCTGCAAGCACCGTCTACCTAAGGTGGTTTAGTATATGTATCATAATGTAATCTGATGTATTATTTGTGAGTCTTACCTAACAGACACAAGCTGAAGCAAATGACATATATATCTACAATATATCAGGGAATCTATCAGAACTGCTATTCACACAATTAAACACCTAACAGGCTTTACGAAATACAGGTTAGAATGTCTGTCAAAACTCACGAGCTTGCTGTCTCATCTCTTAAATGAACAACCTCAAAATTAGGCTAGTTATAAAATTAGGTACAAATTCATAAGATTTCTTAAGAGTTTTGCAGTATTTACCTTTATCATGTTCCAAATCCTCATTCGGCTGAATTATGGAGACTGTTCAGTGTCCACCTCTAGTCTCTTACTAATTATATTTTTAATGTAAACAAGCAGTTTATGTATTTTTTTAAATATATTTTGAATTCACTTACAGCTCTATACTAGTGCCTAATACAAGGCTCTCTTACAAGTTTGTGATTTGTAAAACAAACACAATTTCACAGACAGAAATGCTTCACAGGTGGAAAAGATGGACTCAATCAAAACCACATCATGAAATTTTATCAGACACATGGAAAATTTCAACCTCTTTAAATCCAGTTTGTATTTATGAAGAAATTGATAGCACATTATACATACTTTCATAGTTCCCCTGATAACTGAACACAATGTTTTCCCGATCACTGAACACAAGCTTCTCCTGATCACTGAACACAAGGTTCTCCTGATCACTGAACACAAGGTTCTCCTGATCACTGAACACAATGTTTTCCCGATCACTGAATACAAGGTTCTCCTGATCACTGAACACAATGTTTTCCCGATCACTGAACACAAGGTTCTCCTGATCACTGAACACAAGGTTCTCCTGATCACTGAACACAAGGTTCTCCTGATCACTGAACACAATGTTTTCCCGATCACTGAATACAAGGTTCTCCTGATCACTGAACACAATGTTTTCCCGATCACTGAACACAATGTTTTCCCGATCACTGAACACAAGGTTCTCCCGATCACTGAACACAATGTTTTCCCGATCACTGAACACAAGGTTCTCCCGATCACTGAACACAAGGTTCTGCTGATCACTGAACACAATGTTTTCCCGATCACTGAACACAATGTTTTCCCGATCACTGAACACAAGGTTCTCCCGATCACTGAACACAAGGTTCTGCTGATCACTGAACACAATGTATTCCCGATCACTGAACACAATGTTTTCCCGATCACTGAACACAAAGTTCTCCTGATCACTGAACACAAAGTTCTCCTGATCACTGAACACAATGTTTTCCCGATCACTGAACACAATGTTTTCCCGATCACTGAACACAAGGTTCTTCTGATCACTCATCCTCCGATCACAGGGCTTCAAAATCCAGAATATATTCTTTCTTTTTATACCCTGCGATAAGCAGTTAGCATTTCCCCGATTAAGAACTCACAATCTGATTGGCTGTCGCAACACTGCCACATAAATCATGTATAAGTCATTGCGCATAATTAGATCATGTGATTCAGTTTAATCGAGCGCTTCCAAATCGGTTATAGCAGGGGGAAGAAGGAGGTACAGATTCTGAATGCCTGCTTAGTAGGATGCTGATCACTGAACACAATGTTTTCCCGATCACTGAACATAAGGTTCTTCTGATCACTGAACACAATGTTTTCCCGATCACTGAACCCAAGGTTAATCTGATCACTGAACACAATGTTTTCCCGATCACTGAACACAATGTTTTCCCGATCACTGAACACAAGGTTCTCCGGATCACTGCATACAACATTTTCCCGATCACTGAACATAAGGTTCTTCTAATCACTGAACACAATGTTTTCCCGATCACTGAACACAATGTTTTCCCGATCACTGAACACAAAGTTCTTCTGATCACTGAACACAATGTTTTCCCGATCACTGAACACAATGTTTTCCCGATCACTGAACACAAAGTTCTCCTGATCACTGCATACAACGTTTTCCCGATCATTGAACACCTTGGTTCTCCTAATCTCTGAACATTTAATTCACCTGATCACCAAAAACATGATTCTTATGACAACTGAACAGATAGTTCCCATGATAAATGAACACAGAATCAAATCAATGACAAGCAAAAGATGTCACACTCATTTTTGAATATCAGATATACATGTTCATAAAGAATGATGTATGGGATTCCTTGCAAGTAAAAGTCCTCATTTCAAATATTCATGGCAGTTTTCTGCTTTTGAGGAATGATATTTGGCATCCATAGTCCTCCCAGTGAAGTCGGTTCATGTTACACACTTGCTCCAGAGAAGGCATGGAATCAAGAAGAGTGGATATGATACAGGATAAAAGGGAAAGCAAAATTGATTGATTTCTTATAATCAATTAATGAGGCACCTCACCCGGTAAAAATCAAAATATTTCAACTCTAAGAATTTTTAAGTAGATAAAGCTACAGCTTGTTCCATGTATGAAATGTTTGTTGTGACATAACATGATGAAGTCATATGTATGAAATGTTTGTTGTGACATAATATGGTGAAGTCATATGTATGAAATGTTTGTTGTGACATAACATGGACATTGGTGAAGTCATATGCATATACATGTATACAACATATAAAAGCTGCATCTGCAAATGTTCAGTATCTCCCAAAGGATTTAATTCTTGTGATTTGACAATCCCTGTTATTTCACTAATCTGACTTTTTGTATACACATACTTTTCTTTTCTCAATGCCTAGGCAAGGTCGCAAAATGTGTGATTATGATTTTGCAGTGTTACATGTAATTCTACAGAATTTTCAGAAAAGTCATGGTTTGACCGTAGAAAAGCAAATGGAGGCTTATGATGAACATAACTTTCTAAGATTTGTAAAAAATGTTTAATGTTTTTGAATAGGAAGAAACTCAATTTGATTTTTCATCTTAGCTGTAAATGTAACATGGTTGACTCCATTCTTGGGGATCAAATTTCAAAACCTAAGTAAGCTTATAAGCTAAATTGACTAATCATATTTGTCCTGAAATATTGCTAAACACAAGGCACATATTTTCTCTATTTTGAAACAAGTAACTCATAAAAGCACAATAAATTGTAGAATTTATATACTGTACTCTGTACAGAATATTGTTTGCAGAATGCATAATATAGTACAGAAGCCTAGCAGGTGTAAAACGTACAACACCATCTTGTGTCTATAACTGTTAATCCATGTAAAATGTATTTGCTTTTGAAAACTGACATTTTCCGATTGATTTTAAACATCCACCTTTAGACAAAGAACCAACACTGTCAATTAATATTGATTAGAGACATACACAAACCATGAATGCGCTTCTCCAAAAGAGACCCTTGAAAATCATGTTAAAATTAAATCATGGCCCCTCGGGCTATTTTGACTTCCATATAAACGAGGTCATGAAGGGGATACAGAAGGCAAGTTTTCCCTTTGGAAAAATGCTAGAGCCATTGTTGACATGTCCCTGTTAGGTCTCTATCACATAAAAAACTTCTATTGGAGCATAATGCTTATAGGTGACCCAGTAAAAGCAATAGGTCAACTGGATTTTATCAACTGAATTAGCTGATATAAACATAAACAGAATTGAAAAATTGATCAGTTTTCCCAAAAGCTGAGTTGGAAACATTTTATGAGATAGTAGGTACATGTTGCAATTTTTATTGAAAATATTGCTTCCAATCAAAATTTTCAAACTATCAATGCTTTGCGCTGCTTTATTTGTTTGACACAGTGAAACCTGTACATAGGAACACCTCTCTAAGCTGAATACTTAATGTGAACACTTTTTGGTCCCAATATTTCATTCTGCTAAAGACTTCAATTTAAAAAGAAACTTGAACACCTGCCAATTAAAACACTTTTGACTAAACCCAGTGACATTCAAATTAGACATGTTTTACTTTAGTCCTTTTTTATTAACTAATTTTATCGTAATGACCATTGACCTACCTTGGTATTGCACTTATTTCTTTGATTGTCTTTGTAATGTTAGCCTTGGCTTGTCAACTACATTTTGGATCGTCTCTGTCTTTTAACTGAAATCATAAAAATGTACAAGTTTGTGTAACATATTTACAAACAAAGCATTCACATGAAAAAAATGACATTACCTGCAAATGGTTACAAAAGTATAACAAATTATTATAGATAATAACTGCCAATCATTAATGTCAAACACTGAAATCTGAACTCAGGAGGCTGATCGCAAAAAAATAAAAAATAAATAAACGATTCTGCTTGATGGTGTCACAAAAAGCACATTCTACAGGCAGTCATTAGAAAAAAAAGTTGCTTGTATACTACATTAATAATACACAACGATCTAATATAGGATAATGGGTTCAACATTTTATTTTATTTGCCAACTTAGTTGACTGCAATACATTATTTATGTAAAATTGGAAAATATGTCAACCACCGTGACTCCCTCAATAAAATCAATGGTAAGAGTGTGAAGTGTAATTTGGAATGAAAGAGTTGGTTAGAATGACAAATATAAGTACTGATATACAGTTAATGTAAAACAATATGCCATTCTACCATTGTTTTCCAGGCTTTACATTAAGGTATTGAGGAACTTTTTATTTGAATCGTGTAATACAGGGTGACAAAAAAAACTGGAACCCACTTAAGTCTTAATTACTTCGTCAATGATGCATATTGAGCTTAGTTATTTAGTAAATGTATAGTCAACTGAATGTATGACAGGATGTCAAAGTTTTACCATTATGGCCCAATTAATCTCTAAATGAGGCACGATTAGATAATGTGCTTCAAATGTGCACCACAACGTTGGATGCAGAGCTGGATTCTTCTTGCAAAATTGTCAATGACCCGACTGCATTAATCTCTGTCTATCTCTCTAATTAGTCTTCCAATGTTGAGTTTGAGGTCATCAATGGTCAGTGGACTATCTGTATACACATTTTCCTTGAGATACCCCCACAGATAAAAACCTGGGGGTTCAATCAGGGGAGTGGGGGGGCAGATGTGGCGGGTATAGTGACTGATTAATCAATCATCAAAGTGAGCCTGAAGCCATCGAACGGACTCGTTTGAGGTGTGGCACCATCTTGTTGGAACCATTGCTGGTCCCTTCTCAAGTCACGTCGTCTACCCAGCGCTCTCCGAAACTTTTGAACGTTAGGGATGTAACGTTCTGAGTTGACTGTTGAGTTGTTTTGAGTTCTGACAGACCTCTCTCTCCCCGAATAGGTTGGTTTACCATCACTTATCTTCTTTGTTGGTTTAACAGTTCCTTCTGAATCAAACTTCTGTACAAGCCTAAAGATCTGTGACTTTCAAGGGGCTCTTCTTGCCCTGTGATCTCTCATATAGGCAGTTTGTGTCTCTTTATACGATTTTGTCTCGATATACTTTCTCACAATATAAGTATTTTCTTCTGTCGTCCATGTCATGATTAATATCAAAGCTACAGTACTCACTATTGTGTCATTTTGTCATGCATTCAGTCTAGTTTCCACCCTGAAAAAATGAAGACTGTAATTATAATACTTTCTGAGAAATTTGATGATTTATGGGTTCCAGTTTTTTTTTGTCATCCTGTATATAGTTTTTTCGAGTGATATGATTCTTATTCATAATTGGATATCCATAGATGCTTGTCCTCTAATTAAAACGACTGATTGACCATTGTGACTGTAAGTCTTGTTTTGAGTCAAAGTAGCAAAAATCTGTTAACCATACGATATGGCACCATATCTCATGGTTTAAATGAAGTATTCAATGGTTTAGAAAAAATTGCAAAAATATGATACTTTTCCTCTAGTTATAATTTTTTTTTTAGTTTGACAAAATATCAATTGAATATCAAAGTATTCATGCTTTGATTTGTTTTGATATTTTTTCCTTACACATGTATGTTTCTTGTTCCTACTCACTCAGAGATAAAGTTATCAACTGAAAGATAAAAAATAATATATCCTTCAAAAGTCATATGTATTTTCCATTTATCTCATACATATATGTATGAGATATAATATCCTTAACTCATTTTTTTCTTGTAGAATATCATATGATTCATCCCTGATTCAGTCAGTGAGACATAACATTGAAGTGATTGTTGTTTTTTCACCTCTATCAAATATCAACTTTATAATTTGTGTTTTTACAATAACAAAGATCAGAGTACACATTAGTAGACATGATTCAACAAGTTCATAGCATATGCTGGGGATATTTCAGTCTTTCCAAGTTGTGCACAAAAGATTAACTGTCCCTACTCCCCCCCTCCCCCTCTGTAACTACATTATATCATCTTTGATGATGATGAAAATCAAACTATTCAGTCTTATTGTCTGATGTTCATATTCACAGGTGAATGTAAATATTCACATACACAAGGGTTCACAAATGTGTTCATATACAATGTTAAGATTGACCTAATAAAATGATTCACTTACTCTTAATGAGGTTTCGTAATTTATAGGAACATTCCAGATAAGTATACTCCCAAACAAATGCTTACTTCATCAACACATGAACAGGGTTAAGGTCAACCAAAACATCTTCCTCAAGCACACTTGCTTATACTATCCACCAGGATATGAGACATATATCAAACCCACCATTAACACCCCCAGCACAATGTACACCCTGATAATGGTTTCTTGGGAATCTTTTTTAGAAACTTTCTTGAAATTACTTTTGGATCCCGATGACCTTTTTCAGAAGTGACTTTTAGTTTCCCAGGAGACTGAACTTGTTCAAAGAAAATCAAGAAAGCAGTTTCAGTTCCTGGTTGCTGCCTGTTGGCACTAACTAGAGCGCAATCTTGCTTCTAAGGGTTGCTCACAAGAGGTCTCAACATCCATACACCATGTGTACCTCTTCTGTAAAAAACTCAAACCTGATTGGTTCAAGCCAATAAGAAGATTAGTCCCATGGTCCCAGAGTTGGTACCCTAGTGGATTTTGCCTTTGAAATTAGTGAAGAAAAAAGTGAAAATGTTTAGCAGTAATTAAGAGTGGCAGGACAGGGTGTGCTGGTTTAACTCATAAATCAACAGTAAACAGTTAGCAGTCATAAAGTACATACATCATCTCTGCATGCTTGTTTCTTGCCTCAGCAACCAGGATAGGGACGGGACATAGCATCTTCAACCATTTGGCAACCTATAAGATACATGCCATGTTTCCTTTTCAACATATCTTTAGACGTTCATTTTCATCCCCTTTGGTAAAATATTTAGTTGCTGAGAAGTGCTTGTGATGATCAATGTGCAGAAATGCCCAACTTGGATTTCTAAGGTCTTAAGTTCTGAAAATCGAACTGGCATATCGAACTGGCAAATGTCTAGGTCAAGTAATATCAGAAGCACTGCATTTTAAATCCAAATATAATGTACAAGTCAAATGTCTTTATATAAATCAGGGGTTTCTTTAGCAATAGGAAATAAGACATTTTCTAAAGTTGATTTTCATCCAAATGCAATGATGTTTTGAGAAATTTTGCAACTATTCTAAGTTAAATTATAATTTCCAATACCTGTTGTTTCATTCATTCATTTCTAAATGAACCCTTCGGAGGATTATAATAATTCATTGAAAAGCCAGGTTAGATAGGATGTCTAATACCTCATTACAGACACCTACAGCAACATCCCTCAAGCATGTGAATGATGGGGTGAACCATATGAAGATTAGAAGTTTGAAGATTAAAAGTTTGGAAGAAAAGATTCACATGTTTTTTCTTCACAGAATATATGTTTACTGTCTTCTATTGAATGGTACTTTCTCCAAATACTCTTAATACCCACTGGACAATTACACTATCCTCTGACTATTATAGGTTTCACAGTTTTCATACTGACAAAATCTGAACAACAAAAATGTAGTTCCTGTTGACTGCAAACTGCATACTCAGATTAAAAATAGGCCAGACCAAAATGTATCTCTAGCGAGATTGAAGAGTAAAGACAAAGTTTAGGTTTGAAGAGTACAGTGAAATAAGTGGTAAGTTAGGTGCCTCATTCTGAAATATCAGAGTTCCTCTTGATCAAATACTTGCAAGAGATTTACTTTCTTTTGTACATGTAGAGACTGGAACCAACAGTGAAGGTACCTTAATCTCTTCAGTTGAGATACAAAAACATATGGTCCACCCCTGATCTAGCCACTTACTCCAACTTATTGAAGGATGGGAACGCTGCCAAACAATCTAAAGCTCATGCCGCCATTTTGGAAATCACAGTTTCGCAAATAAACAGACCTTCATTTCTAATTAACGGATTTAGTTTAGGACATAATTATTTCACACTCTATCAGGCCATTGATTTAATAGATTGTCATAGATGATATGCACGAAACTAGTACCATTCTCTGTTTCAATGATATGAATCTTATATAATTTTGACCTAAAAATAAAGGCTCAACTTGTTAAGGAGATACAATGCCCTTGAATTTCTCCCATTATGACATACAAAGCCCATCAAGAGTTGGACACATTCTACAATAATCCTGAAAAAGTTAGCTCATCAATGGTAAGATTAATTGTTGTAAACAGATTGTAGACTCTAAAAATATCCAAGTAGTAGTGGCTGATAGCCATACCTCAGACCTACAGTCATGGCTTCAGGTTTCTTGGGAGTCGGCTCGGATTTCTACTACAAGTATAAGAGTAGTAGCACCAGTTGTATACAGCATCTATAGTCTTTACCACCTCCAGTCAAAACACAGAGGGTTCCACCCTGAGAGAGATTCACATTGGATTACACTACCCAGCCAGTTTTTCAAACGATTAGATTATCTCCACGAGATTTCTGAAGGATGTTACATCAGTTTGCTGAATGTACCAGACATGTACTTTTAACGCACATACCATTACATTACCACAACTAAAAGATGAAGATGTTTGATTTGAAAATAATCAAAGAAAATAAAATGAAATGAGCTCACCTCATGTCTTGTGCCGAGTCGTTGGTGTTGTGAAAGCTCAGGAGTTTGCTATAATCCATAAAGCGGCTAAGCTGACACATAAAGGACCTCTCTAGTAGTATATAGAGTAGGCTAGCAGAACCACTGTGTAGTGTGTGTGATGATGTACACTGTAAAGCAATACAACACAAGGCACATGTATCATAGCCCTAGCAACTACTAACCTTAGATCTGGATGGCCTCTGTCTGCATACAGGAACATCTAGAGATTTGGTGTTCATTAAAGTCTCCCTGGGTAGACCTGGGGAGTGTGTTGCACAGATGCTTCATTAACGATCCTCTGATCTGGAAGAAATTTTCAAATGGTTTGAAACTAGCATGAAAGAATTATGAAGAATGTTATACATAAGATGATAAGCTGGAATAATTATTTGAAAGGCCAAGCCAGTTTACTAATGACTTTAACCAGGACACTTGTTTATATACATGTGCAAGTATTTCTCATAAATTATCTAAAAACTGTTCAAGATAGTTCAACAAAATGTTGTATCTGTAGTGTTACTGAACAAATCTGTACAATAAATATCTTTAGTACACATACACACATAATTAATTTTATCCTTATCTATTTTTAATTGGATACAGACATGCAATTATGTTGGAACAATAAGGGCCTGTTCCTGAGAAGCATTTCTCCCAGAAGCTCAAGTTAAAATCACATGACACATATCAACCAATCAGAATTTAGGAAACATAGCTGATCAGATAAGGTCTTTCTGCACACAATACCAGGTCTTTACCACTGAAATCACATTCTCACACTTATGTCCTTCACAGGACCTCATAAAATGTAGATTTTAATCTTCAGCTTATGGACATTTGGGGATGGTGTCTAAGATCAACCGCTTTCAAAGATGATTAAAATTTGTGGAAAAATGACATAACTTCTTTAGGAATGGAGAAAAATGAAAATTTTGTCTCATGAAAAATGTTGGTTTCCAACTGAAATTCAAATGAATGGTGGAATCCACATTTTTAAATTTTGTTACATGAGGAGTAAACTATCTTTATTTAACATTTTAACATCATCCCTAATTGTAAGGACGTATTACTGTATATATCTTGTATTTGTTAGGCACATTTGTTTCGCTTCTTAAAAAATAACTTCATCTAAAGTTTGCCTGCATGGTATATCTTACCCTGCGTGCAGAGTCTAGTTAAACTACACTCTGCCTAGTAGAGACCATATTACAGTTTAGTAGCCCCGCCCCCACGACGGGTACCGGTGACAGTTTGGGTAATAATATAGTTCACTTCTGACCTATAAAATAATGCGCTGACCTTTCTTCCACCATTCAGCGAGCCTGAACAAACATACGCCAAATGCGTTCTAATTAAATATGCGCATGTCATTGGTCAATTCCGTGCTCAACGATGACGTCAGAAGGAATGACCATATATAGAACGTCGGTCAAATTTGGCCGACGAACACTGATTGGCGCGGTGAGTTCACAGGTTTATTTTAGTTTGAAAGAGTGAAGACGAAGCTCTCTTTTAAGAAGTGAAGTCAAACGAATGCAAAGGGTAGGTATATCTTAGAATTCAATCATAATATCTGACTGCTAAGAATAGAATCTATGAGATAGTCCCCCAAAGGATTGTGATAGAAAGTCACATCTATTTTCACTGGTGATCCACTCGATTACGCTGGTTACCAAAACGAACCGTTTTGGTAACAAAATGTCGGAACGTCGAAGGCACTATTTTTCTTTTTTCCTTATTTCACGCGTTGTAGGCAGAATCCCCATGACGTTTTTTCTCACAACGTGCAGCAGTATCATATGTTTTAGAAAATGTACATGTTTGCGAAAAAATAGCTCAGAGGACAACAGAATCGTCGATTTACTTCCTCACTTAAGTTACATAAACGGTTTTTCGAAAATCAGTTAAGATCTGCACTTTTAACCCAAACCGTTTATGTAACTTAAGTGAGGAAGTAAATCGACGATTCTGTTGTCTTCTGAACTATTTGGTCGCAAATATGTACAATTTCTTAAACATATGATACTGATACACGTTGTGAGAAAAAATGTCATGGGAATTCTGCCTACAACGTGTAAAATAAGGAAACGAGAAAATCGTACCTTCCGGATGTTCCGACATTTTGTTACCAAAACGAACCGTTTTGGTAACCAGCGTAATCGAGTGGATCACCAGTGATTTTGCAGTTGGGACTTTAAAATGTTGCTTGTATTTTAATTGCAAGTGTCAGAATAATAGTAGAAAAAATGATAAATATGAGCAACAGGTTTATCATGTGGGCCCACAAAGATAATACAAGTGATGTTTGTCTACCAGGCCACAACAATAAACACATTTTAATATTGTGGTTAATGGTTTAAGGATCAACCAAGGCATTTAACAAGGTAGTGAGGATAAATATTTGCTTCTTTGGCAAATTCCTATTTTGGGAAAATCCTAAAATTAAAATTAAAATTTGATTTTCAGTAAGTGACATCTACCACAAATACAAAAATAAAAATAAATCATGTAAATGCTATATATTTAGTATTTTTTACATCCATGAATGACTGGGATTCTCAAATTTTGATAATCAAACTCCCAAGAAATACTCAGATTTACACCCTATGATTAGTGAGCGGAGCTAATTTCAAGGGTGATGGTAAAGACGAGGCGCCATGCCTCATCTTTACCATCACCCTTGAAATTAGCTCCACTCACTAATCATAGGGTGATTTAGAAAATCTGACATGGATTATCAACTTAAAAAAAACTGTCCATGTGAAACAAATATTGCGCTGTTAGAACATTGGCCTAATGGGTAAATACTCATACATGTGATAAACTCCACAAGAGAGTAATGGTTCCCTAATGATTATTATGTCAGGAGGTCTATCATAACATTGACAAGGCCTAGCAGGTGCTCTAATCTTACCTATACAAAATAAACAATAAAGCACAAAATAAAATCAACAATATATACATTCTGAGACTCATCACATCTTTCTGTTTTGATATGACTGAGAGGAATTGAGATGTCATGACTTATCTTGATGGCAATGTTAAAGAGACGTTTTTGATCACACTTCACTTATTACAAGAGAACTAAGATGACTTACAAGAACAAACAATACATTATGCACCATTACCCTTTACAAAAAATTGATTATGCTTTATCAACACCAAAGCATTTAATATGTCATGCCTTCTTTTGTCCCCCTCCCTCCCATCCTGCAGATAATTGCAACTTATCATTCCTGATTCTCAAAATATCAATGTGTATAGACAAAGAGGATTAAAAACAGCAACGCACAGAGAACTAAATCCCACCAAACATCAAATCACTCATCAGTTTTAACATTATGAGATGGAAATATCTAATAGTAGTAATTGTCTCCTATGAATTCTCCCTTTCGTGGTTCGTTCTTTGAATCAGAACGTTCGCAAATATGTACTGAAAAAGCACTCAAAAAGGACAAAATTTGATTGGTCAATATTTTCCCACTATGCATTTCGCGTAGCTATTTGCATGAACCGAAAGTTCTATATCAAACTAATTACGCAATTTTGTTTTTACACCCGCACGCTAAATAAAACAATGACACCATCGGAAGTATTCTTCTTTGTCATTGCTTTAAGTCAGTATACCGAGTTTAATCAATAAAAGATTGTACCATGAACAACAAAATTCGGAAACGAGTACTATAGATTTGCTTTCGGACCACTAAACAGATTGACCTAGATAATAGCGACGCGTCTTCTTTGGTCTACTGCTCAGTTGTTTGTGGGTTTTCAACATCAATCATTTCTAATAATTTTTTCAGTACTCTCGTACTCTCGTACTATATGAACGAATATATCGTTTGAAAAATAGGTGTGAAAATCCCCATGTTAAACCTATGAGGGAAAACAAGGAAGTATAAATTTGTTCCTCCGCGAACTGCATCATGGGAAATATTTTGACCTTATAAGGAAAGATGTCCGCGTCTCCTCTTTTGAAGAGGGAACAACAATTTCTAGAATTAAGGATTTAAGCCCTGGACTCAGTGCATTGTTTGGTGAATCATACCATGAAGGTGTTGTTTCCAAACCTTTGCATGACTGCGCAGTGGGAATGCAACGTTTAGGAGACAACACCTGAGTGGAATGAAGCAGCTACAATGCATTGAGTCTTGGGCTTAAATTTGTTTCACACACAGCAATTTTCGATGAAACTGACGACTGTTTAACTAGTGACCTTGCATGTGTTATTGATATTTCACACTCTGTTCATGATGTGAATACTCTGTTCTGATTGGCTGGAATCGGACACACCTTGCCTAGATATATGTGAATCTACAACCATGATGTAATGTGATGAAATATTATTAATCTATTCCTTCTGGAGTTGCAGTCCTATGACCATATAGGGCATTACCCTATATTTGAACCTAACCTCATAACCAGTATAAAAGTTATCAAAAATTGAATACTTTCAGGCCCGTAGCCAGGATTTGCCAAGGGGGGGTTCACTTTTTGGAAAATTCCAGGGGGGGTTCACTTTTGACAATTTGGGTCCAAAAAGGGCCAAAATCACCTAAAAAGTGCTCAGAATGGTGAAAAACTGCATGATTTTGAAAGAATTTTTGGCCAGGGGGGGTTTGCCCGAACTATGCGAACCCCCCCTGGCTACGGGCCTGACTTTCATGAAAAATGGTGGCAAATAGACTAGATGTGAGTTGAAATACTCTTGATTTACGTCATTAAATATTCAAAATTCAAAGTGATGTCATATTTGAACTCTACAATATATTTCAATTGTACCATGTTCTCCTAGTGACCTCAACAATGCTTGTCTCTAGTTATATTTTTCCTATTGATCTCCTTTCTTCTGCTCCTTTTCATGGGGTTTGGTTGATTATGTACATGTAAATGTGATCTATATTCTGTATTTGATTGGTGGTATCATTTTGTTATTCTACATTCTGAATTATTAACCTTGCATTGTTAATATTATTTATTGATATATGCTACTCTTGTCAGTAGAACAGCTCAGACAGAATTTACACTTGCATTATGCAGTTGCAAAGAAGCAAGACCATCGCAATAGTCGTGCCCCCTTTGTTATTGGCCATATTTCAGAATATTCAGCTTTTATCTAAACTGAGAGTAAGCCATGGCATTTTAAGCAAATATGACGCTAGGCTATGAATATACTCCTTCAAAAAAACTTTTTCATACTATCAGCTTGACTATCAGGAAACATTTCCAAGTTAAGTAAGAAACAGAGCGGAGTGTTTTTCGGGACTGTCTAGAGCAGACTAATTTTCTGAAACATGTAGCTTTTTGATTGTGGCTCTCCAGGTTCATTTATCTAAAAATCCATGTGGTCATAGTATCACTCTAAGACTCTAATGAACAATGGGAATTGTTTCGCTGAGCTAGAGTTGTACCCGTTAAAAAGTTAGGAGATGAACTTAAATTCCACATGCAAGTGGATAAGTGTCTGAATAAAGAAAATAGTATACTAACTTGGAACGATAAGATGTACATTGACATACAGAGACAAGGACACACTAATACTAGGGCTCATACCGAATATTGGCCAGCAAATCCCCGTTCGGCCCCGAATATTCGTTAAAAACCCGGAAGTAAATGTAAGTTGTTTGATTTCTAAGAGCATGTGAAGTAAATACGCCACGTTTGATTATAAATACTTATTCCAAGCGCACGCGCTAACAACTGAACCTAAAAACGAACCTGGCGCAGATTGCCTCTCGTACAAACGAATGTTCTTAACTTTATATTCAAGTGTTTTACCCTTATGGATGCCAATGGATTAATCAGCAGTGCTCAGAGGTTACAAGTAAGAGCTGCAGATGACTCTTAGGTGAGTAACCGTGTAATCTATGTCGGGATTTCCTTAGAATTGGGTTTGTCTTGGCGGGAGACTAAATCGGCGCGCATGGGCAGTCAATGGTTTAATATTCGAATACCACAAATTGCCATTCGAATATCACCTCAGACATATTTGCAACCGAATACTCGAGTATTCGTTTCACCCCTAACTAATACCCCTGTATAAGACCTTAGTAAGGCCTCACCTAGAGTATAATAATGAAATCTGGTCCCCAAGATACCAGGCGGACATAAGTAAGATAGAAGAATTCAACCTAGAGCAACCAAGCTAGTTAAGGGATTGCAAGACTTACCGTATGAGGAAAGACTTTGACATCTTAAGTTCTAGTCACTTACCTACATGAGGAAACGTGGTGACATGATCCAAGTTTACAAGATTTTGAATAACTTAGAAAACCTTGACAGCAAAATATTCTTCACTAAACATGACAGTACAACCACAAGACATAAGGACAAACTCAATTAACACGGGTCCAGATCAGACATTAGAAAACACTCCTTCAGCCAGCATATAACGAATGGTTGGAATAGTCTACTCACAGAAGTGGCTCAGGCACCAAACCTAGATATATTCATGTCAGCGCTGGACAGATGCTGGGAGAGTCAACACTACCCGCTATAGGTTCCTTTATCCTTAAATGAACTAAGTTCAGATTTAACTACATGATCAGACGAGACTAACAACTGGTTAATCCACTTATTAATACTGATGATGACGGTGGCGGTGACGGTGACGATGATGAAACTTTATGAATGGCTAAGTCAGAGACATTAATAAACCTCAACCATCAAAAGTTGTCACAATGAGCTAAATTCTAAGTTCCGTGTATCAAACTCTCCCAAGCGGTAGAAAAATAATTCCTGTTTACTTTAAGCAGTACAATATATGAATCCAAACTTCATACCTGCAAATAATGGATAAATTCCTACCAAATCAAACGTATTTTTTCATGAATCACCATTTTTTTGATCTACGTAAGGAGGATTGACTCCCAGAATGCAACATCAGTTAACCTTATTTACTCGTGACAGGTTTCAAAATGGCGGAACAGCATTTTGAAAGCTGGCACGTGTCATGTTGCATTCTGGGAGCCAATCCTCCTTGCAGTGTAATCAGGCTACAAAATCACCTCAATATTTGAAGAGTCAACATTAACATGTGAATATCCACTTCAAATTTTTAAGTTCCTATTTGTCATTATGGACACAAATTCCACTATATTTGGACTTATTAGGACGGAGAAAATAGAGCACTGAATACACTGAGGTAAGAATTTATTACATGTGCGACAGCATGTATTTTTCATAGCTATAGTAATTCTTTATGTTCCCCACTGTACTATAATGGTATTTGCAAACTTCACCCAATAGTTTATCTTGTTCCAACACCATCCTCTTCGTTTCTGGTCTTGGAGGGGATTCATTGAAACACACAGTATTTTTCAAAAGTCAAAATTTAACAGCATTAGGTACACATATATTTCTTAACTCTATCGACTCTTAACACCAAAAGAGATGTTCTCCCCAAGCCAGAAAAGACGCGGCTGTCTCAAATTGCAGTTATATACACTTCAATCTTTGAGCCGACCAGTATAACTCAGCTTATTTCAAAATGTCTGCCAAGAACATTTCATCCAGTGCCAACATTTCAATCTCTTTTTCCCGGGAACATTATCCTTCAAACTTGAGAAATTAGTTCACTCAATCAAGGACCTTGACTCAATTAATATGGAATCAAGTCAAGCAACATTGATAAATCGTGAGTAACGATGTATTTGAATAATTTCACTGGAAATTGCTGTTGTATTTGACGTGTTGTTAGGTAAAATGCAAGGAAATTCCCTCGTCTGATCGTTGTCAGCCAACGCTGAATGTTTTCTTCATTTATATATTACTATGCATCATGTAGGTTAAAATAGTCTGAAAGTGATGTCATCAAATTCATGGATGACATTTAGGAAAACCGGTCGATTTGAAGTTTGAAGTGTATATTTCTGCGATTTGAGACAGCCCCATCTTTTCTGCCTTTAGAAGAATATTCCTTGTTTTTTAAATTCAAAGTACTCCCAAACATTACTGTTTTGACTGTCTTGGAACGAGATAACCAATAGTATGTCAGGGGCACGGGGAATAAGTCATCCCCCAACCTTTACAAGGCATTTAAATTTTATATGCCCTATAAAGGTGGAGGGGGTTACTTATTCCAAGGACGTCACGTCCTTGCTTATTCCTAGTGGACACGAGCTGAATTTCGAAAAATCAAAAGAATTTGTTCCCTGCATTTTTATCGAATATCGCCAATAGCTACGTAGATAATGGCAAATTGTGGCATCACATGATATTTTCTATTATATCAGCTAATGAACGGACATAATATACGCCTTGTATTTAGAATAACATGTCATAAATATAGCAAAAAGTATGAGAAAGTATCGAAAAACCACCTTACCGGAAGTTTGGATAGTCTGAGCTGGATTACGCTATTAGAAGGGACCCGATTAGAACAAAGCTTTGGCGCTAAATTCAAATCCATAATCACATGAATCAACATCGGGCACTGGTCGCAACCCTGCAGATATTAGAGTCTGTATTGTGTGCAATTGAAAATGAATGCAATGTTAGGCCATATATGTTGGCAAGATCGTTTTGTAGTAGGATCTAAATAGGCTTCTAAACATCTCTTACAAAAGAATCTCTCTGGGGTCTAAGTGTTAGGCCTGGGAATACTAAACCACGTTTTTTTGAAAGGCCATAAAAGGAGGAGTGGATGGAGGGGGCAGTAACGTGTATATGGAAGACATGATAAGACATGCTACTTGAATTTATTCTTATAACTCCAAATTTTCCCATTTTTCATTCTCCAGAGAGATATAATATCCAGTTTCTTCCTGGGGTACTGATGTAAGTTTGAGTTCTTGTGACTCTGTTCCATCGTAAAGACATATCAGCTAACCCCCCCCCCCCCTCCATCCAATATTAACACGCGGTAGTATCTCTTCGGGACGTATCGAAACCACTCCGTCCCGAAAAACCGTTAATTTGAATTTAAAACCTACCCCAGTGTTTGAAAATCAAGGATTGTGAGTCTCACACTTCACCGTTTTTTTTCAAACTTGTTCCGTACAAAGCTTCACAGAAATACCTTTCAGTCGATACATTGTTTTCGTGTACAAAGTACCTCGTTTTAGCGGCGTTTTGGTCCCCAGCTGCGAGATAAAGCAAATTTTCATAATTTTCAACTGTAAGTCAAGTTATCTCGCCAGGCTTTTACCCATTCTCGCTCATAATTTCAGAATGGACTCCCATTACAACCTTCCATCGCTACGTTTTGATTTTTGGGCATCAAACGCAGCAGTTTCTAAATCATCCACACATCTCTTAAAATTTGACTAATACGTCCCGTCACCTTCCACTACGCCCCGCCGAGTCTATGACTACAAACGTGGAGTTTTCATGGGGAGGCGGTAATAGAATCTGAAGCAGGTCCTTTACCGGGATAATAGTTTCAATAATGCAGTAGCAGGTTTCGTGTAATTGGTGCCAAAATATACTTTTACATGATACTGTCCCCTCCATAAGTTTGGCCAACCTTAGCATTGTGTTAAGCCTATTTATGTTTGAATTTTTATCTACATAACCTGCGGGGGAAATACTTATAAAATTGACGGAAATATAACTTGACTTTATTCCCAATACATCCAAATTTTCTTGATGTTTTTCCTCAAGTACAATAGATCGGAAATGGATGATAAATCTGATGAATTTTTGAAAATCGACATTCCCATGTAAACCCATGAGAATTGATATGTTTGTCGCATGTCATACGACAGAATATCCATCAATCTGAGTATTTAACAAAAAGTTGATACGTTTCTTCAGGTTCAACAAAGTTATAGGTTAGGGTTGTCCAAATCTGCAAAATTTTCCAAAAATCTGTCATCTGATAGATTCTAGTTACAAATTGACTCTTGGTACAAATATTTCCACTCTACACCCCTGGGAAATTTTGCCACGCGTCTCACTTGAAGTTTTGGTAATTTTGACAAATATGCCGTTTTCATAAATGGTTTATAACTCAAAATTAAACTGTTGTATTTCAGGAATATGTATTTTTTCTTCATCATGTATAATTTTCAATAAGCCTACAGGCACCACTTTTTTTAGCTAAATCCATCGGGAAACTTTGCCACGCTTAATTTCAAAATAACGGAGATGTTATCAAAATTGAGCAATATTGGCACAAAAACGTTTCTAGATTCATATAAAGAATGCATCATCATACAACACTAATCGGTATATAAACAACATCTACTGACTTGGTCTGATAATGTTATATAAAGATTTTAACTGTTGTGTGTCGACCTTTCTTCTGTATGATTCCATTGGATTACATTATGAAACGTGTACCATATAAAATGATACATGTTTCTAACGTTATGCTGAAAATAATATAATTGACATCACCCATCCTCTCGCATTTTAACATTTTTTCAAGGATAGGGCACTTTAAACGTTTCTTAAAAATATTTTCAATTGTTCAGTAATTAAAATCTTTATATTGCAATATCGGGAAATCTAAATTTTAGGGAGATTTTGGACCACCCTATTATATAAATGGACAAGAATGGGTAAATCTTAAAACACAATCCGATTGGTATTTAGAATCGACAATGACAATGGCAACCTACAAACGGACACATCGATGGACAAATTGTTTTAGAATGCAACTCTACGTGTATAGTGATAGACTCGGCGGGGCGTAGTGGAAGATGACGGGACGTATTGGTCAAATTTGAAGAGATGTGTGGATGATTTAGAAACTGCTGCTTTTGATGCCCAAAAATCAAGACGTAGCGATGGAAGGTTGTAATGGGAGTCCATTCTGAAATTATGGGCGAGAATGGGTAAAAGACTGGCGAGATAACTTGACTTACAGTTGAAAGTTATGAAAATTTGCTTTATCTCACAGCTGGGGACCAAAACGCCGCTAAAACGAGGTACTTTGTACACGAAAACAATGTATCGACTGAAAGGTATTTCTGTGAAGCTTTGTACGGAACAAGTTTGAAGAAAAACGGTGAAGTGTGAGACTCACAATCCTTGATTTTCAAACACTGGGGTAGGTTTTAAATTCAAATTAACGGTTTTTCGGGACGGAGTGGTTTCGATACGTCCCGAAGAGATACTACCGCGTGATTAATTTATTTCGATTATTTTTTGTATGACGCATGGAAACTAACTTTAAAAATTGAGCAATGTCATAAGTATTTATTACAATTCGTGCAGACAATTGTTGCCTGATTTTTAGCAAAAACACTGACTTTCGCACGTTAGTGATGATGCGCCTTTTTTAATAAATCTCATATCTTAGAAGCGTATCAGTTCAAAAAAATACCAGAAGACCTAACATATTTTGCCATGCACTGCGCCTATTAATTTGGCAATTCAATTGAAAATAAAACTTCCAAATTTGTTGAGTTTTGCAGAAATCGCCTACTCCCCCCTCCATCCATTTTGTACGATCACCGGGCATGACTATTAGATAGATGCCTTCACTAGGCTATACTATGTACTTGTGTCCGTGCCTCATTTTGAGTAACGAATGTAAAAAATTTTCGGACACAAGATTACGTTTTCCCTGTAATATGATTTGGAGATATCTGACAAAATATGGATAGCCTAAAATATAAGGTTTGTGTTTTTGAACATGCGGAAATATCTTGAACACTTTGAAACTGAAGTAGAGTTCCTTAATAGGTCGTTCAGTTTTCTTGTTTTTTGTCCTATACAACACTTGTGTTTAATATAGCCACGCGTAATTAACAATAAGCGTAAGCTTAATCAGATTATTTCAAGCGTCGAAATAGAAATAGCTTATTTTCCTACAGAAATAGTATAGTAGGAACAAGGGGTTCCCGTGCACCCATAAGGTGTGAATAAGGTACATACATTTTTGTAATTCCTAGGGTGTCTATTTAATGAATTCATTTGTTAACATTGCCAACTAATGTCCCATAGTACTTTTATGGCGGCATTCAGTTACCATGGTTACGCATCTTTAGACATCTTACCTTGGTATCTTAAATCATTTGTAGCTCTGTCATTATTTGGTCTATAGAAATGATATTGGTACCAAATTAAACCTCGTTAAATTTCCCCAAAAAATCTGATATTCAATTATGCAAATTATCTAATTTGCATAAATTATGACGTCATCAATCTTATTTTTGGTTCAGAATTTCCAACTATAGCAACGAATCTATTCAAACTGAGGCCGTATGGCAAAATTTCTGAAAGGTTTTGTCCTTTATTCTATTAGTAGAAGGTATAAGCAACATATAAGTGAAAACAGATTCAAAATTGAATCAGTATTACGAAAGTAATGTAACTTTCGAGGCAGCTATCGTGAATGTCATTATTTGACAATAATATACATTACATCTTACCTTGGCGTCTTGAATCAATGTAGCTTCGCCATTATTTGGTCTATAGAGATGATATTGGTATCTGATTAAACCTTACTAAATTTACTATATGGTAACAATATTAAGTTATGCAAATTAGCTAATTTGCATTAATTGTGACGTCATCAATCCATTTTTGGTTCAGAATATCCTAGTATAGCAACATATCTATTAGAACTGAGGCCATATGACAGAATGTGTGCAAAGTTTTGTCCCTTATTTGATGAGTGAAAGATATAAGCAACATTAAAGAGACAACAAATCCTCAAAATTGGATCAGAATTAACAAAAGTATCCAGCTTTGGAGGCAGCTACCGTGAACGTCATTGTTTGACAATTATAAAAAGAATATTAAATTAACAAAAAAAGTAACAACCATAGTTGTTTCAATCTTATTGAGTAAAAATGTGCATGTATAGAACTGAACTAATAAGTATGTGGAAAGGTTACATGCATTTTGACTATCATTCACAGGGGTCAAAACGGTTATCTCGACCCTGCATATTAAAGATCCAATATTATAATTTACCATGCACTTTCAATGATTCATATAAATAGTATACATATAGTCTGATTTTCATCATATTCTTCATATTCTTTATTCTTAAAGCATCTGAAGTATATAGCATGATTAGAAGTGAAGATGATTCATCATATGGTTTATGTTATATATCTAACATTTCAGATGCTATGCTAACATCACTGAACATTTTTTTTCTTTTTCTATGAATGATATCAAATTTTCAAAGATTGTATCATTTAGAGCAATATATTGGGCACATTTTCTGAAAAATTCAAAAGATTCTGTTCACTGACCTTCCCTACGCTCCTACTTTTAGCTTTTTTTCAGTCACACTTTCAAAGGGCTAAAAAGGTTATTTCATCATGTTTAGGGTCATTCTGACCATGCACATTGTGATCCTGGTCATGTCAATGATATGTGGAAATAGTTAAATTGACTGGAGGTCAAACCAGAACTCTGTTATCTTTATTCAAAAAATATCTAAAAATGCAAAAAAAATTGTCACTTCCTGTTTTGTCATTTCCTGTTAACTTCCATAGCACCTTAAAGAAATCAAATATAACAATAGATTCAGACGGGGATGTGAGCTGATATTCTTAAAATCGATACATAAAGGTATATTTCATATTATTATGCCATATTTACTGTGCGTGTGACACAATGATTTACAATATTTATAATACTAAGGCAGCTCAATCTTCCTACTCAAAGCCGGAATATAGAGAAGGCTTTGGACCGAAGTAAGATCTGTTTTCTACAAAATCAGCCTTGAAATTGAAAGACAGCTGGACATGCAGATATTGTCATTTCAGAGCTGATTTCAGCCAGGTTAGGCAGGGTAGGCAATCTACCTCTGTTTCAGTCATTGTTTAGATAAGAGATCATGATATCTATCTTCTTTTTCAGGTAACCTGTCTCCTGTGGACACGAGCTGGGGTTCCTGGCTGAATTTTCGAAAAAATCAAAAGAATTGGATCCCTACATTTTTATCGAATATCGCCCAAAGCTACGTAGACAATGGCAAATTGTGGCATCACATGATATTTTCTATTATATCAGCTAATGAACGGACATAATATCCGCCTTGTATTTAGAATAACATGTCATAAATATAGCAAAAAGTATGAGAAAGTATCGAAAAACCACCTTACCGGAAGTTTGGATAGTCTGAGCTGGATTACGCTATAGAAGGGATCCGATTAAAACAAACCTTTGGCGCAGAGTTCCTTTGGCGCTAAATTCAAATCCATTTTCAAGCCCACATGGCGTAGAATAATGGAAATAACGTCACAACGCATGCGCGTAAATCGACATTTCATGGTCCAAAGATTTCAATGGAGAGCAGTCTTCATCAAAATTTAAAATTTTAATAACTTTTTAGCAAATCATTTATTTTCTTAGGATTCAACGGATCCTTGTTAGACCCAACGAAGTGTTCATTTTGATATATAAATCAGCAAAATCCATCCACAGATCTTTCGGCCTTTTAATGATTTAATTTTTGGGATATTTTGCTAAAATCCCCCATTGGCCGCCATTATAAACTTTGAAAAAACCCAAATCCTCCGATCATTTCATATCACTCGTTAAGTGATCTAAACAACTCCGATCGCTTAGGATTCAACGGATTCTATTAAAGAGATCAAAGCTAATACAATATGTTGACAACCCCTGTTTCAATATTTGCCGCATAATCTTTCGGTCTTTTAGGATATAAATTTGTCAATATTTTGATTTTCAACCATTAATGACGTACTTGGATCCTAGATTCACTGTTCCGGGATTCATGACGCTATTTCCATTATTCTACGCCATGATAAATGAATGAACATCACACTGGTCGCAACCCTGCAGATATTCGAGTCTGTGATTAATGTGCAATTGAAAATGAATACAATGTTAGGCCATAGATGTTGGCAAGATCGTTTTGTTGTAGGATCTAAATAGGCTTCTAATCCTCCTACAAAAGAATCTGGCCGGGATCTATGTGTTATGGTGTTAGGCCTGGGAATACTAAACCACGTTTTTTTGAAAGGCCATAAAAGGGGGAGTGGATGGAGGGGGGAGTAACTAACGTGTATATAAGACATGATAAGACATGCTACTTGAATTTATTCTTATTTCATTCTCTAGAGAGATATAATATCCAGTTTCTTACTGGGGTACTGAGTCTAGTTTTTTCAAATACACGAGTTCTTCTGAATCTGTTCTATCGTAAAGACGTATAAGCTTAACTCCCCCACCTCTCCATCCACTCCCCCCCTCCATCCAATATTAATTTATTTCGATTATTTTTTATATGACGCATGGAAACTAACTTTAAAAATTGAGCAATGTCATAGGCTAAGTATTTATTACAGGTCGTATAGACCATTGTTGTGATTTAGCAAAAACATTGACTTTTGCACGTTAGGCCTAGTGATGATGCGCCTTTTTTAATAGATCTCATCATATCTTAGAAGCGTATCAGTTCAAAAAAAATACTATAATACTAAGAGCTAACATATTTTGCCATGCACTGCGCCTATTCATTTGGCATATTCAGTTGAAAATTATCTCTTGAAAAAATGAAACTTCCTTTGTTGAGTTTTCTTGCAGAAATCGCCTCCCCCCTCCATCCATTTTTTACGATCACCGAGCATGACTATTAGATAGATGCCTTCACTAGGCTATTCTATGTACTTGTGTCCGTGCCTTGCCTTAAGTAGCGAGTGTAAATTCTTTTCGGAAACAAGATTACGTTTTCCCTGTAATATGAATTGGAGATATCTGACAAAATATGGATAGCCTGATAAGGTTTGTGTTTTTGGACATGCGGAAATTAATTTGAACACTTTGAAACTGAAGTAGAGTTCCTTAATACACGGGTAGTATCTAAAGCCCCGCTATGATTTAAAAATCGCGAGCAAGTTCCCGCTGAAATCGCGAGGAATAAAAAGAAGTCATGAGTTCTTTTTTGTGTTCTTGAATTGTATGATTTACAAAACGTTTTCTTTTAATTTTTCCCAATGATTACATGGTATTGAGACTAAAAAAGCAACTGCTGGAAAAAATCTATCGCGAACGGTCGTTCTGTGGTTCGTTATTTGTCAATTGAAGAGAGAAAGTATCATTTTGAATCTTTATCTTTATATTTCTATACGTTATTGGTGAAGAACGATGTTGTCCTGTGGTTGAAATAACGATAGTGATATGAAATAAAGATGTACCGAGTTTCACTTCCGAAAGCTTTACAGAACATTTTATATTTAAATTTTATCATATCCCTCAAGGCCCCGCTTCTAGCAGGAGCAATTAAGCAAAGATCCCGCTGAAATCAGGAGGAGGCCCCGCTGAAAACATGAGGAGGTCCCGCTGAAAACAGGAGCAAGTGTCTATCAAAAATGGAGTGAATCCCGATTATACCCTGAAAATCTCCCACTTTCGTACCCACCTTGATCCACTATTGTACCCAGTTTGATGAATACATTATTTGTCAATACAATTCTCAATAACAGCAAACACACCTGTTTAATATAGTTCATATTATGATACGTTGTTGTTGGAAAACTGCAGTATCATATTTCCATGCCATTTTACAGAATACGAAAGATCATCTGAGAAATGTGATGAGTATTAGATCGGACGAAATGTTAAACATTTAACCTCATTTTCATAATTTGAAGTAATATAAGTTATTGAATGATTTGAAGTGCAGTATAGGATATATTGTGCTTAAAAAAAATCTGTATTGGCACGAGATGAAATCAAGTGGAAATACAGCATATCGAGAGCACAATATATCCTATGTTGCGCTTCAAATCGTTGTATAACGTTTTTTATCGTGTGATCTTACTACATAGTCCATAGGAAATATTCTGTATTTTCTGTATTTCAACTGTCCCCTCTGTTCCATCTTTGAGTACAAGTCGATATTCAGTAAGAAGCTTCCTTCCTTCCTCACTTCCCTCCTTTCTTTCTTGCTTCCTTCCTTGCTTCCCTCCTCCCTTGCTTCCTCGCTTTCTTGCTTCCTCGCATTCTTGCATCCTTCCTTCCTCGCTTCCTTCCTTCCATCCTTGCTTCCTTCCTCCCTTCCTTGCTTCCTCACTTCCTTGCTTCTTCGCTTCCTTGCATCCTTCCTTCCTCGCTTCGTTCCTTCCTTCCTTTCTTCCTCGCTTACTTCCTTCCTCGCTTCCTCCTTTCCTTGCTTCCTCGCTTCCTTCCTTCTTCCTTGCTTCCTCTCTTCCTTGCTTCTTTCCCTCTTTGCTTCCTCGCTTCCTTCCTTCCTGGCTTCCTTCCTTCCTTGCTTCCTCGCTTCTTTCCTTCCTCGCTTCCTTCCTTCCTTGCTTCTTTCCTTCCTCGATTCCTACCTTCCTTTCTTCCTCGCCTCTTCTTTTCTTGCTTCCTTCCTTCCTTGCTTCCTCGCTTCCTTCCGTCCTTGCATCTTTCCTTCCTCGCTTCCTTCCTACCTTGCTTCCTCGCTTCCTTCCCTCCTTGCTTCCTCGCTTCCTTCCTTCCTCGCTTCCTTCCTTCCTTCCTTGCTTTTTTCCTTTCCTCGCTCCTTTCTTTCCTCCTTCTTTGTTTCCTCGCTTTCTTCATAAATTTCTTCCTCATTTCCTTTCCTCCTTCCTTCCTTGCTTCATTCCTTCCTTCCATGCTTCCTCGCTTCCTTCCTTGCTTTCTTCCTTGCTTTCTCGCTTCCTTCTTTCCTTCCTCGCTTCCTTCCTTCCTCACTTCCCTCCTTCATTCCTTGCTTCCTTCCTTCCCCGCTTCCTTTTTCCTCCTTCCTTGCATCCTCGATTCCTTCGTTTTTTCCTCGCGTCCTTCCTTTTTCGCTTCATTCCTTCCTTGCTTCCTCCCTCGCTTCCTTCTCTCCTCCTTCCTTGCTTCCTCGCTTTCTTCTTTCCTTGCTTCCTCGATTCATTCCTTCCTCACTTGCATCCTCCCTTCCTTGCTCCCCCCTTCCTCACTTCCTTCTTTCCTCCTTCCTTGCTTCCTCGTTTCCTTCATTCTTTCCTCGTGTTGTTCTTTTGTCGCTTCATTCCCTCCTTCCCTCCTTGCTTTCTCGCCTTCTTTCCTTACTTACTTCCTTCCTTGCTTTTTTTCCTTCCTTCCTTTCTTGCATCTTTGCTTGCTTCCTTCCTTCCTTGATGCATCACAGTGGCGGATCCAGGAACCAACAAGGGGGGGGGCCCAAATTTGAGAATATAGAAAAAACCTCCGCGCTTGCGCGGAAAAAATTTTTGGGCCCCTAAAACCGAAAAAGTGGGCCCAAATTTTGAAAATTTGAGGCCCATTTTCTTCCAAATTTGGCCCAAATTGAAAAAATAAGGCCCTAGAAGGCCCAATAATGACCAAAAGGCCCACTTTTTGGGGCCTTAAGGCCTTTTTTGGCCTAACATTTTTTTGGGCCCAACTTCTTTTTTTTTTGGGCCAACCTTAGGGGGGGGGGCCCGGGCCCCATGGGCCCCCCCCCCGGATCCGCCATAGCATCGTTTCCTTCCTTCTTTGCTTCCTGGCTTCCTTTCTTCCTCGTTCCCTTCCTTGCTTCCTTCCTTGCTTCCTCAGTTCCTTCCTTCCTTGCTTCCTTGCATCGTTCCTTCCTTGTTCCTTCGCTTCCGTCCTTTCTTTCTTCCTCAGTTCCTTCCTTCCTTTCTTTCTTCCCTCCTCGCTTTCTCGTTTCCTCGCTTCCTTCCTTGCTTCCTTCCTTCCTTCTTTGCTTCCTCGCGTCCTTACTTCCTCGCAATCTTTCCTTCCTCACTTCCTTCCTACCTTGCTTCCTCGCTTCCTTGCTTCCTCGCTTCATTCCTTCCTTGCTTCCTCGCTTCCTTCTTTCCTCGTTTCCCTCTTTCCTTCCTTGCTTTTTTCCTTCCTCGCTCCCTTCTTTTCCCCTTTTTTGCTTCCTCGCTTCCTTCACAAATTTCTTCCTCACTTCCTTACTTTCTTCCTTCGTTCCTTGCTTCATTCCCTCCTTCCATGCTTCCTCGCTTTCTTCCTTGCTTCCTCGCTTTTTTCTTTCCTTGCTTCCTCGCTTCCTTCCTTCCTCACTTTCCTCCTTCCTTGCTTCCATCCTTCCTCGCTTCCTTGTTTCCTCATTCCTTGCTTCCTCGCTTCTTTCGTTTTTTTCCTCGCGTCCTTCCTTTCTCGCTCCATTCCTTTCTTGCTTCCTCGCTTCCATCTTTCCTCCTTCCTTGCTTCCTCGCTTCCTTCTTTCCTTGCTTCATCGCTTCCTCACTTGCCTCCTTCCTTCCTTGCTTCCTTCCTTCCTCACTTCCTCCTTTCCTCCTTCCTTGCTTCCTCGTTTCCTTCATTCTTTCCTCATGTCCTTCTTTTCTCGCTTCATTTCTTTCTTGCTTTCTTCCCTCCTTGCTTCCTTGCATTCTCGCCTTCTTCCTTCCTTTCTTACTTACTTCCTTGCTTTTTTCTTCCTTTCTTTGCATCTTTGCTTGCTTCCTTCCTTCCTTGCTTCCTCGTTTCCTTCCTTCTTTGCTTCCTTGCTTCCTCGCTTCCTTACTTGCTAGCTTCCCTGCTTAATTCTTTACTCGCATCGTTCCTTCCTTGCTCCCTCGGTTTCCTTGCTTCCCTCCTTCCTTCCTTTTTTCCTTCCTTGCTTACTTATATTACTCCCACCTTCACTTCCTCGATTTACTTCCTCCATTCCTTCTTTACTTGCTTGCTTACTCAATTACTTACTTTGTTGCTTGTTTACTTCCTCACGTCCTTGCTTGCTTTCTTGATTATTTACATTCTTTCATATGGCAGTGGAAAGACAAATTTTGATGAAAACCTGCAAACGAACAAACGAACGAGGAAAGAACGCACGGATGGACAGAAGAACAGCCGAAAAAACAATGAATGAACAAACGGACGAATAGGCGGCCAAAAGAATGCATGAAGGAAAGATAGAAGAAAACAGTTTACAAAAGATCGAACCCACGCACACAAGAACGTAGTTACAAACAAACGCACGAATGAACGCACGCACGAACGAACACACAAACGAACGCAAAAAGAACGAACAGAGGAACGCACGCATGAATGGACGGTTGAACGAAAGCACGCACGGATGAACGGATGCCTAGACGGACGAACCCATGAAGGGCAGTCAGACGAAAGCAGGAACAAACGGACGGTCAGGCGAACGCATGCGCACACAAACGGACGGACATTCGCACGAACGGATGCACGCACGAACGAACGAATGGACGGTCGGACGAACGCTGTCACGAACGCATGGTTGGGCGATGCACGCACGAACGAACAATCGGTCGGATGAACGCACGCATGAACGAACGGACCGTCGGACGAACGCACGGTCAGACGAACGCACGGTCAGACGAACGCACGCACGAACGAACGTTCGGTCGAATGCACGCACGAATGAACGGTCGGACAAAAGAACCAATGCAATATATGTGTCCTCAGAAGTATAATCCTTGGAATAGTGAATTATGTAGAATGTACATTTAACTCCGAAATGTACAAAGTATATTTACATATAAAAATTATTTGTGATGTTGCCATAGAATGATATGTTATGTGATTGTCATTAATACGTTATCGTGTACGTTCATATAAAGAAGCTCACTATATTCATGGAATAATGATGAAGCTTTCCTCGTGATCGAAGCGGGTAGTCGTGAAATTTGCTCGTGTTTTCAGCGGGGTCTCCTCATGTTTTCAGCGGGGCCTCCTCATGTTTTCAGCGGGGCCACTGGAACACCTTTAATAGTGTATTTCGACCCCCATGGCAGGTGTCATTGTCCAGTAACTTATCAATACAGACCATCTTGATCCGATATTTATTATGGAGTATGTAAATCGTATTTATTGCCTTTATTTTAACGATAAAGGTAATATATGAACAGTAAATTATGCAAACGTGCATGTTGACGCCCCTTTCCTTCATGCAAGTAAAAAATAATCATTTTTCATGTCATTTTTTGTCAAATAAATCTGTTTTCAAAGTTTTGCTGGAGTATCAAAGAACGGTAATAAGTATTTTCATCCTTTTGGTTCATTTTCCAAAGTGATACAAATAAACAGGACTATGCTCGCGATTTCAGCGGGAACTTGCTCGCGATTTTTAAATCATAGCGGGGCTTTAGATACTACCCGTGTAATAGGTCGTTCAGTTTTCTTGTTATTTTTTGTCCTATACAACACTTGTGTTTAATATAGCCACGCGCAATTAACAATAAGCGTAATAAGATTATTACAAGCGTCGAAATAGAAATAGCTTATTTTCCTACACAAACCTATTCACTTACCGTTATGTTGATCGATCTAGACGCCTCAATTATAATTATTTTCACTCATCGGCTTTAGTGGCCCGCGATATCTTTTATTTCATATATTTGAGACGCAATTGATATATTGGCAACAAATCAAATGTTCTAAATGATTCTTCTTCATTTTGGAATGTTTCTCCCACCCGATATTCAAATATGTGTCTTAAATATACTTTACATTGATCACGAATCTTGTACTTTCTGTTTTTACGACTCCCGTTCACATTTGCAAGAGTTGTTGATTGCGTTTCCTTGATCGGTGGTCGAACTTCGATATCAACTAAATTAGATTAATCAATTAAGAAATGTTTATATCATGTTTATCCAAGCAAATAATTGTAACAACTACATTATTTTTTAGCAGTTTTGACACCTAAGCAGGGTAGCCTAGTGGCGTAGACTGAGGTTACTTTGCGGTTGAACGTCGTGGGATACGGAGGTCCCGCGTTCGAGCCCCAGGTACGGAGTTGTTGATCATTGTCACTACGGACACCCGGTCCGAAGGTCCAACCGTTTACTGGCCCTTGGCATGGGTTGGTTCTCTGGCCGCTCTTGCCGGAGACAGATTGTGAGACTGTGGTTGGTTCCTCCACTAACGTGCTTTAGTAAACTCCGGGAGTCATATAGTATGGTAGCGGGCCCCCACCAAGGGCAGTAGTGGAACGACGCGAATCGGTCCCAGTATGGTTGCCTTGCAACTGAAGAGACTCGAGGAAATCATGCCATTCGCAGTGACCCAGAAAAGACTTTTGTTTCTTAATTTGACGTTTTAATTCATTTATTAACATACTTTATTCATATTACTTTCCAGGCAGTTATGATTTTTATTGGTCAAATGAATGAACGAAACATCGAGATATCAAACCCATAATTCGATTTGTCGGACATCTATGAAATAACACTTGAAAACATAAGACACAGATACAATCTCCGTAGCATTTCGTAGATGTCGGTTTCCACGCTCTATCACTTCGTGCGCGCGGTCATCATAAGATAAGGAGGTACGGTTGATTGGACCACGGGCTTTCAACGAGTCCAGAAATTGACATTGATACTTTGAGATATGAGGTAGCAACAAAAGGAAACACCGGAAGTATTATATATGAAAAGAAATGTTTGTTTAATGGTGAGAAAATGAAATAACTTCAGTATTAATGGGATCATTGAGGCACACATTGATAAAATCACACTTGGATTTGGAAAGATTAAAGTAAAACAAATGAATGCGTTTCTTACTATCTCCATGACAACATTTCTATTATCTCCATGACAATATTTCTATTATCTCCATGACAACATATCTTGCTCTTTCTCCATGAAAACATTTTTGGGCTCATCAGCACAAGATGACGAAAATACAATAATTGTCAAGTTCAATAAGAAATGTGAAACGTTGTATTTAATAGCATATTTATTTCTACAAATGAAACAATACAGTATAAATAAATGTTTACTTCATTGCAATTGAATACAGAATTTACCACAGTAAAATATATTTTTAATGAAGAACAGGGTTTACCATAATCAAACATAAACAACAGAATTATGACTTTATCCTCTATGAATTACAGAAATTGATATGATGGTCAATTGGAATTAAGTCTGTTGAGACGACCCCTCAATTAAAAAAATTCTGGCCGCAACTTTAGTTCTCTTATTGATGTAAAATGAAATATTTTAAAGTAAGTTTAATCTGAAAATTTGTTAACAGTTCACTTCATGCGAGCACGGAGGGCTATAGGTCGTTTATTAAAAAATACTCAGCAGTTATTTGTAAACGTTTTTAAATTGAGTTCTTTCTAGTAAGATGTTATGCAATGCTGTCATAACAAATTATAGAACACGGTCGAACCTTTGTAGAATTGTCACGACCCGTATGTGGTAGCGTGATTGGGAATCGGACAGAAAAGGAAGTAATATTTGATGTCTCAAATAATAGATATTGCATGTACTAGATTGCAATTGTTAATGTTTTCAATTTAAAGTGGGAGGGGTTAGTTGAACAGAAAAGCCATTTACAGGGGCTTTATTAAGAACATGTGCTGCATTTACTAGATTGCAATTGTTAATGTTTTCAATTTAAAGTGGGAGGGGTTAGTTGAACAGAAAAGCCATTTACATGGGCTTTATTAAGAACATGTGCTGCATTTACCAGATTGCAATGGTTAGGGTTGTCAATTCAAAGTGGGAGGGGTTAGTTGAACAGGAAAGCCATTTACAGGGGCTTTATTAAGAACATGTGCTGCATTTACCAGATTGCAATGGTTAGGGTTGTCAATTCAAAGTGGGAGGGGTTAGTTGAACAGGAAAGCCATTTACAGGGGCTTTATTAAGAACACTATGTCAGAAATCAGCTGATTAGTCTGGTTAAAGATTTTCTGAGTACAGTGAAACTCGTGAGAATTGAACACTTATGAAGTCACAAGAATATGTTCACCATAGAAAGGTGTTCATTATAAAGGCGTGACTTCATATGGACACATTGGTGTATGTGATAACAAGAGGTGTTTGATATTGCAGGTTTCACTGTAATCATACAGTAAATAGTGGGCCAATGCAAGTTTCACTGTAATCAGATGATATATAGTGGATCAAAGACAGATTTCACTATAATATGTTGGTAAATAATATGTAGGGTAATCAGGCTGAGCAATCAGGAAAATTAAGAACGTTGCAAATCTTGTGTGACAATGCCCCAATTACCATGTGAGCAAATAATTAACTACCTGGACAGGCGTGCGATTGACCTTGATAGGATACCTCTGCGAAACAAACTGGACAACAAGTGTCATCTGTTTCCCACTGGTCTATGCAGAAAGTACATGCACAAATCTCTTGCTCAGGGTAATGGTGAGGGTCAGTCAATGTCAGTAAGCTTTTGCAATACAAGCAGATGTAATGGCCACAGGGTAGATAGATTAGGTTAGGTGAGAAATTAGTGCAGTGGAAACAAAAGTGTGCATTTTGTAAAGCCATGGCATTAGAGAAATCAGACGTGAAACAACCTAATAAGTATCTGTAAAGACAATTTACAGTTGAAGTGTCTGTTCACAAATAACCAGCTGGCTACAAATGGGCTTCTGTCAATAATTTCAATTCCAATACAACGGGAGGGGGATTGAATAATCTAGCTAGGAGTTTACCATCTAAGCTTTACCAAGAAATAAACAAACTCTGGCGTGTAAAGGGATCTTTATAAAAATGTATAAAAACAAATCTATTCTACTGTAATAAATTAACAAGTTCACAATGTTACAAGTCACTAACAGTTACTGGCAATGGAATGCATGTGTACACTCAAGTTTGAAACACCGCTGGTTTTCACATACAGAAGCCAAAAGTGAGAACTACTTTTTGCTGACACTTGACCTTAAACGTAAACAATAACACTGATCAGCTGATCGGAGCACGTTTAATACAACAAGTGTGTCCAGAAAAATTGGTAGAACTTTAAGTATAGGCTGTTAAGTATAATATGAATGCATTAAGTCAAATGAAAACACCAATATGTAGCCCACTTAGAGTATTGACATGTAAGTGTGGGAGGGGGTAGGTCAGTACCAGGGAAGTCAATTACAGCCCAAAAGGCTTCACGGGCTTCATAGGCTTGGCAAGTGACCTCAATGACCCTGTGTTAAATTGAAGTTTTCGCTCCCGATGGGCTGCGAAAACGTAGTTAAATTGGTCCACAATACTCTAATAAGGATTTATAACAATAAATGCGCTACAAATAGTGTCAAATTCTTGTATAAAGTTGAGTTTGAATGATCGAACAGTAAAATCAGTGAAATAACCCAGCAAGTTTCGACAATCTTGAGCAACCTAAATAAATGCAATTACCTGGCCTGTGCCTGTATCACGACTCTCCATAATGTAATCAGCGGTATATATATCCAGTAGTTATATCCAGAGTTTGCGTATCTTGTAAAATATCCAAAAGACGGAGAATTCAAAATATCGACTCGCCAGAAGAAGCTCGGATTCGCACAATGTAAAATATTTATGCGCGTACCTAATTGCGCTAGTTTGGGGCTGGAGAAATATAGTTCCTCTGTTTAAAGCTAAGTTAAGAGTGATTGAAGTTAAAATACCCAAATATAGGGTAATAATATAAATAAACATGAGGTTTAACACATGAAATAGAGTGAAATACTTGAGTAATAAAGTGTTGAAAGAGGAACTATTTCCCAGGACCAAAGGTCAAAGTGCATCCAACATGGCGGCAATAACAAAAACATTTAATTTGAAATTTTGAAAGAAAAGGGTTAAACTCTGATATATGGAGAATTGCGATAGCATTTAAAATGTGAGTATAAGTTAACAAAGTGGCGATCTTTCAAATCAACCAACTGACAAGAGTGGAAACGAAGTGCAAGATCGTCACATTGCCTCCTATTTAAAATGAGTTCGACCTCGAACTCTTAAATACCAGTACATAAATGCTACAAAACTATAAAAACAATCACCCAATTTAATGGGTTATCATTGTCACTCTGACTAAGTACCAACTAAGTACCATTGGTAATACTGTATTAAAGTATATAAAAATACCACAAGGCTTCAAAATGCTTTAAAAATACTTTTCAAAATATAAATACTGTACAACATCTACTATTTGGTTCCTGAGACTAGTGAAAATTATTGATTATGCATTAAAAGGAACCTTCCTGGAATTATTGAGCATTATACAATCAGCAACTCAGATCTATTATCTGTAAAATATAATATAGTTTAACATATGTACATATATACAAAAAGAATGATAATATCCATTATCTTTGCACTTTAATATCACGCAATACAGTTGTGTTACTCTGACACTATCTGTAATGTATTTTCTAACTTAATAAGTGTTCATGAGGTATTTCACATATACCTTTTTTTATAGTGATAGCACTGTTTATACACCTAATAAACATAATGTCATTTATTGTAGTTCTATTGCACTTTTAGTCTGGTTGTAATAAGTGTTTATGAGATTTTCAATATATACTTATATATATAGTGGTAGCACCATTGATAAACATAATAAGTATATCGTCACTGCATTGTAGTTCTGCTGCACTTGTAATCTGGTTGGAGTATCACCTGGCAAGTTGATGTTGTTGCTTGTAGTTTATTCATTGCTATTAGTGTTATAATAGGTAAGCAATGTAGCACTGTTATAATCCAATATTGTCACTGGTTAGTCACTGGTTATCATAGATATATATGGTATCACTGATAATGTTTCACTGGTTTGTGAATATGAGCAAATGCTATACATAGTTTCTTTTTGTTGTTGTAAGTCGTTGTATAGTCTATTGCTTTAACCAACAATCCAATGTCTTCTGTTTTTGGGTTGAAGTTGTAGGCGTGGCGGTTCTTCTTACGGAAAGGTCCAATACTAAGTTCAAGGGTTCTGTTTGGCTCTCCTCTTGCACTACATTGGAATTTGTAGCTGGAGCCTTGGAGGCAGGAGTCTCAGATTTTGAGCACACCACAATCTTGATTGGGGAGACAGGAGTGGCAGGATTAAGAACTGTCTCAGTGTCCTCTTTTGGTGTGAGCACTTTCCACGAGGGGGTCTTAGGGGGTGTTTTAGGAGATTTTGAAGATGTACTAGAACTTGACTGACATAGCTCTTCGTCAAGAGCATCAACATTCAATAGTGTATCCCAATTCTTCTTCATAGCTTTTACTTTAGCACGTAGAGGCTTCTTGGAAAGTTTACGTTTTAGGGAGTCCTTTGATTTCTTCTTTGAAGATTCTTTAGACTTAGCCTTGGACTTTGAAGTGCCTCTGTGTTTGGACTTCACAGGGGGTTTGTTTTTCTGTTTAGAGGTGCCTGTAGTTTTAGACTTCTTGGGAATGGTGAAAGGTTTCATGGGTGTGTGCGGAGATAGGATTTGACTGTTGGCGCCTGGAGTACCCTGCTCTTGGGATCCAGACCCTTCATTTAGAGGTGAGGTGGGAGGGGTAGTTGTCTTTTCAGGTGAACTTTGGGAAGGAGAGAGGGGCAGAATTTGGGAATGCTGGTAGTATTCTGTTCCATCGCTTGACACATCACTCCTTAGTGGGGACAGTCTAGCTATGTTATCCCATTCCATGCCTTTAAACAAATCCTCTGGTATGATACCTAATAGGGATTCATCCATGAAGGTAGATGAGGTGGAAGGATCCCTAGCCAAGGTGTCAAGCTCATTTACCCACGTCACCTTGGGTTCACTAGTACTGGGAGGCATTAATACTACATCAAATAAGCTAGGGATATTAGCTGTGGGCGTGGTTGGTGTGGGTGGCAAATCCCTAGAGGTAATGGTGTGTGATGGAAGTGCCTGGGAAGGTCGCATATGGGTGGCTATGTGTCGTTCAATATTATTCTTACAATGGGCTGGTCTATTGAAATTGCATCCACTTTCAAGGCAGAAAAATCTAACTGAATGGCAGTTTCTTGTATGTTTGTTCAGCTTAGCTAAACTGCCAAAGGACCTGTCTGGACACTGTAAACAGCGCCAAACTTTGTGAGGGATTCTATGGAATACTCTCTCATGTTCCTCCAGCTTCACACGCTGTCTGAATGTAGCTCCACAGACGATGTTTTCCAACGTGAATGTGCACACATATTCAGGGCCCTGGAAATACACAGAAAGAGTGGATTACCAATAGGCTTCAAAAGCAGTGGGCATGATTTAAACATGGTTATTATCATTACTTTAATATGATATATGTAAACTCTAAAATGAACCTCAATCACTATCTACTTAGAGGATAAAGAGTCATATAATCAGTATCATATAATGGTGAGGATAGTTAGTAACAGTGAGGTTAGTGGAGTAAGGAAAGGGTAAAGAAGGATGAAGATTTGTTGGAGGAAGTGCATGCCAAGAGCTACTAGTACATTTCATAACCAGACAACCAAGCGGGCTGTTTCTGACGCCGCTTGGGTCTGGCACTGGGATCAATTTCTGAGACTGAATCTTTAAATTCGAGATCAATTTCAGGAGAATTTTGATCATGTGGCGCGCATTCGGGCTCCGCGGAATTTTGAAACTCTGGGGGAGGATCCCCTAGGAATCGCTTCAGGCGGTTCGAATGAATTACTTTGGATTTCCCTTTAGTGTCAATCAGATAGCGCAAATCATCTAGTCGGTCAATCACAAGGTAAGGACCATGCCAGTTATTTGCAAATTTTGGTGTTTGACCAACTTTATTCACTGGGATATGGACCCAGACCAAGTCATTGGGCTTATACAGAGGATTCTTTGACTTGATGTCATAAATCCTCTTATACTTTTGACTTGCTGAGTCAATGTGATCACGAGCAGCTTCATGTACCACTAAAAGTTTGTCCCTTAGTTGGTTACAGTAAGTAGTATGGACAGGATCTTGAGACACCCCTTTTTCTGGACAGGGAGGGGGGCCTAGTACTAAATCGGCTGCTAGGAAGGGAGTTCTTCCAAACATTAATTCAGCAGGTGAAAACTTGGTGGTCTCATGTACAGCAGTACGAATTGCTGAAGCTACAAATGGCAGATAATCAGGCCAGTCTCTGTGATGGCTAGACACAATTTTCGATAACATAGCTTCAATGGTTTGGTTAGAACGCTCCACCATACCATCCGACTGGGGATGGTACGGCGTCGTTCTAGTCTTATCAATGTTCAAGATCTTGCACAGCTCTTGGAAGAGCTTTGATTCAAATTGTGCCCCCTGGTCAGAATGGAGCTGCAAGGGTGAACCATATCTACAGAAAAATTCGCACATCAGTGAATTAGCCACAGTGGCTGCCTCCTGGTTTGGCATGGGTAAAATTTCGGGAAATTTTGTGAAGTAGTCTTCCGCTACCAGGACATACTTAAAGCCTTCCTCAGATTGAGGGAGGGGTCCCAATATATCTACTGCAATGCGTTCCAAAGGAGCACCAACATTGTAGACTTTCATGGGGCCTTTAGTACGTTGAGGGGGAGATTTCCGTTTCTGACACTGCTGGCATTCAGAAACAAATTTGGCAACATCTCCTTTAAAACCTACCCAGTAATATCTTGGGCGGAGTCTGTTGATGGTTTTTGATACACCAAGGTGACCAGTGTCTAAGGTATTGTGTAAAGCCATTAGCACTTGGCTTCTAAGGGGCTTTGGAATAACCAGCTGCCAGTCTTCAAACTGAGTATCAGTGTGTACCCATTTTCGGTATACTACCCCATTCTCCAATTTAAATCGATCCCATTGGGACCAATACTGTTTCAAGAGGGGGGACTTATTACTGATATCAGCCCAGACTGGTCTCTTTCCACTGGCAAGCCAGTGTGTAAGAGTGGATATTTCAGGGTCCTCATTAACAGTTTTCTCCCATTCAGTTTGGGTAACCCCAGGCATCCAATTACATCCCGAAATGGGTGTATCAGGAGCTGGGGTGTTCCCCTTTGCATCTGCTTTGATCACTCGGATCACTGGCTCTGAGACAAGGTTCAAATGAAAGCTTAGCCTATTGATTTGAACTTCAGATGGATAGGAATTCTCAGGGGATTCACTTTGTTGGGGAATATCATTTTGTAAATGGTTAGCTAAGATTTCCACTTGTTCTGGAAGAGAGGTCTTCACAGGTTGTACAGTGGAGTTTGGAATAATAGATTCCTTGGTGACTGGAACACGACCAAGAGCCACTTGGCGGTCACAATATCGACAGTCACTGCATGGAATTCTTGACATGGCATCAGCGTTCAAGTGTTTCTTACCAGGTCTATGCTTTATGGTAAAGTCATACTGGCTAAGAAACTCAAGCCATCTGGCAAGCTGGCCTTCAGGGTTTTGGAATCTAAACAACCAAGTCAGAGCACTGTGGTCAGTTCGAATAGTAAAATGTGTGCCATACAGATAATGATGGAAATGCTTGATGGCTTTTACTATTGCTAAAAGTTCCATGCGGGTAGCACAATAATTTCTTTCACATTTTGAGTGAGTTTTACTAAAGTTCTGAATTACCTTTTCTTGTTCATCAACTACTTGAGATAATACTGCCCCAGATCTGCAGGCACTGGCATCAGTGTCTAATATCAATTCTTTTGATAGATCTGGGTATTCAAGTGTTGCAGCATTGAGGAACAAGCGTTTAAGGGTTTCAAAAGCTTCATTGCATTTCTCACACCAGCGAAATATTGCCCCCTTGTCTGTTAGCCTAGTAAGGGGCTCTGCCACACCAGCAAAATTGGGGATAAACTTTCTGTAATAAGAACAGTGACCAAGAAAAGCTCTAACATGTCTGACAGTTCTTGGAATTGTCCAATCTCGGACTTCAGCAAATTTATCAGGATCTATTGAAATGCCTTTTTCAGAAACCACATGCCCCAAGTAGGAAACCTTGGATTTGAATAAGTGACATTTCTTCGGGGATAGTTTCAAGTTGGCATCTCTCAGACGGCCAAATACTTGGGAAAGCCTGTCTAAATGTTCCTCTACAGAGGAGCTGTGAATGATTATGTCATCTAAATAGACCATGCATATATCAGTATTCAACCCAGAAAGTGCTACATTCATCATTCTCTGAAAAGTAGCAGGAGCATTGGAAAGCCCGAAGGGCATAACTGTGAATTCATAGAGACCCCATGGTGTGGTGAAGGCAGTCTTTGGCGCATCTGTGTCCTGCATAGCTATCTGCCAATAGCCACTTGCCAAATCAAGGGTACTAAAGTATTTAGCACCCTTGAGACTGTCTAAGGTATCGTCTATCCTTGGCAGAGGATAGGCGTCCTTGACAGTAACCTGATTTAATTGGCGGTAATCGACACAGAAACGCAAAGATCCATCCTTCTTGGGTACCAACACAATTGGTGCAGCCCAGGGGCTCTTAGAAGGACGTGTAAAACCCTTATCAAGAAGATCAGTTATGATTTCTTTGGCTTCGTCTTGTTTGGAATGAGGAATTCTTCTGGGAGCCTGTTTTATGGGCTTTGACTCGCCAGTGTCAATATGGTGTTGTACCATATCAGTTCGACCAATGTCAAATTTTGACTTGGCAAACAAATCAAGATTTTCAAAGAGGAATGTTTTAACTCGTTCAGCTTCAGAAAAAGTTAGGGATTCTATACTTTCAGCAAGTAAGCCCTGTATGTGTTCTGGGACTGATTCAATTAAAACAGCTTTCTCTTCTACTGCAGAAGTCAAGGTTGGTGTTGAATTACATTCATTTTCAATGGAACAGGTTTCAAGATCAGGTTTGGAGTTACCTGTTGATTCCATTGACTGAGCAGGATGAGTGATACTTTGTAAAACAGTCGGGCCCTTGTTAGTAGTATCATTCAAATTTAGGGGGGAAGTTGTATCCCTCTCAGTAGCCATTTTAGCCTCACAAGTGTTCCGGAAAGTTGAGCTAGCAGGGGCTTTAGTGGGGATATCAGACGTAGTTTTATCACTTGGCTTTGCATGATACTGCACTGATGAAACAGGAAGTGCGTCATACACAGGCTCGCCAATGGCAATTGGTCTACCTTTATGCAACTCTACAGGCTGCAAGCCAACATTTGCAATACGTATAGGTATAAAGGGATTGCTTGGATTAACTAAAGTTCTAGCAATCAGAATAGTGGTGTCAAGATCAGGGTCAATGGGATTTTCACCTATCAAAAGTGGTGTTTCACCCCAGACACATTGTGTCTTCCCAGGGACAACAATTTCACTCAAAGGGGGAATGGACACAGTGTCACACATTTCAATCTTACAATAGGAATTGACTGTACTTTCTAGGACACAGTCATAGAAGTCACCATTCAGTTTCAAAGTTGCTTCACGAACACTAAGTACTCCACAATGAGCTTCAAGAAAATCAAAGCCCAATATGGCAGCACATGACAGTGGAGCCACTAGAAAAACATGGAAAAACTTTGTGTCTCCGAGCTGAAAATCACATCTTACTCTGCCTAAGGCAGGAGAGCGACTTCCATCAGCCATGATTACATTTGGCAGATTCTCACCTTGTTCATAGGTGAGCGATTTACCAAGGCATTTGGCAGTTCTCTCTGATATCAAACTTCCTTGAGATCCTGAATCAATAAGAGCAGGAACTGTGAGGTGTTTGAATTTCAGTTCTAGACACAAGCCATTGTGGCCACTAGGATTTATAGAGCTGGTGGGTCGTTGTGGCTTAGATGCTGAATCGTGACCCACCGACTCAGCACAAGTTAGTTTTCCGATTGTCCAGAATTCCCTTTAAGGGCAGGACATTGGCTGATTCTGTGGTCTTCCCCACAGTAGAAACACACCCTAGCTCCAGGGACCTTGGAGTTAGGATGGCGTTTCTCACAATCAAAAATTGAATGCTCAGTAGTGTCACAAATCTTACAATATGTGGCATATTTCTTGGGTTTATGGGTATGTGTAGACTTTTTGTCCAATGATTCCTTCATTTTTCTCTCAATCATTTTTGAAACCTCTTCATGGGAAGGTGAAGGAGGTACAATGGAAGCACTCTGGTTTGTAGTCTGTGTGACCCTAACCGTTGGATCCTTGTAACTCTGTAGTCTCCTTCTCCTCCCTCTAAAGAAGGATTCGTGTTGGAGAGCAAGAGTTAAGGCTTCATTGAGTGTGGAGGGATTGGCGAAGGAGATTTTGGACTCTAAGTCAACATCATTCAATGCATCAATAAAGGCTTGTTTGGCTGCATTCTCAATACCTTTTTTAGGCATACCCAACATACCAAATGCTTTGCGCGATAATTTTCTTATATCATGAGCTAATTGTTCCAATGGTTCATCAGGCTTTCGTAATTTTGTTTTCAATATAGCTCGGGCATTATCTCCCTGCTGGGGAGGCTCATAATTAATTTGTAAAGCACTGATTATACTCTCCAAAGATGGCTGATCATCTTCATCGAGATCATCCAATGCATTAGCTGCTTCCCCTTCTAGGCTTCTTACCATATAGATAGAAGATTCTTCCTCTGTCCACTTATTTAACTTAGAAACAAGTCGGAATTGTGTCAAAAAGGCAGAAAGGCTACACTTTCCATTGAAAGTGGGTGGCTTCATGTCTTTTCTGGAAGATACAGGGGCTTTAATTGGACTATCAGGCTTGGCTGAAATCTCACTAGAAGAATCAGAACTGGGTAGTCTGGGCAATGCAGTAGATCGCTTGTTTTTCCTGATAAAGCTTGGATAAGAAGGCTTTACTACGGATTTATTCTTCTTTTGAGATCTAGTGCTTGGTTCAACCTCATCAAAAGCTGTAGTATAATCGTCAGTGTCACTCATAAAATGATCAGACCTCTGTCGATACTTTGCCTGACTATGTCTGCTTTTTCTGTCAAAAACAGAATAATCAGAATCTGACTCAGCAGATGTTAGCATATCAGCTTTAGAATGAAGTGTTTGTGGCAGTTTAGAAGACTTGATTCTCTTCCCAGACCCCCTCACCGGAGACAATGAAAGCTTCTGCCTAGTTCTCAATTGTCTAGTTAGAGCACGGCCTCTACCTACAGAGGGTCTATCTAAAGTCCTCTGTAGGGGTTGATTAGCATGGGGTATTTGAGCATCAATCCATGATCGAGTCTCAGAATATGAATCATACTCTGTGGCGTCATGGACTTTAGACTGCTGATTAATGCTAGCAGCACTCAAATAGCCAAGGCTTTTGGATCTGTGCTCAGAACTAGAAACACTAGAGTGGCTGGAAGGCTTCAATCTTGGTGATTGGGAAGGAGTATGGAATGATTGTCGACTCTTGCCTGAATCAGAGAAGCCATCATGACTTTCAGATCTACCAGCAGTATAAGCCCTAGTAGATGTCAAAAAGCCTGGACCAGTAGCAGATGCTTTAACAAATGATTGTGTTAATCGGCTGGACTGCTGACTAGTGTAACCATGATAGGGCGTTTGAACATCTGGAGGCTTTGATAGTGATGACTTAAACAATTCATCACTCTGTTTTTTCAATGCAGTGGACTGAGGTAAGAATTGAATTCCATCTAATTCATTTTTAGGCTTTGCAAATCTTTGACTACTGGACCCCAAATCTGGTTTCAAATAGGGAGCCAAACTGAGAGGTGAAAAACGTCGCTTAGCAGAAGCCCCTGTTCCATAGGCTGGAAAGGGCTTTCCAAAAGCTGTTTTAGCTGGCTTTCCCCCATAGGCACCCATTAGGGCTTCCCTTTCTAGGGATCCGGGTACACCTGCTCTGGGGGGTTCAAATGCTCCACCTATACTACTCACATTTTTTCCAACATTTTTGGGAAATACCAAATTCATCTCACTTTCTTGGTTCTTTGTCTCCTGCTTAATTTGAAGCAGGGGATTAGAAACCTTAGCTTTTTGAAATGAACTAAGCGTATCCCCATGTAATCTTGGAATGCGTGTCAATTTAACAGGCGGTGACAGTTTAAAAGGAGATGGTCTCCTTATTGGAGGTGGTGTAGTTGATTCAAGTGGAAGTGTAGCATCTTGTGCCAGTTTCAACTCTTGTTCATTAAGAGGTTGATGGCCCAAAACTACTTCAGAATCATCAAACCACCCCGTTGGGATTAAAGGTTCAAAAGAGCCTGCATGTGATTTTTGGCTCAATGCAGCCTGTTCCGTTGAATCGGAGGAAGGTAACGGGACGCGTTTAACCATATTGAGCATGTTTGCTATATCCGACATTGTGAAATTACAGTTTTAGTCGCGAATATATACAGTATTAGTGTAAAACATGTAAATGAGCTTGGGTTAATACATACAAGTATTTCATCTCAGCGCTAGGCCACCATTTTTTCTGTCACGACCCGTATGTGGTAGCGTGATTGGGAATCGGACAGAAAAGGAAGTAATATTTGATGTCTCAAATAATAGATATTGCATGTACTAGATTGCAATTGTTAATGTTTTCAATTTAAAGTGGGAGGGGTTAGTTGAACAGAAAAGCCATTTACAGGGGCTTTATTAAGAACATGTGCTGCATTTACTAGATTGCAATTGTTAATGTTTTCAATTTAAAGTGGGAGGGGTTAGTTGAACAGAAAAGCCATTTACATGGGCTTTATTAAGAACATGTGCTGCATTTACCAGATTGCAATGGTTAGGGTTGTCAATTCAAAGTGGGAGGGGTTAGTTGAACAGGAAAGCCATTTACAGGGGCTTTATTAAGAACATGTGCTGCATTTACCAGATTGCAATGGTTAGGGTTGTCAATTCAAAGTGGGAGGGGTTAGTTGAACAGGAAAGCCATTTACAGGGGCTTTATTAAGAACACTATGTCAGAAATCAGCTGATTAGTCTGGTTAAAGATTTTCTGAGTACAGTGAAACTCGTGAGAATTGAACACTTATGAAGTCACAAGAATATGTTCACCATAGAAAGGTGTTCATTATAAAGGCGTGACTTCATATGGACACATTGGTGTATGTGATAACAAGAGGTGTTTGATATTGCAGGTTTCACTGTAATCATACAGTAAATAGTGGGCCAATGCAAGTTTCACTGTAATCAGATGATATATAGTGGATCAAAGACAGATTTCACTATAATATGTTGGTAAATAATATGTAGGGTAATCAGGCTGAGCAATCAGGAAAATTAAGAACGTTGCAAATCTTGTGTGACAATGCCCCAATTACCATGTGAGCAAATAATTAACTACCTGGACAGGCGTGCGATTGACCTTGATAGGATACCTCTGCGAAACAAACTGGACAACAAGTGTCATCTGTTTCCCACTGGTCTATGCAGAAAGTACATGCACAAATCTCTTGCTCAGGGTAATGGTGAGGGTCAGTCAATGTCAGTAAGCTTTTGCAATACAAGCAGATGTAATGGCCACAGGGTAGATAGATTAGGTTAGGTGAGAAATTAGTGCAGTGGAAACAAAAGTGTGCATTTTGTAAAGCCATGGCATTAGAGAAATCAGACGTGAAACAACCTAATAAGTATCTGTAAAGACAATTTACAGTTGAAGTGTCTGTTCACAAATAACCAGCTGGCTACAAATGGGCTTCTGTCAATAATTTCAATTCCAATACAACGGGAGGGGGATTGAATAATCTAGCTAGGAATTTACCATCTAAGCTTTACCAAGAAATAAACAAACTCTGGCGTGTAAAGGGATCTTTATAAAAATGTATAAAAACAAATCTATTCTACTGTAATAAATTAACAAGTTCACAATGTTACAAGTCACTAACAGTTACTGGCAATGGAATGCATGTGTACACTCAAGTTTGAAACACCGCTGGTTTTCACATACAGAAGCCAAAAGTGAGAACTACTTTTTGCTGACACTTGACCTTAAACGTAAACAATAACACTGATCAGCTGATCGGAGCACGTTTAATACAACAAGTGTGTCCAGAAAAATTGGTAGAACTTTAAGTATAGGCTGTTAAGTATAATATGAATGCATTAAGTCAAATGAAAACACCAATATGTAGCCCACTTAGAGTATTGACATGTAAGTGTGGGAGGGGGTAGGTCAGTACCAGGGAAGTCAATTACAGCCCAAAAGGCTTCACGGGCTTCATAGGCTTGGCAAGTGACCTCAATGACCCTGTGTTAAATTGAAGTTTACGCTCCCGATGGGCTGCGAAAACGTAGTTAAATTGGTCCACAATACTCTAATAAGGATTTATAACAATAAATGCGCTACAAATAGTGTCAAATTCTTGTATAAAGTTGAGTTTGAATGATCGAACAGTAAAATCAGTGAAATAACCCAGCAAGTTTCGACAATCTTGAGCAACCTAAATAAATGCAATTACCTGGCCTGTGCCTGTATCACGACTCTCCATAATGTAATCAGCGGTATATATATCCAGTAGTTATATCCAGAGTTTGCGTATCTTGTAAAATATCCAAAAGACGGAGAATTCAAAATATCGACTCGCCAGAAGAAGCTCGGATTCGCACAATGTAAAATATTTATGCGCGTACCTAATTGCGCTAGTTTGGGGCTGGAGAAATATAGTTCCTCTGTTTAAAGCTAAGTTAAGAGTGATTGAAGTTAAAATACCCAAATATAGGGTAATAATATAAATAAACATGAGGTTTAACACATGAAATAGAGTGAAATACTTGAGTAATAAAGTGTTGAAAGAGGAACTATTTCCCAGGACCAAAGGTCAAAGTGCATCCAACATGGCGGCAATAACAAAAACATTTAATTTGAAATTTTGAAAGAAAAGGGTTAAACTCTGATATATGGAGAATTGCGATAGCATTTAAAATGTGAGTATAAGTTAACAAAGTGGCGATCTTTCAAATCAACCAACTGACAAGAGTGGAAACGAAGTGCAAGATCGTCACAGAATATCAATGAGGTATGATCCCAGGGGTAGGATTCACTGCTGACGTTCTTTATAGACCTTAATAGTGTAAGTAAACTACAATATAAAATTGATTTCTAACAGTCATATAGATGTCTCTGGTTATAAGTACTATGGTATTTCAATGTTTCTTCTACTGGTTCCAAGGGGAACCTCTTCAAGGGCAACTGATAATGGTGTAAGTAGATCGTTTGTGATGTGTATCATGATCATATATGTAACAACGAGATCGCTTGCATGTTATTGAGATCATGTATGTAACAAGGAGATCGTTTGTGTGTCATTTAGATCAGATATGTAACAATGAGATCGTTTGAGTGTTATTGAGATCGTGTATGTAACAAGGAGATCGTTTGTGTGTCATTTAGATTAGATATGTAAGGAAATCGTTTGTGTGTCATTTAGAAATGTAAAAATGAGATCGCTCTTATGTTATTGAGATTGTGTTTATAACAAGGAGATCGTTTGTGTGTCATTGAGATCAGATATGTAACGATGAATCGCACTTATGTTATTAAGCTCGTGCTTGTAACAAGGGGATCGTTTGTGTGTCATCAGTTGAGATCAGATATGTAACGATGAATCGCTCTTATGTTATTAAGATCGTGCTTGTAACAAGGGGATCGTTTGTATGTCATCAGTTGAGATCAGATATCGCATTGAGATCGTGTTTGTAACAATGAGATCGTCTGAGTCTCTTTTATACCAGATGGAGCAATGATACATGTACCAGTGACATCGTTTGTGTATTGTTAATATCAGGTATTAGTAACAATGAATAGCATTGGAATTTGGCACACATTTAGGAACGTGAAGCAAATTATCCTAAGCACTGGTATATGGTACTACACTCTTCAAACTACTTATTTATGGCATTATTAGTATTTACCGAAACGGACCGTTTAAATCAGAAAAAATATTTCTAGTCTCGAGTTCTCGATTTTTAAATTCTCATTTTATTTTTTGTGAATAATGTAATTAATGCAAAAGTCACTTGGTGTTTATAAAGAGAAGGCCCTTGCTGCCAGACTGTTTTAGCATTTTCACGTACGAGACATTATTCTGGTATACGCAATGTTTTTAAATGATTGTTAGGGCTGGGTTTAGGGTCGGGGTTAGGGTTGTCACGTAAAACAATATTTCATAAAATAATTATAAAGAAACAACTGAACAAGTGATTAACTTGCAAAATGTCACTACCTACCATTTGTAACAGACGTCGACCCCCAAACGCCGATCACCGTCCACAAAAAGTTGGAGACTATAATAATATGTCAACACTTGTAGTGGTTATATAGAAAAAAAGAATGGATAAGATAAGATTGTTCATTAAAAAGGATTGTCATTTACATCCGTCTTCCATCGCACGTGCAACTCACTGAAGTATATGTATCAATCTGTGCTGGTATTAAAGTGAGTAAAAACAAATATCAATGAAATTATGTTTTTTGGATTGTAATTTTGATCATCACCACAGAAGATTTTATTAGAATTCATTAAAAGCCAACTCTTGCAATATGATAGTTCATCTCGACCACATCGGGTAATATTGAGTGACTCATTTGAATGCACATGACTAATGAAATTATTTTTTAATATTTTGCGGGTCATGCCATGTGTGTACTATAAGAGACTGTGGCTTGGCTTCTTGATTTAAATATTTTTAGATCCGTGTGTACTCTTTGCTACGTTTGGGAGTGCCGTTATAGATGAGACCAAATGTCAACAATCAAGGATATGCTAAAATGTATTATAGTTAGAAACAGAGACAATAACAGCTGTCCGTTCGATTTCAGCTTCTCATTTGGCTTTTGTTTTGTTGGCGACTTTGTTTTTTTCTGGTACAAATCGTCACCCACCAAGCAGTCAATATGGTATAACGAAAATGGGACTTCTGCGCATGTTAAAATTTTTCATCAAAACTCAACTTTTGTTCAAGTTGATACAATTGTCTTTCGAACTAGAGACTTACCTCATTCGAAAGATCATAAAAGACTTTATCTCTACTGAAAATCTTAGATCCAAACATAGTAGAATACGCCGTCAGTCCACATTTGATTTTTTGAAGTGAGTTTCGTAGATCGTCAGATTTCTCCGACTGATATCGGGTTATCTCAAATTGGTTCGTTTATAAATACGAATTTCTTTACCGTTGTAAGGCGCATGCGCAAAATTGATTTATAAAACGTTATTGGTTGATGGTTTTTCTCCTGAGCATGCGTGAAGTCTGATGGCACTTATGACGAAGACCGGAGCAAACATTACTAGCTCTCGAACGAAATTCCAAGATTCAGATCATTTCGCCGTGTTTGCTAAGCGTGTATACGTGAATGACAAGCTGTTTTGAGTAGATCAGGTACCTGTTTTAGACACAACATTGATTTAGCTTGACATTGATGTGCTCATTGGCACTTTTGAGCATGTTAATACAAGTTTTTACACTCTTAGCACGAGACGGGTTTTCGAAAAATCTGTTATCTGATTCACTCGATTATCGTATGGATATGTCTTTCTGCTGACATTTCAACACCATATCACATAGAATTACGATGCAGAATGATAATAAAACACAAAACAACGACTAAATTCCACTTGTTATTTCACAGGAGGTAAAAATGCAAACTGCCTAGATTCTTTGTAAGGGTCGTCAGACATCGGATTGGCCGCCATATTTGAAATGAAAATATCACTAAATAGAGGTCTGCGCATGTCTCAACATTTCGACTGCAAGGTTACCAAAGTTGGCCAATCGCTTCACTTTCTCTTGTCTTCGACCTAATTATGAACCACATATCATAGATACGCGGCTGTTTCTTCATTGGATTTAAAGGGTCATATAATGTCCCTTGGAATAATTGTCCCCCTTTTATCGTTTTCATATAATGGCCTAAAACAACGTGTTTCTTATTGGCTTATAATTGTTCAGGGGCAGTAAGGGTCATATGGAAAAGGGACACATTCTGACGACGGTGATGAATTCAGGAGCGAAATATAGCCTTACTTTAGGAAAAAGGAAATTGTCTTTTAAGTCAGGTTCAAAGAGAATGGCCAATGGCGATAGCATTTATTCTGCAGCGTCTCGCAATGGCTGTGAACTTTCACTTATCCAGTGGTTTCCAGGAAGTTTAACAAGATGCTGTAGAAAATAAATTAGCTTGGCAGGCAAAACCTCAGACCTTGAAAAGTCTAGATAACAAAACACATTTAGGTAAAATTAGACTTTCCACGAATATACTAGAGTCGTTCAAAAAGTTCTATCCGTTTACATCTTAAATGTCAGTTACCTGGGGCTGGATCAAGATACTTTAAAGCAAAATGAAGCAAAATAGCCCAGTCTGTTACATGCAAGTGTTATCCCGAAAACGTCTTTTGAAAAAAATAGTATTGATCCACATGTGTCAAGTTTCATGGCTAAGAATAAAATTAATTTTAAAGACAAACATGTAGAACTTTTTGAACGACCTAAGTGCAACAATTAACTTCCTTGTTTTAAGATAATCAATTATGTTTTGTTTATAACATGTTTTGTGCTTGTCAGTGAAACGTTGCAACGCCATTCCGCCAATATTCTGTTTGTTGAATAGATTTTCGAAGCAGGATATTGGGATCGATGTCTGAAAACGCGTTCTGACATCCATCAGATAATAAAAAATCCTTTAAAATAAACACACGCATCAGTAGACTGGTCTATTGTGTCGTTTCCTTTTTAACCCTTTTATATTATTCACTGGATCCCATTGTGGAACTCTAAATAAAAATGCATGGACGTCAGCCTAATCTCATTACAGGGTCTTTAATTCCATTTTAAGTTGTTTTAATTAATTCATTTTAACAATTGAATGGTCTTATATCAGATCCCACACACTTATCATTTCCTCTACGTATGCTGAAGACCAGACTGTCATTTATGATTATATATCTTTGGATGAAGTTTTACAATACGAAAAATATCTAAAATGTTTTGTGGATAGGAAAGAAATATTAGACTCACTGCATATTACATAATAATGTCCTAATTCAAAGTATTTATTAGACAGACAAGGAAAACATGTAGTCAAAAACATTCCATAGACCTAGTTTAAAAAACTGTTTGAAAATGTTGGGTAGCTATTTGATTGTAACTGTTACTCCCGCCTGGAACTGCCGGTATTTACTCCCCCATCCCATCCCATGTGTGGGAGGTAAGTTGTAGGGGGAGGAGGGGGCACAAGGAATCAAGCCAAGGCTAAACATTTATATTTCTTTTTTTAAGATTATAGAATTAGGATGTAAGAAAAATGTTGGCAATCATAGAAATTGCTGTCATTACTAGTATTGCCTTTATACCAGGCTTTACAAAAATAAGTATTCACTGAAGCAGACTATATAAAGGGAATAATTTCATATCCATGATTGAAACAAATGTTAGATTGATGGCCTGCTCGATTGATCACGACTGTTGTACTTTGACCATCGTAGATTAATATAAGTCCCTGGCTACATACGTATTGTTTCAAGTGTTTGTGCCTCTAATTATCAAAGTATGTACGAAGTTATGAACGCAGAATAAAGATAAGGTTTGCAAATGTCCAATTTACGTACATAGGCACCATAATAGTTGAAGTGTTTTGCACGAAATGGACAACGTAACCACAGTGCAAATATGTAACTTGTTAGCTCTAGGTAAACACTGAATGTAGAGTATGAATGAAAATATTTGCATAAGTAACACCGGCAAGGTCCCAGAGAGTAGCAGTAAGTGCATTGAACAAAATGAACTGAATAAAAGAATAAGCTTTTGATGAATTGAATTTAGAATAATAAAATATTTCAATGTTGAATCACTTAAAATATATTGGGCTTGAGTTGATTCTGCTGTGTTGATTTTTAATCATAGTAATGCATTGTTGACTGCTTCAATTCGAATTCCAGCTAAAACTTAATTTTGTATTACTTGGCTTTACTTTTGCAAAGATTTTATGACTGATCAAACTTTAGACATGTTCAGAATTTTAATAATGTATCGCCTGTTTACGATCAAGCTTGTAGTTATACAATATTTTTTTATCACCGCCATTCGAAGAAATGTTTATCAATGTATTGTTCCTTTAGGATGTTATTCTAAAGTTGACAGGTGAGACGTCCAAAGTTTGTTGTATTATCATTTTACAAATGTTGGTACTAGATTTAAACATCACCTGACATGTTTATGAATGAATTTTGCACTTTGTACGATTTTCATAGTATTTCTTAGAATACTATGAAATTATGAATGGAGCAAAGGTTCATTGATGCGATTGGTCGGACTAAATTACATGACCATATAAGGAGCGCTAGTACCGGGTTAAAGTTCATTCATAAACACAGGTCTACCTAGATAAAACTTGTTTATTCCAATGATTGGCACATTTTATGCATTAATATGAATTCAATGTCAGGAGGGCAAATCAAATCCATTCAAATGCAAATAGGCAATCCAAATAAAATTTGGTAAATCAGTGCAAATCCTATTGAAAACCATTGAAAAGAAATTGTATCTGAAGTGTTTTGATGATGATGACGGTGATGACGTCATTTACGTCATAGGTTAGGCCCGCCTTTGACCCTTAAATCATTTAAAGCAACCAATCAGCGGCCAAGTTGCCTCATAAATATGTAAACATCTTGTGAGGCCATCATTAACAAGGCACGATAGAAAAGTGATAACACATATATTCTAAGAACAGTTTTACAATATTCATAAGTTCGCAGTAAGATAACAATTTAAAGTATAAAACCATAGTACACATTAGGAGGAACTTAATTGCTATTATCGACCTACGAAGGTGGAAGTATTTACCTGGACAAACCTGAATAATCATAGCCCAATTTGAGAACGTATACTGAGTGATAGGTGGTCTTAACGACGGGTAAGTTGAATAACCAGCTTGTATAATTTTCTAATCATCAATGACAAAAATGAATTATACTTTTACTGAATTAATATCCTAAAGTTAAGTTAACGTTCATTTCTTTTGAATCAGTTAAATTCACTTGTAAGTCTTTTGCATACTGGTTTACATAAAACATTCCTGCGCCATTTTATTTTTGGTAAGTTTTAGTGGGTTGTACTCGTGACTATTGCTTTATCGTACTAACTCCCGTTTCGTGATCTTTATCATGTAAATCATGTAATCGTTAATCGTATTTGGATATCAATAAACAATGATTAATCGATCAATCTAAATCCAGAACTAGATCAATTGCGGTTGGCCCTGGTTAAAACCCACACTTGCCTAAAACAAGGCCATGGGGTGCAAATTATGAGTCATACCACTTAAACTACATAAACAACTATACATCATGTATACTGGACCTTTACAAGTTCGTTTTGCCTCACTAACTTTAACATTTATCGGGTACTTTTTATGTTCCCATTTCGTACATGTTATAGTGCAGCATTAGGATTGGTGATACCTGGTTAATAACACGAATTGTATTTTTCATATGTGTTTCTCAAGGTTGCTCGATGTTCTTAGCTTAACTTAGGATTCATAGGGATTTCTTTTTCATCTACATTTATTTTCGATTCCCAACACCAACTTAAGTTTATCTTCCCCAGGAAATTCGATCGTTTTGTTTACTTTAATTTAGATTCAGCAGGGTCGAACTCTCAAGCAAATGGAAAACAACTCGAGTAATCTCCTTCAGACGCTTGATAAACTCTACAACACATCTTTCCCAAGTCTGGTTCTAGTTTGTAGAGTTCATATACTTCTGTAATCTAAGAAGGCTATAGCAGGGCTCCACAGAATGCCACAATTCACATTTGCTAGTTTTATCACTTCCCTGGATGCTACCGTTGACAGTTCTGCGATCTTGTGAAAGTTTCTCAAAATGTAATATGATACATGCTTTTGGTTTTGAGTTTGGATAAATATGAGAGAGTTTACCAATGTAACATTGTAAAAGCATACGAGACTGTGGAGTTTGAACTTTCAAGATGTATGATGCATCTGCTTGCGAGTAGGTATTGGAATTGGATTAAACTCTGTGGCTTCATATGTTTCATATCAAATCAACGTGTGGTATACAGTAGGTCTACATCAAATACCCACACCCCAAACGCTAAGTAGTTAAACCATCATACCAGATTACCATACCACCGAGGTCTAAATCCGATTTTCTCCTGTATTTTCAGGTTCCATTTGCGATGGAATTAGAATACTACGATAGTCTCACCTTTGATAGCTTAGACATCGATTTCTGGGAACACCACGACTTACAAAAGAAAAACAACGTGCAGGAAGACGACATTAAACCGGTGTTTGATCAAGTGTTCGACATTATACCTGAGTACGTAGGTACCGACCTAAGGACGGAGATCAACAGACTGAAGAAAGCTCTCCCACAGCCTAATTCCCTTGCTGAGCTCCTCACTGAAGAGAGTCCGACTCCTGACATTTCACGTATGCCAAACTCATTCAAACTGGCTCCTAAAATTGGGCAACAGGCAGGAGGACGTAAAAATGAAGCGACAGACAACGTACAGAAAGTCCCATCGCTCCCAAGTATCTCTAAACTATGCAATGACAATCTGCTCACGGTGCCGGCACCCGGCAATGACCTTATGCTTCAAACACTACCACTTTTCACCCCGGGGACGAACCGAAAGATGTCCCTTGCGTTGAAGTCAACTTTTGGACAATTTGAAGAAGAACGCCAAAAGTTGAACATTCCTCAAAATCCTTTGGCTTGGTCCGAATACCACGTTCAGCAATGGCTTGCTTGGGTGTGTCAAGAGTTCAAAGTCACAAACATTAGAATAGAAAACTTCAGGAAATCTGGTAGAGAACTTTTAGAACTCGGGGAAGAGAAATTCTTGGAGATCGCCCCTCCTTTCACAGGTGACGTCCTTTGGGAACATCTAGACTTTCTTGTCAAAGAAAATACAAACGCTGAAACTGAAGTTTTGGATCAAGTATTCGGGAATGATTTCGCAATGTTAGACACTTGCAACGAACACATCCAGTTAGACGAAGGCAATCATATTAGTAACTCTTACCAACTCCTTAATAATATGGACATGGACGCCGATATTTTCCTGACACCGGTAGAACAGGCGAGCCTCAATAACTCCGATCCACCCTCCTACTCTGAATATAACTTTACAATGGGCGCCCTCCTCCCACCAATCAACCAGTCGATCCCCCAGAAGCAATACCGACCTCTATTGAGAAAATCTGGATCTATGAGTGGTGGTTGCCTCATTGAAAACGACCCCAATGACCAAACCGTCCCGTCCATTAAATCAGAACAATGGGACGCTTTGTCCAGTAGTTATGGGTCTCCAGTGAAGACAGAAGTGCAATGGTCCGAGATAAACAAGCCTGAGATTCCGGGATACACCCAGAATGGACCTATTCAATTGTGGCAATTTCTCCTAGAAATGCTCATGGACAAAAACAGTCAGCACGTAATATGCTGGACTGGGGACGATTGGGAATTCAAGGTGCTCGATACTGAAGAACTTGCTAAGCGTTGGGGTCAACGCAAGAACAAACCTAAAATGACTTATGAGAAACTCAGTAGGGGTATTAGATACTATTATGATAAAAAGTTAATCAGGAAAACTTCTGGTAAAAGGTACACGTACAAATTTGTGTGTGATATGTCTAGCATGTTGAAACACACGCCTACATCTTTGTTTCAAGCATGTGGGGTCACTCCTCGATATGATGACGACACCTATAATTGAACATAATCCACTCGTTGTAGACAATCGTCTTCAATTTGAATGTGTTTTTGAAGGTATACTTCTTGTTTGAGAGATACCAGAAAGTTAGGGCATTCCCACACAAAAGTTACTACTTGTTTTCAACAACATGTGCGCCCTTAACACAATATTGACAAGCCAAGCAAAAGAATGTATTGAAAGTACTTTTATCCATTGTTGTACAGTCTGAGAGAAAGTTTGTTCAACTTATCGTATGTTCTAGAAAACTTTTATCTCAATGTCAACGAGGTCACTGAATATGTTTTTAAGGCTTGTTTTTATGGTTTGTGTCAACGCTAACTATTCACAGGTGACGTATAGGTCGACTTGTACGTGATGTGTAATATTCAAATCTCAACTGCTCACCCTGAACAAATATACGTCAGCTTTTGAGTTGATCAAAACACTTAAAATATCTGAGTGAGAAATACAAAACATGTGTGTACGTTTTGTCTCATACACTGCCAGTATTAGATCATATTTCTATTGTTTCAAGTTGATCTTAGCCCTTTTGCTATTTTGCTTGAAAATCAAAATTTTGTAAACGAAAATACTTATATTGAACTATGCAATGTCGAATGATTTAAGTAATTCAATCATGTATATATTTTGTAAATACCATGTCATATATGTTTTCTGTATTTTTATACATTTTGTATAATGTAATTACGAAATATGAAATAAAAGAAAATCAAAATCGAATATAAACAGATAAATATAAAAATACGTTGTCCGTTCAGTATTCACTAACGACTCGTTAACAGCTCAATAAACCAACTTGTATCTAAAATGCACAAAAAATAACTCTGTAAAAATCACTTGAAATATCTTGAAACAGGACACCAACGGTGTTAAGAACCCAAACCACAGGAGGATTGGCTCCCTGGGACGCAACTCAATATTTTCCAGCAATGAAAATGTCAGAATGTCGTTTTCTGTCTGATATTAAGCTGGTTATAAATTCATAGTCTCAAACCCAAAAGATCCGAGCTAATATCTTGATCCCTTCTTGCGTGTCTTGAATTTTTTGTTATGTAATTGTAATAAGACCAAAACTCGGATTTATTGTTGGAAAATATCAATATTGCTTTCGGGGAGCCCCTGACCTCAGGATGGCCCACTGCAGTCCATTTCGATGTTCTATTTTCGTCAATAAAACCTGAAAAATAAGGAATCAAAAGATCGACCCTGATTAGGCCTGATATATGGAAAATATATTCACGCGAATAAAATTTTGTATATTTCAGATTAATTAGTTTTATGTGCAATATATGGGGTTTATTTTAATGTGGTTATACCCACGTTAATTTTTTCGAAAATAAAAAGGCAGAAAGGCATCAAAATATAAAAGACAGTGCATTTGATTAGCCAAACCACAATCAATCCAGGATATACAAATGTCATTTGTGTATAATATGAATAATGGTCATTTGATCCCTTATCTCTTAGATTTTACTGACGAAAATAATAATTGACCATAATTCCCAGTTTCACGTTGTTGTTGGAGATATTTTCTAGTTGGATATCAAATTGAGCCCATATTTCAGAATCGATGGTATCTCATTAACGGTCTGGTTTCATGGGTTTTGCTAAGCAACAGGAATAGTGATACACATTGTAAAATCATTTTCTTTGGGTATGAAAGAGTAGCCCATGGGAGTTATTTTGAAAGTTCAAAAGTTATATAAAAAACCGTAATAATAATTCATCAATAATTAAAACTGACCTTTACATGATAGATGCATGTTTAAAGAAGTAAGTCTACACTAGGTAACTAACCAAAAACAAAACGCAACTGAGTATAAAGTGACAACTATAGGCCTGGGGGCAAAATCATAAAAAAACATGTTAGTCCTGTATTTCATCACAACTTTTATCCAATAGAAACCACGGTTAACAATAATATTACGTACTCATCCGGGTTCTAGTATGGAAACAATCATAATATGAGTTTCATTTTGCAATTCTTAGAAAATAGTATGTCATCCCAGAGTTTCTATTATGTGATTGATAAGGACGGCAGGATGTAATGGTGTGCACACAATAACTTACTACAAGTTCTGACCCCCCCCCCCTCCTTATCTCCTTCGAATACAATGTTTGGCCGGCTAGGTGCTAGATGCGACATTCAAAACGATTTACTCTTGAAAAGAAAGGTAGAGGCTCTACATGTGCTGATTGAAATCGTTGACTTGCGTCTACATGTGCTGATTGAAATCGTTGACTTGCGTCTCATGAACTTTGGGGGATAATGAACTTTTTTCAGACTAAAATGTATGAATGCCTTTTCATCTTAAAGTACCAAGTTTCTTTTGTAATTTTCTACGTTCTGTGTATTCATCCAGTCTCGAGAATTGGGTCAAAAATTGAAAAGAAAATATTGTTTATTGCTTGGTTATGAAAGTTGTTCTATCCAAAATACTAACTTATATAAGAAACGGTTAGAAATAAAGTCAAGCGTTAAAACTGCTAGCGCTGGCCCGTGCTGGGAGTAAGGGGCAAAATCAGGAATTGTGAAATATGAAAAATCTCAAGTGGACTGGGACCTATCGTCTACAAAATACAGTTCTCTTCTCTAGCTGTTATATTTCATGTATACATCATTGACATCTTTTAAGTAGCACACTCAACATTCGGCATGAATGACTCGAAATATGAGAATAAGAATATTACCCTTCTCAAGAGTTTGATTTCCATCTTATCTTTCAATAAATGAAAAAATATCCATTTATATAGCTTTACCAAGATATACAGCTCACCCCCACCCCCCCCCCCCCCCATTGCAGTCAGTGCGGATCAAGTAGCTGGTATATTTCATATTCATATTAAAACTCACATGAAAGCTACAAAAGCTTGTATTGATAGATACACATAATTCAAACATGCCATCAGATAGAAGAAAATGTTAAGTCTTCAATAGTTCAGATCTCCTGAAATCTCATTAAAACGAGACTTTAGCGAGATTTCAAAGCTATATGGAAAAGGACAATTGAGTCAGATCATTGTACAGATCTTACATTGTATTTAACAGATCATCACATTCCAGATCAGGAGTAACCATGGTCATCTCTTGGTGCATGGACTGTTATGGCACAATTCTTACCCTACACAAAAAGGGTTGTGTTGTAATCGACAAGTTACTTTCTGAATTGACATTCTTCCAAGCACATGGATTAAACGAACTTGAGTAAGAAATGTGCTCCTGTTCAACCAGATCATAGCATTGTAATTAGAATGATGCAAGGAGTATCAGAAGTATAACAGACAATGAATCTAACATACAGAGCTAGTTTATTTCAGCAAATTTCTAAGTCACACATAGCAAAAATATCAAAATGAACTTAGTTTAACCAAGGATGCAATACTGCTCCTAGGCACCCTTGGTTTACATATACAGCATATTCCATAGAGGATATTAAAAATAAAGAGAAAATATATGATGTTTAATTATGTATTTCCATCCCCATGTTAAAATATAACTGGAAATCCATTTTAGTTTTATACACCGAATCCAATATTTTGTGAAAACATATTTCATGAAATGCACTAATGTCCTAGTTTAATCTAGCACCTCTTCAGAAATGTCAAAGTTCTAAAAATGTCAATAATAATATCACTGAACAACATAATCAAAATACTCATGTTTTTTTACTCAAAATGAAATCCAAAAGAAGTTAGATAATAGGTTCTACCAAATATCCTAACTATAGTTGGAACTTGGAATATCTAAGCTCTGAACCAAAACATGGTCATCACAGTTGATTTGCTGAAGATTTCGAAAGGTACATTTTATAGAAGAAATACAAATAAGAAAAGAAAATGAAGCCAACAATTGAGAAATGTTGGATAAAGAGAGAATATTTGAATATTGCATCCTTAATTTATACAGGACAAAACAGTCCTTGTAATTTACAACTTCATTATTTAATAAATTGTACTATCTTTACATCATGTATATAATATTATTACATCTTGTATATATGAATTGTGAATTATCAAAGTACATGTAACGCTATGGCCTTAAATGTATGATATATAATATATAAGAATAATTGATATTACATAGTGTATTTACAGGATCCACTAGACTGTACACTGTCTGTCTGTATGTATATATATATATAGCTAATAATAAAGCATGTACAGTAGTTCTAGGTTGATCTGTACAGTTATAATATTGCAAGTAATCTACAGAATTTGTCTCCCTTGTTACAATATATTGCCAAGCCCCATTTCATGATAGCTTCTATTAACAGAATCCTGGCTCATCTTTTTTGTGGATTAGTCATTATCTACATCATGAAGCTAGTTAATATTTACAAGTTATCAATTTGACAAGCCAGATTCGCCCAGTTTTATATTTTTGTGAACTGGGCAAAAATGATAAATTAATCTTTTACAGTTCTTCTATCAATATTGATACATTCCCTTTTGGTGCATTCCCCTTTGACACATTCCCCTTAGATGCATTCCCCTTTGTTGCATCTTGTCATTATGATGTGTCTGATTGCAATTTGAAGAGCACTTCAACATAATAACAAAGTGCATCTGGTCACTATCATAGTGTATTTAAATAATGCCATAGTGTAACTCTACAAAATCTCTATGCTTGGACTGTTTTAATATATTTTTGTGAGTGTGATGCTTGTTGTGCCAATGTTTCAGCTAAAGAGGCCAAGACCTTACTATCAACATATTTGGTCAAATCACCAAGTCTGCTATGAACTACATTGATTTGAGCCTATCACCTGAACAAGTGTCTGCTTTTGCTTCAATATAATTCCCATGTTCAAAAATCCTAAACATAGTAAGTTAATTTTTAAGTGAGGATTCTTCATTTTGTTCCAAATGGCCAGCTGTTTTAATTTTCATCGTTTTCTGCGTGTTGAATTCGCAACAGTGGTAGCAACAACAGGTAGTGTGATCTCCACATCTGCAAGATAAAACATGAAGTCTAAGTAAATGTTACTGAAAATCATCAGCTATAAAACACAACAAATACATTAATGGAATTTTTCACATGCAATCTAAATGTTTCATTATCATTTACTAGGAGGCTCTATTGGTTTCTGCATGATTGTCGAAAGGTCAAGAGTTTTAAGAAATTTGAACGATTTTTTCCACCTTTGTTTGAATTGTTTCACCTGTGCTATCAATATAAATCTAGGGCCTTCATAGAATCCTCCTATTCAACCTTTACTTTATTCAAATCAACAGATCTCTTTTATTGAAATTGTTGAAATTTTAATCCTTGTCATACCTTTAGTTTTATTACAAGACCGGGTTGATCTACGTGTAACTCTGTCCGACTCCAGGGACTCTTTAACAGGAGAGTTTGCATTCCATGTTTTGTTCAAAACTTTCTCTTTTGTGTCTTTGGTGCCACCTGGAACAATATGTGATAATATTATAGCTCTATAAAAACAAAAAATCTCCAAAAAAGAACAGTTCTGGTACAGGATAAGTGTTCACTTTGTGGGGTTCTCATAATGTGAGAGCTGAAGACATGGCTAAACAGAAACTGAACTAAAAATGACGATGCTCTTAATTTACTCCAAGAAACAGTGTGGCAATTATCCAATACTTAACCAGAACAACGGCAACGCCAAAGCGTAGCGAATCCCATCGAACAGCCATGGATGGCATTTTTACAAACAAAGTATATAACAAAAATGGCAGCCATTTTCAAATGGCCGCCTTCTACCAAAAGTGTCATAGGACAGTGTGTCATGCTTATAGTATTCACATACCAAATATGAACAAAATCGCTCCACTACTTTTCGAGTTATAGTAAAATATGTTAAAATGGCGGCCATTTTGAAAAATGGCCGCCTTCTACCAAAAGTGTCATTAGACAGTGAGCCATGCTTATAGTATTCACATACCAAATATGAACAAAATCGCTCCACTACTTTTCGAGTTATAGTAAAATACGTTAAAATGGTAGCAATTTTTCAAAATGGTGGCCATTTTTCAAAATGGCCGCCTTCTACCAAAAGTGTCTTTAGACAGTGTGCAATGTTTATAGTATTCACATACCAAATATGAACAAAATCGCTCCACTACTTTTCGAGTTACAGCAAAAATCGTAAAATAACGAGAAAAGGCCGCCATTTTCAAGATGGCTGCCATGTGCTTCTTTAATATCTACATTTCTAGCTTTATTAATGTCCTATATAATTTTTTTTACATCTAAAACATACTGCTATTACAGTTTTACATATTGCACCTAAATTACTGTAAATTCGGCACTAAAATGGCCGCCATTTTGAAATGAGCGGCCATTTTGAAAATCCGCTGTCGAGCAGAACTTCTACCCCCATAGGGTATATGTGTACAAAATATGAACAAAATCGGGCCAACGGTATTTGAGTTATTGCCCGGACGGACAGACGGACGGACGGACGAACGGACGGAGGCGTTCCCTATATCCCTCCGAACTTTGTTCGATGGGATAACTACTGCAATATAATTGAGATTGAAATAGAAGAGTTCACTTACTATCTATTATCTTCTGTCCTTTCACGATTATCTTCATGTTGTTGTCTTTTTTATCTTCCGTTATTTGGCACTGTGGTTTATTAGTCCTACTCCTGGTTTCATGTATTATATCCCCTTCCGTGATATCCTCATCTTTAGTACCATTCTTATTCTTAGCTACTACAGGTTTGCTTTTATTACGCGGCGAGGCTCTATCAGGGGCAGGGACATGAGGGATGATCTCGTCTAGTTTGCTGCCTGTTTGCCGGTTACTCCTAAGACCAACTTTGCCCTTTTTGTCATTTATCTCACTCAGTGGTACATTGTCCTCACATTCTTTGGTCTCACTCTCTGACTTTGTTTTCTTATTTAGAGTGGTTGCGTTGGCAGTATTAACTGGAGTGTCTGCAACAGGAAGTTTGCGCTTGGCACCACGTAACGTTGGAATATTTCTCGGAGACTCGGATCTCAATTCATCTTTAGGAGATATTGAGTCAACAGTCGTGTCTGATGAAGTACTTCGTCTATTTCCATTTTTTGGTGTGCGCAGTGAATAGTTCAATGTTGGTGAATCAGGTCTTTCTTTTGATTTGTTCCGCAAGCTTTTCTCTGAGGAACATTCACTGACATTTCTTGTACGTGGTTTTGTAATTTTAGGTGATTCTTCATCATTTTTCAAACTGGCAGTAGATACATTGGAGTCGCGAGATCCTCTGCTAGATCGTCGTGTGATCCGCCCAGCCCTGGGGGTAGTTTCTTTGTCCTCCTGAGAATGGGAGTCGGGTAGGATGGGAGTGGGGGCCTCAGCGCTCTTCTGCTTTAGCACCTTCACTTTTGGACTAGCCGGGCGCTCATTCTGTTCAACTTTTACATCATTACTATGCTGTCTAGTGACACGTGTAGCAATACTGTCTGCATCAACTTTATCATCTGCCATTGTGTCCACTGCTTCACTGCTTGAAGTCCGAGCAACCTTGGCAGGAATAACTGGATCATTTTCTTCCAGGTTCTTTATGTCAATTGGTCGTTTAAGAGGAGGACTGCTGACTGATGACTGCTGACTGATAATTATATTAGGCTCAGGGTTTTCAGAACTGGTAGCTGTGATGGTCTCTGGCTCAATGGGTTCTTTGGGTAGAGGATCCTGAACAGCATTATCAGCAGAATGGTCCATATCAGGTTTATTATCTTTCATCTCCTTAGTAGGTGAGCTCACAAAAATGTGGATCTTGGCAGGGCCTTGTTTAGGAGACTCTAACTGTTTGATCTTGATCACATCACCTCCTGGTTTAGACTCCTGTTTTACTACAGAGATCTGGATCTTTTGTTTAGCTGCAATTTGATCATTTGTTTTTATAATCATGGATGGCTTTTCTTGGGGTGGCGGATCTAGTTTGGTCACTATAATAGTTTTTGATTCTGATGGTTCCTTTAGTTTATTTACAGTTCTGCTTTTAGACACATCAATAGTGTTTAGGCTAGACGTAAGTCCCTTTTGTTTTGAGATTTGAGCAATTGGTGATGAACACTTCACCTCAGATGTAGATAGAGCATTCATTTCAGGGAAATTCCCTAGGTTATCCGATGACACTTGCATGACAGGAGAATCAACTGTTTTTGCACTCAGCTTTGTTAGGCTGATAGAACTTGGCAATGATATTGGTCCATTCGAACTGACAGGGGTTTTAGATATGATTGTATATGGAACAGAGGAGACCAAAATTTTAGGATGGGGCTTCTGGGAGATGGGGCTCTTTGCTGGGATTGTGCTCTGTATGCGAATGACTTTGTTCAGTGATGGATTGTTTATTGATTGCACCACTTTATATGAGGACATAGGTAACTTCTTATCATTGATTGGCTCCAGAGTTGTTACTTTAGTCTGCTCCCCCTCCACTATTTGAGAATCACTTGTATTTTTTGATAAATTAATATTTTGGTCCACATTGTCTTTTAAATTTTCCTGCTTGCTTTTCACCTCAGGGGACACTCTGTCTTGTGTTAAAACTGGGGGTTGGGGTCCTGTGTCAGATTCTTTAAATGGTGGCATTACATCTTGTGTATTATGTGGAGGTTCAATGCCAGGTGCTAATTGCGAGGGCGCAACATCCTGTGTATTATGAGGTGACAGACTATTAGCTGTTATATGTGCTTTATTGTTAACTATGACTTCCTCTGCCAAGGTCCTGCTTGGTGTAGGGGTATCACTGGTAGATGTGGGATGATTTTTGTCGGGCTTCATCATGCTGGTGGAGTTAGTTCCAACATCATTCATCTGATGATGACACTCGTTTGAAGCCAAAGAAGTCATCAGACATGCCTTGTTTTCTTCTTTCACGATCTTAACACCATCTGGTTCAAATGAGATCCTAGCAATGGCATTATGCGTACTAGTAAGCTGACTGGGGCCTGTATCTGGCAACAGGTTCTCGGACATGCCACCATCAACAGAGAGGAGTGGCTTTACTAGCTTCTGAACAGAATCAGTCAGGTGAGAGGCATACTGTGGGGCAGTGATTGAATGTAAAGTTGAGTTACTAGGAGTACGCATTGACTTCTGCATGAAGTTAGTTAAATGGTGGGCATTTGGTGGGAAATCATCCTTCAAGCCATCCACCTGTACTACACTCTGATTAGACTTCTTGGTTTTATTTTTAGGCAAGGCAGAAACTTTAGGGGTGCTATGGTGCCCACTGGCAACAATTTGGACAGATGCTGACTTGTGTCCACTGGTTGCAACTTGGCTTGGGCTAGCAGCTCTAATTTGCTCTGATGTTGAATTATACATGCTCTCTATGGTCATATTCATTAAGGCATCAGATTTGGCAGTTTTATTAGCAGCAGCTGCAAGAATGTCAGCTATAGTGTAGGACCTGCCTTTGTTGTGAGGCTTCATATTTTGTGAGTTAGGTAATGGGAGATGGTCTGTGATGTGTTCTGCACGAGATCCACCAGAATTCCTCTTCTTGCGTTCTTTCTGATTATCTTTTTGTTGTTGATCTCTCAAAAGGTCTTTCTCCATTACAGGACTTATAGTGCGCACTTCATCAAACTTATTACGTATTTCTTCATCACGTTCGATCATCGGTTTCAGAATTGAGATTGGTCTGGATTTGGTGTGGAGATGTGCGGAATCACTTGGAGCTGATGCTGCAAGGGTCTGAGAGGAGGTAATGACAGCCATTTGCTGTTCATGGACATTCTGCTCCCGGGTGGTGACAGATCTGGATGACAAACTGCTCTCCTGGGTTGACACACTTGACCGAGGATCAGACACCCACGTTGGTTGTGTAGTGGTTGTTACACAGGTGGTCACGCTACTAGTTACATTCACTGTGGTCACAGATGGCTGAACCTGGCTTGGTAATCCAGCTGTAGTATACTCGGATGTTGCAGAATGAGTTCCCGAGGTGATTCCCAGTGTATAACCTGCATTTGACACAGAGCTACTGGTGCTAACAGATGAAACGCTACTGGTTACAGGTGGGCATATATTGGTTGTGGGAGGGTAGCTACTGGTTACGGGTTGGTGGTCAGTTGCTGAGGTGACAGTTGTGTGTTTGCCCGCACTACTGCTATTCATATGTCCAGAATGCCCACTAGGGTTTATATGGTGCCGTGCATACTGAGTTGGAATGCTGGTAGATGTCAATGTTCGTGATTTGTCTCTATTAGGTGTATTGTTAGGTTTCCTGGCCATATATTGGGCCGTAGCTTGCTCTAAAGTTTGAGCATTATTATGTCCCCTTAGCTCCAAGTTTGGAGAAGTCCCACTTCTACTGTGTGTGTTTAACTCTAAGCTTGGTGAGCCAATATTTCCACGCACTTCCAATCCTTGTGTGGTGGTAGGATCTTGTTCTACGCCTGGTGGAGAGGCAGTGTTGCTTTGTGTGCGTAGCTGGGTGAGTAAAGCAGCTGGACTGGATTTTGCAAGAGGAGATGGGTCTTGACCTGAAAGAAAACATCAAAATACAATCAATAGTCAATCAGTTCATTGAATACAAAAGATGTCCACTGGAGAGAGTTCAAAATACAATAAATGTCTTAACAGATATAGTTCATAATACAATAGATGTCTTTCAAACAAAATTCAAAATACAATTTTAAAGTATACCAAATATAGTTCAATGATGTCTATTACACAGTCAAAATACAATAGATATCTATCATACACAGTTCAAAAGGCAATCAAACAAACTAAAATACAATGCAATGTTTTTCCAGGTTCTCATAACTAGCAACAGGTCATTTTCTTGTTAATTTTACCAAAATCAAAAATTTATCCTATATGCAGGGGTTGTGCCTCAGTCTCAGTAGTTTGACTTTTCAATTCAAACAAGACACAGAGTGAGCAGAATCGCACCCTTGAATAGAATAGACAGTTTTCAGTTTTCATAGAATATTTTGATTTTTTCAGTTTTTAGTTTTTAGGAAGGAAAATCCAAAATGGCCACCCTAACATTTACCCAGATTGCCCAAAAACGAATCAGTTCTAAATCTTCATATGTAGAAACATTCCTAAAATTTCAAATGAATCCATGAAATGGTTTGGCTGGAAACCTGTAGACAAGCCTCAACAAACAACATTTTAGGATGGAAAACCCAAAGTGGCCACCTTAATTTTTTACCAGAATGCCCAAAAACTAATCAGTTAAAAACTACTCAAACTGTTTGGCTGGAAACCTGTAGACAAGTCTTGACTGACAGAATTTTGGGACGGAAAATCCAAAATGGCCATCTTAACATTTACCCAGAATACCCCAAAACTAATCAGTTCTAAACTATTGTAAGTAGGTACATCCCTGAAAATTTCAGATGAATTCCTCTCGGTTTGTTTGGAAACCTGTAGATGACAAGATTTATCAGGATCCTGCCCAGCCAATCACCCACCTGGCAAACTGATCACAGTATAGCACCCAAGGGTGCGATAAAAAGAATTTCTGAGAACATGAATTGAATCTACCAAACTAATGTTTACTATATGAGATTCATACTCCAGGCATGTTACTTAAAACAATGTGAATGAATAATGTATGACTTCCCGATAAAGCTCTCTATAGATGGAACATATGCACTGGCATATTTACTACATCTTTCATTTACATGAAATCTGAATCAACATTTAGCTAAGATAAACACAGACCTTGTCATTTCCATAATGCGAGATATTTTCAAATGTATAATATGGAAATGTATGAAATGTTCAAATGTCCCTCAAGTATTGTGAAAAACAAGGTAAAACTTAATCACTGGTACCCACCTAGTTACGTTGACGTTACGTCAGCGTAACAAGATGGAAGAACTTCCGGGCTTCGTTTTCAGTAAGATATTTTTATTTCTCGATTCTACACCACTTATGAGTCAAGTTGTGGACAATAATTTGGCTCAAAGTTAAGGAAGATAGTCTAGTTTGAGAATATGCAGGCGGTTCTATGTTTGGTATATTAACGAAGACGCAATTCACATATTTAGTCCCTTGCTTTTGTTACATTGACGATCATGAATATTGTCACATTGGCAATATTTATGAAGATCGTCAATGTAAAATGTAAAAAAGGCAAGGGACTAAATATGTGAATTGCGTCTTCGTTAATATACCAAACATAGAACGGCCTGCATATTCTCAAACTAGACTATCTTCCCTAACTTTGAGCCAAATTATTGTCCACAACTTGACTTATAAGTGGTGTAGAATCGAGAAATAAAAATATCTTAACGAAAACGAAGCCTGGAAGTTCTTCCATCTTGTTACACTGACGTATCGTCAGCGTAACTAGGTGATTACCAGTGTTAATATTACATTCCGTACTATTCAGTATTCTTGTAAGTTTACTAGCTAACAAAAACATTTTTTGTCAATTATTGGAAATAAAGTAAGAGAGATCATTCTTCTATATTTCAAAATACTGTTTTGTTGATGAGATGTGATACATGAGAGACTCATGTCATGACAGACACACAGATCAAAGTAGAAATGGCATTGTATTTAATAAATAATAAATACGAGGCTTGTTTTTGTAGTTATATTGAACAATCTATAGACTTTGATCAAAATAGAACCTTTGTCTTACCCATGATGTGTGATGTCTTAGTTGGTTGTCCTAGAATAGCCTCAGGGAAGGAGTTGCGCCTGCTGACAGGTACCTGGCCTATGTTGAAAGGACTTCCTCTGCTGCTGTGGAGCACAACTGGGCTGCTTCTATTGTTACCTGTAGATCCCTGGGATTGGCCGGGGATATGAACTCCATAGCTAAGCTGACTGGGGCTATTGCTTACCCCTGGATACCCTGGATGTTGTAAACTAGTACTGACCCCTGGATGTTGTAAACTAGTACTGACCCCTGGCTGTAGAGGGCTTGTGTGATTCTCATATACATGTCCATACACCCCTGGAATCAGAGGACTGTTTCTATTGGTACAACCTGGACTGTTCCGACTATTTCTTTCATTCTCATTACAACCAATTATTGGACTATTCCTATTTACATGAATTTTACCTTTCTGATAGTCTGAATCACAATTCAAAATTGTTTTTGTTCTTTCTGGATGATCCTGAGGTACATGCCATGTAGGTCCATTCAACATTGGAAGTGATTTCTCAACTTCAGTTTTAGTGTTTTGTTTCTCCATGAAATCATAATGTTCAGTTTTAGGTTCTTGAGAAAGTAAACCTTTAGAGAACAATTTCCCATGGCCTAACACTTCCTCCATTTTATTCAAACTCTCCTTTAAAAGTCCAGGAGGGGGTATCTTATCAGTAAGTTTATTTGAAGTAAGCCTTTTACTTAGATCAGGGGTATTTTGATCCAATGCATATGCCACAGTTATTGAGGTGGCTGGCTTACCAGATTGAACTACAGTTTGTTTAACACTTCTACCCTCTTCATCCTGATGTAGGGTAGAACTGGTTTCATCGAAGGGGTAATTGCCAAGGGATGTATGTGCGCCCTGAGTGCCATCACTAACTGATTTCAAAGCATCTTCTGGAGGTGAATTATGAGATGATTCTGATGTCATTGACACTCCAGAGTCAACTGATGGATTTGACATCCCCAAGCCATTGTCTGATAACTGTAAATGTCTGACAGTTGGGTCAACTAAAGGGCCGTTAGTGGAGGGTGGTGACGCTGTGACTGAACTAGGCACAACACAAACTCTGGAGGGTGACCCCATACTATTAACACTTGATGTTGCAATGTCACTTTCATCATTTTTTGTTTCACTTGTTACATACTCCTTGCTATTTTTCCGCACCAGCTTAAGTTTCAGTTTCGGTATTTCTTGCCTTGGCATTGGAGGGCTAAGCTGTTCCTCTATTTTTGGCTTGGTAGGTTCCTCTGACCGTGGAGGTTTGGGATGGGTAATTGGAACGGCCATTTGATTTTGAGGTGTTGTATTTGCTATAGGTGGTCGAGGAGCTGCTATTGTATCTGTAACACTAGCAGGCAAACTGTTTGTTGAGGTAACCTGGTTTTGGACATTAGATGTAGCATGGAGTCTATATTGGGGTATGCTGGTTGGGATGCCTCTAGCACTTGGAGGAGACCCTTTATCATGTGCATGTTTCTCTGGGCTTATCAATTCACCTAATTGTTCTACTTTTTCTCTTGGTTCTAACTGCCCTGTGTAAGGGTTTATAATACAATCCTGACGTCCCTCTAAAGTTGATCTCTCAGTCGTATAGGGATTCGGAACAATATCAATGCGGATACCATCATCGTTGGAAACTGGTTTGGGTTTTGGTTTCCTTGGCTTTCGTTTCCGCTTAGGTGGCTGTTGTGGTACATCCAGTCCATGAGGTGGAGGCATCCTGTTAACAGGGAAATTGTTAATATGCATGTGAGGGGGATGAGGGGGATTTCCCTGGTGTGAAACCACATGACCTCCAGATAGGTCTGTCTGTAACAGGTTAACCAAAAGGGGACTGGAATTTGTTATACTGCCAGTACTGTCCATACCTGGCATAGGTTTGCCCTGTGAGTGAGCCACAACAGGGCGTTGATGTCCATTACCATGAGGGTAGGGATGAGGGAAGTGGATACGTCCACCAGGGGAGGGTGGTCCTGTACTAGGCGATCCGGGGAGTTTAGGGCTCACTGGACTTGATTGTTGGCTGCGACTGGACCCGGGTGAGGAGAAATGCTGTGGCGTGGATGATGGTGAAGGGTAATTGGTTGGACTGCGTCCTGGTGGCAGTAACATACCACCTACAGCATGGCTTGGACTCCTACCAGGTGACGTAAAGCTAGTCACACTAGAACTCACAGGCCTGAATGGTATAGGATCAGTCGTAGTTGCAATTGTATTTGGTGATTTAAATACCTCCCCAGTAGTTGGGCCTGCCTGACTCACAGTAAACAGAGAGTCAAATAAACTTGTTGCTGGTCCACCTTGGCTCAGATACTGAGCGATGTTCCTACGTGTTGTATCACTTGGCCCAGGCACACTGGGACCTTCCTCAGAACTTGACATATCGAACACAGAGCCTGGTGCTTTAGTAGCCTTACTAGGCCCAGTTCTAAAAACCAACTCAGTTGTCTCATTGTTTTTACCAGCAATTGTTAAACTAATGGCACGATCTCCTTCTATTTGCACAGCCATAATCCCTAGTTCTCGCAACGTCCGATCTCCTTGCTCCGCAAGCTGCTTCAGTCGCAATGCTGCCTCTTTTGGTATGTTAAACGTTACACGGACACTATTCCAGGGTTCCACTTTCTTGATGATCAGTCTTCTTTCTTTATCTGGAAGAACAGAACAGTAATTGTAAGTTGCTTTATAAAAATTACTGGAAGGTTTTCTAGATGAATAATACTTTTGAATGCAGATTCTGTCTAGAGGGGAAAAGATTATATGCTAGAAAAAAAGTATACCAGTATCATGGACAATTTTTTTTGCTGGAGATTATCATTATTTTTTGTTATGATTTCATTATTTTCCAAGTGAATATATCCAATTTCTCATTTTCACACAACAAAACTATTTGTTAAATTTTAGAAGACACTTTCTTTGCTCTATACATATATGAGTATCAGTCTTATCTATTTTTTCTATTTGCAATTACGCACATGCGTTAGCACATCTGATAGTCTATAACACAGTGTGTATAACACAATCCCAACTCAAACTTTTACTTGTAACATCTATCACTCCTTTGTGTATAATAATTAATCAAAGTACACATTGTAATAAGGTTAATTCCAACCATCCCTGTACAACAAATGCACCAGGAAATGCCTTTGATACCAGCTATATCAATGTTGGCCTACCCTGAATCAGCAGAATGTAGACCCTACCCTCTGATTGGAATTTGTTGTTTTACAGTTAGGATCAAATCAGTCAGCTGACTATCTTTGGCTTGAGGAGTGGAGATATTTATTAATGATGTGAAAAATGTGCAGTGACACAAAATTATCAGATTACTTTTGCAAGGTGTAATCATATCCTTATAGGCTCTTAGTACGTAAAAATATATAGTCTGGATCTCAACAAATGTTCATATTGAAACTGAAATAAGAGCAAAATTCAAATTTAAAACAAAGCATTAACATGACAAAATGTCACCACCTAGTTGCTCACAATACTATAAGTTCAATTTTAAGTCAGATTTGAATTTCTGAGAAGATGATTTTGGAAAAATAAATTGGTCAATTTGAAGCAAGTTGAAAAAAGACTTTTTTCATCCTGAGGTCGTTGAAGGTGAAATCTCATATCTAAAGTTGTACTTGAACTTCTGAGAATTTGTAGATGATTTTGAAAAAAATTGGTCAATTTGAAGCAAGTTGAAAAAAGATCTTTTGACCTTTTTTGACATTGAGAAGGTAATAGAAGGTCAAATCTTAAATCTACAGTCAGATTTGAGCTTCTGAAAACTTGAAGATGATTTTGAAAAAAAGTAAAGCCAGTCTAAACAGTATTTGTTAAGTTATTGGAAGTTGTAAGAATTTGTTACAGATGCCAACCGCAGATCACCAACCGCCAATTGCCAACCACAACCCGACATCACAAAAAATTGAGACCATAAGAATTTGTCACCAATTTTTGGTGGAGACATATTTATAAATATTATTTCATATAACAGGTGTTTTGATGTGGTGTTCACGAGTTCACTAGAGTCTGAGGTATTCACTAAGACGGGCTTTACTATACATTCAAAACAAATCAATGCAATTATCTAAGGCATCTTGAAAATTCTATGTTTATGTTTATGTTTATTTCCTTTTTTAAATACATACAAATATACAATACATGAGTGGGTGACACTTTAAAATCGTTCATATCTAGAAACAACCCTATAAGATTGTAATTAATTTCACTGGTAGATATGGTAGTGGTATTACATTCTCAAGGACAAGGACTCAAGGACAATAACATCAATTTGGTTATTTCTATTTGAAGTTATCAAACAAAATTCTGAAAGTTTTATATTGCAACCTCTATTTTATTTTTCAGGAATTGCCATATTGGCTAATCTAAGGTATGATGGTTAAATTGGATTAACCTGAATTACATTAGATTCCCATCAAAATAATTGGAGATTTGAGAATCAACATATACAGTACATGCATTGAAGAATGAAAAACCTTGGTGCAAGTCATTTAATTACTTTGCAGTGACATATCAATCTTAACAGTCTACTACTATATGTACTATCAACCAACTGACAGAAAAAAATTTTCTGTAAACTATAAAAAGTCCTCCTTAGTAAGCAGCAGAGTAAGTTAGCAGAGAACTCCTTCCAACATTTTCTAACAATGCTTTAACACACAGGATGTTGCATTGTTTGCCCATATTGTAGATGTTCCAGCCCCCAGTAGGATGACATTGGGGGATCAGGATGCATATATCTTGATAGAAGATTGGTCATTCTACTTTTACTTATACTTTTTGTGATGCCAAATTGCTTAAGGCAAATAACTTCAGCCAAGGTTATTATTTGGTATAATATATTTCAAATTATACTTACCAGTCTGAATCAATTGCTGCAATCTATTGCTGAGGGATAACAGTTGACTGTGGAACTCTGGGTCATAGAAGTCTCCTTTGCATGTCAACTGTGCCTCGACGTATTCCTCATCGTGAGGACCCATGATGACCATGCACCTCACACAAACCTGAAATTAAACAAAAGCAATGTAATAATAAATAGCTCATAAATGTCATAGCTTATAGGTGATGAATTTTCAACCAGGGTTTAAGTTCTTTGATTGTTTAAATTACATTGACAGAATTCAAAAAATGATAAAACTTTACAATATATATGTTTCAAAAAAGGTAGGTCAAATGAGGTCAAAAGTAGGCCATATTGAGCTGAGGGGTATCTTTAGTTTCTAGAATTTTTTGCAATGGGGCATTTACGATGAACACTTGATAGCAGACACTAGTGCAAGTAGCTGAAACATGTTGAGCATGTTCTTATTTAAAGAACATGCTAAAAAATGTATTTTCTAATTGTGGTTCAGACTTAAGGCGATTTTGATCTGTTCCCTAAATCACTGGTCTGATAAACAAAATTAAAATAGAAAAATAAGAAAAATGGTAAAATAGAATGGAAATTCTTACCCTCCTACCCTGGGTTTATATATCTTAAATTCATGTGAGATGTTTTGTTATTATACAACAACCTTTTTCTAAAATGTTTGAATATATATGCCGGTCAATGTGCTACCACTCGAGGTCAACATGACATATTTTTAACACTTTCATTCTACTTAATGATAATAAACCAGATTTACAGTAGCCATAAAATTACATATCAATTTTTTTTCATAAATTGCTCCTATGCTATTAATCAAGGGTCAAATAAAGGCTGATGATCCTCAACTCTGCAATATGCAATATATTTTTTTAATATATTCATTGTTGGCATTACGTAATTGGGGGAGCATTGTTAAGATGCAGAGGGGGAGAAACACCAGGGTTCAAAGATGACATACGCTTATAATGTAAATCTGTATTGAGATGACATCGTCGCTGATTGGTCAAAAGTCGACAAACAAATGTCGTCAACAATGGCGGTTTCAAAATTTTCGAAATACGCTTCGAATAATATTATGTTCATTTCTGGCACGTAAACCAATATCATAGCTTCTCATTTCACATCAAGATAAAGAAAGGTGTACGGAATATGCCTATATCAATTAAAACATCCCATCGAAGTGTAGTATTTGATAACTTGCCGATGAAAATTCGAACGAACGAAGGTGGTAGGCAAGAGAGGTAATTATGTCTGTCATCTTTAAACTCTGGGGCTTTCCCTCCTCTTGTTAAGATGGGTGAACATTTAACTAAGTTAAGATAATGAGGATTATCCCGAAGCAGACACCATGTGAATGATATATATATATTAGTCACTAATACGTAATGGTATGATTAGTGGGAGTGATAATTATCAGTGGTGAATTTCACTTAACTATTAACCATTACATAAGTACCAAACTGCATGAATTGTAGCCTATCATCAGAATAACTTTTATCCAAGCTCTTTTTGCAGTTCCATTTTGGAATATGCCATAGATTTCCATAGTGATTTTTAAAAAATCCAATATCTGATTCCATCTCAGCCAAAATCCTGTATCAGAACTATTCCTGGGATTTGGCTTGATACAATTTTTGTCATATACTTCTAAAACTTATTAATACACCCTTGGTATACGGAGCTAACGGAAATGGATCGGTATGGACGCAAAAGCTGAATCTGTTTAGAATAACGCTTATATTTGAATTTAAAACAGTCATAACTTTCTCAATATTGACTTATGCGTGTCAAATTTGAAATCTATGATTCCCCTGAATAATTTGAAGTACCCCAAATTTTTACTGATTTTTTACATATGGAATAAACATATAGATGGTCATGATTGAATATGATTTTTTTCATTGCGATAATATAATATTGCCCCCTCAGAATAAAATTCATATTCTATCCCTCCCATTAAATAACCTCTATATACTCTTTGTTTTTATTTGAAATAAACAATTTACTACTTAGTACTTATAAGTCATGCGGTTTATACACATGCCTATATGGAATAATATATATTTATTAGAGAGGTATATAGAGTGGTTTCGTGTTGCACTAATAACTGGCATATGTCCAAAGTTGCATGCTTTCTACAATCAGGATAATTAATTATCAATGGCAGTAATAATTATCAACTACAATACTATAAAAGAGGGGGATTAACCCTAAAGTTCAAAGATGACGTACGCTTATAATAAAAACCTGTATTGAGATGACATACGTCTCTGATTGGTCCAAATCGATAAACAAAAATGGCGGATTCAAAAAATAACGCTTCAAACAATATCATATTAATTTCTGGTGTTTCACATCAAGATGTAAGGAATATTTTTACATCGATTAAAACATCACTACAATGCAATTTGAATTGATGTGTGAAATGATTAGCCTGAAAATGCTTGGACAAGACTTTCCAGACACAAATTTAGGACAGAAAATCCAAAATGGCCATCTCAATATTTACCCAGAACACCAAAAACCTAATCAGTTGAAGTTTATCATACTAAGAATCATCCCTGAAAATTTGAAATTGATCCCTTAAATGATTTGCCTGAAAAGGCGTAGACAAGGCTAAACATCCCTGAAAATTTGAAATTGATCCCTAAAACGATTTGCCTGAAAAGGCGTAGACAAGACTTACAGACACGATTTTACATAACCGACGCATTTCGACTCTTTAATCACTTGGTCCTCGTTTCATGGAACTTTATCGTCGCTAATTCTGTGCATGTGCTAAGCTCGTGTGCTGATGTATTATATGAAATCCCGATTTCTATCAAATGGGGTCGTGAATCACCACAATATAGCGTTTTCGATATCGTCAATGACAACGGAATCTGAATTTGAAATAATCTACAAAGACAACGGCATATGGTAAGATGTGACAACGGACTATGGTGGATGTGTTGCATTGCAACATAGAAAAATGACAACGGTAAATAGACATTTTACTGTTGTCTTTATATACACCATTGTCAAATATTACCGTTGTCAACTCGATTTTACATCACATTTGACCTACACCTATCGTTGTCATTTATACAGTATCCATTGTCCTGTGTCATATTCCGATCGGTAAAATTAAAGCCTTTATTTCAATTGTAGAACATATTTAACTATATGATCAGTAGAAAAACACTTTGAGTGACTGCAGTACCAACGGAATTTAATCTAGTCGCTCTATCAAACATGCAGTTCATGAAAATCTAATTGAAGCGACGGTAATTTTCGCCATTTGTGACAACGGTATCTGACTTTACCGTTGTCAGGCTATTCCTGAATATGTGTATATATCTAAGAAGGCTGTTTATACATGATATTCAGTATAAGGATAAAATGGTCATCTTAACCAATACCAAAACAAACGTTTCAATCATTTAGAGATTTATATTCCGTAATCGCCATAATAAACCCCTACCCCGCTTCACAAAATTCAAGAAATATTCTGATTTCTGATGAATCAAATGGGTGATAATAGAGTACTCACACAAAACTGCTGTAAACATGACTTATTTTGTAATTTGATACATCCTCCTCATAAATATCTATCATTGGGTGCTTCCCATATCATACTCAACTAATATTATCTCAAAATGGTCCATAATGAATGAAGGAAATGTTCAAATATAAGAATTTTGTTTCGTCATTTATCCAAGAAAGCTTCTGCACAGGTTTCATGCAGATGTAAAGAGGTCATTAGTTTTCATGTTCTTAATATTTCTCAACCTTTACACGACTTTTACATGAAAAATTATGATCTGTCATCAAATTAAAAAGATAAGATATAACTTTAGATCGATATCCAACAGTCTCTCATGGAAATATTGAAGATAATCTGGGGAAAACAATGCTTTCAATTTGAGGGGCTCTGCTGGGGATTTCCTCAATCACTGTCGATATTGTCTAGTTAGATTCGTGCAAGATCCTTGCTTTATCTTAGCGATCTTTACCGTCATCTCTCCAATAACAATTAGGGTAGATCAATTTTTCAACTTTTTCTCAGATCTTAGGGCTATTTAAAGGAAATAACCACTAATATGCCCTAAACTTATAACATTTTTTTAGCTCAATCCGTCAACGTTTAGACACCCCCCCCCCTACCGCATTTTCTGATGCCTATTCGCTATCATGTTAAAAATCATCAGAAAGTCGCAGTTGGTAAGTAGTTGTTTGTGACCCGAACCGTGTCTTCCGACCCAAGATTCGGCTTGGTGTGACACCTTTAATACCTAATACTTTCTTAATCTGTTTTAAGAATTCAATGATGTACAAATCAATATCATATAGTTTTGCATTATACATATTGCATTGATATGAAACAAAAAGTTTGTTTGGATTGAACAATACTCATATATATATATATATTTGTTCTTAATAACACTTGTGCTAGACTTACATCTTTAAGTCGATGGGATACAAACAAATTCCATATTTTTTCTTGAATCACCATTCAAAACATCCTAAATCATAACTTAAAAAAAACCTTTATCTCAACTTTTGGTCATAATAATGTACCAATAAATTATGTTTTATATTAGATAAAATGCTAGATTCTGACTGATCAAAGAGATATAAATAGTTTTGACGGTTGGCCTTGACCTAGAAACACGTCAATTTGATGTATTTGGCTTTAAGAATCAGGCATCAGAAAAGTCAAAGGAGCTCAAGATGACAACATATGTATATTCAGTGTTTTCAGTAGGTTTGTCCAAGTTTGCGTCCCTGGGACGTAACGATTTTCAAAAATACGCCTCCCCTTAAAAAACTGCGTCCCTTGAAAAAATGTTCCCGGGAATTCAAAGTCACGCTTTTACACTAACCGAAATAAAATTGATAAAATTTTGTATCGCTTTTGCTATTTATCGGTCTATCTGTGTTCTGGCGAGTCTAGTATGCCATTGAATAATACAGATACCATCACTTGTGAGGTATAACTTATATTCAACCATTAGAAACACATTTTCTTTGCGTATTTCGAAGCAAATAGCTACTGATTTTGCTTTAGTTTAGGGGCAATCTGTGCGAGGTTCAATTTTTTGATTCAGTTTCTTGCGCATGCACATTCTTAACCTTTACCATGCTGCCTTATTTCAGCAAATATATCCCACGCATCTGGCTTCTTTTTCAAAGAGTGCAAAAAATGATATGCCTGGACTAAATAATTAATATCTCAATAACTACTGAATGAATCTGGATAAAATTTTCACAAAGGGAAAAAAATGTTCTTATGAATATTTTTCGTACAATAACATGACTGGGCATAAATATACCATGAATACTCCTCCGAAATCCGCCGCTCCGCCCCTTCGTCTGGTCAGAATTCAAATCTGAATTTGCAGCGATCGAATGTTCAATTTTTCAATTCAGAAAATATTCTAGTTTCTATTTTCGATGACCATTATCGGCTTCCAAGAGCCTAAAAAGCTCGAAATCGTAGTCCATTTCCTCCACATTTTCGTTGTGATCGTATTTGTCCGCCATTTTGTACGATTTGTTCACTTAAAACGACTAAAACACTGTTTAAATTGTTGAATTGAGAATTATTTTTCGAAATATCGCCATTTTTAGTTCAACAGGAAGTCATGTTAGGCACTGAATAAATCGGGCAATCTAATTGGACAATACGAATGGTGGGAAAAAGTAAAGTTTTTAAAAGTTTGAAATTGGGCGTACGGGTCCGCCGGCAGTTGTGAGAGACATTTTAGCCTCGGCGGACGCGTACGCCGGCAGCACGCTAAAGGTTAAATAATGATCTTGTGATCGCACTTGACCAATAGAAAATGGTTTAAATTGGGTCTTCAGCTAGCAGCCAATCGTAAGAAGTGTACTGATTACTGCTCGGATATTGAGTATTGGATAACTATTTGTCCTATCACATGCCTCATACTACATCGATCAGAAATCAACTTCCGGGAAGGAAATTTCAAAAGAAAATGTTATTTCTTTTAGAAATAGAATTTCCTTCAATTATTTAGTGGATTCACGAAGTGATTTACGAAATTCAAATTGCGTCCCAAAAACATAATTATTTTTTTTAATTTACGTCCACCCAATCTTGATTTACGTCCTCTCCATTGAAGGACGCTGTTAATGAAATCACTGTATATTAGTGTTCCAAATGATAGTGAAAACTGGTGTCAGTACTACTGCGATCCAAGTTACTGTTAACAAATACTGTGATTTTGGGTTCACGTTTCCATATGCATTAGAGCTGGCATCAAATTGTGGAATGGTCGATTGTCAGTCGAATGCTCTCTGTGACACCCATGTCGACACAACACCTCTTGATCGACAGTCGGAACTCACAACATAATAAGCTATTTCCCTATGAATTAAAATCTTTGTTACTACCTGTGTATTTTAGTGAAGTTTTACCGCCTACATTTTCAAATTTTCTTTTTTGTTTTGATCGACTTCCTGCTCTCGAATTAGGTCTCGGGGCCCCTCGAGATTTACCCTCGAGATTTATTTTCAATGACTGCCCGGAAATAACAACAGAAATCGTAGTTTTATGTCTATTTATTGCTTTTTCGTCAAAGACTGATACTTGAAGATGGTTTACCTGTAAGTTAGATATAAAACATACAACTGAGGATGACTATTGTGCATCGTATTGCTATTTACAAGCCTAGAAAATCTTAAATCCAGACGGATTTTCTTCAAAATTTTTTTCATTTTTCGAATATCATTGGACCCGACAATGTCGATATCGTTGTCGATCGAGAGCTCCGACATGTCGACATTAAAATCCTATTCGATGCCAGCTCTAATATGCATACATTTCTATAGATGTCTTTGATGATCAATTTGGTCCCTTTTATACAAATGTGGTTTATAATCATGATTTATCAATGTCTTACGTGATTATCCATAATTCCTACATTGAATAAAGACATCTACACCCAGATATTTAACTAATCATTTCTCGAATTGGAAAAAAAACAGATGGCGCCCCTAACTCTCCAAAAAGAAAAAACACAGAAATATCTCCACTTGTGAACAGATAACTTGTCTTCGCTTTTTATTGATGTTTAGCAGTTAAGCAGGGGGCTATGATTATATGAAAGTGCTGTCCTATCTACATCCAGATATTTAACTAATCATTTAAGATGGCGCCCCCAACTCTTTAAAAAAAAAAACACAGAAATATCTCCACTTGTGAACAGATTACTTGTCTTCGCTTTTTATTGATGTTTAGCAGTTAAGCAGGGGGCTATGATTATATGAAAGTGCTGTCCTATTCATCATTCAATTAGGAAATCAGATACCAAATTATGTACAGTTAAGTAAATCGTATTTGCATGCCCTCTGCTATATTAAATTTAACAGATTCTATGACAAAATAAAAAAAAACACCTGACAGTATCAGGAAATATTTTGATACTGTTAACATCTTTCTTCACAATTTTCACTTTGTCCATATCTAAATGGAACACTCATTCAATTTATTAAATGCATGGAACTGTTCATAATGAGCATGTGACCTATTTTTCTAATTGTATTTCTGAATTCTCTAAAATAACAATTGAAACACTTTTCTGTGTTAAACCTTCTCTAAATTTGCTTAAAAGAGCCGGAAGCCCAGAACGGTGTCAATATCAGGCCTGCTTACACATGTTGATTGACAGAAGTTTCCCACCTCTGTTAGTTTTGAGTTTGAATCATTTGTTGCATTTCAATGTTGATATCATACTCTAAGATTCCAGTATAGATTTGTTATAATTTATGCTTATTATAAATGATCAAAGGTACTTCATCAAGAAACTCCATGAAGTCTATGGTGTGGAGGTCTAATGCATCAGTGAATGACATTTTCGGCCATTTTATATCCCTAAATAGCATAATAATTATAACATTAGGAATGCTTTTTACTTCTCACCAGCTATCAATATGCATATGTCATGTACCTCTTGCATCCATACTAAATGAGTAAAATATTCTTGAATTTATCCCCTTATTCGAATCCCGAGGATGCAAAATTTTGTAACAACCAAAAACAGATATTCATATGGCATATCAATCATGTAAATGTTTCGATCACACCTGACACACTTCAACTTGCGACAATTTGTTGATTTCAACTGAATACATTGCTTTGATAATAATGCAATTTTATGATTTTAAATTGGAAAATAATGAAAAAAGAAACAAAATATATGTGAAAAAGCTGGTTTTTGAATGGGAGTGACCAAAATGGAAAAAAATACTGAAATATACATGGATATATTTTGAACAAGCAACGATTTCGAGAGCTTTCAAATGAGTCTGCAACTTCATGCATGTCCTAACATCACCCAGAGCATTCTAGCGGTGCATCTCGACATGTTTAGAACGCTTTTTTTAGTTGGAAAAGTTGCAAAAAGTCCCTATTTCAAGGTTATGGAGGTCGATACCATGTGCATTCAGCTCACATAAATCGGTGTAAAATCATCAAAAACATGCTTAATCTATGTACTAAAGCAAAGATAAAGAATCGATGCAGTATAAGTCATAGGGACAAACATCAAATACATACCTAAAGGTTTGAAAATTAGACCCAAATTCGCCTTGGATTCATGTACGCCATGGAACAATAACACGGGCCGCCATTTGCAATTTGTTTGCGCATGCGTCAATTATGACGGAATGTTTTGTTCGTATTTTCACCGTAAGATGTCAGTCAATGATATCAATCTTTATTCAAGGCTGAGAAATTCATAAGAATAAACAAGCTGACCACCACACATCATCTGCACCGTGGTCTTGCTAATATTCTAATTTCATGGAAAGCAGTAGAGTAGTCCATTGGTTAAACTATTTTCTCAAATTAATACAAATATTTCCTGAAAACCATGATCACGGACGATTGTAAATTTGGATTACAACAAATATGGCAGAATAATTAAAATATACATATTATATATTTTGCAATAGTTTCCAATCTCATATAAAGAGGGCTGCATCGCAATAAATGTACAGTTCATATCGCAAAACGTGCTCTAATATATACTACATTCCAACCAAATTTAATTTACCTATCCCAGAACTTTGACCTAGTTGCCAATGACGCATGCGCACATCAATATTGCATCAGGTTTTCACATGTGGCTAGAAATATCAACATAAATTCATACTTTCATCGTCCAGTGTAAGATTTAGCCTACTGATAGCATATTTGTTACAACAAACATATTCTCACTGATCCGTAAGTATAGGCTAATTGTATTTTAAACCATGAACTCAGAGAAAATACGTAATTTATTGCAACCGGAAGTACAGTTTCTTTTGATTTTTCTTCATTTTTCATCTTTGATTTTCATGATAGGCCGGATGTCAGAGATCGTTTAAGGGGTGTAGTAGACGGTGAACACCGCCTCTAATGCGTTGGATTGTCGTATGGACTTGCTTTAGAGGCGGTGTTTATCCTTGTAAATTCATGCCAATCGAAAGTTTTTCTTGACTATTTTTTGACGGTTCACTTTATTTTAGTCATATAAATCTGACCCTCGTATGATGTTATCTGTTGTTATTTTTTCTGATTTGGATATTTATTTTTTCTTATTTTCTTGCATACGAGCGTCATACACACTTCCCTCATCTAAATTGCGGGAAATGCTTTCCTGGCCTGTCTACCCAACCAAATTCACACAAATGATAAATAAATTTCTTTGCTTCAACTATTGAGTATTTAATCTTACCTTAGGCACGTAAACCGCTTGGTAATTGAAGAAATATAAGCATGCCGCTTGAATTTTAAAATTTTTTCATTTTGTCATACCAAGGTCACTTCCGGATTAATCTGAGTCTAGATGTAAAACTATATCAAACGAAATCATAAGTATTTGTTACACGAAGATTCAGTTGAAAGGGAACCAGTGTCGTTAAGAAGGGAAGTTATTTAGAAAAGTTATTTTTTCAAAATGAGAAAAGTGATAAGTATGAGAGAACGGCTTTGGAATCGATCTCTGCGTAATAAATAATTATGATTCCGTTTCGATACATGTTTTACATTTAGACTACCGGAAACAACATTTAGCAACATGGCGGGCGATAATGAAAATATAATTCAATTGAATATATTTCGTCAATTATCAAGCGTTTGACATGTCTAAGGTAAGATTTAACACTTTGATGTTGGAGCTAAATAATTACTCGATAATTTGTGTGACTTTGGTTGGTATGGTAACTATGGTTACCCAGACAGGCCAGGAAAGCATTTACCGCAATTTGTTCCATATAATATCTACGACCGTATATGCAAAGAAAATGATAAAAAATAAATATCCAAATAAGAACTTGGAATATCAGAGAGAAGCATATAACGGTCGGATTTATATGACTACTTTATTTTAACTTCTGCTTAGAATCTCTGCGTCATTTATAGAGAAATATAAACAAAGTGGATACATTGATGATTTATACAAAAACTTACCATACCTTTGTGGTTGTAGAAGGTTGAATTGTGCTAATTTTGTAGCAAAATCGCCGTTTGTCGCTAATGTTCACAAAATCTTTAATGTCGTTCTCTATTCTCACGAGATTTTGCTGCCATCTAATTAACTATACAGAGTTTGTATCATTCATTCGACCATCATGTATTCGACGGAAGTCGGAAATCAATGATCTCTATTCGCATAACATAAAAAAAAGTTTGGATTTGATTTGAAGCCAGAACTGTTACAAGTGATAACAAACATATTGAATTAGTTTCCGGGTTTCCTCTAACTGAATTTACATTGTTTATAGAGTTCTATTAGTGCTCAAGAATTGTTACATTATTATCAATGTCAGTGACCTCTATTTTTTTGTAATCAGGTCATCAGTCATATCCTTTCACGCTCCCTAAGAATGAAATATTAAAATTCACCACTTACCTTCTTTCCCCACACTCCTATATTATCAGCATAGCTTTGCCGTACTCTGGAAACTACTCGTATAAGGGCACTTTGAACAGTTGAAAATCTTGTTTTATCACTTTCTTAAATATTATCTCCCAAGGAAAAAAAAATGGCGCTACTGGAAACAAGATATAGTGACAAACTATTTCTTTAACAAAAGATAAAACAAGCTCTTGAATCACACAAAGTTCCTGATAATTTCCAGAAAATGGCCAAGCAATGTCACTAATTAATGTATGAAACATTTGAGGGTAGAAGGCAGTGGCCTCTTATAATTTGTGACAAGAGGCATCAGGTACTGATTGACTTCATTCAAAAATTTTATTCAGATGTTATTTTGTATTTTCAGATTCAAAATGCCGCTTTTTTGTCGATACTTCGAGCATCGACTACCAGAAATTGAAGATGTTGTTATGGTAAATGTGAGATCAATAGCAGAAATGGGAGCTTATGTGCACCTGCTAGAATACAACAATATAGAAGGCATGATATTGCTCAGTGAACTGTCACGTAGAAGAATCCGATCAATCAACAAGTTAATCAGAGTTGGAAGGAATGAATGTGTTGTTGTGATTCGAGTAGACAAAGACAAAGGTATTGAAAAGGGATATCACATATTTCCCGTATTGTGATGACTACTTCTCAACATTTTGTAAATACTCATTTTAATCTTGAGTAAGAAAGATTTACTCAAGTTACTTCAATTTTTTATTTAGCATTATATTGATGTCCACAGAAAATATTATTTCAACATGTTGCTGCTAGAGTAATTATGTCACGTACCTCCCAAGTGGTGACATTTTGTTATGGTCTCCAACTTTTTTGTGACAGCACCCGATGGTCAGCGGTTGGCATTTGTAATTAATGGCATATGGTGACATATTGTATGTGAATGCCTCATATTTTCTTACATCTTTATGTGGCTGCAATATTCTTTAGATTACCCAAGGAATAATTCCAAAATTATTTCCTAGTCGCACAATAAACGTTGATTCAAAATTATAGATTTCTTGGTTCAGTGTACTTTTTACATTGGCGTAAATACATTTGCATTTTTAATTGGAATTTCCACATATTCAAGTATGATTTTCTACTCTGCATGTGGTAATTGTCTTTAAAGTTCAATCTTTCTGAATATTCAGGCTACATAGATTTATCCAAGAGAAGAGTATCTCCAGAAGAAGTGATGAAATGTGAAGAAAAGTTTGCTAAGGCAAAAGCAGTAAGTGCAGTGTTTGATAAAAATAAATTATTTTCCTAAAGTTTAAAAATAAAACCCAATATATGAAGTTAAATGTTTAGTACAAGAGTATTTTGAAGCTAACAACGAAAAACTTCGATCTGAGATCTATAAGATAGAATACTGTAGATTGGGTTAATTTGGCGCCCGCTTTAATTTGGCGAAATTGAAAAATTCGCCAATATAAATCTTCGTCAAAATTTAGAATGAATCCCCGGGAATTATCTAGGGTATTTCGTCCAGTGTATTTAGGTCATTTCCGGTTTAGTTTTTTCCAAAAATATGAAAAAATGTCTCTCATAAATTGGCTCAGAACTGGTCCGTCACTCATTAATACTCAGGGAAAAACTAGAAAGGAAAAGCATGGTAAAGTAGCAGCATCGATCAAGGTGCAAAATGTAAAGGATGATCTCACAAAAATGTACAAACGTGGTGAATATCGCTAGTGGTCCTCAAAAGAACATAGCCAAACATGCCCATTTACATGGCAATTCGCAAACTGTGCGGCACGTAAGTAATTAAATTTTTTTGCATATCCGCCAAATTAAATAGCCGCCAATATGCCAAAAATGGCAAAATCGCCAAATTAAGTAGCGCCAAATTAACCCAATCTACAGTAAGAGAAAAAATATTTAGTAAAGACCCCGCAATATGTCAATAAAATGAAAGAATTTTTCAGGTTAACAGTATCTTGAGACATGTTGGTGAACTATTAAATTACACCTCAGACTCCCAGTTAGAAGCACTATACAAAAAGACAGCATGGCATTTTGACGCAAAATATGGCAAACCTGGTGCAGCTTATGAGGCTTTCAAACATGCAGTTGCGTAAGTATATCACCGGAAAAAATTAATGGAGGGGGAGTAGCCGATTTCTGCTAGAAAATTCAACATATCTGCAAGATTATTTTTCACAAGAAAGTTTACAAAAGAATTGCTTATGCAAGTTTCAAGAGAAAACATTTATCTACATCGCAATACCAACTTTACACTTCTATTTTGCTGTTTCATAATGTTACCACATTGTGATATCTCCCTCCATTGTCTTATCCAATAATCTTCCAATTTACAGTAATCCTGAGGTTTTAGATGAACTAGATCTGGATGATGAGACAAGAAAAGTTTTAGTAGACAACATCAAGAGGAGACTCACTCCACAGGCTGTCAAGATTAGATGTGGTAAATATCAACTATTTCATCATTGCCCTCTCTTAATTCATTATTGCCATCCCTTGATTCATATTGCCCTCTTTCAATTTATTATTGCCCCTTGTTTTAATTTTTCATAAATGTGCAGAAATTTCCTGAATGTCATCATTTCGTCCATTCTTACTTCTTGAGACATATAGTCAGGATTCTATGTTTCATTAATGCTTCATGTGTGGCTTTATAACACTCAATGCATATTAAAGTAATTAATCTTTGCAAAGATGTAAAATTTCTTAAAACAGTGTAAATAGCGACATTTAAGATTTCAGAATCTATGAGATGAATGCATGTGGAATATTTAGTCTTCAACTTGATATTTACAGGTACATGTACATACAAGTTACTGGTCATCATTTATAATCAGAGTTAGAGGTTTAGCCCCTTAAATCCATCTATTCCATCCCAGAAATGATTAATGTCATTGCTTTTTCAGATATGAAAGTAGCTTGTTACGGATATGAAGGAGTTGATGCTGTGAAAGCTTCACTGAGAAAGGGTCTAGAAATGACAACAGAAGAAATGCCTATCAAAGTAAGTCCATTTAGTCAGTTTGGGATTTTATGGGGATTTCAATATCCATTATTCAGTCAATATTTTCATTTATATTCTGGCTTGTTAAGGCATAAAAATATTGGAAAGAAATCATCACTTATTGATCTCACTCATTAACATGCTCCAATCAGAAAGAGCGAATCAATTTCTTTGTTAGGTAAACATATTACCCACAATGCAGCTCTGTGTGACCAATCATATTGTCCTTTGAGTGGTGCAATCTGTAAAAGCATTCAGTTTGAAGAGTTCAACCATAAATAGGAGAATTAAAGACACTTTAAGCACATATCTAGTAATAATTTATACATTTTTATTTGATTTCTCATTGCAGATAAACCTTATAGCCCCACCATTATATGTTATGACTACAACAACGTTAGAAAGAACTGAAGGACTAGCCAAACTAAATGCAGCACTTAACTCTATAAAGGAATGTATAGAGGATAGTGGTGGGGTATTCAATATAGAAATGGCAGTAAGTAAACAAATGGCCCAAAAAAATATTTGTGATATTTTCTAAACAGGAATTGAAACTGTTGTGCCATAATCACCAATTTCTCAAGATTTATGTTTTTATTATCCCATCGAACGAAGTTCGAAGGGATATAGGGAACGCCTCTGTCCGTCTGTCTGTCTGTCCGTCCGGGCAATAACTCAAATACCGTTGGCCCGATTTTGTTCATATTTTGTACACATATACCCTATGGGGGTAGAAGTTCTCCTCGAAAGCTGATTTTCAAAATGGCTGCTCATTTCAAAATGGCGGCCATTTAAGTGCCGAATTTACGGTAATTTAGGTGCAATATGTAAAATTGTAATAGCAATATGTTTTAGATGTAAAAAAATTATATAGGACATTAATAAAGCTAGAAATGTAGACATTAAAGAAGCACATGACATCCATCTTGAAAAATGGCGGCCTTTACTCGTTATTTTACGATTTTTGCTGTAACTCGAAAAGTAGTGGAGCGATTTTTTCATATTTAGTATGTGAATACTACAAACATTGCAAACTGTCTAAAGACATTTTTGATAGAAGGCGGCCATTTTAAAAAATGGCCACCATTTTTCAAAATGGCCACCATTTAAACGTATTTTACTTTAACTCGAAAAGTAGTGGAGCGATTTTGTTCATATTTGGTATGTGAATACTATAAGCATGACACACTGTCCTATGACACGTTTGGTAGAAGGCGGCCATTTTGAAATTTTTTTGAAATTTTACTATAACTCGAAAAGTAGTGAAGCGATTTTGTTCATATTTGGTATGTGAATACTATAAGCATGACACACTGTCCTATGACACTTTTGGCAGAAGGCGGCCATTTTAACGTATTTTACTATAACTCGAAAAGTAGTGAAGTGATTTTGTTCATATTTGGTATGTGAATACTGTAAGCATGGCACACTGTCTAATGACACTTTTGGTAGAAGGGGGCCATTTTTCAAAATGGCCGCCATTTTAACGTATTTTACTATAACTCCAAAAGTAGTGGAGCGATTTTGTTTATATTTGGTATGTGAATACTATAAGCACGGCACACTGTCTAATGGCACTTTTGGTAGAAGGTTTTTTTTGTTTTTTTTTTTATAAAATCAAACTTTATTAATAAACATATTTTACATTACATGCATACAATTAGATAAAATACAATTATAGAAATTTCAAGTGACATTACATCTTTCTGATCATTATTTCATTATCAAATATAGCTTTTAAATTACTAGCTGTATTGACCCTTTTTTAAAATCATGTATAGCTTTTTTAATTACCAATGTTTTAAGTAAATCTTCTTTTTTAACAATTGCATTTCCAATTTTTTGATCATTTGTAACATTTACATCATTCCAAATTGATTTAATACAGTCACAATTGATAAAGAAGTGGTCAATGTCATCTTTTACATGTGTGTTACAAAAGTTACAGATGTCAGAGTTTTCTATGTTACATTTCTTCAAATAAATATTTTGAGGGTAAATACCATGTAAAATTTTCCATTGAATTACCAAAAGGGTAGTATCAGTTGTACATTCAAAAAATTGAGACCAGACTTTATCGTTTAGAATCTCAGCATTAAATTTTATGTCACACTTTCTCTCTAAAACAATTTTTGTTCTCACAATTCTTGTGTTTACAAGATGGCTCTCAATGCCTTTAAAAAATTTTGGTAGAAGGTGGCCATTTTGAAAAATGGCCACCATTTTAACGTATTTTACTATAACTTGAAAAGTAGTGGAGCGATTTTGTTCATATTTGGTATGTGAATACTATAAGTATGGCACATGATCTAATGACACTTTTGGTAGAAGGCGGCCATTTTGAAAAATGGCTACCATTTTTGCTATATACTTTGATTGTAAAAATGCCATCCATGGCTGTTTGATGGGATTCGCTATGCTTTGGCGTTGCTGTTGTTCTGGTTGGTATTTTGACCTTAACTAGAACAATCCTGGATATATATTTATCAACTGGAAAAGCATTTTGCATCTATAATGAATCTGAGAGACTGATTCCATCTAATATTACATTGAGATATATGTTTTATGATCTTTTGTATCTTATTCCAGCCCAAGGTGGTATCAGATAGTGATGAGGTTGAATTAAAGAAACAACTGGAACTTCTAGAAGAGCAGAATAGGGAGGTTGAAGGTGACGACTCTGCTGATGAGTATGAGGATACTGGTATGGCTGGACCTAAGGACATTGTAAATGATGATGAAGACTAGACTGTATAATATGTAGACCAAGCTTGCAGGGTGTGTTATAAGGATATTGGCCCAACTGGTCAAAATTGAATTTTCAATGATGTGTCATGTTATTTTTCTATGTTGAAAATCAGCTTGTCCAGATCAACACAACTGTAACTGGCTTAAGGCCTCTAGGACAGAGCTTACGTCTCCTTCTTAAATCACACCTTGTGGACTTCTCATAACATTCACAAGGTTTTCCTTATTACATCTCAATGTTGAAAAACATGATGATGTGATGACATTATTGAATTAAAATTCTTAAAACTTAAACATTTGAATTCCCTGAAGCATTTGGAATTTTATGTAGCCTAGTATTTATAGATTAAATGTATTATGTTACTTGTATAAAGTCTATGTAATAGCTGATGGCGTGTAACATAGAAAATCTGAGTTGCATCTGAAGTTAATGTTTCTAGTTGGAAGTCTATGTTTGAAGTCTAAAACAAGAACAGCAATATTTGAAAACCATAATATGTTATCAATTTATTGTGTTGAATTACTGAAAAAGATTGCTAAGAAGTAATTAAGTATCATGGCCAGAATCTTTGCATATGAAATAGTTTTATGAACATGGATATTCATGGAAAAAATAAACCAAAAATATATTATATGTAGATACGATTATTCTGTCAGTTACTGAGTGAAGAAGGGAATTAAAGAAATGTCCTACATCAAAGTTAATTTTATGATTCTACAAGTTTTACAGGATTTCATCCAAACACAAAAATACCAGATACAAGCAAACCTTTGTGAGGAATTTTACATTGAGCACAGAGTCATTGCACCCATAATGGCTTTACCCTCAAAATAGCGTTCAGTGTGTACAGATTTTTGATATGCCTTTTATTTATACTTTATGTTCAAAAGTCTATCCAAAATAGAGACTTAATTTGCCATTTATTTACTCAATATTAAAATAATTATTTGATAATCCCCATTTCCTCAGGCATATTAGCAGCATGAATTGCCTGAAGGTAAGAGCACTGGACTCTGGTAGGGCATAAAGCTGATATCACATATTACATGTATGTACTGTTGTTATCATCTACCTATCAGGTTGAAAAAAAGCTGCCATTTTTGTTAACCAGAAATGATTTGGTTTTATTGTTCCTTTGATCCATCTAAATGCTCTAATTGATGATTTGCGATCACCGAATGGATTCTATATTGTAGTGACGTCACAATTAGGCCACCCAGCTCTTATTTTTCATGAAAACGTTCGATTTGACTAGATCAACATCCATTCTAACCACATACCAAGTCTAAGATCTTACTGACATGATTTAGATAGCGGTTCAGCGCCCCGCGATTTTGACAAATATGGGGGGCGCTTATAGGCATCGATGTTTAGTTTGAATTTCACCCAAACTTCGCACATATATAGAAATAATCATGATCTAGTCAAATCGGCATATCTGGTAAATATCTGAGCAATGGTTTTCATAAAAGAAACGACAATATTTTTTGCTAAAAACTGCCAAGTGTCCGCCATTTCGTGATTCCATCATGTCTAATATCATTTCTATATGACGTCACACCAATAAGACTAAATACATGACAACAGTATCCATAAACAAAATTCCTGAATTCTGATCGCAAAAGGTCAATTAGAACAAGACAATGATAAGCAGTAACTGTTGTCATTTTAGTTATCAATTTAGTTATCAGAAATTGTATTTTTTAAAAATGAAAAGGGGTGGCAAGCCATACTTGCCATTCATTGGCAACCCTTTTCTTCTCAACAGAGGTTCTGAGTATTGTCTCTATGGCATCAGCATATAAAATTTGAACCAAATCTGAATTAACAAAGAATAGAACTAGACAACAGCAACGCCAAAGCGTAGCAAATTTCATCGAACAGCCATTGCTGGCATTTTTACAAACAAAAGTGTCATTAGACAGTGTGCCATGCATATAGTATTCACATACCAGATATGAACAAAATTGCTCCACTACTTTTCGAGTTACAGCAAAACTCGCAAAATAGCGAGTAAAGGCCACCATTTTTCAAGATGGCTGCCATTTGCTTCTTTAATATCTACATTTCTAGCTTTATTAATGACCTATATAATTTTTTTACATTTTAAATATATTGCTATTACAGCTATTCATATTGTACCTACATAACTGTATAATCGGCACTAAAATGGCCGCCATTTTTAAATAAGCTGACATTTTGAAAATCGGCTTTAGAGCAGGACTTCTACCCTCATAGGGTATATGTGTACAAAATATGAACAAAGTCGGGCCAACGGTATTTGAGTTATTGCCCGGATGAACGGACTTATGTATGGACAGATGTACAAACAGCATGACAGATGGACGGAGGCATTCCCTATATCCCTCCGAACTTCATTCGATGGGATAATAAATCTCTTACAAATGGCCATGGTGGCCATCATGAATTGAGTGATCATATTGGAAATTCATTTTCGAGCAGAGGTCCCATGCCCGTATGGCATCAGTTTCTCAAAACAAGGCTCAAGTATCTACATGAACAGTTAACACAGACAATTAGTTTTCACCTGGTCACATGACAGACCAGAAGATATTTATTGGTCATAGTTATCAAATTAGATATAACTAGTGATATCCACTGCTCCCAAGTAATCTGGTGAATACTGCTAGATATCCTTGATCTTTATGTGATAAATAAGACAAACATTTCATATTATTTTTGGCGAATAGCTGTGGCACTTTCACAAGGTGATATTTGATCATATGTGTGTATACATACCTGCCAACCTACCGTATTTTTACGGGAATCTCCCGTAAATTTTTTGTTTTTCCGTAAAAAAATGACAAACTACCGTAAAAAAATACCATTTTTTCCCGTAAAAACGCCCTTAAAAAAATCTACCGTATTTTTCTCGTAATCTACCGTAAATTTTCTTTTTCAAAAACTCGTTTATTCCATGAGAACGGCCGTAAAATCTACCGTAAAGGATGAGTCTGGGAATGAGTCTGGGTATCGACTTAGGAAATATTGAAAATTGTAATGTCTGAAAAACCAACTCAATTACACATATTATTAATCTTCAATATCTTATCCTTCTTCTGAGATTACAAAAATATTAATTTGTATCACAATTGATGAAGAATATTGGCATCAAAGACAGTGCATATCACTTTGTCAGAATTGAAAAAAAATCAATGGCAAATATTAAATGAATTAATTATGCAAAAAATTTTAAAATTTTCTTCCAAAACATTGGTTACTTTCTTTGTATAGACATTGAATGGTATTTCTGGATAAGTGAATTGGTGTTTATCTGGGTAATCAAGGGATTATAGTCACTCAAAGTTACTGAGCATCCAGTTTTGAGACTTCAATTGTGTTGGTGAAGTTACACATATTCCAGTCAAATTCATGCTGAGCACAACATTCCGGTTTCAATTTTATAATCTCTATACATGACCCTGGTGATGAAGAGTCAGAATCAGTCAAAAAACCTAAACCGGAAAACTGTGCTCATTGTGAAAACTAAAAGTGAAGCAACTTTTTTTCTGATATTTCTCATATCAAATGGCAACCATCTTGTTTTTCCCCCTTCAAATTAAACTGGCGGGAAATTCAAAAATTTGAAAAAATTTTAATCCTTAAATATATTTTTCAAAAATATGATTTTCTCTTTAATTCTTCATGGGTCTTAAGTTATTTCTTCTTTGTATGTCATACATGTTGCCATTGGTGTTTTTTTCTATGATAATGACTATTTTTTTGTTTGTTAAGATACTTATTCTGACTCTCAGTAGGGGGTTAATTATGCATCAAAACTTGTGAAAAAGTAAATATACTTATCAAATATAACTAGGTCAGTAATAAAAACCATATTTCACATTCATTTGACTGAGGGACCAAAAGGGCATATACCCAGACACATCCTTTTGAAAATCTACCGTAAATTTTCGAAAATCTGACGTATTTCTGCTAAAATCAACAGTATTTTTTTCAAACTACCGTAAAATTTCCCGTTATTGTTATTGGGAAATGCTGAAAATTGAAATCTTCCTGTACTGTCCCTGTAATATTCCTTCAAAATCTTCCGCAAAACTACCGGTTTTTCAAAAAACTACCGCATTTTTTTCAAAATCTACCGTAAAACTACCGCATTTTTTCAGAATCTTTCGCAAAACTACTGGTTTTTCAAAAAACTACCGTAAAAACTACCGCATTTTTAAAAATCTACCGTAAAACTACCGCATTTTTTCTAAATCTTCCGCAAAACTACCGCTTTTTTCAAATTTCTACCGCAAAATTACACTTTTTTCAAAAATCTACCCCAAACCTCTGAAACTACAGTATTTTTTTAAAATCTACCGCAAAAACTACCGTATTTTTTAAATCTACCGCAAAAACTACCGGTTTTTTTAAATCTACCGCAAAAACTACCGTTCTTTTCTAAAATCTACCGCAAAAACTACCGCAATTTTGTTGAAAAATACCGCAAAAACTACCGTATTTTGAAAAAATCTACCGCAAAAATACAGCAATTTTAAAAAAATCTACCGCAAAATTTTGGTCTTAGGTTGGCAGGTATGGTATATAATAAACAGCAAATACAACGCGAGATGACAAAAACTAACACAGCTTATTAATTTAAATATACACATATAGCATCTTGTATTTATTTTCAATATATACAAATAAATTTACAAATATCTACAAATATAATTCCACAGGGATATAAATAAAGAGAATGAATAAAACTTGATCATCATTCAGCTTCTGTTACTTATCATATCAAGCTAAAAGTGAGAAATATCACGAAAGAAAGAGTCTGAGTATGTTGTCTTTTAGGCTTGGCCAATGTATTAATGTACTTCAAATTACCTATTTTGGTTAGGTTCAAGGCTATTTTTTGTTGTTATTGCTGTATCAACCGTTAGAGGTGTCACGGATACCTGATTTTGTTCTGATCCGCAGAATTATGCCCTCAGAACGGAACATGGAACAAAAATTAAGAATTTCGGTTCCGGAACAAGAACATTTTACCCTTTCACAACTTCTGGCCCTTGAATCTCCACAAAACAGCATTTTCTTTCAATATTTTGTATCAAAAGAGGTTCATTCTTTTTACTCCTTCTCTTTGAAGAGTTTAGAAGAGCTTTTCGCAACCAAATAGACCTAGATGATCAGATTATTTTAATCTAATACACACAGTCACTCTGTTCCGAACCGTTCCGAAGCAAAATGTTACAAACCGTTTCGATTTTATTTGTTCCGTGACATCTCTATCAGCCATGCATTTGTGTAGCATCTGAGGGTTCATTGAAATATAAGGAAAGAAATATTGTTTCTTTGATGGACATTAATATATTAACAAAAGCCATACCATGGACGGAGGTGTTTTTTTAATGAATTGGGACTATTATTCTTCATGCCTTAAAGTAATCATAAGAAAAACTACTTCTATGATGTACTATATAATGATAACTTATAGGCAGGTATCATTGTCCATTCAATGTATTCATTGAGTGTACATGCATGTCCAAGTCGCACTACAATGACAGCAAGTCTTGTGCCAAAGTGAGTCACATTTGGACTGTAGTTGATAACCAGAGTGAAGTAAAGCACTAAGACTACTGAGTTGATGATTGCCAATTATCAGATCAATATTCAGGAAAATGTATCTGCGCCACCCCCTCCAAATCCCCCACCACCAAATTGTGCAGTATCCACATCGCTTTCCTGAAAGAACAAAAGTTACATTACATTATTTAAAACCACGCAGGCATGGATGGGAAATTTGACAAAAATAATTTTGGCCTGTCTAATTCCTTAAACTGGGGCCAAATATATTGTGTCAATTTCCCCACTTTCTTAAAATGTATACTGGTTGAAACAAATCCAGTCAAAAATCCCCACTCCTGGACACATGCAAATCAAATTCCTCACTCCCAGGATAAAAGTCTCCTACCCCTGGCCTGGGGGCAATATTGCGAATCAAATTCCTTACCCTCCCCGCCTTGGGGGTCTCACACAAACTTTTGAATGGTGCATAACTTACAAACAAGTCAAGAAGGCCAAGCTAGTTTGAATTTTTATATCAATTATAATTTATCTATGACTTGCATCACAAATACTTTTAGGGAACTTACCTGATTCAATTTTTTAAACTCTACAACTTGATGAAGCACATACTCCAATATATGTTTTGCGTCTCTAGAGTTAGCAGGTAATTTGTTTGAAACTCCAAATACTTCTCCACATTCTCTCACATAATATTCCATATCATCGTCAGTACATTTGTTTGTGATTTGTGCCATACGCACTTTTTCAGAGGAAAATTGTTCATCAAGATCAAAAAGATCTAACGCTGGAGGGGGAAGTTCCCGAAAAGTTGGAGGAAATACAGCAGGCTGTAACGGGGGTAGTGGTGTCTCAAACTGAGGTGTTATCAATGTCAAGGGTTCATGCTTCACATTTAGCTGTTCAAAGGCCCTGGAATGACAAAATGAGGTTAAAAAGTTTTGTAAAAGTCTTCTGAAAAACAACAACATATTTACCTTCAAAATGAACATGCCAAAGAGAATTAAATCCAAGCTAATAAAACTTGTTTTTAGAAAATACTCAACATTTTGAATGTGAAAGACAAGATTATAATTGTGAGCTACTTTTAAACACATTTCATTTGAATATAATAAAGAAATACTATCTAATTACTCGCTTTAAAACATTTTACAATGTTTAAGACACATCTTAAAAAGCATATGTGTGATCTATTGCTTTTGTTTTTTTACCTTTCATTTATTTTGCAATGACAAAAATTTGAGGCATTTTCATAAAGCAATATTAATTTGTAACATGATATTAGTCTACTATGAAAATGAAGAAACATGAACATTTTTTCAAGAAACCTAAAGCAATTTGTCCAATGTTTCACATTCCAACAGTTTTTTTGATTTACGCATATATAAATCTATAATTTGCAATATAATATTTCATTACATTTTTGACCCACCCTGGAATACCTTCTAATATTTGCATACAACTATAGTATATTAATATAATGGTATACTATCATCCTATATCCCTGGGATGAATCTGGAGGGATGTAAATATTTGTTATTTATAATCTCATACCTGATAGCCCTTGGGACCATGCTTGTATCTAACTTGAATAAAGAACTCTCAAACAATGTAGTGATGTCACGGGGAACTTCGTCACTCTCTTGTAGACATGTCTTCACCTGCTCCGATAACTTTGCAGTATTTGGGAGCATGTTGTAGTCAAATATCTAGGAAATACAAAAAATCTTTCTCATAAATCAATCTGTACAGTAAGTAACCTAACAGCCAAAAGTAATTTTTTACAATTTTGTTTTCTAAATTTTGTTTCGTACTGTTTAATTTCTTTAGAAGACTGTATGACAAATGCATACTAGCGTCATCAGATACATTAAAGCACTGTACATCATTCACAGAATATTCCGATGATATTTTACCCTAATTCTGACTACTGTCACTCAATTAATAGATTGCAAATACTATACAGTAACTATTGCATCTGAAATGCTAATTGAATTGAATAACAAAAATAGCAAAAATATTGAAATGACAAAACGTATTATTAAGTGATCCCAAATGATTTCTGGAATAGCGTTTTCTACCTCTGGGTCCTCTGCATCTATCTGATTGAGTTGGATGTCATCTGTTGTGAGAAAGTTAAACAGCACATCCATTATCTTAGAGTTCTCCTCTCTATCAATGTACTGATCACAAAGCATATGTGCTGAGCCAAGCACAGCAATCTTGCCACCTTGATTTGACTGAAATGTAATGTTAATTTATAACAGGAAAAACATAAACATGTACATGTATGATAAAAATTGAATCTGCTATAATGGGAGTGACAAATGAAAGGAATCTTAACTATTTATTTACCGAGCAGTATTTATACCAACTATCTAAACTAAAACATATCCATTCCATCTCATCAGATGGGGAGATATTGAAGAAGTTTACAGATTTATTGTTTCAAATATTCATTTAAACCTGTATTTTAACACAACATACTGAATAATAACCCTGTAAGTGTTTATAGTTTCTATTTTTATGAATTCCTCTTTCAAATGATTGATAAGGATTTGATTTCAAAATTTCTATTGGAATTTTTCATCGGAAATATTTTCTGAGTAGTATCATCCTCAAGAAATATCAAGAAGGCCAACCTTAGATTTATATATGCCACAGATTGGTCTGTTCACTGGAAATGAGACAGTTCCGGTAGAGAGTATTGCAGTGGCTGGCTTGATCACATTTAGAGTGGCTCCATAGGGGTACAGAAATGTCAATGCCCTGTAATCAAAATTTTCATTTACATGTACAGTTGAACAGTGTATCAGGTTGAAAAGTATACAGTCAATTTAACTGAATATCTGACTCAGTTTATACAGTTGAAAAAATGTTATCATGGTGAAAATTATTCAATTCATTGGGTTTAAAATGCATCAGGATAAAACAATTTAATAGGCTGAAAAATTATATATGGCTGTAATTATACACCTGAATATAACAAGTTCATTGTACCTGAACAAATGCCATAGTTAGGCTTCATCAAAAAAACTCATATACAGTAAAGCCTGTCTATCTGAACACCTCCCTATTCCAAAGGCTGGTCCAAATCCTCCCATTGACATTCAAAGAAACATAAAATATGAACAATCCTAACATTTGGCAAGTCCCTGAGGAGTTTGGAGGTTTTACTGTAGATTAATAAGCTCTTGATCAGTATCTTTACTATTTATATTTATATTTATTCCAAGGGACCAATATCATTAAGATTCCTACAGATATCACTTACTGTGCATTATTTTCATCTTCATCACCAACCATAAGCACTTTGCCAGCAGCTTTGCTTATAGCCCTGTTAAACAAGAAGATACTTTAGTATACAGAGTATGTATAACATTACATTAGACTAAAGAGAGAATCAGATCTAGCAAGCAAGCTTAACAGAAATTGTTTCAAATTTACAACATTTTTGGCTCTGAGTTTTGAATCTTAATAACTTCATCAATTTATAACATATCTTGGATCTTTTTGGAGATATTGTATTTTATTTGAGATTGTAAGAAATAGATTGGTAGTTCAATCATACATGTTGCTTGCAATTTTGAATATTTGCTGAAAAAGAGTTTAGCTTACAATTGAAGCTTGTAATAAATGACATTCTACACAAAGAAGACTTTTATAAAATATTCATATTTATTCACCTGTTTAAAACTCCATTAGAAACTAGTGCTTCTTTCGGATGGTAGTATTTGTAAAATGATGTTCTAACAACAGCATCTAAAAAGGAATAAGAGATTAAATCATTTAAAGTGCAAATATATATATGAGATAGCAAGAGTGAATGGGATCAGAAATGTCTCACCTTACATCGAAAAATTATATTGCGCCCATTTTCAATATGTACTTGGGTCACATTTACAGTAATATTGTTTTATGAATAACTTTTCACAATTATAATCAATAATACTCACCATTATTAACCATGATGCCATAATCTTCTAATAGGAAGTTAATATTTGTATCGAATCTGCTCTCACCCCCCTCCCCCAACATCACCAAGATGCTTCCACCTTGCTCCACATATTTCTTCATTGCATCAAACTCTGATGAAGTGAATTTCTCTCTTGATCCTGTCAAGACAAACACCCGACCATCACATAGCTTCTCCTCTGTTATTTCTTCTTTATTGCTGAAAATAAATGAACATTTTATTATACCTTTATGGGTTTTTAAAGGCAGGGTTTTTCACTTAATTAAGTGGAATTTATTTTCTGAAAGGATATACTATAGGATAATACCAATAACAATCAAAATACTTATACCATTTTTATCGATTTATCTTCTAGCACATTCAAGATTCATGGTATATGTTGCCATTATATTGTCTCATTTCTGTTTCCTACATAAAGTTACTTACACCAGGATTTTCCATTGTGTTTTCAGTTTTCTGTTCAATGTTTTCATTCCATTGTTGATTGTAAAAAGTTCCCTCTTTGACGCATTAAAGATCAGTGTATTTTTGAACTTCCGCTCTTCCATGTTTCCCTGAAAGATATTTTTTATATAGTTAAAAATGGCATTACTTCCTTCACCTGTTCATATCACTACATTATCAAGCACAAGAGATATGATGACAGGAGCATTTTAATCATCAATATTTATTTGTTTCAAAATGGGCTTTCCAGTATACGTAATAACTTTGTTTTCATGTTGCCAACTTTGGGAAGCCCCTTTTAAAGGATCCCACCAATTTTTATGTGTAAGAATAGTTTGGTTTGTCAATCAACGATCCTCTCCCAAAACTTGAGCCCTGTTTTTGAAATTTGAAAGAATTTCAAGAGAGCCCATGGTAGCAGTCTTTCAGTTTCAAGGGATGATCATTGGATTTCAGTTAACATGCCTACTACTGAGCAGTTTGAGCTGTCTATGTTATTCATCTCTGTACATTGCTCTAGGCCATTTCCAATTAGCCTTTGGCTTATGCATGTGGATCCCTTCAGAGGCTAGACAGCTTGATTTTTCACCTAGGGCAAAGGGGTTTAACGTTGAAGTGTGGGGTAATGTTGACATGAGAAATGGGGTAACATTGACACTTATAGTTAGAATTTCTGTTTTCCGCCATGTTTGAATTATGGAAAAATAAAATCTCGCAAGATCTCAAACCATGCAAGAAAAAATGGCTTCCCCTAGATCGGAAATTAGAGCAAATAAACAACAAGGTGTCGAAGTTACCCTATGTTGAAGTTACTCCAAAATGGTGCAGATCCTTCGCCCTAACCAACAAAACGACTGTTGTCGAAACCAGAATAGTGAACACTTCAATTGTTATAGGCCTAGTAAAATATCTTCTACATCTATCTATCTAGTTTATAAGTTTTTTCCTTATTTGAAGTTTCAAAAATCAAAATAAATCAAATGAAAAAAAATCAAGATCAGAAAAAATGATTCAACAAAAACCTCCAAAACTTGAGTAAATGTAACTAATATCATAAGAAAAAGGTACATCTCATTCTTAATTCCTATCTCGTTAGGTCAGATATGTAAATTATCCAGTAAATGAGCGATCTTTTCTGAAATACAAAGAAAATTGTTTAAAATTTGACAGAATTTACCTCAGCAACAGGCGCCATATTAAATATTTGCTTCGCGGAATCAAAATGACAAGTGTAAAATACGGATACCAGAACGGAAAAAATGAAGTAAAAATAACGAAAAATAAAGTGTTGATGGCGTGTACGGATTCTTTCTGAACCAAAAATGTAATTTAAATAGGTGAAATTGAACAAAAAATCTTTTTTGTTATTTGAATTGTCACATGTGTACATTTTGGGGGAGCTTTATAGCAGATATAAGGCTGTTACTAAGCATGTGTTTACATGTTGTTAAAGAAATTGCCCCGCCCACATTTTACATGTTATATTCATACGCGCTGTAAAAGTAATTCTCTTTAATTGAATGTTCATTGAAAGATCTTGGTCAAAAACATATTGCTTTTATCATTTCAAACAGTGCTAAGTCTATTGATTTTGTGATTTTAAAAATCTAATTGGATTAGTGTAGCTTCATTGAAGTACTTTATTCTATTGCGGATGTGTATTTACGTGGTGTGACAATCACATTGTCAATGTAAACATTGAACTCAGACATTCATTAAACATCACATCACAGCCAGCCTAATTCTAGAGCTCAAGATAATATCAAAATGGCAACTGACTTCACCAGTGTTCCAGACTTTGTGGAGAGAAAGGGATCTCTCTATTTGAGGTCCGACCACATGAATTATAGCAGGGCAACTCTAAACTCAAACTGGTAAGTGATTGGTGTTTTGGATAATGATCAGTGTTTTTCTGATTTTGAGAATTCATTGACTAACATTACTACTGGCTTGTAGATTATATGAAATCAGATGCTTTATTTAATTTTGATTTTAAAATCAATGGTGTCAGAACTGACTCATCCTCCGATCACAGGGCTTCAAAATCCAGAACAAATTCTTTCTTTTTACCCCCTGCGATAAGCAGTTACCATTTCCCCGATTAAGAACTCGCAATCTGATTGGCTGTCGCAACACTGCGACAAAAATCATGTATAAGTCATTGCGCATAATTAGATCACGTGATTCAGTTAAATCGGGCGCGTCCAAATTGGTTATAGCAGGGGGAAGAATGAGGTACGGATTCTGGATACCTGCTTAGGAGGATGGAACTGACTGTAGGAACTTAGGCTTATATCTCATTCTAGCATACAACTCACTGGTAGGCACTAATTAGTGAATAGACTGTATATTTTAAACTTCAAGATGCCCCTAGTCCTACTATCATCATGGCCATTGGGAAAGGCTAGTATATTTGCATGTTAGAAACAGTTGACTTAGACAACACGTCACATTTGTCTGTGGATGTATGATATACACTTCATTATTATATTCCAGGCACCAGGCTCGTGAATCAGAACCAAAAGATTATGACATCAGCAAAGCCCCTGAGAGGGATCTATGCAAAGCTACATATGGCAGGATAGGAAATGTTACAAAAGGGGTATGTGACACTTCTAAATCATTAATATTAAGCTATTAAGTTGTATTGGGTGTGATTGAATTGATAGGGCTCAATACAGTCTTAATTATTTATCAAATGGATTATATCATTCCCACTTCTCCATTATGATTTGTCCTTTTAGCAATATCTCAGGTACCTTAATCTGAATAAATATTATATTCATTATTTCAGGAACTGCCCCAGACTACATACCAGGACCATTCAGGCCAGATATTCTTGAAGAAAGACTTTCAGGAACAAGAGACAAGACATCCAATGATCAATCCAAGCACATTTGCACATTCTGATCTTGATAGGTAGGTTTAATGTACTTCATGGGGGAGGGGGATCTATTAAAATAAGGTTTAAGGTACAAGAGCCTCAAAACAGGGTGAAGTGTAAAACCCTCAAAAATAAGGTATTTGATTTACAGTTACTAATTTTGTAAGAGTTGACATAAACTCGTACCCTCAAAAATGATGTGAGGAATCTTGATAGACCTCCGCCTTTCTTTTGAACATTGAACAATGAACATTGTGTAATTGATCAGAGAACCAGAATCAAACTTACCATGCAGATTATAATATGAAACGGAATGTTACAATGAAAATGCTGTTCAATGTAATTCAATAGTTTACATTTGTTTTTCAGTGAAAAAATATTGAGGTAAATTTCAATACTGTACACAGTTGTAGAGTGGATTAAACATGATTGCATTAGTTGAATTTGTTACAGTTATTGTTTTTTGTTGTTTTGGAATAATTATCTTCACTTTCCTAACATTGTATTCCATTTGATCTCATTCCAAAAATGTTTGTTTGTATTCTAACTAACCCAGTGTTTGTCACATTGACTTTTTGTTTGGTGAACTTTAAATTAAATTATTGGACTGTCCAAGGAGGATAAGCACCATTTTTTAAATACATATCACTATAAAACACTTTCACCTGTTACTAAAAGATGTACTTTGTAAGTGCATTTGTTAACCATATTTAAAAGAACTAAAATTATCCAATGGAACTTCTCAAAATAATTTACTTAATAAAATATTCGCAACAATTAAATACAATTCATTTCATTTCACAAGATTGAAAACTATATCAATCTACAATATTGATATAAGCACTATTAGACTTTTAAAATTTCAACCTGGTGGTGACATTTTGCCATGCTGATGTCTTGTTTCATTGTTTGCATTGCTTAGCTTTTTCCCCATCCCCCCATCTACTGATCTGAACCATGGCAAATATCATACATAATCTTGATTATTATATTTTTTCTAATTCAGAGAGACTGGGGCCCCTGACACAGGATTCGGTTCAATACTTCCCCGCCATCACGCAGAGCACAACAAACGCCATCTTCAGACCACAAACAAAGCTGACTTTAAACCTCCATTCCCATATACACCAGCAGAAGAGAAACCACTAGATTTCCCAGATAATTCAGTTGCATATAGGAAATGTCACTCGCAGTTCACAGACACTAGCGATTACAGGAGGCCTGGTAGAAACACTTGGCAGGATGAAAGTGGACTCTATTCAAACTCACATTATAAAGAACAAGTATTTAAACCAACCAATACCATACCAGAGAGACTAGAATAGGAACCTATACTGATCCATATTTACAAAAATACAGAGAAGTCCTACCAAGGCATTTTCTCATAATTTTCGCACTAAATTCTACAATCAATTTTTATATAAAAAAAATCTATTGGCAAAAAGTTTGTTTAACTAAGGTGGGTAGTGTAGTAGTTAGTAAATGGATTGTTAATAGAATTTGGTGTGATACTTATGAAACAATCCCTAAATGAAATATTGTGATAGATAAGTGATCTAAATACAAATGCAATCATTGTTCAAAAACATTCCAAAGAAGTGTTATTTGTTATTGATATCAACAAAGACTGTTATTTTTTATTGATATCAAGGTGCTTAATGAGGATTTCAGATCTGGTACCATGTGTCATGTTATTTTCTACCCTTTTCAAGAGATTGATTATGTTAATGTATGACGCTCTGACCATCCTTGATGTACTCCTCAAATTAATTTTTGAAAACCACAATCAAACCTACATCATATTTTTCGCTTCAAATCAGTTAATAGTGAGACCGTACACCTAAAGTGTACGACGGTATATCTTGTCACTGTACGTTGTCGATGGTTAGGCGTGATAATGCCAGTTTGTCTTTGAGCAATTGCGTTCCAGTTACATTGAAAGGTGTACATGAACGTTCTTTCTCTCCATACTTCTGTCACACTAATTGGTGAAGTAATCACAGTCCGATTAGGATTAATTTTATCTGTTAAAGGCATTTCCGTTCTTGGAAGTGAAGTGAAATCTCAGTGAAGATTCAAACATTGGCATGCTTTGATATACAGTGTCTCGTAAAAGCACAAAACCAGTGATAACAGCATTGATTTCATTCAATGCACCTTTAAGCCAAGTGTCTCCTCTTTACAATGATATATCATTCATTGATATTTGGTCATGGTTGGGCGAGAAATCATTCCATTTGTAAAGTGGGCCAAAATAAGCTTGTGACCAAGTTATAAACATCGCAAAAGTAAGTGTACGGAGCCTGATGCAATATTCGGAAGAAAACATAAAACCAATGCTAACTCCATCGTTTTCATTCAATGTACCAAAAAGCCAAATTACTCCTCTTTGCAATGGAATATCATTCATTCACAGGGAGCCATGGCTGGCCGAATAATCATTAATTTTGCAAAGTGGGGCAAAATTCAGCTCGGATCCAAGTTTTAAACATTGCAAGAGTCAGTACATGGGGCATAGGGGCTAATGGAAGGTGTGACAGGTGTGGCATAGACAGTAAAGTGTTCATACTCATCCATCACTTCCTTGCACATAAAGATGTGCTCATTTGTCACCGTCATGCATGGTTCAGCCCCGAGTCATCTGTGGGTTAAATCAGAGAAAAGCAGACCATGGGCAATTCTTTCTCGAGGTTTTGCAATATCTGGTGGAGGAATTGTGAGCACAGATGCTCCTGAGATAGCTCCAAAAGAAAAAGTCACAACAATTCAAGTCAGGGGAACTTCCATTGGCACTTATCCCTTGCACTGATTTTTGCAATATCTCAAACTTGGCCCAGAGCCGATTTTGACCCACTGTGCAAATGGAAGGATTTCTCACCCAACTATTACCACGTGTGAATGAATGACATACCATTGCAAAGAGGAGAGACGTGGCTTTATGGTACATTGAATGAAATTGATGTAGTCATCACTAGTTTTGTGATTTTACGAGGTAACTACTTGTTGCGTTTTTTATACGCCCTGTAAACTATTTAATAAAAACTCTTCCGGTTTCCAAACTTATGGAGGGGAGTGTAATGTAATTCCATTAATCTCCGATCCCATCTGAACAATTGCAACGAACATCAAAGCAAAATACAATTTATCAAGTACATTTAATAACATAAAAAATCACAGACGGTGCATTGTTTTGTGTCTTGATTTCACAGATAATCAATACATCGCATTGTGGGATCCACATCAAGTATTATCCTATGGAAATCAAAAAGAATACATGGTACACATTCTTGATCTGTTAATCATATATGAAATTATATCTCTACATATTTGGCTGGATGCCTGAATAGTACTTGCAGATTCAATTTAGAAATTAAATCGTTGAGTACCTTGCACTGCTAATGAATAATTCTGAATGATGACACCGAAACAATCATGGTTATAAAAATGTTACACAAGGAGAAGAACAATACTCCAAAGTAAATACTCCGCCGTAGAGCTTGAAAGGTTTCAAGTTTTGGTTATTCAAAAATGGACAAGAGAATATTTTTGATGTTTTAAAAATATATTGATGCCACAGAAATATTATATACGTAGCCTAAAAACCTGTCAACTGGAACACCTGTAGAACACGTTCAATACCCCGATGACCCATTGACCCATTTATGTAAATTGAACCTTTATAAGTGGAACATCTAAGTGGAACACTTTTCTATGTACGACATACTCTCGTACCATATTCTAGTTTCTGGAAACAATTGACCACTAAAACCTCAGTCACATTTGCTACGGCGATCCTACGGTCTATCATTTCTACGGCCAAGAGTTATTCTACGGCTGCCGTTGAAATTATACGGTCAGATTTCTTAGCAGTCACATTTGCTACGGTAGCCGTACGTCGTAATTTGATTTTATGGGGACATAAAGACTTCAATTGCCGTACGGCCTTTTAAATTATGACGCACGGTCACCGTAGGGGCGTAGTTCTCTTGATAAATGCAAAGGTAGACGCAAGGTGGCCGCAGGGGCCCCTACGGCGATCCTATAATTGCCTCAATTACGGTTCACAAAGGTCCGTAAAGCCCTAAGTTAACCGCAAGTCGACCGTGCGCCTGACGTACGGCCACCAGGGAACCCCTTGTACGGTTTGGCTACGGCTTGTCAATTTCTCCGGTGACCGTGGGCATGAGAAAAGTTATAACTGCTAGTCATAATTTCCGTAGCACGGAATAGATTTTCTCCGGTTGCTGCATAAATTCTCTGATTTCAGGGAACTACGGTAGATGTACGGTCGCCGAAGAACAAATGTGACTTAGGTTTAAAGATCCCCCAATCACAGTGCCAACAGAATCAAAGAGAATAGCAATTTGTCAATGGTTCCGTCCGTCTATTGTTCCGTCTGTCTCTGATAATTAACAATGTTCATACGGTTGTTGATATATTTTAATAAATCATGTTGATGGTTTCTCCTTGTCGGATTACCTAATGGGTCCAGAGTGACATTCGAACAATACAAATCTTAAAATAGATCACTTTATTCTAAAATATTGTGTAGGCATTAGCTGTATCCATGGCATACCATTATGAAACATAATTTTTTTTAAAATCATCATTGTTTCACGATCGGTTTTGAAAATACATTTTGTCAAAATCGTGTACAAAACCCGATAGAGTCATGGGGGTGAGTTTTTAAAGCTGACTTTGTTTAGTGTCGATAAATTATTCTGCACTAATGAACTATATTATGATGGGCATCTCAACCCAATTTGTATGTCACATTGGAGCAGATTCAAGGTAGATTTGAATATATAACTGGGATGTTCCAATAGAAGTTCATCTGGTACTACGTGATGGGCCCCTTGTGTTGCAGAGTTGGCAGCCATAACAAAAAATCGTTGATGAAACAATACGTGTAAAATGATTTGCTTAAATTAAACAATAAATGTATTCGATCCAAAATTCACTGCATTATTGAATGAATTACTCCTTTGTAACGATTGAGCTTGAGCTCTCTCACTAGTATTAACATTAACGTTATCAGATGTATCATTAATGGTCGTACCGTTACTACAGTTATTTGTGCTTGTATCTAGATCACTGAGAGTAGAATTGGTACCATTACTGACCAAACCACTAAAAATCTCCTTCTTGAAATCCTCGGTTGCATACGAGAGGTCGTATGTTCCCAATGACGAATCCAGCGAAGGGAGTCTAGTGAAAGCATTTCTGGATTTTGAATCCGCGCCAACATTCGAAGAATCTGGGGCAGATTGACTCGATCGTGAGCTCGTGGAGTCTACTAGTAAGGAGACTTCTTCCTCGATACGTGGTATGTTATTGGTGTTTACTTCACTGTTTTGCCTATGGAGTACTTTCTTCACGGCTTGTTTGGCTATTTGTCTTTTCAACTGATCCTGTACGCTGTTTATATGGACCCACTGTCTTATATCTTTCTCTGCAGTGTGCTCTTCCTTTCGTTTCGTAATAAGTGATCCTATAATGAAAGCCATTGATAGACCATACACCAATATAACAACGATGATATATGTGGCTGCAGATGTAGGACCATAGTCTGTTAACAGTGTCGAGTTTGGACTTGTGACATTTGAGGCTTCAAACGTCTGAACGTTTGCCTTATGAGATTCAAGAATCCTCCATAATGGAGATTTTGGTCCAATTAAGTGTTTCAAATCATCAATATCTTCAATCCTATAATAACGATGATTTTGATAACCAACTGTGTTGTTGATAGATTCCATCGTGTCCCTCTGTAAGTACGGTTTGGTTTTTGACGAATCGAAGAGATGTGGTATTCCTGTCACATAAAAAACAACAGTACTGTCAGACTCGTTATTTGTTTATGTGTATCTTCTAATTGTTATTTACTGCTCCTATTGTCTCAGATCTATACCGAAGTGACACGTATAGCCGCAAGTTATGGATATGTCCAAGGACCTTTACTTCAGACATCCGAGCTATATCGTCGTTAAATATCAGTCTGCAGTGACATGTCTGACGCGCTTCCTGTACAAATACAAATTTTAGAATTATACAACAGAAATTCTTGATTGAACTCTCACAACAATTCATATTTAGCATAAATGTTTAAAGACATAATATTGATTTTGAAAGACGAAATTTTCGTCCTAACAAAAGTGTCAACAACAGTCACCATAGCAATGCAACGCGAATTTAAGTACAAATGTGGTTCCATCTGAAGCAACTCGTCGCATATACATGTTAGAATTTTGAAGTAGAGTTAAGCGAAGCCCCACTGAACCAAATATTGAGATTAGAAATTGTATTGAAAAAAAACACGAACAAGTACAAGTTTCATAAATTGTTACAACCTTTGAAAGAGTACTATTTACAAATTGAATTATTTTCAAACCTCTTCAAACAAATTGTTCAAACAATCACATCTAAAATCCAAACAATCTTATTTGCATGAACAAGATCAACAACACTCTGAAACATCAGGAAGTCATGATACAAACACTATTCGTAATATTCTAAAATTCTACGTTTACCTTTGGAAATATACTAAAATTCTAGGTTTACCTGCCCTCAACTCACCTGCTAATTGGTTCCATGGCTCAGAAACACAAAACTAAACTGTTTTCCACAACTAGTATGATATATTTTCTAAAAATAGGTTAACGTTTTCATCGTGCCATTTCCAGAAATATTTTAAACAGCTGACGTTGATGAGCCTCTTCTCTACCCAATATATACTGAACCTGTCAAACCAATTATATCAATGTGGTAAACGTTATGAAGGTAAAATGTATCAAAACCTAAGCATGATTTTCAATTACCGTCCATTTAAATAAGATACAAGACATTATATTTTAATATTTCCAAATCTGTCATCATTGATATTCATCTGGATATTGTGAATACATCCTTTCTTGGTAGAAAATGTTTTCCTCAACAAGCCTGTATCTGTTGAATTCAATTCCCCATATGTCAGGCAGATGTCGCTATGATATACTGCCAATTCCCAGTCTACTACCCCGCGCGCAGAGTCCAGTTATAAACTGAAGACGAAGCTCTTTTTAAGAAGTGAAGTCGAACGAATGCAAAGGGTACAGTCTACAGATAGGGATAAGGAATTACCATCACAGTAAGGAAATAGTCGGAGATTGTTCCCGGAATGGGATGCGAATGCGATGGGTGTGATCGTACCCCCCCCCCCCCCCCACCAAGAAAAAAAGCAATTTGTTGAAAAACACATATGATAGTTTGAAATGCTTAAAATGCACCGTATACACAATGTACAATGTAAATTTAAAAAATCCCCGTACCCCCCCCCCTTTTGTCTCGCTTCGCTCGCAGTGATGCATATCCAACAGTCTCATACCCCTTGATATTTGCTGGCTATGCCCCTATTTTTCAAAATGTTATTCTAATTACAATATTTCAATTAATATATGATTTCTCTTAATTAGAAAAGACACAAATAGAAAATCCCCGATTGGCAATTCAAATCAATGCAAAGTATACGGATACCATCACTTCACCTACTAGTCCATGGTATGACTTCCGAATATGAAGGATCCGTAGCACACTATAGCGCAGCAATATTTGAAGCAATACTTATGGAGGTGCATATGTCTTGATTCTTTTAAAATACCATTTGCTGAAAAAACTTCCGGCTTTCGGGTCGAAAAATGTCTTTCATCAGAAGGGGTCAAAAAACATAAATATTTCGATTCGAACTTTTATACATTTTATAAGACTCTGACCGTGATTCTAAGCATACGAACAAAAATAGATTATTGTAATGTAAAAATATACTTTAATTTTACTGTGGATGTCGGTGTTTAATTAGTGTAATTACGCAAGTGTGTTTTTCAGATTTTGTCTGATTTTTCAAATATGAGCCAAGCAGATTAAACAAAAATTGTGTGGAATATTTAGATAATTTATGATTTGGAATATATTAGTTTTCTTACCATTTAAAACATTTCATAATCAGATGTTTTCCATATAATCGCAAGGGGTCAAACAACAAATTATTGTTCATGTTTTATAGAACATAATACAATAACAAATAGGTAAGATTTATATCAAATTAAATGTTCCAGAGGTATTGAAATGTTCATATATTCCAAGGGCATGTCTAATAATCAATTATAGTCATATGCAATCGAACGCCTTACAATTCTTCCTCGACGTTCCTTGTGGATATCATCAAGTTTTCTGATGGTTGTTTCTTCTTTGACCTTACCGCTGGATATAAGCAGATTTTAGGAAGATAATGATAACCATTTTTCTCAATCATTCAGGAGTTCGACCAAGTCTTGGTGTTTTTTATAAGCAACTGAGCTATATCTAAATACGAGAAAAATAATTTCCAGCTATAGTCCCAATTAGTCAAGGAAGAGCAATATGCTCTCCTTTATTTTTTATGTTCACCGCTGAATAAGAGTCCATATCTCAAAACGTATTGAGACCTATTTTGTGAAAAACTTACATAATTTAAGCATTTGTAATTCTAATATAAAAGTGATTCATTTGTAGCATTAATCTTATTAATACCTGAGATACAATACAAAACGTCGATGCACTGATTACAAAATGTTTTGGTATTGATAAGAAAAATAACCTCAAACGTATAGCGTAGAAACCTTGATCATATATTTAAAATAGTTTTGTATTATTTTCTGTTGCATTGTGTTCTCCAAATTGTGAAAAATTGGGATTTTATTTTTTGGTAATTTTTTGACCTCTGTTAATGGCAGGCATAATTCACCCTAAAAGCCGGAAGTATATTAAACGGTTATAATAAAAATTATTAGGGAACATATGTAGGTATGTTAATGTTAGGTCAAATATCGCTGCACTATAGTGTGCTACCATCTCCTTTATTAAACGTCCTAGAGATTTCATACCATGGACTATACCGTAGATAGCATATAAAGAACAAAATGTCTCAATATAAAATCCTAAACCTAAAAGACACGTTTGCTGTGGTTTTATTAAATATGAAGTTGAATGTTTTATTCAGGTTAGATATGGTTCATCCCAAAACATGTCTTATTATTATCAATTTACATACAAAAGGTAAATGAAACTTACATTTTAAAGCAGTCAGTTAAAACCTGACTTCGTCAGTGAAATTGTTGATGTTCCGTTTACAACAAGATTATCAGTCACATTTCTAACAAATATACGTTCCTAATAGGGGCTCAAACTGATCCTATTCTCGTGTGTATATGTAACTCAGTTGGTCAATGCTTGTTAGAATTGGATTAATTTATTTACAGGTTAAGCAGGAATAACAGGTTTAGCAAAATCTAAATGAAAAATGTGACAGTAACAAGAAGAATGGCGTTTTGAGACCCCAATTTCGTATCAACGTCGGACAAAAATCAAAATTGAACAATGCAAATGACATTTCCACCTCCTCTAGCTAGTAGTTATATTTTAAAAGATGGCATGGGTTTACTAGCACAATGAATTGATACTTTTGATTTAAGACCAAGCATTTTAGGGTTTGATAAATCAAAACTGGACAATGATTTTATGGAAAAATAGACTTATCGAGGTTACATTATAGTCATACATTTCAAATTTTGAGTCGGCGAACTTAAACAACAACATTTTATTGAGTTGCAACTAGTTTCAAAGCGTTCGGGTAAAGTCTTTGGAGGGGAACGAACGGAACCTGGATGACTGATCTGCTTAAAGGCACTACAAAAGAAGACTACCGTTAAGTCTGACTAATGACTTCGGTCTCTATGACTATACAATTTTCACCCTAAGACGAATATCGAACCATTAAAGCTAGTAATAATGATTCTTTTCCACTCAGGACCCAGCGTAATTCAAGTGATGCGTGTAGGACAAGTTAAGGTGACTCGACAGTTTCTATTATATACAAAGGCGTAAACAGGATCTGAGTTCTCGGCATACGTTGGGGCAAGTTTTAATTTGTGAAGCAAAAACATAAGCGAGACAAAAAAGCTGAAGTGCATATAATAATTCCATTCGACTTTAATTACACTGAACCAGGTAGAAATAAACAATTTACTATTCGCTAATTTACTAATGAAACGAAACGGAACTAGTTTACCATTTATATTTTTCATGAACAATGCTACTCGTTGTTTTCTGCAAAGATAAATTCATAACCATATTAAATTCCATATTTACATTATTACCCCATAGCGAGACTAGATTAATTGAATTCTCAGTGAAGAACGTAGAACTAAAGAATACGTGGATACTTGATAGTCTGTAATAAATTGACGAGGCTGATCAATACAGACTCAAATATGTAATCAAATATGTTCTAAGTAAACCAAATATAAAATCACTGGAAGACACACGCACCGTCGTACAAGCTGATGTGTCCAACACTTACGTTAGGCTGCTGATGAAAATAACTCGGGTAGTGAAGCTATCCATGATACAAATACCCATCGTAGAATTTAAACGGAGAATAATAAATATGTGATTTAATGCGTTGCCACATACCTCGAAGGAACATCAACAACGTGAACGCTCTGATATAAAATTAAAGGATGTCGATTGTCGACAGTCGCTCGGATAGAACAAAAGTGTAGGTCAACACAGATTATGCAGATCGTTGACATTGACATCATAAGTAATAACCGATTTAAAAGTAACAATTAAGGAATGTTATTACAGCGGCAGCTGGCCTCACTTCTGTGACCAAATAGGAAAAAGCTGTTAATGGTCGGAGTATTTGTTTGATGATGGGCAGGCTTATTACACAAACGCTGAACTGATATCACGATATTGTGGAAATGAAAATGCAGACAACAATGAAATCGAATTGTTGTTTAGACATACCACCGTTGAACATTTCGGAAATCGGTTTTCAATTTACAGCAATTATAATATTGGATGTTCTCTGCATCGTCGGTAATATTCTACTGATTTTAACAATTTCTAAATCTCATCAACTGCACACAATTAGCAATGGCCTTATCCTTAATCTAGGGATTGCTGATCTGTTAGTAGCTGTTCTAGTGGTTCCATTCTGGGCCGTGACAACTTTGGCTCAAGTGGCGACTGTACCCAATGAGTTATGCGTAATGGTTGGATTCTTTACGGTTACGCTATTTCTGGAATCCATGACAACGCTAGGAGGAATTGCATTTGATAGGTATTGTAGTATATGCCGCCCATTGCGGTACCCTATCATTGTGACTAACACAAGAGCCATTGTGTTTGTCGTCTACTCTTGGGCCCAAAGTGCAATATTAGCAGCCGCTCCGTTTTTTGGATTTGGTGAATATAGATTCAAACCGTCAACGTTGTCCATCTGCACGATGGACTTTCTCCACGACACATACTACTCAGTTTTGTTATTTTGTGTGGCAGTTTTACCTTCATGTTTGACGATTATAATATGTTATTCGATTATTTTTAAAGTCGTGCGAGATCAAGTTCGAAAAGTGAAGGAATTAGACCACAGTAGATGTTCCGCTGATGTGGGACCGGGCTTATCGGGTCCAGGGGTAACATCCGGAGTAAGTAACGGTAGCAACCGAATGGATAATTTTTCAGAAACTACTGGATTGGATAGAAACAACCCAATCTGTATATTTGCTATGACCGTTGGTAAGATTCGACTAAAACCTACAAAAATTGAAAAAGGAATTAGACCAGATGAAAGCAGTAACAAGAAAAGCACCTACGATGCCATTGACTTCCGTTTCATCAATATTGATAATGATATAGGTACGATGCCTCGGATTCCTGTTGGGCAATCTGTCTTAGCTCGAGCGGCGGTTAGGTTCAAATCATCAATCAAACAATCGCGAGGTCTTAGAACTATTGGCTTAATCATAGGCTGTTTTTTAATATGTTGGACTCCTTATTGCATTCTTATAATTCGCTCAATAATTACAGGGACGGCTCCCGACTATGACGTTGAATTTATCATTACGTTTCTGGCTTTCGCTAATTGCTTTGCGAACCCTATCATTTGCTTGGTTGTTAATAGAGAATTCAAAAAAGCGATGAAGAAGATATTAATGCCAGAGAGGCCGAGGATGCTGCACCTGAGGGAGATAATGAACCTGTTCAACACGATAACAGCGGTAATTGCTCCACAGATACTTGAAGATGCAACCCCAGACCCCGCCTCGGACACGCAAAATTGAAATGAATTAAATGAACAAGCACATCGAAACAATAGGTGTTGTACAATGTAAAATAAAGACGCCAATATAATTCTTCTGAGAGAATCATAAATATTTCAAGTAAGGATTATCTCTGGATTGGTCATTAAGTTGGTTTTATATTTCCATAATTAAATACTCATTAAGCAAGAGTACCTCATTCGGTCTACCATGGGAAGCTACCATGAATTTATGAAATAAATATTGCATAAATTCACTGTGTAAATCGTTCACTTTTGGGAAATAATCCATATACCGGAGATTAAATGGAAATGATTTTTAAATGCATTCGCGGAACACAAAACTTGAAGAAACTTGAGTTATTTGGAATTAGACCAGATCGTTCAAAAAGTAGACTTTAAAGACCTGTTTCTCATATTGTAGCATATATTGATCAATAACAATGCCTTAAGGTCAGGGTGCATGATGGGAAATTTTCTGCATTCCTCAATTGAGTCACATGTTATTTTTCAAACAAGAATCACTCCTTCCCCACATTGTCTATATCTTCCAGTTTTGCACAAAGAGTGCACTTATGTGCCTAGAAAAGAATTGTGAGAAGAATGTTTTGATAAAGTGTATAAGAAATAAGAAAATTCCGTGAAAAAAATCAGAAAATTTTCAGAATTTTTTTTCACTGTATTTTCTCATTTTTTATACATTTTACAAAGCAAACCTTCTCACAAGGCTTTTCTAGGCACATAAGTGCACTCTTTGTGCAAACTTGAAAGATGTAGACAATGTGGGGAAGGAGTGATTCTTGTTTGAAAAATAACATGTGACTCAATTGAGGAATGCAGAAAATTTCCCATCATGCACCCTGTCCTTAAGTTTGAGCTGTCGACAACCGACATGCTTCAAATGATTTTTATGATGACTGGACGTGAATAATCCCCGGGTTATATAAAACATTTTGAACATCCTTTAAGGTAAAAAACATGTCAACTTCATCTTTTCAAACTATATTGGAATACATTTGAAAACAAACATTTTAAAACATTCAACTATTTTGGAATACATTTAAAAATGGAAACAAACAATTGAAAACAAAACCATTTTATCTTTTTTGATGATGACAAGTTGAGGCAATGGTATATTATTTGTATACCCTTACACAATACCCATCTTCGTACTACAAAAACCATCTCTGTTCGGACAACTTATAAATCATATTCCCCTTCAGTACTACTCGTCTCGACCCTTTGACAACACTAGTCTCGAGCAGTGTATTCACTGTGGTATTATCAACCTGGAATTGTCAATACCTGTTTTGATACTATATTTTGAGAAGTTCGTTAAAACTCAACAAAATACAATTGTAGACATCTCTTGAGGTCAACTGGCAAAATTGTATACCGATACTGTAAACCTTGAAAGTACTGTTGACAGTCTCGGTCAACTGTACTCTCAAGGTTTACTGTCGAGGTATACACTTTTGCCAGTTGACGGAATAGAGAGGTTAACAATTGTTTTGTTAGTCCGAACATGGGGTTTCAAATAATTGTCCGAAGAATATAATAATTGGAAGGATACATGTATATTATCGAATATCACGTGAACATATTTGATAAGTGTAGGTATCATATTTTAGCCAAAAATCCCCAAACCGTCGAATATTTGTAATTTTTTCACAACTTATTTTTTTCAATTTTTTTCTAAATTAAAAAAATGTCAACATTTGAAAAACCCTTTTTTCAAAAGTAGCGGTCAACTGTACATAGTAGCGGTCAACAGTATACAATTGTTGACCTCTCCAGAGGTCAACCGGCAAAATTGTATACCGAGACAGTGGAAGCTAAACTCTCTGTTTTCGGCACACAACTACGTACTCACCAGTAAATTAATGTTAATTTTGCGTTTCTATTTGTATTGTTGCTATACTCGTCGTGTAGAAAAGTCAAAATATCACTTTCATCAATGTGTACAAAATGTCCGACTACCATGTTTTTTCTGTAAACATTGTGACGTCATATTTCCCATAATTCACAAGTGTAGTACAGTAACATACGCGGTCAATAATATGATATCCCATGATGCACAAGTGAGGTACAGGCAAAAATGTTGACCGCTAATTGACCAATCAGATGCGAGTATTTACACTGAGGTACTAACAATACATACATATTGTTGACCGCTCATCAACTAATCAGAATTGAGTATTTCAATTGCGTACATTACAACATTGACATTACTGTTGACCACTACATTTATCGTGTTAAAGAGATCATGTTATAGTTGTTGGAATCTTAGCTATAAGAGATTCTACTGATGTCATCTAAGCATTGTTTGAGATTGCCAAGCAGATGTTTTCTAATTTGAAAAACTAGTGATCGTGTTCATTTCAAAACAATTGATAAGAAAGATAAAAGATGAAACAAATGTCAATAATACCATTATCATAATTGATACGGACCTATTTAGGTGAGCATACATTCCAAATCTTTGGATTAACAAAATATTTGTTTATGTCTCAATCACATTTGCTACGGCAGTCGTATGATCTATCATTTCTTCGGCCACTAGAAATCCTACAGTCGCGGTAGAATTTCTACGGTCAGATACTTTAGCGCTCTCATTTGCTACGGCAGCAGAATAACGTAGTTTGAATTTGTGGCGACAGAAACCCAAATGTTGCCGTACTGCCTTTTAAATGATGACTCAATGTGACCGTAGAGCGTCTCTGCGGCAGGCATGGTTTTTGACAAATATCAAAGTAGCCACAGGTGTCCACCATGGAGACAGTATGTGATCATTCGACTTGACTGGTACGTGCCAGAAGTCTACACCAATCTACGGTTGTCGAATGGTGGCCGTAGAGCTAAATGTGATTGGTATGGTTTACAGTTGAAGTGTACAATTTGAACTCAAGAGTGGTCTGGAATTGTCCGCTGGGAATAAATAATCTATATTTACTATTTTAATTGTGAAGTACAATTCATCAATGTCTGCTCAGCGATTATTATAATTTCGCAGTCATCAACATTCCAATGTTAATAGCGACCCCAGATCTGTTTTAAGTTTATATTAGGTATACAGTTAACCAGGACAGGTGAACAGTTGGTTTGTTATACGTATATGCACCAGCTCTAGAGCTATTGTATTTTTATCCAGGAACTTACTAAGATTGTTCCGTTTGAGGAGGATGTTCACCACAAATAGCGTACAATCAATTGAAATAAACACAAAGGCAGACGCAATGCATCTAAAAACATCCCTGAGAAACAAAACATAGATTAATTTGATTGATTTAGACAGATGTTTTATTGAAAATAGCAAAGTATATTATTATGCATGATGTTTATTATGTCACCACCAAAAGTGGTGACATATTGTTATGGTCTCCGTTTTTTTGCGACGGCGTCCGGCGGTTGGTGGTTGGTGGTTGGCGTCCGGCGGTTGGCGTCTGTAACAATTTCTTACAACTTCCTATAACTTAACAAATACTGTTTAGACTAACTTCAATTTTTTTCTAAATCATCTACATGTTCTCAGAAGTTCAAATCTGACTTTAGATTTGACATTTGACCTTCAATGACCTTCTCAAGGTCAAAAAGGTCTTTTTTCAACTTGCTTCACATTGACTAAATTTTTTTCAAAATCATCTACATGTTCTCAGAAATTCAAATCTGACTTTAGATTTGACATTTGACCTTCAAATCTGACTTTAGATTTGTCATTTGACCTTCAATGACCTTCTCAAGGTCAAAAAAGGTCAAAAAGGTCTGTTTTCAACTTGCTTCAAATTGACTAAATTTTTTTTTCAAAATCATCTACGTGTTCTCAGAAATTCAAATTTGACTTAAGATTTGACTTGAGATTTGACATTTGACCTTCAATGACCTTCTCAAGGTCAAAAAAGGTCAAAAAGGTCTTTTTTCAACTTGCTTCAAATTGACTTAATTTTTTTTTCAAAATCATCTACATGTTCTCAGAATTTCAAATCTGACTTTAGATTTGACATTTGACCTTCAATGACCTTCTCAAGGTCAAAAAAGGTCAAAAAGGTCTGTTTTCAACTTGCTTCAAATTGACTAAATTTTTTTTTCAAAATCATCTACGTGTTCTCAGAAATTCAAATCTGACTTAAGATTTGACATTTGACCTTCAATGACCTTCTCAAGGTCAAAAAAGGTCAAAAAGGTCTTTTTTCAACTTGCTTCAAATTGACTAAAAAAAATTTTCAAAATCATCTACGTGTTCTCAGAATCTTAAATCTGACTTTAGATTTGACTTAAGATTTGACGACCTTCAATGACCTTCTCAAAGTCAAAAAAGGTCAAAAAGGTATTTTTTCAACTTGCTTCAAATTGACTTAATTTTTTTTTCAAAATCATCTACATGTTCTCAGAATTTCAAATCTGACTTTAGATTTGACATTTGACCTTCAATGACCTTCTCAAGGTCAAAAAAGGTCAAAAAGGTCTGTTTTCAACTTGCTTCAAATTGACTAAATTTTTTTTTCAAAATCATCTACGTGTTCTCAGAAATTCAAATCTGACTTAAGATTTGACATTTGACCTTCAATGACCTTCTCAAGGTCAAAAAAGGTCAACAAGGTCTGTTTTCAACTTGCTTCAAATTGACTAAAAAAAATTCAAAATCATCTACATGTTCTCAGAAATTCAAATCTGACTTTAGATTTGACTTAAGATTTGACATTTGACCTTCAATGACCTTCTCAAAGTCAAAAAAGGTCAAAAAGGTCTTTTTTCAACTTGCTTCAAATTGACTAAATTTTTTTTTCAAAATCATCTACATGTTCTCAGAAATTCAAATCTGACTTTAGATTTGACATTTGACCTTCAATGACCTTCTCAAGGTCAAAAAAGGTCAAAAAGGTCTTTTTTCAACTTGCTCCAAATTGACTAATTTTTTTTTTCAAAATCATCTACATGTTCTCAGAAATTCAAATCTGACTTTAGATTTGACATTTGACCTTTAATGACCTTCTCAAGGTCAAAAAGGTCAAAAAGGTCTGTTTTCAACTTGCTTCAAATTGACTAAAAAATGTTTTCAAAATCATCTACTTGTTCTCAGAAATTCAAATCTGACTTTAGATTTGACTTAAGATTTGACATTTGACCTTCAATGACCTTCTCAAAGTCAAAAAAGGTCAAAAAGGTCTTTTTTCAACTTGCTTCAAATTGACTAAATTTTTTTTTCAAAATCATCTACGTGTTCTCAGAAATTCAAATCTGACTTTAGATTTGACATTTGACCTTCAATGACCTTCTCAAGGTCAAAAAAGGTCAAAAAGGTCTGTTTTCAACTTGCTTCAAATTGACTAATTTTTTTTTTCAAAATCATCTACATGTTCTCAGAAATTCAAATCTGACTTTAGATTTGACATTTGACCTTTAATGACCTTCTCAAGGTCAAAAAAGGTCAAAAAGGTCTGTTTTCAACTTGCTTCAAATTGACCAAATTTTTTTTTCAAAATCATCTACATCTTTTCAGAAGTTCAAATTTGACTTTACAAGTTCTCAGAAATTCAAATCTGACTTAAGTTTGAACTCATTATATTGTGAGCAACTAGGTGGTGACATTTTGTCATGTTAATGCCTTGTTTACAATATGGCACAGTGCAAAAATATATACAAAATACAGCTTCACCAACTTTACAATTATATACAATATTCACAATAATCAATTACAATAACATTCATTGCGTAATATATTAATACTATGTGTGTAAAAATTAAACAAAACAAAAAAAATATTGAACTACTTCAATAGTAATACAAATTCTTCAAATTTACAGGCTTATCCATGAAGATTCCCAATTTATCTCAACAAAATGAGACCAATGTCAATTTATTTTATAATAATCATAGTTTCTAAAGTCAACCATGTACAGTAATGGTCTCTGTTCAAAACTGGGACTGTTATGTAGGTTAAATACTAGCTAGACCATATAATCAAAACTTCATATTCATAAGCGTTTGAATACTCGGTTTAAAATCGACCCCTTGTAGAGAAATGGCTCCAAGGAGATATTCATTATGTTATAATATTTCTAATTAGAAAGCTGGGTTGATGTTGAACAGTTGAACCTATGTTCTCTTGTAAATGTAACAGGCTTGTTAGACACCCTGTACTAAGGTTTAGCTTACAAGTTATTTAGTGAATTAAGTGAGCCATACAACTGTTCTCAACCTCACTTTAGGGTTCAATTTTCTATTTCAATAGGTACTTTCTATGTACAAGCTATTTTTAGCCCATTGTATTTTTGTATTGACTATGTATTTTCAAACCCTGCTGTGGCAGTGATTTGTAGTTTTCATCTGTAAAGCTCAGTTCACTGGCTGAGACTGTCCAAGCAGGACAACTGGGTAAATATTGTACTATTTTTTACATTTTTGTAATGTCATGGTCCAAAGTCTCCCACTTTGTAATATTTTATAGCATACATTTCTTACTTATTTCAACTATAATGACCATATTATAAACACTAGTTGAGAAGTAATAATTGTTAGCTTCATCTTCAATGTAAACCTGTTTGTAATATTTAGTCCATGTGTCACGCCCAATTTGTGTCCAGCTTTCATGGCTGTACATTTTGGTTTCTATTGATTGTAGAGTGACACGTTATCTACTGTACCATGCTTAGCCAGTGGGCTCATAACCTCATCCCCTAGGGACCATTAGTAAGTTTTTTATCATAGCCTTATCTTACTTAGTAAACTTGTAAGTTTGTAATAATTGGATGTGATGTAAATTCAAGATGTCAATGTCATATTCGCAAGAGCTCAAATACTTTTAGGCTTCATGTTTACTCTAATGGGACATTTTGTCTATGTGGTATTAGTGAATAGGATATCTGGTAATTTTGTTATTTGCTTTAGTGGCAAACATTACATTTTCCAATTTTGGCATTTGTTATATTTCTAGTACTGAGTGACCCACAATATTGTGACAACCTTCAGTCGCTGACTCGCTTAGTATAATAGTCCACGAGGGTATGTTGATGTATTTTATATGCCAGTTGCATGTATTTTAAATAGTGAATAATGTAAGGTTATAGCTTCAAAGCATCTGAACAATGTTAGTTTGTAGTATGAGTATTATAGTTCACACATATTTTGGTACCATTGTAGCTTATATGTATTGCGTGTATTACAGTTGATACACATTATGGTACCTTTTGTACTTTCAGGGAACTCCAACTCCCCGTTGTTGTGATGTGATTGAAATGAATATACCCATTTGACTGATAAACATATATACTGTTGCGTTTGTGCTTATTTTGCTAATATAAACCCACGTCGACCTTGCCCCCGGTCACATTTGGTGTCAGATGTGTTTGCGGCAGCATCAACCTACAACCTACAACCACTTGCAAGCTACAACGTACCACTAGCCAGTATACAGGTTTAAAACCACAACAAATGAATGTGTATAATATAAGTAGTGTTAATATTGAGCCATTAATGCTTGATAAAGTGACAGTCAGATAGTCACTATAGATTCAGATTCAGATAGTTTAGGTAGTTCTATAAATATCAAATATGCTCTAAAAGCAAGCGTTTTTTCCAGTTCATGTATTTACAAAGGTGAACTTATGCAATTGAATCTGATGTCCATATGTAGTTATATTGTGTTGGGAGAACTCATGCATATTATGTTGATAATGGCTGAAGAATAAATGCCATCTATAGTGGAGTTATTAAATCAATTACTGTTCAAGTGTCACATAAAGTGACAGTCACATAAAGTGACAATCAATGTACATATAGTAGACTATGTCTTCATAGAATTATCAGGTTTCTAAACTTAATTAAGGTTTAGGGTTTATTGTTGCTATATTGCTACTGTGTTGTCATTAAAGAAGGTATTATTATCCTAACTTACAAAATCTGTTAGGGTACAGGTATTATTATCCTAACTTACAAAATCTGTTAGGGTACAATCCTACACATAACTACCTTAATAAATATTAGTGTTTGTTTATATCTATAAGGTATTATCCTAGCAAAAGCTTTTTGATAGGGTACATATATACTTATATAATTACACAATATTGGCCGAGAATAACATATACGGGTACAAATTACCACATGGTGTTGTGCAAAAACGCACATTATAAGGGTATTCTATAAGTGTACATATTACAACACGGTGTTGTGCAAAAACTCACGTTACTAGGGTAGTCTATAAGTGTTTGTTAGTGTACATATTATCACACGGTGTTGTGCAAAAACGCACATCATAAGGGTACCATAAAGGTATATATATTACTACATAGTGCTGTGCAACAACGCACGTTATTAAGGTGTCACATATTCGTACCTATTGCTACACGGCGTGGTGCTATAACGCACAATCTTATATCACGGTAGTGTGCTAAAACGCACATTGTATTATCACATATTTGTTACATGCTAGTGTTATACTAGTATATAAGATTACACGGTGGTATACCATAACGCACATCTTTATTAGATCACAAGGGTATTTGACAATAAGATTTTTTACATAGTGTTGAGTTGGATATCCACTCAGTATTAACACAAGATGGCGCACTACATGTCTCATGAAGAGTTGGAACAACAGTCTAGGACAGCTGAGGAACTTATAGATAAAATGTCTGAAGTACTACATGTAAATAACTCCTTGAGATTTACTGATGAGGACATCAATAATGGTGTAACCAAGCGTCACTTAAAGGAAACAGAAAACAAACGTCTCAGGGAGAGTCTTGGCGATATCGAACGTGAAAACCAGAAGTTGTTGGCCTCCATTGATGACGTATATGCAGAATATGAAACCAGAAAATCCGAGCTGGAGCGCCTTATCAAAGAGAAAGAACAAGAACATACACAAAGGAAACAACACTATGCCAACTTATTGAATAGGGATCGAGATACAATATATGGAAATACAACTGAGAAACTTAAGCAACCAACAGGAATATCTGCAAATGCCACCCTCTTAGACATATCACGAGTCAGAAAAAACAATGATGTCCTTCCTACAGTTGGAAATTTCAATACATCCACTCCAACAACCAAACCAGTTGCACCTGTGAAACAATACTACAAAGAGCCAAAGATCAACAAATTCATTGGAAAAGAACAAAATATATATGACTGGGTAGATGATTGTAAACGGGCCTTGAAGAAGATTCCTGAAGAAGACCAGTATGATTATCTACTCTCACACTTAGAAGGAATGCCTCGGAAAGAAGCTAAGCTTCTTGGTGAAATAGCAAAGCCTGATGAGATATTCACCACCCTTCAAAGAGTTTATGGCAGTAGACAGACTAAACATTCTGCTCTTCAACTATTCCTCAACACAAAGCAGAACAAGGATGAGAACATAAAAGCCTACAGTCAAAGACTAATGACACAGCTGGAACTGCTGCAGAACTCCCACGACGAGTTTTTGTGTATTGACAACACAGATAGACTTATCAAAACTCAGTTTGCCAATGGAGTTTCATCAGAAGTGATGCGTCTAATGTTGTATGATAAACTTAAACAACAACCTGCTATATCATTCACAACTCTACGCGAAGAGGCATTCATAATGGAGGAGAAGCATGATAGGCAGTCCACTACTACTACAGATACATCAATTAGGGATATTATACAAGACCAAGTAAGGAAAACTCTACAAACTTCAAACTGTACCACTGCTGACTCAGCGCCTACTAGTATAACATCTGATCGTACTTTGTTGAAAGAATTAGTGAAGGAGGAAATCCAAAAGGAATTTCAGAAGGATGTTATGACAAATTACATCTCCCAGAAGCAAGGTTACAATCATCCAGAACATGGACCAGGATACTTTGATACAGACCCCCATGGCTACAGTAACAGAGGAGACTTCAGTAATAGAGGAGGCTTCAGTACCAGAGGAGGCTACAATAACAGAGGAGGCTACAGTAACAGAGGAGGCTACAGTAACAGAGGAGGCTACAGTAACAGAGGAGGCTACAGTAACAGAGGAGGCTTCAGTAACAGAGGAGGTTCCAGTAGCCAAGGAGGTTTCAATGATAGAGGATACTTCAGTGATAGTAGAGGGTTCAACAATCATGATGATACTCGCAACAACTATGACCAGAATAGGATCTATACAAATCAGCATTTTCCCCATAGAGACTTTGCTCAGAGAGGCTATGGTGACACAAGGGGTAGAGGTACATCACATGGAAACAGAACATATCCAGGTGGAAATGTTACAACTCGTTATCAGCAAAGAGATCAAGGTTATCAAGACTACCCTCAGAATAATGGAAATTCTGGTAACTGGAGGAACAGCAACCAAGAAAATACTTCCTCAAATGTTCAAAAAAACTAGCAAGTTCTCTGGACAGTGGCACCAGAGATGAAAGCTTAAAAGACCACAGTGTACAGAATAATGCAACCAATGTAAATCCTCATGAAATTCCTATTAAGACCAGTACAAGTAATGATAAAAACACACATATCAAGAATGTAGACATGAACAAATTAATAGGAGAAAGTCCAACAAGAGAAATAATGATTGACAATATTCCAGTCAATGTAACAATTGACAGTGGCAGTACTGTGACTTTGATGTCCAAGGAATTTTTCAATGAACACTTTTCTCATAAAACTTTACAACGTGACAAGTGGTGTAGAATAAGAGCTGCAAACAACCTGTTAATTCCTTATGATGGTTTTATGGTAGCAGATGTACAAATTGAAAATCAACTAATTAATGATGTTGGAATTATTATCCATGGACAGGATGGTGCCAAGCCCGATTGTCTAATTGGATGTAATATCTTACAACATGTGCAGCTGTACAGACTCCCAAAATCGGAAGAAAAACAGTCCGAAACCAGAACACAGACTGTGAGAGTTGACAAAGAAGTATTTATTCCTCCAGGAACATGTCTTCATGTACAAGTGAATACAGGACATTTTAGTGATGTAGGAATTGTCGAACCCACAGATAAACCATTACCTGGCAACGTACAAATAACACCTGGCGTTATAGATGGTACACACGATGAGAAATGGGTCAAAGTTGCTAACATTTCCAAGGTTGGAGTAAAACTGAACCAGCGAACTCCAATTGGGAAAATTGAAAGCTCCAAAGAAACTTGCAGCCCATATTCAGTCCATTATTCCCAGGCAGAAAATTGTTTCGAACTTACACACCAGGAAACAGAAAATACTTCAGAAAAGTTCATAAAACTGGTGGATGAAAGACTAGCTGAATTCCCTGGAACTGATGCTGAGAGAGAAATCGCAAGAGAAATGTTCTACAGAAACCAGTCTGTATTTGCCCAAGATGATGAAGACTTTGGACACACAGATGCAGTAGAACATGAGATACATTTAATCAATCCTAGTAAACAGGTCAAACAGCCATATAGGAGAATACCACCTCATTTGTGCCAAGAAGTAAAAGAGCATATACAGAAACTACTGGATAAGAAGATCATTCAACCCAGCAATAGTCCGTTCGCAAGTCCTATCGTGTTGGTTAGAAAAAAGAATGGAAGTCTTCGCCTTTGTGTCGATTATCGACAATTGAACAACAACACGATAAAAGACAGTTATCCACTTCCACGTATAGAAGAATCGATGGATGCTCTCATAGATGCCAAGATATTTTCCACCTGCGATTTAGATAATGCTTACCACCAGGTCAAGGTAGCTGAGAATGATGTGCCTAAGACTGCCTTCACGACACCGTTTGGATTATATGAATATCCAAGAATGGCATTTGGTTTGACAAATAGCCCTGCTACTTACCAAAGATTGATGCAAACAGTCTTCAAAAATGAAATTTTCAAAAGCGTACTAGTATATTTAGATGACATCATCTGTTACTCTAGCAGTGTTCATGATCATATTACCAAGCTGGAGAATGTTTTCCAAATATTGAGACAAAATTCCTTGAAGCTGAAATGGGAGAAATGCAATTTCTTCAAGGCTGAGGTCACTTACTTAGGCCATATGATCTCAAAGGATGGGATTAGACCAGATGAGACAAGAATAGAAGTACTGAAGAACTGGCCCGTTCCTGAAACAGTTAAAGATCTCCGAAGATTCCTTGGTCACACAAGCTACTCAAGAAGATTTGTGAAAGACTTCGCCAAGATTGTCCGTCCATTACATGAAATCCTTAACGGAAATGGTAAAGTTGGCAAAAGGAAATCCAAAAGTGTATCCATCAAGGAATTGTGGGACACAAAATGTCAGAGTGCATTCAACATTTTGAAAGATAAAATCATTAATGCACCCATACTGGCTTTTGCTGACTTCAAAAAGCCTTACATCCTAGAGGTAGACAGCAGTCATGTTGGGATTGGAGCTGTTCTCTATCAGATGCAACAAGGAACCAAGCGAATAATAGCATGTGCAAGCAGAGCTCTAAGGAAAGCTGAGAAGAACCTTAGAAATTATTCTAGCATGAAGCTCGAGCTTCTTGGACTGAAATGGGCCATGACAGAAAAGTTTCGTGATTATCTCCTTGGATCTTTTGTTACTGTTTATACAGACAACAATCCCCTTACACATATCATGACTGTGAAAAAGCTCCCAGCAGTGGAACAAAGGTGGGTTTCAGAGTTGGCTGCATTCAATTTTGAATTGAAATACAAGGCTGGTGTCATGAATAAGTCAGCAGATGCATTGTCGAGACTGAGAAACAACTCTACAGAAGAGGATAGGGATGAAGATTTCATAACAAGTGCAATGCAAGTCACAATAGAAAGATGCACAGATACTACATTTATTCCATCCGAAGTTAAAGAAGCTGACTTTATCCCAAATCTGGTGGATCCAGTTGTTGATGTATGCACTGCACAAACACCATGTCCAGTCTTAACTGTAGTTGACAGTGGTGAATATATTTCTTGCAAACATAGTGCTGAGGAAGATGTTTCAACCACGGGTAGTTTTACGCCATTCCCTACAATAACTGAATCTGGTTTTGGTGAACTACAAGATCAAGATGAAGAGATCAAAGTTATCAAAAAACTTGTGAGGAAGAAAAAGATGCCAAGTTCAGCTATGAAAAATCAGCTTTCAAAAGACCAGAAAAGCTTACTAAAACATTTCAGTCGACTAAGCTTGAAAAAAGGAATACTGATAAGAACCATAAAAAACAGTAATCAGTCTCCTATAACCCAAGTTGTAACGCCAAAATGTATACGAGAGAAAGTCCTGAGAGAAACACATGAAAATAGTGGACATCAAGGTTGCGAAAGAACATTTAGATTGATTGAAAATAAATACTTTTGGCCAAACATACAAAATGACATCAAAGAATGGATCAGGTCATGTGATCGCTGTGTTCATGGGAAGGTGCCATACAAGAACATTTACACATCAATGGGTAGACTTATGGCAAAACAACCCAATGAATTACTATGTACCGACTACACTCTATTGGACAAGGCATCGAATGGCATGGAGAATGTATTGATCTGTACTGATGTTTTTACAAAGTACACATTGGCGATACCTACAAGAGACCAAAAAGCTGTAACAACTGCAAAAGCCCTTGTTAAAAACTGGTTTAACCATTATGGGATACCATCTCGCATCCACTCTGACCAGGGCAGGAATTTTGAAAGTAAAATTGTCAGTGAACTCTGCAAAATATACTCTATTGACAAATCCCGCACAACACCTTATCACCCTGAAGGCAATGGCCAAGCAGAAAGATTTAACAGGACGTTACATAATCTTTTGAAAACTTTGTCAGCTGAACAGAAACTCAAGTGGCCAGAATATATAGATGCCGTAGTCGCAAGGTACAACTGCACGCCACATTCATCGACTGGATACAGTCCTTTCTTTTTAATGTTTGGACGTAACCCAAAGCTACCATTGGATATTATCTCTGGAACTGAGGGCATTGATGAAGATGAAGGTGAAGGTGATACAGGCGGAACCAGTAGTTGGATTAATAAACACAGGGACCACTTGAAACAGTCTTACAGATTGGCGTCACAAAAGATACACAAAGAAGCAGACAGGAGACAAAAGCTCCATGATACACATGCATATGAAAGTGATGAAATCCACTGCAATGATAAAGTCATTGTGAAACAGCATCCTCAAGGAAGAAATAAGATCCAAGATGGGTATGGTGATGAGGTTCATATTGTGAAAGACATTAAGGATTCCAAAACATTTGTTCTTCAATCAGAGAGTGGTCTGCTGAAAACTGTGCATAGAAGAGAGATCAAAAAGTTACCAGAGTACTTGCGGAAGATGGATACTATTGAAGAAGTTAGGGAGTTTGTTCCGAGACGTTCGCAAAGGTTGGCGAACAAAAGCTAAACGGTTCAAGTATTCTGTTATATTGTTATTATGAATAACAATTTGTTCTGCTGAGTACTATAAGTAATGCTATTTCGTTATGTACATTTGCTTATGTCATACTTATGACCAACAATTTAATACACGCCGCATCTGTGGTTCTTCCTTTAAATTATTTTATGGTCGTGGTTGTAGGGGAGGTATAATTCCATACCTTATATTTACAAGTAACAACTACACTTGCCTTGCAGTGTTTAAATTTCATATTTATGAGGTATAGCGGATTTTATATTTCGTATGAGCTACATGTATCATTATGTAAAGCATTGTATTTTGTATTACTATACCTGCTACTATTAGTGTGCAGATGATTGTATATTGTATTTTGTAAGTAACAGTCAGTCATGTTATATCAGTCAGAGTTTCAATTGTATTCTTTAATGCGGGACGCATTACCACGATGTGGGCGTGGATGTAACAGGCTTGTTAGACACCCTGTACTAAGGTTTAGCTTACAAGTTATTTAGTGAATTAAGTGAGCCATACAACTGTTCTCAACCTCACTTTAGGGTTCAATTTTCTATTTCAATAGGTACTTTCTATGTACAAGCTATTTTTAGCCCATTGTATTTTTGTATTGACTATGTATTTTCAAACCCTGCTGTGGCAGTGATTTGTAGTTTTCATCTGTAAAGCTCAGTTCACTGGCTGAGACTGTCCAAGCAGGACAACTGGGTAAATATTGTACTATTTTTTACATTTTTGTAATGTCATGGTCCAAAGTCTCCCACTTTGTAATATTTTATAGCATACATTTCTTACTTATTTCAACTATAATGACCATATTATAAACACTAGTTGAGAAGTAATAATTGTTAGCTTCATCTTCAATGTAAACCTGTTTGTAATATTTAGTCCATGTGTCACGCCCAATTTGTGTCCAGCTTTCATGGCTGTACATTTTGGTTTCTATTGATTGTAGAGTGACACGTTATCTACTGTACCATGCTTAGCCAGTGGGCTCATAACCTCATCCCCTAGGGACCATTAGTAAGTTTTTTATCATAGCCTTATCTTACTTAGTAAACTTGTAAGTTTGTAATAATTGGATGTGATGTAAATTCAAGATGTCAATGTCATATTCGCAAGAGCTCAAATACTTTTAGGCTTCATGTTTACTCTAATGGGACATTTTGTCTATGTGGTATTAGTGAATAGGATATCTGGTAATTTTGTTATTTGCTTTAGTGGCAAACATTACATTTTCCAATTTTGGCATTTGTTATATTTCTAGTACTGAGTGACCCACAATATTGTGACAACCTTCAGTCGCTGACTCGCTTAGTATAATAGTCCACGAGGGTATGTTGATGTATTTTATATGCCAGTTGCATGTATTTTAAATAGTGAATAATGTAAGGTTATAGCTTCAAAGCATCTGAACAATGTTAGTTTGTAGTATGAGTATTATAGTTCACACATATTTTGGTACCATTGTAGCTTATATGTATTGCGTGTATTACAGTTGATACACATTATGGTACCTTTTGTACTTTCAGGGAACTCCAACTCCCCGTTGTTGTGATGTGATTGAAATGAATATACCCATTTGACTGATAAACATATATACTGTTGCGTTTGTGCTTATTTTGCTAATATAAACCCACGTCGACCTTGCCCCCGGTCACATAAAGAACATCATTAAACTTACAATATCACTTTCAAAACAATTACAATCATGTGAGTCGATTAACATCTAGGTTGTCTCCATTTCATTATGTTATAATATTTCTAATTAGAAAGCTGGGTTGATGTTGAACAGTTGAACCTATGTTCTCTTGAAAATAACATCATTAAACATACAATATCACTTTCAAAACAATTACAATCATGTGAGTCGATTTAACATCTAGGTTGTCTCCATTTCATTATGTTATAATATTTCTAATTAGAAAGCTGGGTTGATGTTGAACAGTTGAACCTATGTTCTCTTGTAAAGAACATCATTAAACTTACAATATCACTTTCAAAACAATTACAATCATGTGAGTCAATTTAACATCTAGGTTTTCTCCATTTCATAATGTTATAATATTTCTAATTAGAAAGCAGGGTTGAACAGTTGAACCTATGTTCTTTCGTAAAGAGCATCATAAACTTACAATATCACTTTCAAAACAATTACAATCATGTGAGTCGATTTAACATCTAGGTTGTCTCCATTTCATTATGTTATAATATTTCTAATTAGAAAGCTGGGTTGATGTTGAACAGTTGAACCTATGTTCTCTTGTAAAGAACATCATTAAACATACAACATCACTTTCAAAACAATTACAGTCATGTGAGTCATTTAGACATTTTGCAGCTGATAAGCTGAAGCTGAATGGGTGATGTCACATGTGCATTACACCAGTTCCAAAACAAACACCAGTTTCAGATGTTAAAGATCAGGGTCTCTCACTTTGGAATGGTGCTCAAATGTTGACAATTGTGGAAAATGAAGTTATAGCATAATGGTTGAATACCCCCCATTTCCCAAATAACGAAAATTGATCTGTCTTTCACTTAATGCTAAAAAAATCAGAAATTTACTCAAATGAAATCTTCATTTACCCCCTCCCCTGAAATAATTTACTTTAAAATTCCACATTTGTTGACATTTGAACACGATACCTTACTCAAGCTGTGGACTTTCTATAGATGGGTGTGCTGTTAGGTGTCCTCTCAAGTTTCAGAGCGAAATCTCTGTAAATTAAACTGCCAAACCACACCATCTATCATTGATATCAAAATGTTTTGTTAATTCTATTTTGTTGTTGGAAAGGAATTTCAAATAAATTAATCTTACCATCCACTCAAGATGGCACCTTATGTGTGAACTTAAAATTTTGATATACATCATCTTCAGAAAGTCCATGGTTTTGTAGAAAAAAAGCTAAGTTGGAGTCCAATGGCAAGTTAAGTTATGCTACCTTAAATCTGCTATAATAATTAGAACACTAATAAGATATGTAACGACCATGAGGTTAGAGTATACATTTAGTCTTGTAGCCTCCCCAGTACTCTCATCATAAGTGGTCTCCTGGGGCTCTACAACATTTGCTTTGACCTTCGGATCACATTCTGGCCCAAGCAACCTCAGACTATAATCTATAGAAGTGGACATTATAGATGGCGCATTGTCATTACACCAATTGTCTGTTTCTATATCTACTATGGCACCACTCCTTCTATGTTTTAAACTCTGAAAAGAAAAGAGCAATATGTATAGTACATAGAACTAAACAGGATAAAACTGGTAAAACATATGAGTATAGCAGTTACAGAAATCGTCATTATTTTTTTAACATAAGGTTGGCTTAATATCATCTTGGTCCCTATATAATCAAGTATATTATACGTAAATTCAAAACATTTTTTCAACTTATGAAGATGCATTTAATAGTGAAATGAAATTGTGAGATTTTATAAATATGAATTAAGGACAATTAACCACCGTGATGAAATTTCACAGAACAACATTAGAGAGGTTTCATGTTATGCTTTTGGTGAAATGTTTCCAAATTGTCTACATGAGAGTAATTGTTCATTTTGCAGAATATGTGTTTTGCTGCGACTTACTAAACAATTAGCCAGCTGCCCCTGGTGCTTCAAGCCCTCATTGGTAACTATAAAGTATTGATGTTTCTTGTGGTGCCAATGTGCTAAACACTGCCAATGCACATCTGGAACATGAAATATATAAAACGTTATCTCACAATCTCTTGTAAATATTCAATACTGACAATTAACCAATAACACTGCCAATTACAAGTTCCCAATAGGATGAGTTGAAAAATCATGGCTTAAAAAAACATGAAACATGACTATGAATATATTTGCTAAAAATGAAATTTTGAGCTTCTTGGTGAGTAATTTATAGCCAAACAAACACAAATAATTTTCTCTCAAATTTTTGGCCAAAATAATGATGGGTGACCCTGGATCTGATAGTCTGGTTGTTAGAATTGACTTTTATTCTGTCCTTAATCCTGAATCATTATGACAAAGCCTGCTCACAACAATACTTAATTTTTACCTTCTTTTCCAAGACAATCGGTATCTATGGAAATGCTGTCATTCTTAGGGCATCTTCCCTTCACTGTTGTTGAACAAAATATATTCTCTTCATCAAAGCGACCAATCAATGGACAGGGAGAGCCATGGGAGGTTGCTAAAAATACACATTGGTTCATCAATATTCCAATTCAAGTACAAGGCATCAACATGCAAAATGTCACCACCTGCCATTTGTTACAGCTGCTAAACACCAACCGCTGAATACTGAACACCAACACCATCCATAAAAAGTTGGAGAAAAACTTAACTATAAGATGTCTGAACTATCTCACTGGATTTGCTCTCATGGTATGCAATTTATGATATACAACTTATGGACAATATTATGGGTAAATAAGAGGAATATAAACCATACATTTACTTACCATTGAATATGATAGTCCGTTCCTGTGGAGTGAAGTGTAAACAGCCATGTACTGCCTCTTCTCTCGTGTTATACAAATCACCTGCAATTAAAATATGTGATATTAGCTTATGGTAGCCCGTATTCATAATCTGACTTTGTATTAAAGAACCTAAAGAACTATAGAACTCATTAAATTGTTTAATAATAGAACACACACCTTTAGATTTATCAAGCTAGGTTGTTGATTAATTCTATCTCAACAAGGGATCAAAATAATATGATCACTAAATACATCAATAAAATATTTGATTGTAGGAGGTACATACTTTTCTCGACCTCCAACACATGGTGATTTCTTCTGTGGATCACAATACATTGAAACTTTGACACGCTGCAACAAATAATAAGAAATTATTTTAGGTAACCATTTTAATATATCTAATTGGATTTTGATTCTGCAAATCAAATACTTTTCTATGTGCATTAATTTATTATAATTCACTGAAAAGTGAAATCATGCAATAATTTGTGGTAATGCACTACTACATTAAAATGTGCAATAAAGCACACAAATCTGATTGGCAAAAACACAATTAGTACATGTATATTGGAATTAAATATAGCCTATTTCATCTACTACACAATTGGTCAACTTTTGTTGACAAAGGAAATGTTAAAGATATAAGAAATTCTATCCCCTACAAAAAACTAGCCATAGGAATGTATTTTCTTGGAGGATGTAAGGTTTTGTAACTTGAATTGTGACAACTTACCATCCAGTTGTGGTAAAACTAACAAACTTGAAGAGTCTTTCATGCTCTTCAAAACTACTGATGCACTTCATTTTCCCGATGACATCATCGAGGGTGCCATCCGGCTTGACCAAGTGGTACACTTCTAGAGATGAATGGCTTCCATCAGATTGCAGTATTTTGGTGCCAGCAATATTGCGCCAGATTTTCCTATGAATCCACTGTGGATATTCACACTGAGCCGATGGCCAGATGTGATCTGAAAATGAAGGAAAATTGGATATACTTTTGGCAAGGCCTCGTTTGAAAATATCCACTTTTCATTCAAATACTTTTTCTCTCGACTTAAAAGGGTTATTAAGACATTCTAAGATTCTTTGGAAAAAAGTAAAATTTCAAAAAAAATTTTTTCTAAATATTTGAATTTCCCACCATTTTAAATAACAACAAAGATTTGCAAATAAATACAATGACCAACTTTACAGGTGTAAAATGCATTATTTTATTCATATACAAGCGAGTTTAGTTCAGTGTTTTATGCAAAATCTTCAAATAAAATGCAAAGCAAAAAATGTATACAGAATGATACTATAATAGGAAATCAGGTCATACAACATATTTTTAAGAACATGTTTGCATATAATGAACATGCATATAAATTAGCATTTCTTTGTGAATGAAAAGTGAAACCTACTTCTTGTTAGATCAAACTCTAAATCCTCCATATACTCATCAGTTGGATCATTCATGTTGAAACATGTTGAGTCTGAAGACATTGCTAGTCTCATAGCACTGGTGCCTAGATCATGGAACCTCTGGAATGGAGAAAGTACAAAGGTCATAGAATCTATGGAATAAAGTGTGCATAGATCATGGAATCTCTGGAACAGAATATCTAGAATAGAAAGGATGCATAGGTCGTGGAATTTCTGGAATAAAGATGGTACATAGGTCACATAATCTCTGGAATAGAGATGGTACATAGGTCACATAATCTCTGGAATAGAGATGGTACATAGGTCACATAATCTCTGGAATAGAGATGGTACATAGGTCACATAATCTCTGGAATAGAGATGGTACATAGGTCACATAATCTCTGGAATAGAAATGGTACATAGGTCACATAATCTCTGGAATAGAGATGGTACATAGGTCACATAATCTCTGGAATAGAGATGGTACATAGGTCACATAATCTCTGGAATAGAAATGGTACATAGGTCACATAATCTCTGGAATAGAGATGGTACATAGGTCACATAATCTCTGGAATAGAGATGGTACATAGGTCACATAATCTCTGGAATAGAAATGGTACATAGGTCACATAATCTCTGGAATAGAAATGGTACATAGGTCACATAATCTCTGGAATAGAGATGGTACATAGGTCACATAATCTCTGGAATGGACAGGGTGCCTAAATCATGAAGTCTAGAATAGAGATGGAGTATAGGTCACAGAATTTCTGGAATGGAGATGGTACATAGGTCACATAATCTCTGGAATAGAGATGGTACATAGGTCACATAATCTCTGGAATAGAAATGGTACATAGGTCACATAATCTCTGGAATAGAGATGGTACATAGGTCACATAATCTCTGGAATAGAAATGGTACATAGGTCACATAATCTCTGGAATAGAGATGGTACATAGGTCACATAATCTCTGGAATGGACAGGGTGCCTAAATCATGAAGTCTAGAATAGAGATGGAGTATAGGTCACAGAATTTCTGGAATGGAGAGGGTCACCGAATCTCTGAAATAAAAAGGGTACATTATGAGGCAAATAGGTCATAAGATCTCAGGAATAGAAGGAATAGAAAGGATGTAAAGGTCAAGTGATCTCTGTAATTCAGAGAAGGAAACAAGTACCGAAGTCATTGACATTCCTAGAATATAGTTCATCTAGGTCATGGGCTACCTGAAATATAGCAACTTGAATCTAGATTATAGAATAATTACAATAGAGAGTGTTTCTGTTATCTAGGTCACGGCTTGCATCAAAAAAGGTAAAACAAAACATGACACTTAAAAATGATATACAGTGTACAGTGTGTGTATATTTGAAATCACAAGCACAACCATCTGATGCATGTTATATATATAACAAGGCATTGACATGCAAAATATCACCACCTGCCATTTGTTACAAATGCTAAACACCAACTGCCGTTTGCTGGCAATCAAACACGAACCGCCAAATGCTGACCACAGAACACCATCCAAAAAAAGGTTGGAGACAAAAACAATATGTCACAACTTCTGGTGGTGACATAATAATCATGGACATTCAAATGAATCTGATATAGATATCTTAAAACATTCTTATAGTAAAGGACAAGAATACCAATAATGACCAATTAAAACAACAAGCATTACATGCAACAATAACAAATATAGATTGTAACAGCAAATTGCTTAACCAAACATTAAAAAGATGTCACTTCTATGAGCACATTCACAATTAAAAACAGCAATATAAATATCATAAATTCTTATGAGCTGTTTGATTTGCAGACTTGTAATAAAGCATAAACTAGCATTGTAATGTGTTATAAGATCCAATATCTACACGATAAAACTACTAACTCAATTGTCTCTAGATTATCTAACTCCTCGCGAGATGATTACTATGCCTAGCATGCCTAAGAAAATGACCTTAGTGGCGGTAGTTGCAAATTATATTTTAAGCCTGAATCCCTTGAGAAGATGGTTTATTTCATTAGAACCAATCCATCGATTGACATTATGGGGCCTTAAGGACCAGTCGAGATGAAATAAGAGCCTCGCTGGTATTCATCTACCTAGCCTGCATGCAAATAGGACGAGGGACCGAAAAGGGGAGAAAATTATGTTCATATAATCTGTATTTGACAAGTGTTTGTGATGCAATTGCAATGTGAGATGTTAAGATCTATGTGATGTTGGATTGAATAATCTGACTTAACTAAGATGAGCTTTTTACATGTTGGTTAGCACAATGACGATATAATAGACAAGAGTCCAAATGGTCATCCATTTGGCCCAAATTAAATAGCAATAATTCATGTGTTACAATAGTGATTCTCAGCTCTATTCTCCAAATTAATACTCACTTACAATTTACAACATTAAGCTAAGTTCACACCAACGGCGCTTTGATAGCACTTTAAAGCGCCGCGCAAATGGCTTTACACGGTGCTTTAAAGCGCCGTTGGTGTGAATTTAGTTTTACAATTTAAAACATCAAGAAGATTATTGAATAATTACAGACATTTTGATGTACAGTAAATAAGATTGGATGTAGTGAACACTGAACAGGCACTATAATCACATTAGTGCTGGATACTGACCAGAGCCCACAACACAGTATAACAATGAGTGCAGATAGTAATGATAAGATCTGTCCAAAAACCTCTCACCATTTGAAACAATGGATATGTGCAATGTACAACATTCAAAGCCATTAAAACACAAAATACAACAAAACTGTAATGATGAAGCATATTCATTTCACTGAATTAGTTCAAACAGAAACAAATAAACGATGCAATGTTAAGAAACTGTAGAATACTAAAATATAAGGGAATCTGAACTTCTCGTAAAACAGGACCCGAAAGCACAAGATGATGACTGCTAGTACAAACTGGGCAAACATGTATGACATATAGTCATATCACACCCAGCTTACTAAAACCAAAAGTTTGGACAAATTATGTGAAAACTAATGATTCAAACCGTGTTACTGAAAAATGACCCACTTATAACATCATTAAAAACACCATTATCAATAACGTGTATATTGTACATGGTGTTATACTAACGTGGTTCAGTGGTTTGTAATTCAGTTTGGGGTTTAAGCTGCTAACAGTATGGGTATACAGGCTCGTAGCCAGGATTTGCCAAGGGGGGTTCAGTTTTCAAAAATTTCCAGGGGGGTTCACATTTGACAATTTTGGCCCAAATATGGCTAAAAGTGCTCAAAATGGTGAAAAACTGCAGGATTTTGAAAGAATTTTTGGCCAGGGGGGGGGTTTGCCTGAACCCTGCGAACCTCCCCCCCTGGCTACGGGCCTGGTATATTTGTCCACACTATCAGTTTGCATTCTATGTACTAGCAGTGATCCATTCATACTCCAAGTTCTCGTATGTACAAAGTCAGTTCAGACTCCCTGGAGATTCAAGATTAACTACAAAAAGAAATTCTGGTGATCCTTACCGAATCTTTTGTTACAAATTTCTAAAATAAAAAGAAACAATTGGGATAATCGTAATGAGGTACTGCAGCTGGCATCCAATTAGCTAAGTAACTCAGGAGATTAGGAGGTATGGGAAATAGCAAATTATTCTACTGGAACAACTATAATCATGAACGTATTATGAAGAAGCTTATTCTATAATGATTTATTCATTCATGACTATCATTTTTTCAAATGCTATCAATCAACGCAAAAAATTCACACTAAGCACATATAACAATGATAAATTTTGATGATAATTTGATTAACTAAACAGTATCTTGATATCACCATATATATGTTGGATCCGTACTTAAACTGTACAGCATCTGTATGTATTATCTCAATTTATAATGTATGTATGCATTATATGTACTTGTAATGTACAGTATATGTATGTGTTATCTGTACTTACAATGTATGTATATGTTATCTGTTCTTGCAATATACATTATATGAACGTGTTATATGTACTTTTAATGTACAGTATCTATTGGATATGTTATCTGTACTTAGAATAGAATGCACATTACATGAACGTGTTATATGTACTTATAATGCACAATACCTGTATGTGTTAGCTGTACTTACAATTTACATTATATGAATATTTTATCTGTATTTCAATGCACATCATCTGCATCTGTTATCTGTACTCATATCAATACTTACAATACATCTGTGTGTGTTATTTGTACTCATATCAGTACTTACAATGGATTTGTATGTGTTAGCTGTACTCATATCAGAACTTACAATGCATCCGTATGAGTTATCTGTACTCATGTCAGTACTTACAATGCATCTGTATGAGTTATCTCTACTCATATCAGCAGTTACAACTGTATTTGTATGTGTTATCTGTACTCATATCAGTACTTACAATGCATCTGTATGAGTTATCTGTACTCATATCAGCAGTTACAACTGTATTTGTATGTGTTGTCTGCACTCATATCAGAACTTACAATGCATCTGTATGAGTTATCTGTACTCATGTCAGCAGTTACAATGCATCTGTATGTGTTATCTGTACTCATGTCAGTACTTACAATGCATCTGTATGTGTTATCTGTGTCAGTGAAGCCAGGACCATGCATCTTGGTGTACATGTAGTCATCAGTGCCATCTTTCCATGTAGCCAGACATTGTAATCCAGCAACTACAAATAGTATAATAATGTAACAATATCTCACACAAAGTAGACCAACTCAAAACAGAAAGTGCAAAAAAGGATGATAGAGGCCAGTTGAGGGTTGTTTGAATTTGCAATTGTTTAGGCTCATAGCATTCCTCATTTTGTAGATTTTCTTAAAATCCAGGAGATCTAACCTTACATGTTGGAAATTTCTGCATCTATAAGCATGTGAACATTTCCCTTACAATCCACTTTTTGGAAAAATAAATTGAGATATCTCATCAAATATAGAAATCGGCAGATATGTCCAAATTGATTAGAATTGAAAAGGGAGATATCACCTTTTGAAAACCATTGCCAGATATTGAAAGAAAGTCAGAACTAAAAGGTAAGCCATGAACTGAGAGCAAACAAACTTTTAGCAGCCCATGGAGACAATACTGCGACTGTGAAATAGAATAACTGTGACAAACCTCTATCATAGGTATCATCTATGCCATAACAATGCTTGAACTCAATCTGGAACTGAGATCTACTGCTACACTCCATCATTGATGAGAGAGGGTCCTGACACCTGCCAGAGTTATTGTTGTAGCTGAACAGGAATGCCCCTTCAAACGGACATGGCACTGGGAGACCACCATCTACAAAGAAAACACAATTGTTACTTTATAGCCAAATAAAGTACATGCATGTATATTCAGGTAGACATAAATAGTAATATAATTCAATCATTTAAATACACAGAAAATATCAGTATTTGTTTTTTGTTCTTCCAATTGGCATTTCATCTGCACTAAATTAAGTTTGGATCCACCCAATATCATACAGCACAAATTTGTCTGCAACATTCATTTCAAATCAAATTCCCAAGTCATAAGAGACCATAAAATTGTTGTTATTATCCTCAAAACTGTAAAACCATTTGTAATAATCAGAGGGCAGTGTGACTAACCAATGGACCAACCAAGGGTATTATACAGTCGCAACAATTTGCATAGGAATTACAAAATTGTGAAGAGCGTAGTTGCAACTTGCTTCTAGCTTGCAAGAATAGCACAAAGGGTTATTCGATTTTTCCTGATCTTAATTTTATTGTTGAAATTCCTATTAGTGTCTCCTCATGAATGAGACCCCTGGGTGTCATAATGGCAACCAGTAGAATAGGGAGCAAAACACTTCCATTATAGACATCGATAGTAGGCTTTTAAGCTTGCTATAAAACTTTTTAACATGGGATTTACTCTCATGTAGTAAGAGCAGAAAAGTGAAGAGTTTAGTGAAAAATTGCTACTGATAAGGGATCATGTCTGAAGATGTATCATGGGACAACTACTTTATCACTGTAATTTTACTTAATATTCAACATATTCCTTGGAAGGGGATTGAAGGGGCCTCTTCCATTATACTAGGTAGCATTATACTTCATGTTTATTCAAGATCTGAGATTCAAAACTTGTGAAGGTTTATGTAAGTAAAAAACAATCCACAACCCATTCTGATACTCAAATCATCTTTCTGTTTCACCTGAAACCCATCACCCATCTTAGGGCTGAGAAGAAATGAGATGCCATGTTTATCATGATGTCCACAACCATAGTTATGAGAATATGTACAAGTCATACTGTGAAACCAGTGTATTCCTTCAGTGAAATACCTTGATGGATCAAGATGGTATTTAGTAAGATCAAGGTGAAAAGCATGTCATTCAATCTGATACTCATCACACCTTTTCTTTCTCATGCAATATACATTAATGCTTCTTCTTTGATCTGAACTCATCCAATGCAATGTCATGACATCTCAGAACAGACTAGAAATGAAAAGACATGTTTATCAACATGCATGTCACTCAGTCTCCTGTTACCCTTTGCATTAGTTAGCTTCATATACTCTTTAAGTTCAAGAGAAACCTCTGAACTTGCCGAGCCAACCAGAGCTTGTCATCACCAGAAGGATGATTTTCTATATATGGCCATTTCCTCTGATGTCATCGTTGACCCAGTATTGACCATCATTGACACATTATCTAGACATGTTTCTTTCTGCTTGCTGATTGGTTGAGAAAATGTCAGCGTGGTGAATTTGAATTGATTTATGACCTGGGGTGTGATATCAACAAGCAGGGGAGGTGGGGCTACTGTGTTTCAGGTATACTGAAACTATTGTGTATACTTACCTCTGACTAATGTTTGGAGATGGCTTGTTGGGTCTATGTCAGCATAACACAAGTCATGGAATGTTTTTCTACCTGGATGACAATAACCTAGAAAAAAAAGAGTACATGTATTACAATATAATATGTGTAGCTACCCTCTGCAAGACCATGGGGTTTCAACTAGACTCTAACTAGACTCTAATTGAAAGCCAATGGCAAGACTTACTTTGTCTCATATGCTCAACTGACAAACATCAAGCATGGTTCTGTATATTTGTAAACATATTAGTTTGATTCTGTAAGGCTCTCTGATTGGTTGTATGCTTAACTCTTAATTAACTGATCTTAGTAAATAGGTAATTAGTGAATTATCCAATAAGCCCAGGGTAATAATTCATATCAAGTATGAGAAATCATAAATGTTAGAACTCGAAAAACAGACAGAAAACCATTTTAAAGAATAACTTTTGCCCTGTCAGGGCAACACTTTGTGGACAAGATATATCAATTATTTCTTATTTCTGAGAAGACATCTTTAATCAACGAGTATCCGCCCTGTTATTAGAGAAAATGGGAAGGACATGATGAGAATGTGGGAGTTTGAGTTCAAACATTGGGGCTTTGTGACAAAGCAATTACAAATCCTATGCTCATTTAGTTTTTATCCATTAGAACATTAATCACTCAAAGTTTTTTCATTCAGTCTCGATCGACATTTTACGAATTTCAGGCATCAATAATTCAACATGATCTCTGAGAAAAACTAAAACTCATTAATTTTTTATATAAATTACAGCCATAAAAAGCCGTAAATGATAGAGGGAAATAGTTACATGTTGAGTATTGCAAACATTGGAAAAATAATCTCTAATCATCATCATTGCGCTTAATATGACAATACATATTCAGTTCTATTTTCCTAGATAAGGATTCAAAAGAAGTCAATTATCAAAGATAAATAAAAGAAATAGGCAATAAGATAGAAATGCAAGCTTACTTTGTTTATATTGAAGAACATTTGCATGTCTTGGAGTTACATGGATGCATTTCCAACAATTTGGCTGATCACTGAAATTAGAGAACAAGAAAATTAAATAATGGAATTTACACTCCCCTCCATAAGTTATTCAGCAAGAAGACCCCAATGGATTGCATGTTGTGAAAACATTTTTAAATATGAAGCTTAACCTAACTGCTGAATAACAAGAAGTTTGAAATCAATCATGAGATGAATTTTGTAAAATCTCCAAAAAGCCTGTTACAGGGTCAAAGGGGGGACTTCTGATTCCCAAACTTTTGAGGGAGAGTGTGCCGGGGTACAAAATGCATATCAATCCCAAAAGCACATAAATCTAAATGCACATCAATCTGAGGTGCACAGCAATCTATTAGCGTATCAATAAAACCAGCAATAAATTACAATTTCTATTCAATAACCTTTATAAAAAAACAGGAGCGCTGCAATTAACAGACAAGACAATGCTATAATCCACAGGGGATAATGGTTTCATCTCATTTAGTAATGCAACTCAATTAAGTGAAGTATATTCCACCATCCATGGGTCATATGGGGAAATAAGGGTGTCAAGTTGCTGAAAGTCAAAAGCTTACAGGCTATATATCAATTTGTTGATAAAATATTTGAGAAATTAGGCTGAAATTTACAGGTGTACATAGTTACTTTCTGACCTTTGCCCTACTAGACATCTGCCTAATTTATCAAACACCAAACTTCATATTTTCTATGTGTTTATCATAAATTTATTTCACCTTTCGAGTAGTGTTCTCAACACGTTTTTTAATATGATATATGATGTATATTATAAGTGTGTGAGAATGAGTTAGTCTGCATTCAACATTTGAATCCAAGTGATAAATTCATTTTAGGAGAATTTTGTAACAAACAGGACGCTTCTGTTCATTTAATTAAACAACAAAAATGTCTTTAGAAATATGAGCATACACATATAAACATGGGCTTTCAATATGCCCATGATATAAACAAGGGCTCAGCAATGCAAAATATCACCTGGTTGCAATTACGAAGGTGCAATCATTTGTTATGAATCCTGAATTCAAAATACCAGTCACAAAAATGCCGCAAAATGGTGGCTATGCAAAGGATACACTCACCACATATTGGTAGTGACATAAATTCTTAATTTCAGAGTAATAATTGAATACTCCCTACTAGACAATATCTGCCTAATTTATATGAAAAAATTAAGGTAGTATCTGGCAGAGAGATGCAAAAACAAGGTGTTTCTCTCCTCTCTTGCTAAAAAGGAAAACCTGACCTTAAAAACAAACAAGAAAATTAGAGAATTATTTCTGGAATTCTGATTGCATATAAATGATTCCGTCTGAGAAATGCCTCAATCTGTTTGTAATTCTAAGTGGCCTAAATGTAGCCCGATGGTGCTGTCATTTATCAACATGGCAAATGAGCTGTCTGCTGTAATGTAGAATGGAAGAGCCAAATCTTGCCTCATCAGAACTATACAAAGATTATAATAAGTCACATTAGACTATGAGCTCTAGGAGCCTACATATATACATTGTATTTCATGTATCCAGTAAAAAATATTAGCTGAAAATATTTCTTCCAACTGGTACCATTTTCTATTTACTGTCTGTCTGTTCATTTATTTTCTGTTCCAGCAACACCCCTACCCCTAAACTAATTATCACCAAAAGAGGGCTGGAAATTTTGAGCTTGATCCAAGAAAATCTACAATTGCTTCACAGAACATAAGCTTTATAAGGATTGCTAGTTCATTTCTCTTACATCCAAATTCAGGGCTGCTCAGTGAAACAGAAGCTTTGCTACATGGATGGCCTAATAAACCAGAAGAAAGAAGAATAATGAGAAAGATACTGAAGATCAAAGCCTGATTAGTTACCAGATTCTGCAAGTATCTAGCTCTTTTAAAACCTAACTGTCTCTTTAACAGTATCTTACATCAACATTACCTAATTTGACATAAAGTGTTAAGATAATATAAAGTCTGTTTCTAAATTTGGCATTGGGACTCAATTTTGAAGAGATCTTTACTTTTAAACTTCCCTGAAGCCAAAATGCTAGTATTAATCAGATGAAGCCAAAATGCTAGTATTAATCAGATGAAGCCAAAATGCTAGTATTAATCAGATGAAGCTCTCTTTTAATGAAGTGAAAACAAACTATTGGAATGGGTCAATTTACCCTTGACCAGAATATTTTTCTTTTTTGTTCTGGTATTCTACTGAAGTCCAAAGTGATGTTCTCTGGGCACTTTCACAATAAATATTTGGGATTATCCTAATCCTGGATATATCCACCCGTATTATATTGTGAGGGAAAATGAGACTACTGGAATAATTCTCATTTGAGTAGAATAATTCAATTATCTCATTGAAAATACTTGATCTCTCCAGAACTGCTACATCGAAGTACCACTTCCCATCTATTGAAGTTCAAATTAAATGTTGAAAAGTTAATTCTAAAAGCGATTGACTAATTATATTATAAACTGACTGGTTTTCCAACTGTCAGAGTTCATCATGGGGAACTCTAAACATTCACAAAAAATGTTTGGAAATCTGACGTTTTGAGGTGATTGGAGGAGAGCAAGCAGTGCAAAACATCAGTTGAATGTAAGACTATATTGATGATATCATTGATGCATGGAAGTTCTGTTAGTCCACTAATCAAAATAACAAAAAGTTTTTTTTAGATCAATAGAATGTAATATTTGGTTAATCAGTCAATTTATACTACATTGGCTTAATAGTAGGATCATCTTCACTTGTGATCTTTCTTGATACAGTGACTTAATAACACCAGTGTTCCAAGATGAGCTTATTGCATGATCATTCCTGATGGTACCTTCCTGGTCTATAATATGGTCAGAGGACAAAGACCATTATAATGCAATAACCAATATTTATAGTAATAGCTAAATAAGTGATGGAGAATGTTTGCAGAACATAAACAGGAGACAAATCCAAAGAGAACATCATTAAGGAAAGCACTGGCAGCGGAACAATATGCAAATAAATGTCCCAGCAGGCCATACTTTGAGGCAACCTAAGCAAATGCCCAGTCAGAATTCTAAATTTCTCTGTTTTCGTATTTCTCTGTTTTCTTTTCCTCATAGATTTCCAAAATGATGTGAAGTGGCCTTGTGGGTTGGCATATTTTACAACTGCCATTTAAAGGCATCTCTCCAAGAGGGGAATACCATCTTTACTCCCCCGTGCCCGTAGCCAGCTTTTGCCAAGGGTGGTCACTATTCAACAGGGGGTTCACATTTGACAACTTTGGTCCAAAATTACTTGAAAAGTGCCCAGAATGGTGAAAAAAATTTTATTGTTTTATTTCCATTTATTAAATCATGTTACAAATACATTTTTTCTTATAGCTATTTCCTTCCTTAAAGAGTGTAATATAACATCTAAAATTCTATCCTTATTGTCATTTATCTGTCCTAGGTAAACCTTAAAAATAGTATATGTTATTACACTGATTAAATAGTTGAGAAATTTTGTGAAATCATCATTGGTGAAAAACTGCATGATTTTGAAAGAATTTTGCCCCCCTCCTCCTTTGTTAGGGGCCTTTCCCCCATGTCCATACATCTTGGCCTTAGATAACTTTCAACTCAGTAAATTCATACCAGGCTTGACTGGTGTAACATGTTAAGCTATAAGGTACATCTGCATAAGACTTAATCATTATTCCATTAGTTTCATAAAGTGATTTGCTTCATAATATTCATGTAATGCAATCTTAATTCATATACTGACATAATTTCTTAATCCCATTTGCAAATAAAGTTATTGTTTTGTCTCAAAGAAACCAATTTCTTGATTGGCTCAACAAGGATCAATTTCATTCATACAATTATTGATATCATTGAACGTACTTTGGTTCATTACATCACACTTTGTAACAAATGAATAATTATAGCACAAGAAACTCACTGACCCAGAATAATATCTGGCAAATTCAACCCTAAGGCACCTGTCATGGTATAACACACACCATGTAATATTATCAAATAATAATATCATTTAATTCCATAAAGAAAATTAACATAATAATCGAACATGTGATCAAAGGGACATAATTGAAGCATGAATATTTCCTAATTAAGGGCTAGCACAGGAACAAAGCTCTTGTAATTGTGTTAAAAAACCAATCACATGTTGCGAAAGATAAAACGTCTCATGTGAATTGTATCGATCCTTTAAGACAGATGGGAGTTTGGAACTAAGAAAGGCAATTTTGTAATCGAGAACAAAACCCAAATCACAATGAACCTAGAGGAAAGGGGAGTAATGTAATGGGCCTGAAGTTAAAGTGATTGTTTAGCTTATAAATTATCTATTTTTCTCCAGAAATACTACGAACATTTTACTATACAAGGCATGAACATGCAAAATGTCACAACCAGCCATTTGTTACAGATGCCAAACGTCAATTGCCGAATGAAATCACAAAAGATTGGGGACCTATGTCACTATGTCACCACTTTTGGTGGTGACATAAAAAGTGTTTTTTTAATGCAGAACTAATGTGGATTTCAGTTTGTGAGAGACTGATAGTATAACTTCAAGAACCAAAAACGGAGAGAAAAGCAGACCTGTTGTTTGGCTAATAAAATTTTCTCAATAAATCTTTCCTATTCAAAATACATTTTTCAAGCACTGGAGATGAAATTTCTCATTGTTGTATACTACTATACATCTGTTTTAGATGCAGAACTAATATAGATTATACTTCCCAACCCCAACTTGAGGGAACATATGAGAAAAGAGAGATGGCTAAAAACATATTGTCTAGTTTGTGGATGATACGAATCCCTTGTAATAATCTCAATGCAAATCTCAAATATTCACATTATTAAACATATATATATATTGCTTATATACTGGGAGGTTAAGATAAACAATTCACCTTGGGTCTCATGAGAACTTGACTATTATTTCACATAAGACCCAAGGCTCATTGTTTATCCTTTACATAAAACACTACTAGATCATTATAATTTCAAATTCAGAGCCAAAGTAGAATTATCCAATTATTAAAACATTATTCCAGCAACCATTTTTTTATTTCTATATTATACTGACACTTATTTGATAATACTGCAATTCTGAATGCGATGAGCACATTTTGAAGTCTCCAAGTTCTACTTTATCTGCATACTCAACATTATGATGGCCCTCATGTGTGGTTGTCACAAAAGTAATTTGGCAATGATCTCATACAGGATCTGTTAATGCAATAACATGTATGGTAATTCACTCTTGATTGTATTTATTAACTCTAGGATCTCTTGTGTCTATGGAGTCTATGCTGAATGTATTCTATGTGGACTTATGACTAACAAAAAGCTAAACTAACATGAATTCAAATAAAAATCAACACGACAGGAAACAGTGATAAATACTACACTCGAAGAGCAAAACAGTCAGAGAAAGAAAAGGAAGGGTCAAGTTCGTAAATAGGGTGATGCGGGACCAAGAGAAAAAATATGACTATGAAAACAAGGCTTAACATGCAAAATGTCACCACCTGTCATTTATCACTGACACCAAACACCAACCACCAAATACCAACCACCACCACAAAAAAATGGAAACATAAAAATTAACTACAAAATTCTCAAGTAATACATTTTCCTGGCACAAGAAATGAATTCCATTGAGCAATCGTACTTGTATGTTTCATTTTTACAAATGTACAATGATTACATCCTCACTTACTAATTTGATTTTTAATGAAAATGTCAAGCCTTGGGAACTTAAGATGCATTGATTATAGGTCATCAATATTACACCTCAGAAATAATATGTATAGATTTGCATTGTATTCATCCAGAAACTTTTGTACACAAAATCAACTACAACATTTTCTGACAACAATTTTTTCTATTGATTAGGGAGATTATTTAGAACCATGTGAATCGATGCAATCACCATTTATATCATATTGCATGGCTAAAGACCAATTTAAAGGATGAGAAAATCACTTTAACCTTGTAGATAATTCTAAACCCTCCCTATTCTTGGCACTGAAAAATGAATCTGCTTCTTTCATGCTTTTTATGAACTAAAACTAATTTATATAACATAATTTATGTGTTTTAGTTGATTGCATATTAAGGGCATTTTGCTAAGTTAGGTCTCATGCAGTACCCTGTACAAAAGCTTGATGCCAACCAGCACTCTTTAAGTAAGAGATTCTTTGGTGAATCCTATATCCAATCAGAATGCTTTGTCAGAAAATCAATACAGCTATATTTTCTGCAGATAAATAGCTAACATTCATTCAAATCCTGAATTAAATTCAACCTCCATAACAGGCCATGAAAGTTACATTTGAGATTGTTAAGATGAAATCATCTATTCTAGTCAGAGGAAAGTATTACAAGCTGAGGGAGATTCAGAGTAAAGACAAAGTTTCATATTGTGATCTAAAGGCCTACTTCCATTCTAAATCCTGATCCAATCGATAGCATTCTAATTCGTAAGCAATAATTAAAGGGAGACTGTTTGCAATTTCTATATTTTACTATCATGCTACTGCACCATGGGTCAGTAAAAAACATCCATTAACATGCTGATAATATTGATCATCAGGTAATACATTGGGTCTTAAAAACAAATTAATACCAGGAAAGTTATGATTAAAATGCAATTAAGCCAGGGAATATAAGATATGAAATCCTCTTAAATTATGTTTTAAGCTATCTATTGGCTTGTGATACAGCAGGATCATTACAGTTTCATTCTTGCTAATTTCAGCCAGATATTTTAGCCAATTTTTTAAAATTCTAGATGCGAAGTACCTATTCAGGAGACAATCAAAGACACAATGTATAGGCAAGCCAGGTAGCAAGAGATGGGTGCATAAGAAATATTAATGAGGTTCATGAGCCCTAAGAATAGGCAAGACAAATCATAAGCTAAACAGGATACCATTTCATAGATTTCGTTTTTACAGTTTCAGTCTGAATAAATAATCTCTGTAAAAGTTTCCTTCTTCGCCTCATATCAGGCTGGGCCTCTTTGAATAAGCCAAAGAGTATATTATATTGAACATAACAACACTATAATACAATACATATTGTGCACCCAATAGGTACCATTCTAAAGGGAGGGGAAATTACAATTAAAAATTTCCTCAAATAAAATACACACTCTAGAATGTAATTTTCGACCGATTGTTGATCAAAATATACCAAATTTTATTTTTCTCATTTTCATATAGATTTTCAGGTGAGTGCAACACCATTTTCAAAATCTCAAGTTGGTACTTGCTTCAATGCTGCAGAGAACTGCTTCTGAACAAATTTTAAAATTAGCATATTACCTTCTCTTCTGCTCTAACAGGTAGTAAGGGCCCTCTGTCTTGCGACACTTGGCCTGTGAGTCTTCCTGTTGGGACGCTGCTAGCCCCCATGTGTGTTGACGTATGTACACAGGCTGGGACTGGAGGAACCACAACCCCTGCCATTCTACTGGGAAATCACAGAGTTGCTCTGAAAATATAAGACAACAGATCTGATATTCTTATCTATATTATTACATTATTTTCAAAACCATGGATATAGATAATAACTCAAATGAGCTGCTCTCAAAACAATTGGGAGATTATAGACAATTTGTAGAACAGCTCACAGTTGCTCTTGAAAGAACAGTACAGACAGTCTGTGACTAGAAACAACAATGGTTCAGTACAATCAGAACAAAAGCAAAATACTTCCAACTGTTTACCATTGTAATAAAATTATATACATATACATAATTAAAGCATGTATCATAGGATATACGTGGAAGTTCTCCATATACTCTTATCAAATTGTGTTTTTTGCATGACATAATTAAATGATATTCTAGCTCTACTACTAGAACTTGGAGGATCAATAATATTTAGATTTATAATTGAATAGATTGTGTTCTCTTCATTAATTGTCATGCAACCCAGCAGCTTGCTATGGTAATCATGGGAGCAATCAAATACAGGGTGGGCACTTGCTATGGTAATCATAGGAGCAATCAAATACAGGGTGGACACATGCTATGGTAATCATAGGAGCAATCAAATACAGGGTGGGCACATGCTATGGTAATAATACAAACAACCAAATACAGGGTGAGCACAAGCTATGGTAATAATATGAACAACCAAATACAGGATGAGCACTTGCTCTGGCAATAATAAGAACAATCAAATACAGGATGGGTACTTGGTATGGCAACTATGACAATATTTCAAATACAAGGTGAGAACTTGCTGCAGTAATCAATGCAAACAAGGCATTAACATGCAAAATGTCACCACCTGTCATTTGTTACAGACACCATGTCATTAATATTACAGATGCAAACCACCGAACTCAAAATGCCATCCATAAAAAAGTTGGAGACTATAACAATAGTGGCGACATAAAAACCAATTGCAATATTTGTACTTGCTAATGTATTATATGAAGACAATCAGCTAAATCTTTATTAATCAAAGACAGAAAATGTTCTGATTTCAAAATTGAGAAATGAAAAGTAAGATGTTTTTAAACCACATTATCAATTTACCAAAACACAAATAAGCATCAATATGCATGATTACATTGTAAATACTTCTACCCTTTTAGGTTCATATCTCCACGCTTTGTGAAATGAATCTAATCTTATAATGTTTGTCTTTACATTTTCTACTCTGAAGGTGTCATTGAGGTTAGATTTGATACACTACATGGATTACTCAATGGTGCCAGAAAACTTCCTGCATAACAAGTCGCTAATCTCATTGCATTATAAGACAGAGCCTTGTGACTGTCATGCTGTCAATATTAGAGATAATGAACAAATGAAGATGGTCTCCCACAGGATATGATATCAGTACTGATATATCTCTATGAAACCATCTGTCTTAAAGATGAACTCATCTTAGGTTATTTAAGTCTCACTTCATCCATATACCTACCCTTTTCAATAATTTGATTCAGCTTATCTAAAGAGTTTCAACAACTGCACAATTACAATACATGTAATTACTTCTACCCTCTTAGGTTCAGAATACTATATATTATTCCATAATACTACTGTTTTCCCAGGGAAATATGAAGGAATAAAAATCGTATTGAATCGTATTACATGAAAAAATCGTATTGTCCCCGGGAAAAAAATCGTATTGGAGCGTATTACATGAAAAAATCGTATTGTCCCCGGGAAGAAAATCGTATTGGAATGTATTAACCTATTTTGGGTTTCCTGTTATTTTTAACCTTGGCTAATTGGTAAAATCATTTTCAAAATGTAACATTTTAGAGGAATGTATTATGGAATAAATAGGTTATTTCTGGTCGGAATTGAATATGGGTTTCATTCCTCGGAAAATATGATATTGACCTTGGGAAATATGATATTGACACTCGGTCGCTGCACTCCCTCGGTCAATATCATATTACCCTTCGGTCAATATCATATTGTCCCTCGGAATAAAACCCATATTCATTATTCAATCCCTCTCAGTAAATAACCTATATGTCTTACAATCGTATGAACAAAATGAACCAATCATTAATCTGTGTTTTAATTGGATTCTTGTGGTTATATTCTACATCAAATTTGAATTATTTTTAGATTAAATAAATTGCATTTGATAAAACCAGAGTGTAAATTATCTTTACATCCCCCTCACCACATTAATTTAAACTTCAGATTACTCCATCATACTACGACCACAAAATCTTCAATAATTTTGATACAAATTGTTGTAATTGAGTCTTAATAATTTCATTTAGCAGATTGCATGCAAGATGTTAATAAGATTTTACTCTATTTGCTACAATACCAATATTTATCCAATACCAGCCCAGAGTATATGTACCTACATTTCCTCTACTACTTACATCAAGCAGAATTAGAATGACAGTTTAATTGGAACTGGAATATAACAAAAGGTGTATTTAGATTTCTGCAGACCTCTAAAAGGTTACAATTTCCCCCAAGAATTCTATAAACTAGAGAGTGTTATAATCAGGGAAATTGCGCTGGAGAGTAATACATCACTGTCAGGTTGGGAAAAATCTGATTGAATCTTTCAATATTGAATATTATAGTCTAATAATGAGGCTTCCACACAATGATCTCCCATTGATTTTATACTCTACTATTTCTTATGGAGCTGAATACAATCATTTTTATTAAATGAATAATCTATTGCATCCGTGGGATACTGTTCTACAACTTCTTTTACTCCATTATCTTATCTCCTTATAGGTATATCATAAAGAAAGTAATCATTTCTTATCAGATAGAAAATACCAGGATTTTCTATAATTTAAATGTCAAATACAGGGTTCTTTCTTTAAGCAGGCAATTGGATGCTATAAGCCAAAATCAATAAATTGATCCAATATTTCTATGATTGAATTACAAGGCTTCATCAACTAACAAACAGACAGACAAACAAACAAGCAAAGAAACAAATAAGCAAACAAGTAATGAAACAGTGCCTAATTTTAATCAACTCGAAAGTTGATGCGCATTTGTCATAGGAAAAGTAAAAATCCATGTAAAATAAGAGGAGGAAACAGTAAAGAGGTGGCTGTATAATCATATGGCAAATAAGTCTAGACACATTATATACATTAGATGAAACAATATGGGATGGCGTACAAATTTCAATTTCAAGATTGAAGCTATTTCTTTTAAACATTTTCAAATTTTATCATATGTAGGAGACAGGGGGAGGGGTAAACCTTAATGAAATTAACTTTACCACAACTGTCAACCGTTAGACACAATCTCAAAAAGAATGATTTCCTCTTTATAAATATAGTATAGTATGAGGAAATACAAATAGACTATCTATAAACAAAAAATGTAAAATAAAATCCTAAGATCCATCAAAAATGTGAAATAACTGGAATAAGAAGGAAAACATTTTTAATAAAATTAGGGTTGTCCAAAAAGTTTTGCTCTTATATCAGTAAATTCATATTTCAATATCATATTTCATCAGGTTGATCTTTATCATTAGTCTTGCCCTTGTGACACATTTGTTAAAGTATAGGGTCTTGAAGCAAGACTATTCAATCATTTGTTGTTTCCTTTGTTGGAATTATTTAATGCGCATTGCAATGGCGATGTAGTACTTCACAATTTAAACACACGAGAAAACAAAAAATGGGATACTTTCTTTATGGAAGAAAAAATTCGATGAATGTGAAACTACCTGCTCTGGGATGATCTCAATTTCTCATAGAGACTACAGCATCATAGAACCACTTTGATATGACGCTGTATACATGAATAATTAACATGCATGCAGTAACACAGTAAACGAATGCATGTGATGACACCATAAATCATTACATGGTAAAAGACACACGATAGATACAATATTTATGAGGCTGAATCATCAATCCAATGAGACCTAAATAACCAAGAACAAAAGAAAATAGAAAAATTATTTCTAATTAAGACAGCCTGGCATCAATCAACAACAATGATAGCCCATCTGGGAGTGCTTCCAACAGAATTGACAATGTAGCTACAGAGCTTATTGGCAATCCTTGATAAGGTTTCCCCATTGTGGAATGCTGTCTTGGTAATTATAGAAATGACAATGCAGTAAATTGATGGCTTAAAATCCCAGGAGAATTGAAAGTGTTTTGATAAAGTAGAATCCCATTAAACCGGCTACAAAACTAAAACTGATGAGTTGGTATTTTTGAACAAGGTAGAATGTATCTTCTCAATCTCTGACATTGCTATAAAAGAAATGAACTATTTCTCATTCAGACCTCTCATTGCCTTTCCTTGGAAAGATATAAATGGATGTAGACTAAGTCAAGATGCACTATTTCTGTCATTTTTAAATTTATGTACTTTTCTTTTGTATGTAATTAGTAGAAAAATAAACCTATTTGTGATATTTGAGCCTGGCCATAGGAAAACTGGTCTTATCACAAAAATGAAAATTGTGCTATACAGAGCCAAAAATGTACCCAAGATTAAGAGGAAAATGTGCTAAATTCAAATCCGACTTTTTGGTCTATGTATGCAAGGAAAAATTGTAAAGACAAAAGCCATGGCTCATTTGAAAGGTCTCTTTGTGCTTTATAAGATAAACAAAAAATCAGAATATTGAATAAATCTGTGATAAGACCCCTTTTCCTGTGGCCTGGCTGATTTAATGAGGTATTGTCTCATTTATTTGATCAGATATCACAAAAATAAAAGTAATACACAAATAAGGAATACACAAATAGACTGAGAAGGCATTAACATAAATCAATGTATTATATGTACTCATGTGGTAGGAAAAAAACCGTTGTTCTGAATTAAAAAAATTGTATGCATTTTTGGATCTTGTTAACACAAACTATATCAAGGAGAGAAAATTCTGCATGATTGTGTCGAACAATACAGACAGCACATAGGCATAGCCAGGGCGGGGGTGCTACCGGTCCATTAAATAAAAGAAGAAAAGAGCTTTAAAATGCTTTTTTTATTTTAATCTTCTAGCTCAATTTTGAAGGAAAATGCATACATTTTTGTAAAATTAAAAACAAATCTTACAATTATTTTGGGGGTTAGGTATTGCTTATGCCATGGTTCCATCCCCCTGACTGAAAACCAAAATTTTTTCCCCTGACTGAAAGCTCGCTATGCCCCTGCAGAAGAGATAAATATCGGACTTATAGAGCAATATGGAAGTCTTGTAAAAAACTCAACCTGCACACTCATAGACAATATAGCAATTTCCAAGTGCAATGAAACGCTTAGGGTCTTAAAAATATTGGATGGAGATCTAATAAATCTTAAAATATGGTGTGACTATTCAATAAATGTTGAAATATGGTGTGGCTATTCAATAAATGTTGAAATATGGTGTGGCTATCAAACAAGAATGCTCAATGTTCTGTAATATTTAGGACAATATGTAGTCAGCAAAAATATTTTTCAGTGGTTTAATATTTTATCTTTGTTTTGTAAAATGTATTATTTCATGTTTGATTCAATAAAAAAAAAAATAAATAAAATAAATAAACAAAAAAATATGTTTTTCCTCCAATTGTTACGCACGTAAAGAGCTATAATAATTTTCCAAGCTTGGGAGAACTATTATAGTCATGCAGCATATAAAAAGGTGAGAGAAACTAGGGAATATAACCTATTAATATCAGTCTCTACAGCAATGAATGGTTCATTTGGGCTTGGAAACATCCTATAAAACACCTTAGGTCGCAATAACTGTCGCAAACAAGATATATGAAGAAAATATTCAACTAATCTCCTTAAATCATAAGATTATCATGATGAAAGGTAGACTTTGACGGGCCTAAAAATATATCATATAGATTTATTGAAATAAGTACCCTAGCATTAGAGTTATGTGTTAGTCGCGTAAAGTCGGAAGCATTATAACGTCTTATTGCGCCTTACTTACTGATTTACTGCCAACTGAAACATCAATCACAAAAGAACAAGCATTTTGATATATTTTTAGGAAACGAAATAAAAGGGCAAAATATATCATATCAAAGGATTTTATTAGAGATCAAAGCATACAATATTTTTCTTTTTGTAGAAATAGTAGAAATACTTGGAAAATATATTGACGGGTTACAGAAAGTAATATATAACATACAATGCCATAATCAAGCAATGCTGAAAATATGGCATAAATATTCAACTTTGAATTATATGATTCTCACAAACACAACTTAATGCAAAATGAAGATAGCAAAAAAGAGAACAAAGATTATCTAATGTTAACTCCTGGAAATGAAGAGTGGGAGGAAGGGTCAAAATGCTAAAATTCAATCATGATATGTATGTTGCATCACTAGGGGGTACACAAACATTATACTTCATAAAGATTCAGTTTGAGACCTGAAACTGCAGTTTAGTGATATAGCAATCATCAGGGTATGAAGAAAGAAAGATACTACTGTATAAGAATTTTTTTTACCTAAAACCTATTTGAGATCAGTAAAATTACATAATATATAGGGAAATTAATGTTTCTGTATTAGATGATAGGCTAGTTCAATGGTTTAGGTAAAATATAATGTTGCTAACTTGGATTTTAGGCAAAAATGGGTAAATTTTACCACCATCACTGATACAGTAACTCACTCACTGACTGATATCTAACTTGTGAATTTGGCATCTGTACATGTACATGTACATGGTAATTGCAGTACCAGATTTTTAGTTTGAAACCTGCATTATAACTCTTGACCCCCAGATGTAGACTGTATCCCACTATAAACTGATATTTAATAGGCCTAATTTTAGAGAAAATGGGCCTTTTTAAAAATAAGGCCCCAATTTTAGAAAATTGACTTTCATTTGAAAAATGGGTCCAATTTTTTTAAAATAGGATTTTCAAAAAAAATAATTGGACATTTTTACATAACATTAAGCCACATGAAAACATAAATTATCTAATCTTAAGAAAACCCTAATCATTGGAAACTCTAACCATATTACACATCAAAGGACTTGTAATTGTTAGAAACCTGGATAATGAAATACAATTAGAAGATAAAGAGTTATTGAAATGATTTCGATGTGGCATCAAATTGCCCTGAAGAAAAAACAACCTGAAACATGAGTAAGTTATTAAAACAAATAGATAAAAAGATCATTATGAGGAAACTAAATTATTTGGTATTTAAATCAAACAACCATTTACAGTCCTTGATACAATGTAATAGGAAAATAATGAGCTATTAAAATTATCCCAATGGCGTCATAGGTTAGAACAACCATCACTCACAGCGACATTGACAGATTGAAACAGGGTCTACTAATACCAGGTAGGTCTGTAGAGATTCACCTGGACAATGCCAGAGTTATTGCATGTATATGAAGAGCTATCTCGCCACCATTATCATATCTTTAGAGGAAACGTAATTATTGGTTACCATAGCAACATAGAAGTTTGTAATTATCATCAAAGTGGTCCCTAATTGAATACTCCGTTGAAAGGTTGTTAGGTTTTTCTACAGGAATAATAGTTTCCTCTCATAGTTTTGATAATAGTCAAATAGTATATCATTATATATAATCATATTTCTATAAAAGGAACTGACCTTGACACAAGGAAAAATCTAGTGAATGGCTTAATAATAAAAAGTGACCTTTATTTGACCTTGAGAAGGTCACTGAAGGTCAAATCTCAAATCTAAAGTCAGATTTGAACTTCTGAGAATGTACATGATTTCGAAAAAATTGAAGTCAGTCTTAAAACAGTATTTGTTGAATTATTGGAAGTTGTCAGAATTTTTACAGACGCCAACCAACGGACACCAACCACCAACCAACAACCACCAACCCTCATCACAAAAAAACAGGGACCATAACAATATCCCAACCATTTTTGTGGTGACATAAAAAGGAATTATGTTATGTACTACCATTCTAGTATTACAATCTTTCATTAACTCTCTATTAATATTTCTTCAAGATTCATTAGATCCATTCAACATAAAGCATGACTGAATCCCTTTAACCTCTGACTCATCTGACACTCAAAATGGTCAAACACAATTCCATGATTCAAATGTACGTTATCAGAGATGAATGTTATAAATTAATCCACTCTCATGGAAATGATAAATTACAATTACTTTGTAAGAATTGTGCTTTAATGCAGCACATAGTGCATTGGAATTCCCAGCAGATGCATAAAGTAGAATGTAAGATGGTGACAAATACAAACAATTTCTCTAAGTTGCCATAAAAGAATTATTAACACTGACCAAATTACAAACACTGAATTTGAATATGATTTCTACTGAGTGACTGTCTGTTAAGAAGTGAGTACCCCATGGCTCATTTGGCATCAAAACCAATATCAAACAAAAAATCTAGAATATGTTTACTTTTTGGGTAGGAAGAAATATGACCAGTGATACCAGAATTCTAGAAATGAATCCCATGTTATATTACAAAGTGAGTGTTTTTGCGAGTCTTGTGACTTGGACATGCTGTTTATACATTCATGACAAGTTGTTTATGAACCTGTCAACCAGTCAGACACTAGTTCCATTTTCATATACATCTAAAACATTCTTGACTTTATTACACAATATGATATGAAGAGTCCATAACAGAGCAGAAAGTTCACTTCACTTGAAATGAGTTAGAAGAAAATTGATAACACAAGTACTTCGTATAGCAATGGCATTGAGATTTCCTTTAAAGTCTGAACCCAGTCGGCATTATTTTGCAATACGTATATTTCCATCAAAGGATAAGTATAGCGATTCGTACAAGAGGACAATGAGTTTGAACTTATCATGATCCTACGAGCTTATGCAACTGTGAGACTTTGGCATAATAAATCTTCCTAAATGGTACGCTTGAAACATGGTTCTATTCATTCCATCCATTAGGCATTCAGAATCTTATAATTGTTTTTCAATATGTCATCTTATGATTATGTTCAAACAGCGCATAAAAAGAACAAAATGCAATTACATTTTCTAATATTGATTTTGACGGCACAAAGGATTCTCTCTCTGCTGCATGTCCGTGTATCAGTTATGGGGTTGCATGAGGTGCAACTTCCAATTTCAATCACTTTGACAAATTAAAAAATGGTTTTACACTTCCATTTTTACCAGGATTAGTCGTTCTAATGAAACAACATTTTGGAAATTTATATACTTGTTTACATGATACATCTGGATTGATTTTCCTGTCAAGATGTGTGCTTTTTAATTTTGGCATTATGACATTTCATTGGAAATATTCTGAGTATTCAGGAAGTATTGTATGAGTTTAATTTACCGTTTTCTGATTCTGTTCTTAGAATTGAATCCAAATCCCCTTGCGGTTTATACATTTTCCATTTGCACTTGTTCTCTCAAATACATTTCCGAACATAAATTTTTCAAAACCTGAATGACTGAAATATCTTGCAAACATTACAAATACATCTGAAATACAATTTTTCAAATTATCTGGTCTTTCCTTGCATAAATAACAGATTTGACACACTGAAGCATGAAATTCCTTCAAAGGGAATTGAAATATATCAACTCGGATCTGAGGCCAAATACATGGAAGGAATATCAAACATGGTCGCTAACATCAAAACTACAATAATATTTGAATCAGTCGATAAATGCAATATTAGAGCTAGGATGGAGACAAATTGAAGCCCATCCATGCATTTCTGATGAACATTCTAATCCCCAATCAGTGTTTCCGAGCCTCTTTATCTTATTTATGCTGACCAGGGAACTAGAAGTCTCTTTATGAGTACAAGTCAAAAAAACATCATCGCTGACTTTTGAATCTCAAGTCATTTTTCTCTTATTTCAGATATTGAAGTAAGATTTTCAGAATCTCATTCAATATATCTTGAAAAAGATTTGCGTTTATGATTACAAATAATTAGAATGATTTAACAATTAAACAAGTCCAAAGCACACAATTGAAAATTTCATGGAGGGAATGGAAAATCGTCATGAGACAACCATCTTAACTTGAATCTTATGATGGACAAAATATCAAAATACATTTTTCTTTTCTGAGTTTCAGTTTTTTGGTATAAATGATTATCTAAGTACATATGTCATTGATTTTCAATTAGGTTTTAAGAGGATTCCAAATCTACCTGTGAAACTCTTATTTGCTCTGGCAGGTTTCTTAAAATCAATTAGAGGTTTATTTTTCTGTTATCGGCACTTATAGTCCTATCTTGTTGTTTTTATCGCTTTCAAAATAAGACAAATGTTTGTTGATCACACAAAACATGTCCAAGACAAATACAAGTTGCTACTTTATGCATCTGTAAACACAATCCTTACAATACTGAAATTAAATAGCACCATGTGTATTGCCATTAGGATAACATATGAAAACAGCCCTGTGTCAAAGGCCCTTGTTTTACATTGAATTCTTTTATTGAGATTAATCATGGTAAAGAATTTAATCTGTTGATAGGGCATTATGAAAATGTATTTTAATCAAAATTGTGGGAAATTGCAGATGTGCTGCAAATATTGCGGCAAAGGAGTGTTTTGTTTTTTTTGAATGCTGAAAGTATGTTATACAATAAGACTTGATACAAAAAAGTTTTTACATTATTTTTGGTTCATTTCAAGGGAATTTGGTTTTAACATTTGATGTTTTTTATGAAAGTTATTATCTTGTTGAAAATTTTGCTCTAAAAATTGTCCAATGTACGAACTTAATACAAATGCATCAAAATGTGAAAATATATTCATTTTTTAGTTGATCTAAAACATGCTGATCGATTCCAACATTTCCATTAGGTAGAAATTAGAATGCTTCACTCCCCAATCTCCTCAAAGAATATTTAGCAATATATTCTCAATTAACTCATTTACACCTGAGCTACATTGCACAGGTAATTCCTTTGATGTCTTCCACAAATCTCCCATTTTCCACCCAAAGGGAAAAGATAAAAGTAGATCCACTTCATTTCATTTATCTGTCTATGGTGGTTATATTAGAGAAAATAGCCTCATCAGCATGCGGCTCTCTACTCTAAAAATCTAATTTATTGGCAAATAAGTTTCATTATCTGAAGTCCTGGCTACTCTGAGGACTACAAGCTAGTATCAATTACTACACTCTGACTGGGATAGACAATTTTAGTTTTGATGCTTTTAAGATCTTAATGACCCCAAAAGTACATTTTAATAGGCATTTGAATAAAAAATAAACCCCTTTTGAATGGCCCTTTCTGATTGGACAAAGTTATATCAAAAAATAACACCTTGTTCAAAGAGTGTAGATGAAACTCTCTTTTAGCAAACTCTTGAACAGAGTAGGTAAAATAAGCCAAGATCCTGTATGTGGTAGATAGTGCATACAACTACTAGGTGCTCTAAAAAGCAATGTTAAGTGGCTGTAAACCCCTAATGACATACTTAGGGGAGGTTTCAATAGAGCTTTCAATATACGCTTTTGAGCATTTTATTGTCTTATTGCAATCAGAATAAAGGCAAATACAATGTCAATTGTACTAAACAGTTTAGTGTGAAATATCTGATATGGACTGATGGAGTCAGTTGAAAAGATTTCAATGTTTGGCCTGAGGGATGGATTTAAAAATGGTGGTTATTTATTACAAAACATGTACCAGACCTATTAACATTAACATATACCTATTTACATGTTAATGGTCTATAACTTGAAAAATAGTTTTTAGTGCATGATGGAGAAAAGACAAACTGGTACTGGTACATGAAAAACATTTTTAGAAGTGATTTTGATATCTAATAGGCCAGGATGAATTGCATCTTCAAAATATTAAAGATCAATTTCCGTTTTATTTTGATAATAAAGTTTATTATTAGTTGATGAACTCTTCTTCAACTTGCACCTGAATCTATGAAACTTGTTGGAAAACATCCCATCTATTTGTAATTAAGGAGATGTCTTCTTGGGATATCTACCAGCTTACTGTCTTACCATGTACCAGCATTGCTTTTAATTAACACTTTACATCACTCCTTATTATCTAATTAAACTGCAATCAGATAGGAAGCTGAGGGTAACCCGACCTCCCATCTCTCAGCATTATCTCTGGTACCCAACACACATGTTACCCTGCGCGAGAACTCACCTTTAAACTCACTCTTAAAATTACAAGCGATTTTTTGATCTCATGTATGAATTATAATTATCATTATTTGATTGGATGTAAAATCAGGAAAACATTCAAATAAAATCCCATAAAATAATTAAACAGCAACAGTTGAGATTTTTCAGATCTTAACAGAATTATCGAAATCGAAAATTATCATTCAGAGGTTGTCAGAGGGATGTGTGACTAGCATATGAGAATTCAGAAAACACACATGGCCAACCAGGAACAGAATCTGGTTTGGAACAACACTAACAACCTTGAATGAAGTTACAACACAACAAAGATAATTCTAAACACAGTCTGAAAGCAACATTAACCACCTGGAAGAGATTCTGAGCTAGAAAAAGTTCAAATAAATTACAATCTCGCAAAACACATAGAGTATATAAAGCGTCTAAAAATTTAAGAATTTAATTTTTTGTAAGAGCTTATAAGATGAACAGAACTTCATCCTGGTGTTTTATCAGGTATGGTCTCATTAGATAGGTTTGTTTATAAAATGGAAAGATAGTGTGGAAGTTTATGACAAAATAAATTGAGTATCACTACAAATCATGACTTTATTAGGCTATTTAATTGAGGTATGTAGGGTTAAGTGGATCCTGTGAAGTTTACATTGAGGTAATGGGATTGCATGAAACTGCACAGTAGTCTGTCTTTCCTCTGAACTGTGAAACAATTCACAAATAAACCAGGTTCAATTCAAGTAACATGTTTCATGTTGATTTGTTAAAATAATGAACGTACATTCTGTGACTAATTGTCTAGTCATTACTATTTTAGGTACACAAGGCATAACTATAGAAAAATGTCACCAATGCATTGCACTGGTTACTAAATGGTTACTAAAGTAATGTGAAACCTGTAAAGTGGAACACCTCTAGAAGTAGAACACCTACTTCTAAGAGTCCAAAGGGCATGAACTTGGTGTAAGACCACACGAAATTTAGTGTATTATATGTATAATATAATATAATATAAAAGTATATATTATATATATAGTTATAATATTATTAAATGGCGTATTATATATATAATATAATATAAAAGTATATGTTATATATAGTTATGTATTATATTCTTGTAAATGTGTATATGCATGTATTTATTTATATATTTGTCTCCTCTGGTCCCCAGTCCCCAGTCCCCAGTAGTTATATATATATTTATATCGGTCTCCAGTCCCTCCTTTATATATGTTTGTGCATATGCATTTACATGTATTTATTTATATATTTGTCTCCTCTGGTCCCCAGTCCCCAGTCCCCAGTAGCTATATATATATTTATATCTGTCTCCAGTCCCTCCTTTATATATGTTTGTGCATATGCATTTACATGTATTTATTTATATATTTGTCTCCTCTGGTCCCCAGTCCCCAGTCCCCAGTAGCTATATATATATTTATATCGGTCTCCAGTCCCTCCTTTATATATGTTTGTGTATATGCATATACATGTACTTATTTATGTATCTGTCTCCTCTGGTCCCCAGTCCCCAGTAGCTATATAATATATTTATATCGGTCTCCAGTCCCTCCTTTATATATGTTTGTGTATATGCATATGCATGCATCTATTTATATATTAGTCTCCTCTGGTTCCCAGTCCCCAGTCCCCAGTTACTATATATATAGGAGAGGTTTTTTTGAAAAACAATTTTGACTTTAAAGCCCCCCATGATTACCAAATTTTCTCAATTTTTTCCTCAATTACAATAAGTCAAAAATCGATGATAAATTTGATGCATTTTTTAAAATCGACATTCCCATGTTAATCAATGGGAAATGGTAGGTTTGCCTCAAGTCATATGACAGAATATCCATCCATCTGAGTCCTTGCAAAAATACGAGTTAGGCAGGCAATTGAATTTGATAACTTTATTTAACAAAAATTGATATGTTTCTTAAAGTTTAACAAAGTTATAGGGCTTTAAAGTCAAAATTGTTTTTCAAAAAACCTCTCCTATATATATAGTAACTGGGGACTGGGGACTGGGGACCAGAGGAGACAAATATATAAATAGATGCATGCATATGCATATACACAAACATATATAAAGGAGGGACTGGAGACCGATATAAATATATATATAGGTACTGGGGACTGGGGACTGGGGACCAGAGGAGACAGATACATAAATAAGTACATGTATATGCATATACACAAACATATATAAAGGAGGGACTGGAGACCGATATAAATATATATATAGGTACTGGGGACTGGGGACTGGGGACTGGGGACCAGAGGAGACAGATACATAAATAAGTACATGTATATGCATATACACAAACATATATAAAGGAGGGACTGGAGACCGATATAAATATATATATAGCTACTGGGGACTGGGGACTGGGGACCAGAGGAGACAAATATATAAATAAATACATGTAAATGCATATGCACAAACATATATACAGGAGGGACTGGAGACAGATATAAATATATATATATATAACTACTGGGGACTGGGGACTGGGGACCAGAGGAGACAAATATATAAATAAATACATGCATATACACATTTACAAGAATATAATACATAACTATATATAACATATACTTTTATATTATATAATATATATATAATACACCATTTAATAATATTATAACTATATATATAATATATACTTTTATATTATACATATAATACACTAAATTTCAAATGGCGTATTATATATATAATATAATATAAAAGTATATGTTATATATAGTTATGTATTATATTCTTGTAAATGTGTATATGCATGTATTTATTTATATATTTGTCTCCTCTGGTCCCCAGTCCCCAGTCCCCAGTAGTTATATATATATTTATATCGGTCTCCAGTCCCTCCTTTATATATGTTTGTGCATATGCATTTACATGTATTTATTTATATATTTGTCTCCTCTGGTCCCCAGTCCCCAGTCCCCAGTAGCTATATATATATTTATATCTGTCTCCAGTCCCTCCTTTATATATGTTTGTGCATATGCATTTACATGTATTTATTTATATATTTGTCTCCTCTGGTCCCCAGTCCCCAGTCCCCAGTAGCTATATATATATTTATATCGGTCTCCAGTCCCTCCTTTATATATGTTTGTGTATATGCATATACATGTACTTATTTATGTATCTAAAAAAATTTCGTGTGGTCTTACACCAAGTTCATGCCGTCCAAAGATTAACTGACTTATTGAACCTCTATAAGGGGAACACCTCCCAAGTGGAACACCTTTTAGAGGTTCCAAAGGTGTTCAACTTAAACAGGTTTTACTGTATAATAATACTTTTTCAGACATATGATGCTGAATATCAGTCACAAAAGGAGGTTATTCAAGATCACTATGTGATTTTAAGATATCATCGCTTTTTGGTTGTAACATTCTTGATGGTAAAATAATAAAAATGATTTTTTTAAGCAAAATACCTAAGTGCCATCAATCAATGAACCTTTACTTTGTACATTCAAACTGATATCCACATAGACAGGATATATTTTAAAATGTGTCCGTTGAAATTTGAAAATACAAAGGGAAAGATTGGAGACAAGTAAACATGAAATAAAACACTCTCATTATATAATTAATGTGAAACTGGCAACAGGAAACATTGATTTAAAAAGCATATTAAATTACATCAACATTCTCATTCAAACTCTAAGAGTATACTATAAAGAGGAATCAAAGGCACATAGAAATAATCAGGATAATACAATGCACATCAATACCACTTAGTAGCGAAATCAATGTAAAAAGAGCGAAGTAATGAAAACACCAAGCATGAAACATATATAAGCCCAGTCTCACTGACTAGACAAAAACACTTTAGATAATTCCAAGAGCAATCAAGGCAATAAAACTATAATCTAATATTCAGCTCCCAAATTACAACTATTTGTTATCAAGCAATGTTGGCTATAAACAACTCTTGATGCCTGTCAATATTTGACAACAATCAAGCACAGTCCAAGGACAATAATGTAGTACTGTTCTTTAGAGGCTTGCTTAATGTCTATATACAGAGGGTAATGACTGAATAATAGAATAAAATGGAGGGCTGGTTATTTCATGAACTGAACTACATGTTCATTATTAAGATCTTTATCATGTTATATGGAAAATGCTGATGTAGAGTACGCCTATGCTTAGTTATTTTATACAGCCCCTGCCTTCATTGAAAATAACTTTTTCATCATTGGCATTTAATTTACTAATTTAGAATAAGGAATGAAAGGAATTAGATTTCATCTTTTGAGTTCTTTTATCCCGTTCTTCTAACGATGTATATATGTAATAGGTGGGAAGGTGAGTACAATGTCTTGATAAAGACAAAGCTGTTACATGTGCAATGTTAATACTCTCAAGTTTAAATTTTAGAAGCAAAACAAACAATTTTTGTTCAAAACTGATGTAAACTTTGTTGATATACATGACGTATGGTTTTAGTGATGTCATGCTCATGAGCATCTTAACTAGTCGAACCGTCTGACATTGCTGTAAGGATTAAATGTCTAGTCAAAGTGACCGCAACATAAGGACTGCCAAACATTTTGAATTTCAATTATAAATTGAACAATTTTACCTAATAATTTGGCATAGAATTTTATCCAAGATATATCAGATGTAAGATATATTGAACTCATGTGTGATAATACTTATATGTAATATAAAACTTCTAAGGATATTCCTGATTGAAGTTATAAATATAGCTTAGTACTTGAAAATATTTGAAGTGCCTTTTAAGAGATAGAAAATCAGACATAAAAATCAGTATAAACCATATTAAATTAAATAGTGGTCCAATCTTATATACCAGTAGGTTTGATATATGTAGTATGTGACTTCATTATTCCCATCATCTTAAATTACAAAGAAATTAAGTTTTGAAAATCAAACTGGTAAAGGAGTATGAGATGTTAATCAACTATTTTACTTCTACTGTATTCCTATCAGGTAATAGACTAGATGCGCATTTGCGTTATTCAAAAGCAACCCCTGTTAACCATAAAAATTGGTGTTTGTTAGAGAATTATAATAGCCTGCCATTAGATGCCAAAATTGAGATTCTAGACATATGGTGAATTACTGATTGTCCTAAAAGCAAATGGAATTAATTGATGAATCATTAGAGAGAAAACATTTCAACTTGATCCAAATTTTTCACGATTAATTGCCTTTTTCATCAGTACACTATCATACAGGACATTCTAATGGGATTTTAACCATAATTAAATCAAGTTTATTTACATTTGATGGTTTATTAGGCATCGGAAAATGGACACTAACTTGGTGGAAAATTCAGTTTTATTTTGTACAGTACTCCTGGTACTTGACAGCTGGATATGATTTTCCATTACCCTTTGTAAGAGCTTGACTACATTGGCACTCTTTGAATTAGATAGGCTAAATATATTCCGCAATCTGCCTATGAGCATTTACTTCACATGCAAATACCAGAGAGGACACAAAAGCTACTTTTAAGATCATTGAAATTTGTAAAAACCAAATCTGTAAAGCTCACCATTAATAGTAAGCTAGCTTATATGAGTCTACTACTGACCCCCCTCCCACTTACACAAAAATAAATTAGCCTATTAATAGTTTTTTCAAAAACTGGACCCAAATTTTGAAAAGAAGAAAGGAAAACATTTAAAATAAAGTTTATTCCCCCCTCCCCTTTTCAATTCCACGACCTGCTGCACTGCCAATTCTTCAGTTTAGGGATTAAGAGGGGAGATTCTACTGACTCAAATATAAAATGAGCGTGGTTCAAAGATTTTTCCAATTTGCTAATTCCGAAAACCTGAAGGAAATTGAAAACATATTGTGCAGGAAATTATGTAGAAATTAAGAACATTTCTGCATAAGATATTACCGACCTGGACCTAGCAATGAGCTATTTATTTGATGGGAATGTGTTATTTTCAGAAAAAACAATACATGAGTGAAGGTGAACATACAGGATAGATCAATCTTCATGTTACTGCTGAGTTGCATGTTTATAAAGTTGCATGGGGCTAAAATTTGATCTGAATCCTGATATCTTATCCAAAAATTCATTCTCAAAGTTTATGGTATACTCATTTTGGTTAATGAAGTACAAACAAATTGGCATTTCACTGTTTTCCTGTCCTGAACATAACATCTAGGATGTTTATTCTGAAATCGAATTTCAAGAAGTTTATCTTAAGTCTAACCATATGATTCCATGAAGAAATTTAATGCCTAATGTAATCTTCTGCCATTCTAAGACATATTGAATAGCGGTTCATTGGGATTAAATTCCTAATTGTTATTTTGAAAAGAATTTCAGTACATGCTTCTCAATATTTTTCAACTAAGCTTTTAAATCTGCAAAACTGTTTTTATGTTTAATGACATGTTGGACACAATAAAATATTAACCATTCGATCTTGTATGGTTAAATATCATTAATACACATACATGCACAAATCGGCTGATCAAATACAAAATCAATGTTTCTACATAAACCACAGACATGTGTGTAAATAATCTTACCTGCTACACTCAGGTGCCATGTTAAGATGTAAATCCATAAACTTGTCCAAAATATTTTTAATTTCCTATACATTTTGTCCAAAGTTTTATAGTTAATATCCAAATTTGTCTAGTGTTAAATTCAGACACCTCTAAGTCTCACACGAACAGGATAACATACTCTCATATACTTAGCAATAGTCATAAATATGCTTTTAGTGAAATGTTTATCAGAAATATTTGAATAGCGTGTTCAATGCTTGAGAGCGTCTGCTAAATTGAACATGTTTGAATCAAGCTGTCATATAAATATTCGCAGCTTACTGTATAGCCATCTATATGATGATCTGTGAACTAGATGGCCTAGGTGAGTCAGATTGCTAATTGAGTCTAATTTAGCTCATCAATATAGCTTAATTTCTACACCAAACATTAGGCAATACAAGGCTAATTATGTTACATACACTGTCTGGTACTTAATGAGTAAAGTGAAAACTTCAGCCACAAATTGATCTAGTTAACAAATTAAAGGGCCTTCTTACAACCTGTAAGATTTAATTCCATTATGTCATCAAAATCAATTATCTTATGGCGTTTCATACATCATATATGATCAAAGACACCAAACACTAAACCACTTAAAGAGTCAGTGTCTGATAGGAGTACAGTAAGAATACCCTCTTGATATTTTTGCATTAAGAGATAAAAAACAGGAACATCCATCTCCTCTGTCAGATACTGACTCCTACGACCTACACTTACAGTGACAATTTCATGATTGTATGCAGAAATGAATACTTAATTTGATGGTAGGAAATTCGAAAAGAAATTTAAAAAAAACACTCTGAATCTGGGTTCAAGTCACGTTGTAAGTGATGAAAAATACCTTCGATGACAAAAAGCTCAAATTGCTTAAAAAGCTTAATTGTGACAGTTGGTTGTTCTGTTGATTTCTCAATATATATAGGCAATACTGTAAATAAAACATTCAACACATTCAGCTACCCAGAATAAATATTCAAATCAAATCAACAAGTCAATATTTGATTTTGTCCCAGAACATAAGAAATACATTTCAGACTGTCTCCCCCCTCCCCCAGAAAGTGTAACAGAAGAGAACATTGCTTTTTCAAATTTAAAAAGTGTAGTTGTTTCCAAGCAAAATAAACATATAATCACCCCCCCACCTCCCTCCAAACATTAGTTGATTAAATGTGTGTATATACACTAAATACATTCATGTAACATTGATGTCTTGATGAAGTCTCTATCTTGGTTTCACGTTTCAAGTCTTTATCTCTCATTAGTTCCCTGGTGAGGAGAGCAAATGTCCTTATATGACCATTAATATGTCAAGCAGAACTAAGAATATTGCCAGTCTGCAGTGTATAGGGATTTCTATATTAGATGAAAATGGTAAGTTTCTCTAGTAATGTCGATGTAACATTACTCCCTCCTCCCCATTGTAAACACTATACATCACTTTATGGAATCAATTTTTTCTGTAAAACAAAAAATGTCTTTATGTTATAATGTAACTTATGATCTGGGGGTTCATTTCGTTGGGGGGTCCTAGGCTAAACCCTTAGATATTGATATGTTCCCATACCAATCTGTCAAATTTCAATATGTTCCCATACCAACCAAATAATGGCTTAAAGTCATACCAAATGTCCAAATACTAGGCCAATACCATACTAAATATCCAGATATAGGACCAATGCCATACCAAATATCCAGATACGAGACCAAGGCCATTCAAAATTTCTAAACCCCCTAGAAGAAAGCAGATCTTTGAGGAAAATGATCCAAAACAACCTCAAATTAGGGATATGTGTAACTACTAGACTAATGCCATACCACAGGTGAGAGTAACATATTTTCCTTGACCATTCCCATACCAGAAAGTGTAAAAATCTGACCATTACCATATCTCAAAAATCATAATTCGGGGGAGACATTCTCATACCAGATCCAGGGCTGTCAACTTGGGACCACCTAATATGAGTGACTTCAAAATGTTGGACACCTAAGTCCAAATCTGAACACTTTTGTCCAAATTTTGAACACCTTTGGCCAACTTTTAAACACCTTTGGCCAAAGTTTGAGCACCTTTGCCAAACTTTGAACACCTCAAATTTTTCGCGCTCGCTACGCTCGCGTTGGCGTCAACGGGGGGGGGGGGGGTAGGTACGAAAAATTTCCAATGAACATGCGTGACACATACGGGATTCGCGTGACAAATCCGAACAAATTGCGTTCGTTTTTTTCCCGCGTTCGTATTTTTACCGTATCGTAAACATATTTCGAAAAAATTTCTACAGAAATATTTTTGCTTGACAATTACCAGGTAAAATGCGTATTTTGCGTGACATTTTCTGTCACGCAAAAAAAACTGGCGTGACTTCAAATTCTTCAGCAAATGCGTGACAAATACGCAAATTGCGGGACAGTTGACAGGCCTGCAGATCCTTAAAATTACTAATTTGTGAATGAACCAGCCTTGTCTCTGATATAGATAAAACATGAACCCCCTGGACTTGGTGATTTATAACTCTTAGGTTTCATCAACATCAAGTCTGTATTCCTTTACTTTTCCTATAAAACAGTCTATTATCTCATTTCCATATCTAAAGCAGTCCCTGGAGAGTACATGCACCTGAATGAATAATGCATTGTATTACAATATATTTTACAAGTGCAATATATGTTGAACAGGTGATATGGTTGCCTAGCAACACAATATTAGACAATGAACAAGCAGCAAAGATTAAGCATCAATTTGGGGTAAAAAATATTTAGAAACAGAACACGTACAGTAGTAGTGTTCTTCTCAAGATTTTTTTCTAAAATGAGTACAAAATTCGCATTTTACCACCAATTCTGCCAAAAATATTCATGATTTTTCTCATTTCAAGTTTAGTGCAATTAGGTTTTCAGATATGTGTAAGGCCATTTTAAAAATCTCAAGTGAGTGAAGTGCCCATTTGCTTAATGCTGGGGAAGTCACTGTATAGAATTCAAGCATCAACCTTATCCCAACCTCATTCTATTCTCTCCCTGACTCAATATACTGATTAATAATTCTTTGGCATGTAAACTAATCTTATTTGCAAAAAGGGAGGGGTATGAAACAAAAGTGTCAAATAAAAACAATAATTGGGTATCTCTGTTATCAGCACTATAATCAAACACTGATGCTATCTCCTACACTATCGTAATCCCCAATCGTGTTTTGCAAGCTAGCTTTAGAAGGTTCAATCCCACCGCAAATAGATCATAAATCCCCAGCAAAGGCCAATAATTCCCATTCAGATTATAGGATCAACAAGAACTTGATAGCATGATAGATGTTTTGTATGTCCAGCTTACTGCCAACTAAAACAAATTGAAAGCCAGAGATCAAGATCATGTTTGGAAATTATATACTTGCGCTGCCATCTTTTAATATAGATTACATGTTTATTATGTATATTGATTAGAGTTAGAGACCCTATCTGTTGCAAGATCATGCCTGGCACAACCGTCACCATGTTATAAATTGTTTTCATAGATGAAGCAACATTGACAACACTGAAGGAAAGGCTATTGATAAATTTATCACAACAATTACATTTCACCAAAAGTTAAATTTCAGACACAAATGGCAGATGCCAAAATAAATTTCAGAAATCGATTAGAATACCCAAATTTAACTATTATAAAAATTCTATAAATGAATGTTTACCGCAAAACGTTACATGTATGTGGAAACATTTGATGGTAGGTGTTAAGTGTTTCTGTATTATGGTCAAGTATCTGTCGCATGTAACCAAGGAAAATTGCTTTCAATCAATCCAGAATTTGTGGTTCAAAATACGAATGCATGGCATGGAGGTTAAACCATATAACAGCTCCAAGAAAAGATGCAAGGCAGGAATACAGAGACAACATTCCAAAAGTAGTACCTGCTTCCCCGTGACAGATCTTGCACTTATTTATAGCCAAGATCTTCATCTTTCTATTTCTACCTGTTAGTTTGGTAAATAAGCTATGGATTACCTTATTCTTCGGCCACAGTGTGGCCTTACGCTATCATCAAGCCCAGTTTGTTTTAGCGCTTTTTACGCTATCTCTCATCATGGGCTCTATCAGTGTATGAGGTGGTAGAGCCCATGCTCTCATAGACTGTTGCTATTAATGAACTAAAATGTAGTAGACATACCTTCATTGAACTTAGTATGTAGTCTTAATTCATATGTCCTTCTACATTGGCTTTAATTTAGTCTTTTCTAAAGCAATTTTTTCTTCTGTAAAAATGGCCATTTTGTTTTTCGCTATAGCGAGATAAAGTTCAATCTTAACGTTTTAAAGAATGGCAGATCAGGTGATTTTTAGTTTAGACGAAAGCATGCAATATCTCACAAAGGACAGTGTCCATTTGAATTCTAATTGATGAAATATTCTCATTTCAATTTTTAGATTAACATCAAAATAAAATTTTACTCCAGAATAAACGTTTTCACTAGTGCTTGGTGGTCTACATGCCATGTCTTCTAGCCAAGTAATTTGGCTAGGGACTCGCGTAAGCTATGGACACTGTAATGAACCATTTGAAAAAAGCTGGCCATCGTGTTATAAATTTATTAAATATTTTAAAAATCGCCAGATAAATCATGGGTTTTCAATTAGAAGGGTATGCAACTCTGTGTTATAACATGAGAACTTCAAAATGAGCAATGCCATCCCAAACAAAAATGAATTCAAGTTTACATCCAGTTTACACTCAGTTTACACTTAATTTACACCAGACCTTGGTGTAGGTACGAAAATTTCCAATGAACATGCGTGACATATACGGGATTCGCGTGACAAATCCGAACAAATTGCGTTCGTTTTTTTCCGACGTTCGTATTTTGACCGTATCATAAACATATTTTGAAAAAATTTTTACAGAAACATATTTGCGTGACAATTACCAGGTAAAATGCGTATTTGCGTGACATTTTCTGTCACGCAAAAAAAACTGGCGTGACTTCAAATTCTTCAGCAAATGCGTGACAAATACGCAAATTGCGGGACAGTTGACAGGCCTGAAATAGGTATTTACTAGCAGAAAGTAAACACTGATTTACTAGGTGTAAACTTGACTTTGAATTTTTTAAAAGTGAAAACTGGATGTAAATTAGACTCAGAAAAATCAAATATTGGTCAAAGTGTAAACTAAGTGTATACTTGACTGAATCCTAATTCCAAAACGAGGCTCATGCAGCCTCTCTTTCAATCAAAGCTGGCTTAGCCATTTTGGTTTTGGTAAGTCTTCACAAAATCCTATAACATCGGCCCTGATACAGTTTTACTTTATTTGATTTTGGTGTCAACTTTACCATTAGGTATTAGTTGTGCATTTGTTCCAGTTTCATCTTCATTGTTCATTTAGTTATCCATTTTCTTAGGTTTCACATTTCTATTCAATATATCCATTGAATCTTTCTACCTTTTGTGCTTGCCTGTTTTTTTTATCTTTTCACCTAGAATTCATTCTAATCTGAATCATGATGGCATTATACCCTTGGCTGCAATTCAATATGGGTCAGTTTATTTGTATAGGTTTTACATTATGACATATACATTCATTAAAGGGATAATAACCTCAAGTAAAAACTATGATTCATCAGAATAATAAGTCTATAATCAAAAACATGACCCGGGTATGAGCGACGATCTTCTTATGCATCGGCAGATATATTGGAATTAATTTTGAGGTATTGGATCTTCACCTGGATTATGGAGGTCGCCATAACCTACCTATGAATATTCATGAGCGGCGTCACTGCGACTCGACAAATTCCAGCATTTTGATTGGCCCGAAAAATGCGCATGCGCAATTGTAGCGGGGCGGCCACATTGAAAAATATTACGAACTTCTTAACAAGAAAATGGAGCAATTTGAAGATTTTGACGATGTATTTGGCATATAATATGATATCACCTGTTCGAGAAAAACATGACCATGTTCACATCAATACTTACAATTCATAGAATTAACTCCCAAAGTGCCAATCAAAACCAAAAACTGACCAACTCGTGAACGTTGGTTACCGACATGACAGGAAAATGCGTTAATTTTATGTTGACAATCAATTATCTCTCGATCGTTTTGCTTGAAGATTAAACATATTCGGATCTTTTATTTAATAAAATGACGAATGGCAGATATTAATTGGATTTTTGACACTCTGTTATAAATATAAGGCAGAACTGATAATGTATTCCCCGTTATGAATGATCGCGATCGATGACGCAAGGTTCGTCATTTCGATCACCATGGAGGTGTATTTTTGTTGTATTTACAGTAGACAACAAACAATTTAAAGGCTCGTAGACCTAGTATGTTATATTTATTTCACAAATATGGTATTAAGTTATAAAGCTATTAAAGACATACGATACGATACAATTCAAAAAGTTTTTTCAAAATGGCGTCGACCTAACCGGCACATGGCCTGGTTCAGTTCTCTTTTTGGGACCGGATTGCTCGCCTTGAATCCGTTTTCTTTGGTTTCTTGTGAGAGAATATGTATGGTATGGCAACTGCCCGAACGACAGTGAGATTCCATTGTCGATAACGACAGTGTTATTTCTGTTGCCGATAGCAAACTGTCGTGGGTAAACCCGGAAGTAAAATTGTGCTCAATCTACGCCGTTTGAGGAGAAAATCAGCTAAAACAACTTGCCCCGCGTGTCTAGTACCATTATCACTGTAGCGTCTATATAATCAATACTTACTTGAAATATCCTGACATCGAACTAAATAAATGGTAACTGGTCAACTCGTACCCAAGACAAGTCGTACCCAAGACAACTCGTACCCAAGACAACTCGTACCCAAGTATATATTTTGGACTGGGCATGTGAATAGATATACATATTATAATTGTAACATACTGTTCAGAATAATTTAAAGTTTGAAGAAGAATTTTCGGAAGAAATTGATTTAATTTTGTGACATTTTGAGCTGAGTGTCAATTTATATTGACTATTATTTTATATTGGTCACAGATTCAGGATGTTCGAGTGAAGAGACATATGTTTATTCCACATATTCATAATCATTTTTAAAAATATTGTATGTTTATGAGTGTTTGGAACAAGTGTCAGATCAAATGTTGTAATTATATTTATTTGTATATATGTTTGACAAAAAAATGTTGTGAACAAGCGCTTCAAGCACTTCTTTTATTTAATAAAAAAATGCTTTACTGATCCATTGAGAAAAATGTCGTCTAAATTCAAAATAATATTGAGGCTTATTTGATTCACATTACAACCTGAAAGCATTACAAACTCAATTTTTTCCCCAATGTGCACCCATTATACTGAAAATAATCTTGGGTACGAGTTGTCTTGGGTACGAGTTGTCTTGGGTACGAGTTGTCTTGGGTACGAGTTGACTAGGAAGCAAATAAACCACTCTAACTTCAGTTGTTATTCATTTTTATTCACCAATCTATTTTGAAGAGCTTTTGAAGAGCGATTTCAGCATTTGAGGCAATCTGCGCCAGTTCCTCTTGATTCGGAATCTAGTTCATGCGCATTAGAATGAATAATTTGATTGGCTTAATTCCAAAAACACATGCGCACTTGTAAATTATTTTAAACTACTAGGCATGCGTGAAGAGTTGAAGCAAAAACGAAACTGCTGCAGATTACCCTACTTATTCGATGGCGGAATTAGAAAATTCTTTATTCAAAATGTTTTCCCGTATTGGGGAGAAAAAACACAACCCCAGGATAGATATAGGACGACAAACAAGACAATAATAAGTAGGAATCTTTGATTGTTAAAAGCCGTGCATGAAACTTTTCAGAAACTATAGTAAGTGACACTGTTTTAAATGTGTTCTATTCCCCGGGGATTCGGTCCACGACAACGACAGCTGGTTTGAACTGTCGACAGATTTTAATTCTACCGTCACCAGCCGACTGTCGTACTGTCGTTCAGGCATTTCTTTTAAAGTCCTTATCCCAAGTCTAGCTCTATCAGTGGAAATATTTGAACAATTTACCGCACAACACATAGGCATTTTCCTTTGTTGTGAATGCTTTCAAGATGGCGACTCAGGTCGCAGAAATGTCACACTTCCGGTCTACATCCGGGTCTCTGAGGGAAATATGGCGAGCCCCGTCCAACAGACAACTGGGTCACTGGGTCAATTTATGATTTTTATTTTCAATATTATACAAAAACTAACACATAACAAGATTTTCAACTTATTGCATTTTATTCAGTAGTATTGTAACTACATATAATGATGATTAGAATACCTGACATTATTTCCGCTTTAACTTTATACTGGCAACTTTTTGGAAAAATGAAGAAAATAAAAAAGTTATTTGTAAAAGAATCTAGAAGCAAGAGAAGGAAGCAAGGTCTAATAAATTATAAAGACCCATATTTTATGGGGGGTTTTTCTTGAAAAAATTGAATATGCAAAAGAGTGTCATTGTGACATCATAATTCAAGATGGCGGATTTGGACTTTTTACAAAACAGAATTATTTTAGCATTTTTTGTTTAAAACTTCAATTTTAAAATCTGAGCAGAACTACTTGTATAGATCTTTAATGCTGATCATTCTGTGTTATTTGTACTATAACATAACTCCTATAAATACTTTTTAAAGCGCTTAGACAGAAAATTCCAGGAAAATCCCCATGGCGATTTAACATGGTATTTTTGTTTTTGCAATTTTTTGCAATTCGTTACGCTTTGGACCCCCTGTATCTTCATTAATATTATTCTCTGATCACAGTGCTTCAAAATTCAGAATATCTTTGCATTCTCTCCCCCTGCGATAAGCAGTTAGCATTTCGCCAATTAAGGATTAGGTGAACTATGTGAACTAACTGTAAATTAAGTTTAAAATCTGACCAATCAGAATGTGCTCTTGATGTAAATTGGATGTATACTAAAGTGTAAACTGAGTGTAAACTTAGGTGTAAATTAGCTCATTTGCATGTGAAATTGGTCACCTATTTACTGGGTGTAAAGTAAGTGTAAACTGAGTGTAAACTTAAGTGAAAACTAAGTGCGAACTGGATGTAAAGTAGATGTAAACTTAAGTGTAAAGTGGGTGTATACTAAGGTGTAAACTGAGTGTAAATTAAAGTGTAAATTAGCTCATTTGCATATGAAATTGGTCACCTATTTACTGGGTGTAAAGTAAGTATAAACTGAGTGTAAATTGTAGGTGTAAAGCCTTTGTAAATTTTGATATGGGATGCTTCCCATTTATGGTAATATTTCAAAAAGTATTAGACAAATGTATATGTTATGTTTTAGTATTATTTTGATTAAAAATAAATTTTCAATAGGATTAAAGCATAAAATATATTCAATCTCATGTAAAAGTAAACAAAAAAGACAAATTAGAATAAGAGGTATCAAGATGTTCTCTTTGAGTATTGCATTGTGGGTAATTATTCAAGAACACATCCCAATAAAAACATAATTTGTGGGAGAATGTTCACTTTCTGTATTGTCATAATTATGATGAATTCCATTTTTCATTAAATTATCAACATATAGATAATCATGTTTTTATTTTTGAGTTATTTCTCTTAATCATCCATAAAAAGTACAAAATAAGATTTTCTTGGAATGTGTACATTCTCCAATTTTGAAAACACAAAGGCAGTGCTTATGGATGAAATATTGGAAGTTGCCTACCCTTCTAGTTGAAAGCCCATGGATAAATTAATCATGGATTAAAATTAAACTGGCTGGGCTCGTGATGAAATATTGCATGATTTTGTCAGGATTTCGTCTAAAATTAAAACAAACGGCTCTAAGAAAAATGGCGATATTCGAAAACTGGACGAAATGTCATTATTGTCTGACATTAGTAACTGGCTGTAAATTCTAAGTTAACGATCCAGAAGATGTGAACTAATATATTGATCACTTCATGTGTGTTTTGGAATTTTTGGTGAGGTAATAAGACCAAAACTTGCAATTCAAATTGTGATGTGGAAAAATGGCGAACATTTGATTTCAAATTTTATGATGCAGGGATTTATCTTTGGACGAAGGCCACAATATAGTGGCCTTAGAAGAAGGTAAACTTTTACGACATCAAAGATTATTGAGTTGTTCCGATAGGCGTAGTTCAAGTTGCATCATTTTTGTAAAATTCAATTTTTTGGATCGCTTAGCCACGATCATACTCCCCCCCCCAAACCTCTATACCGTCTGTTCTAACCAAACCCGTCTGGCCCACTTATCTACTCCTGACGTCGTAGATCTGGGCCAGACAAGGTCCAATGCTAAAAAGGGGGATTTACTCCAGAAAAAACATGTCGCTGAATCATCACTTATTATTCATTCCCTATTAGCCATCCAACCAAAACATTGGGTACCATGTAAACCCAAGTCTTTATTTGAAATAAAGAGAACATAACTTACGCGTTAATGTGGTGTTTTGTTTGTTATATTGATGTTGAAATGGGCACAACATTTCGTCAATATTTCGTCAGTTCTCTGCACTGAATAAAGTCACGTGATGTGATGTAACACGAGTGTGACGCGATAATTTTTAAACTTTCATGGAACGAAAATACATTTCCCGGGAATCAATACATTCCAAATATTACGATTTGTTATCAAAACGTAGATTACTTTATAAAACAGACATGTCTGTGTTGTATTTAAACTGGAAAGAAAAATGGTGGACATTAAATACGATTTTTCAATTTGTTGAACTGACGGAATGTAGTACTGAACGAAATAAGCAGCCGAGACTTCTCGATATTCTACGAGATCACGAACAGATTGCAGAAGAATTTTTCTTTTTGCTGCGTTTAGAGGTTTCGTTCTTATTTATTAGCCGTCATCCAGCGATGGAAACCTAATATGTAAATACAAAGTTTGATACAAGGAACAAACACGTATGTCAAAGCCCAAGTATACTTGGCTACCCATCTATTCTGACTCTTGCCGAAGTATACTGACCTGACCTAAGTATTCTTAGTTTACTTATTTCTTCGAATACACTCGATAGATGTCCACGTTAGTTTTTTAATCATTTTGTAGTTGGATTTATTTTATTAAAAAGGTGGCTCTTGTTATTCTGGTAGAGTTTTATATTTTTACTTCATTGATGTTATAAGTTACGTTACGTTACGTCATATTACGGCTTCATCACTGGTTGTTATTTCTACTTTTATATAAGTAATTTCAGGTTCCGACTTCCATATGTTTTTATAAAAGGCAGTTTCCTATCATATAAGGGTCACTATGAATAAAATATCTTATTAATCGTGGATATTGGATTGTTACAATAACATTTTGGTAGGTGGGAGATGTTGTTCTTTGTGCGTTAACCAGAATTATGCTGGGGATTCTTTTTCTTTTCTATGACTGATTCAATCAATGCTAGAACTAAATCACCAATAAATTGATAAAGCTATCTCGTAATGTGAGTCATGCAATTAAGGCACAATACAAGTTAATAGTTTCAATGATATTTTCTTTATTACATATAACCTTACATGTAACATATGGACATAATATTTACATTTTCTAGATTATACAATCAGTATTGTAGATCATACGTGCTGCTTTTATTTCCATAATGATAGGGAAAACCTTTGGTGCTCCTATTAATATCAACATGTTATCTTTAAAGTATACAATACGTGTATATTTATTATTTAATAAATTTCAAATATACACACCCTATGGATTTAAAGTAGCACAATTTATTCAGAATATGTAGCATTTTTACCGTCTGATTATTTATCTCATAGTATTTTCAATAGGCGATTATTTCCTATTCTACATACACAAGAAAAAAGAGTGAGTCTAATTCTTTAAATAATGTCAGGAATTAAAAAAAATCAGAAATACAGATACTGACCCTTTAAGTATAAAATACAATGATAATAAAATAGGCGAGTATACTGTGTATCACTTAATCACTTTTATTACAATATATCATACATGGTTACAAAATATCTTATAATATACAGGGTGGGCCAAAAACACCCCTAGTCAATATTATTTTTTAACAGAAACACCAACCAACAATGATATATCATTTTAAAGATTTAATTTAATTCGCAATAAAATGATATATAACAGAATAATTTTCAACAACCCTGAATTGCAACTGAATTGCCAAATGAATAGGCGCAGTGCATGGCAAAATATGTTAAGCCATCTAGTATTTTTTTAACTGATACCCTTCTAAGATATGAGATCTATTAAAAAAGGCGCATCATCAACAACGTGCAAGAGTCAATGTTTTTCCTATAAATCGGGCAACAATGGTCTACACGACCTGTAATAAATAGGTATAAGGGACGTTATTATCACAATACTAATGACATTGCTCACTTTTTAAAGTTAATTTCCATGCGTTATACAAAAAATAATCGAATTAAATTAATATTGGATGGAGGGGGGATAGGATGGAGGGGGGATAACGTTTATATAAGACATGATAAGACATGCTACTTGAATTTATTCTTATGACTCCAAATTTTCCCATTTTTCATTCTCCAGAGATACAATATCCAGTTCCTTACTGGGGTACTGAGTTTAGTTTTTTTCAACTACACGAGTTCTTGTGAATTTGTTCCATCGTAAAGACATATAAATCTAGCGTCCTGAAACGTTTTAGCTAATATTATTAGCCGAGAGCTCTTTAGAAAATCTGGATTTACATTACATTCGTAAAACGTGTTAACGCTAAAACGTTTTAGCCAAGACGTCTTAGGGATCTAGTGTAAATTCAACAACTATGATGCTTCAGTTGGTTAACCAATGCATTGAACAGGCAATTACCATCACCATCATTTTCTATAACTCTAAGGCCGTGATTTGCTGCTGTCTCCGCCATTGTCTGCTCTTTGTCATTTCCACTAATCATAGATTCCAACAATGCGCGTTGCAGCGCATAAAAGTTGAGCAAATCCTCTGAATAATAAAAAATAAAATTCTTCGCATTAACAACAGGTTTTTGCAAAAACGGGAACATTAGTGAATCTCATATAAAAAAATGTGGCGCACTATGACAACACAATCGTTAAAAAGACATAGTATGAGGACAAAATGCTGAAAATTAAGTTTCTAGTTTCAAGTTACTTCCAAAATTTGGTTGAGTTGAACAGTGTACAGTGGATGAGAAACTATCGTTTATTACATTTGCACTTTCTGTACCTTGCATTTGACTTCTCATTCTCCGACAAGTTCTCAACACCTCCTTCCTGTTGCAGCCCTAACCTTAATCACAAAGTATAAGAAGGCATGTATAGTTATATCAAAGATTACATCAGCAAAGAATAGTAATAGTATAAGTAGTAAGTGTTCCGACTTTAACAACTGATTGAAGCAAGTGTTTCAACTTTTACATCTGATTGACCAAAGTGTTCCGACTTTTACAACTAATTGAAGAAAGTGTTCCTACTTTTACAATTGATTGACCAAAGTGTTCCGACTTTTAAATCTGATTGACCAAAGTGTTCCGACTTTTACAACTAATTGAAGAAAGTGTTCCTACTTTTACAATTGATTGACCAAAGTGTTCCGACTTTTAAATCTGATTGACCAAAGTGTTCCGACTTTAACAACTAATTGAAGAAAGTGTTCCGATTTTTACAACTAATTGAAGAAAGTGTTCCGATTTTTACAACTAATTGAAGAAAGTGTTCCTACGTTTACATCTGATTGACCAAAGTGTTCCATCTTTTACATCTGATTGACCAAAGTGTTCCGACTTTTACAATTAATTGAAGAAAGTGTTCCGACTTTTACAACTAATTGAAGAAAGTGTTCCTATGTTTACATCTGATTGACCAAAGTGTTCCGACTTTTACAACTAATTGAAGAAAGTGTTCCTACTTTTACAATTGATTGACCAAAGTGTTCCGACTTTTAAATCTGATTGACCAAAGTGTTCCGACTTTAACAACTAATTGAAGAAAGTGTTCCGATTTTTACAACTAATTGAAGAAAGTGTTCCTATGTTTACATCTGATTGACCAAAGTGTTCCGACTTTTACATCTGATTGACCATAGTGTTCCATCTTTTACATCTGATTGACCAAAGTATTCCGACTTTTACAACTAATTGAAGAAAGTGTTCCTTCTTTTACAATTGATTGACCAAAGTGTTCCGACTTTTAAATCTGATTGACCAAAGTGTTCCGACTTTTACAACTAATTGAAGAAAGTGTTTACGTTTACAATTGATTGATCAAAGTGTTCCCACTTTTACATCTGATTGATCAAAGTAATCAAACTTTTATAACTGATTGACCAAAGTGTTCCGACTTTAACATCTGATTGAAGCAAGTGTTCCGACTTTTCCATCTGATTGACCAAAGTGTTACAATTAACTGATTGAAGAAAGTTTTCCAACTTCTAAAATTGATTGTCCAAAGTGTTCCGACTTTTACATCTGATTGACCAAAGTGTTCCGACTTTTACAACTTATCGAAGAAAGTGTTCCTACTTTTACAATTGATTGACCAAAGTGCTCCGACTTTTCCATCTGATTGACCAAAGGGTTCCAACTTTAGCATCTGATTGACCAAAGTGTTCCAACTTTTACATCTAATTGACCAAAGTGTTCCGACTTTAACATCTGATTGACCAAAGTGCAACTGATTGAAGAAAGTGTACCTACTTTCACAATTGATTGACCAAAGTGTTCCGACTTTCAAATCTGATTGATCAAAGTAATCAAACTTTTACAAATGATTGACCAAAGTGTTCCGACTTTAACATATGATTGAAGCAAGTGTTCCGACTTTTCCATCTGATTGACCAAAGTGTTACAATTAACTGATTGAAGAAAGTTTTCCAACTTCTAAAATTGATTGTCCAAAGTGTTCCGACTTTTACATCTGATTGACCAAAGTGTTCCGACTTTTACAACTTATTGAAGAAAGTGTTCCTACTTTTACAATTGATTGACCAAAGTGCTCCGACTTTTCCATCTGATTAACCAAAGGGTTCCGACTTTAGCATCTGATTGACCATAGTGTTCCGACTTGTAATATTGATTGACTAAAGTGTTCCAACTTTTACATCTAATTGACCAAAGTGTTCCGACTTTAACATCTGATTGACCAAAGTGCAACTGATTGAAGAAAGTGTACCTACTTTCACAATTGATTGACCAAAGTGTTCCGACTTTCAAATCTGATTGATCAAAGTAATCCTACTTTTACAAATGATTGACCAAAGTGTTCCGACTTTGAAATCTGATTGACCAAATGTTTAGAACACTTCGACTTTGAAATCTGATTGACCAAATGTTTAGAACACTTTGGCCAATTAAAGTATAAATACTTTGGTCAATCAATTGTAGAAGTAGGAACACTTTGGTCAATCAGATGTCAAAGTCAGAACACTTTGGTCAATCAGATGTAAAAGTCAGAACGCTTTGGTCAATCCGTTATAGAAGTCGGAACCCTTTGGTCAATCAGTGATAAAAGTTTGAATTCTTTGGTCAATCAGTTGTAAATGTCGGAACACTTTCATCAATCAGCTGAAGAAGTCAGAATACTTTGGTCAATCAGTTTTTTAAGTCTGAACATTTTGCTCAATCAGCTGTAGAAGTTGGAGCACTTTGGTCAATCAGTTACTAGAAGTCTAAACACTTTGGGCAATTAGCTTTTAAAGTCGGAACATTTTGGTCAATTTGTGATAAAAGTTGGAATTCTTTGGTCAATCAGTTATAAATGTCAGAACACTTTGGTCAATCAGCTGGAAAAGTCGGAACACTTTGGTCAATCAGTTGTAGAAGTCTAAAGGCTTTGGTCAATCAGATGTAAAAGTCGGAACACTTTGGTCAATCAGCTGTAGAAGTTTGAACACTTCAATCAATTAGAACACTTTTGTCAATCAGCTGTAAAAGCCAGAACACTTTGGTCAATCAGTTGTAGAAGTCTTAACACTTTGGTCAATTAGCTTTAAAAGTCTGAACACTTTGGTCAATCAGTGATAAAAGTTGAAATTCTTTGCCAATCAGTTGTAAATGTCGGAACACTTCCGTCAATCAGCTGAAGAAGTCAGAACTTTTTGGTCAATCAGTTTTTTAAGTCTGAACATTTTGCTCAATCAGCTGTAGAAGTCGATACACTTTGGTCAATCAGTTGTAGAAGTCTAAACACTTTGGTCAATTAGCTTTTAAAGTCGGAACATTTTGGTCAATCAGTGATAAAAGTTGGAATTCTTTGGTCAATCAGTTATAAATGTCAGAACACTTTGGTCAATCAGCTGGAAAAGTCGGAACACTTTGGTCAATCAGTTGTAGAAGTCTAAACACTTTGGTCAATCAGATGTAAAAGTCGGAACACTTCGGTCAATCAGCTGTAGAAGTGGGAACACTTCAATCAATTAGAACACTTTTGTCAATCAGCTGTACAAGTCGGAACACTTTGGTCAATCAGTTGTAGAAGTCTTAACACTTTGGTCAATTAGCTTTAAAAGTCTAAACACTTTGGTCAATCAGATGTAAAAGTCGGAACACTTTGGTCAATCAGCTGTAGAAGTTTGAACACTTCAATCAATTAGAACACTTTTGTCAATCAGCTGTACAAGTCGGAACACTTTGGTCAATCAGCTGTAGAAGTTTGAACACTTCAATCAATTAGAACACTTTTGTTAATCAGCTGTACAAGTCGGAACACTTTGGTCAATCAGTTGTAGAAGTCTTAACACTTTAGTCAATTAGCTTTAAAAGTCTAAACACTTTGGTCAATCAGATGTAAAAGTCGGAACACTTTGGTCAATCAGCTGTAGAAGTTTGAACACTTCAATCACTCAGAACACTTTTGTCAATCAGCTGTACAAGTCGGAACACTTTGGTCAGTTGTAGAAGTCTTAACACTTTGGTCAATTAGCTTTAAAAGTCAGAACACTTTGGTCAATCAGTGATAAAAGTTGGAATTCTTTGCCAATCAGTTGTAAATGTTGGAACACTTCCGTCAATCAGCTGAAGAAGTCAGAACACTTTGGATAAATCAGTTTTTGAAGTCAGAACATTTTGGTCAGTCAGTTGTAGAAGTCTAAGCACTTTAGTCAATCAGCTATAAAAGTCGGAACACTTTGGTCAAGCCTGTGTTGAAGTTTGAACATTTCGGTCAATTAGAACACTTTGGTCAATCAGTTGTAGAAATCTGAACACTTTGGTCAATCAGTTGTAAAAATCGGAACACTTTGGTCAATCAGCTGTAGAAGTGGAAACACTTCGGTCAATCAGCTGTTAAAGTCGGAACACTTTGGTCAATCAGTTGTAGAAGTCTAAACATTTTGCTCAATCAGCTGTAGAAGTCGAAACACTTTGGTCAATCAGCTGGAAAAGTTGGAACACATTGGTCAATCAGTTGTAGAAGTCTGAACACTTTGGTCAATTAGTTGTAAAAATCGGAACACTTTGGTCAATCAGCTGTAGAAGTGGAAACACTTTGGTCAATCAGCTGTTAAAGTCGGAACATTTTGGTCAATCAGTTGTAGAAGTCTAAACATTTTGCTCAATCAGCTGTAGAAGTCGAAACACTTTGGTCAATCAGCTGGAAAAGTTGGAACACTTTCAATCAGTTGTAGAAGTCTTAGAGCACTCAGTTTGGTCAATTAGTTTTAGAATCATTGAAAAATGGGACATTTTATTCAGTCATGGTAGTTATGTACTAAATGCGAATACATCTTTGGGATTATTGTTGTTGTTGGTGCTATGCTTTTTGAAACCCGTGGAAAGTCAGGTTCTTTTAGCCTCGATTACTCAACTACTACAAAAATTCTAGCAATGTTATATTTATCAAGTCGCATCCTCAGGCTTGGATGAGATATAATTAAACAATGACAATACAATCATTAAAATGTTTGATTTTAAATGTTTTTCATTTAGTATTTGCTTTATTATTTCAAAACTACTCACTGAAAGATATTTCTGTTCCTCGTATTGTAGTTTGTGACTTTGCACAATCGGCCTCCTCGGTCTTGCTTTGCAGAACAGCTTGTACATATTACACATGACCTTAGAGTTTGTGTCTCAGGTTTCCAGTTACAAAAAATCTTGATGTATTAAACAGATAAAAACATGTTTTCAACTAGTATGCTTTAGAAGTGTTAAATGTACTACATTATAGCATTACTTCTAATCTCGGCATGTTTGTATTCATAGACTAATTAAGAGACTTGTAACATAGATACAGATGAGTTCATCTGCACCCTATGCAGACAGAGCCTGTAGGAAATATTGGGTGCGGCGCAAATGAGCGGAGGGTGCGGAGCTAACGGTCATTTTTGAATTTAAAATTGGGATATTTCTGAAACTAAGCCGTTTTGGGACTTCAAATATACCAAGATATGTGTATTTGACACCAAATATCAATAAAATTGTGAAAATAGTATTGCAATTCATTTTATAGCGACGCAGTATGCCTTAAACATTTCCCAGACCTATATATTTTGAGACTATCCTTTTAATACTGCGTCCCCAGCATTCATAAAAAATGGTGTTCAAGATACACTACCCATGCAAATTATTTTTGCATCTTGGAAGCCAGGCAGTATCTGTGTGATTTTATAAAAATTCGGAAATGTTCTTCAGATATGAGCCCCCTTAAATATTGGGTGCGGAGCTACGTTTATGGAGCTGCTCCGCACCCAATATTTAGAGGGGGCTCATATCTGAAAAAATTTCCGAATTTTTATAAAATCACACAGATACTGCCTGGCTTCCAAGATGCAAAAATAATTTGTATAGATAGTGCACCTTGTACACCATTTTTTATGAATGCTGGGGACTCAGTATTAAAAGGATAATTTCAAAATATATAGGTCTGGGAAAGGTTTAAGGCACACTGCGTCGCTATAGAATGAATTGCGCTACTATTTTCACAATTGTATTGATATTTGGTGTCAAATACACATATCTTGGTATATTTGAAGTCCCAAAACGGCTTAGTTTCAGAAATATCCCAAATTTAAATTAAAAAATAACCGTTAGCTCCGCACCCTCCGCTCATTTGCTCCGCACCCAATATTTCCCACAGGCTCTGTCTGCATAGGGTGTATTGAAAAATCTAAATTACACGAAGAGCGCTGAGCAGGCTGATATGGTGACCAAGATTTAAATATTGAAAATTCTTGTAGCTAATTTTACTGAAATTCAAACATATTTTGTCTGATAAATTCAACGCTGATCCGACTCTGACCCTCTCAGGTTTGATGTTTATAACAAGTTCAGCCGATTTCTCCTAGAAAAAACAAGATGCATTTTGTCACGTGAAAGTTTACAAATTATTCGCTAAATGAATAGGTGCACGTTATGGTTAAAGGTTTTAGATTTTTCTTAACTGATACGCATCAAGGAGTGGTAGTCTACAAGTAGTGACATATTGCTATTGTCTCAAATTTTTTTGTGGACGGCGTTCGGTGGTTGGCGTGCGGCGTCTGTTACAAATGCCAGGGGTGACATTTTGCATGTTAATGCCTTGTTAAAATATGTTGCTGTCACTTTCAGCTAGCAAAGATGTCATAACATCATGGAAATTATTTTATTACTATTGCATTTTTGTTTTCAGGAATACACTCATATTTATTTACACGAATAAAAAATATATTCGTTCCAGGGGCGGATCTGAAAATCAAGAGTAGGGGATCCTAAATCTGAAAATTGGAGCCCAGTTTATAAAAAACAGACTCAAAATTGAAATAAATAATGCCCAGTAATGCCAAATTGTTACCTTAATTGCTCAATTTATGTGGAGAGAAGCAGATCTTGTGGCCGAATACGTTTTTTGGCCCTTACTTTTTGGGGCCCTCCAAAGGCCCTCCGCCAGATCGGCCATAGCGTTTTACCTTAAGTATGCCAACACGCATATTCAAAAATTGGGTCCTCAGCCCTTGTAATTTTTCTTTTTTACATTCCAACACGAGGTAGTCATCTATCTCATTTATAAAAACATGAGCGGTTTCCAAATTAAGTTCAGGAGCCATCTTTTGAATATACGTGGAATCCATCGACAAATGATTAAAAAACGAACGCGGACATCTATCGAGTGTATTCGAAAAAATAAATAAACTCAGAATACTTGGGTCGGGTCAGAATACTTCGGCAAGAGTCAGAATAGATGGGTAGCCAAGAATACTTGGGCCTTCACACACGTAAGTGATTTTTATGATGTTTATTCATTTGTCAGCACGTATTATACATTGAAAAACCAGTGTGTTTTTTCCGGAGTAAATACCCCATTTTTTGCATTGGATCGAGTCTGGTCCACATCTACGATATCGAGAGTCGATAACTTGGCCAGACGGGTTTGGTTACGTCTGTTCCAGTGCCCCTCCACAAAAAGTCCTACACTCCACACGCTAGAACTTCCTATGGAAATGACATACCTTGATAGTCTCTGTAGTACCCAATCAATTTCTGCAAAACACCCTGTTCATAGCTGCTAGAATACAGTAAATAACGAGAATTTTATTTTTGGAAACTTTAATTTTCCCGCATATCCGGTTAGACATGCGCATGTAGGCATAGAAAAGGACACGAAAAGCACGAACTTGAGCCCCGAATGAGAAGTTATTTTTGAAGCCTGATTTAATTATTAAAAATGAAAACTAGTGGTCGGATAAGAAGAATATTAACAATAGTATATCAACTGAAATATATCAAGCCCATAATTTTTGTATATTTAGATTTAATTTTGTGAAAAAAAAGAAATAATTTCGTTCGTCTTTTTAGTGAATTTCCAAAATGGCAGAATCAAACCGGTCAGAGGATGAACTGGGGAAGAAATGGGACCGTTGCCTCTCAGATTCTATTATAAAAACAGGTATGTTAATAGATTTTGTAGCTTTGACATGTTGACCCAAAAATGAATATGTGGGAGGTACATTTCAATTGGAAATTACAGGTTACTTTGGCTCTGAGAAATTTTGGGTCAAAATTTTTTTTCGAAACCCAAACCGATCTCCTTCACGTTTGTGGGAAGTCTTCCTATTAGCTGATTATATTAGTTTAGTTAATAATAGTTTATATTCAGTGAAAGTGAAATTCTCTTTTCATATCTTCATGGCTATTGCCGCATTGCGCATGCATCTCGTATGTTACTCGAGTCTCTAGCTTACAGCTAGACGAAACTTCATTGATTTCGTATGTACTGTGCTACACGCACCTAGAACTCATTTTTAATAAATTTTATAAATATTTTTAAGAATATTAATCATATTTAGGATGAAGCGTTGCTTGTCTGGATTTAGATATTTCAAAATTTCATTTCGGAGTTTGACACATGGTGAAATTTTCTCGCTGTAGCTAAAAATGGCTTCCGGTTCTGGACGTGAATAACATTTGAAATTATTCTCGCTTAAAGAAATCAAATATAACAATAGATTCAGACGGGGATGTGAGCTGATGTTCTTCAAATCTATACATAAAGGTATATTTCATATTATTATGCCATATTTACTGTGCGTGTGACACAATGATTTACAATATTTATAATATTAAGGCAGCTCAATCTTCCTCCTCAAAGCCGGAATATAGAGAAGGCTTTGGACCGAAGTAACTCGTATGCACCCACGTACGCATCAGACAATCAGATAGACTCTAGGTCAAATCGCGAAAGGCGCTCCGAGTCTAAAGTCGGAGTCAATATTCCAATATATTACTACGGTCCAAAGCCTTCTCTATATTCCGACTTTGAGTAGAAAGATTGAGCTGCCTTGGTATTATAAATATTGTAAATCATTGTGTCACATCCACAGAAAATATGGCATAATAATATGAAATATACTTCTATGTGAGAATAATTTCAAAGTTTCCTCCATTTTAATTCACATCCGGAACCAGAAGCCATTTTTAGCTACAGCAGGCCAGTAGCCAGAATTTTCCAAGGGGGGGTTCACTTTACCCAAAAATTCTAGGGGGGTTCACTTTGGCAAATTTGGCCAAAAATCACTCAGAAAATGGTCAGAATGATGAAAAACTGCCCGAACCTCCTGAACCCCCCCTGGCTATGGGCCTGTACAGCGAGAAAATTTCACCATGTGTCAAACTCCGAAAAAAATTTTAAATATCTAAATCCAGACAAGCAATGTTTCATCCTTAATATAATTAATATTCTTAAAAATATTTATAAAATTTATTAAATATGAGTTCTAGGTGCATGTAGCACTTTTTCTAGATTACATACGAAATCAATGGAGTCACGCCCCGGTGATCGTACAAATCGGATGGAGGGAGGTTTTAAATTATATTCTGTTCAAATTCTATCACTGTTGAATTAGATATCTGCTTCATATGGGCTTATTAGCCTTTTGCAGATTATTGACATAGACATAGGGGGATTAGGCGATTTCTGCAAAAAAACTCAACAAATTTGGAAGATTTATTTTCTCAACTGAATTGCCAAATGAATAGTTGCAGTGCATGGCAAAATATGTTAGGTCATCTAGTATTTTTTTTGAACTGATACCCTTCTAAGATATGAGATCTATTAAGAAAGGCGCATCATCACCAACGTGCAAAAGTCAATGTTTTTGCTATAAATCGGGCAATAATGTTTGGTCAGTAAGCTGGGTAGTTCCTCACATTGTCATGGTCTGTTCAGTGAATAATTTTCAAAGTTTGAAGATTGCTTATTTTTGCATTCTTGCCTTATAAATCAGAACTTGCACAGCTGTTTTGATTATAGAGTCTTATAGTTATTAAGTTATCCAATCACCCGGAATTATAAAGTATAACTTTTTAGCCTCATTTGACTGTTTTTTTTGTTTACTGATAAGATTGAGTCTGAATTTTGGCAATGGATGACGTCATCAGAATTATTATGTACATCAGTCTCTACAATGTCCAATCAAATAGCAGGCCACATGATCAAGCACAAGCTCATGTTTCCAAGAGTTTTTCAATGATGCCTGCTTATGAAGACTTGGTCTATTATTAGACTAGGCCCCATTGAGTCATTGACCCAGGGAAAAGTCGCTTTTTCTTCCTGGCTGCGCTACTGCAGTTCCTTCATGTATTTGATCTTCGATGTATGTTAATTTCAATATTGTTTTGATTGCAGCAAGTGGTGTAGGCCTAGGAATTGTTTTCTCAGTCATCTTTTTCCGAAGTAAGTAAAAATATATAAATAACTATAAAGTAGTCTATGTGGTCTGCAATAAGATTGACAAACTCAGTAAATGTCTCATACTACTTTAAATTAATAGACATAGACGGTCAAAAATATCTACCAACAAGCAATGAAATCATCAAAACAATAGACTATCAGCAACACTCTTAAGCTCCTGTAAGTATGTATATGATGCTAGAATCATTCCAAATGAGGAATCATAATAACAGCAATACCTGTACAAATATACAGGTAGATGTATCATAAAAGTAAATATTTGTAATGATTGTGTTTCAGGGAGACCCTGGCCTGTTGCATTTGGTGCTGGTGTTGGCATAGGAATGGCCTATGCTAATTGTCAACATGATTTTATGAATCCTTATCTATTACATGGAAACAGAATAAAGGTATGTTTCATTGGACAGTGAACAGAGGACTTGCTTTATAGAAATATAGATGCCAGTAGTAGTATTGGTAAGGCTTGTATACTGTTCCTTTTAGGAAGCTGAAAAATACCTATTTTTGTACTATGGTTTAAGATTAATACAGCCCAACAACATGTATCTACAACTTTTAATTCACAAAATCAATTAGAATCAAGAGAAAAATACTGTTGAATACAAGTGCATGTATATATATTTTATTATTCAAATTTTAATATGTTCCATATCCTTTATTTTCAGCTCCCTGCTAAGACAGAGTCAGAGTCACAGACAGCTTAATGTAGAAACAGTTAGGACAATTTTGCAGTGAGGAATGTAATATTAATGCCAAATTATGAAATATGAGCTCACGTGGATGTCTAGATATTTATGCAAGAGTGATGTGTTGAAAACAATTTAGTCAAAATACAATTAAAGGTACAAGTCATTATTGCTGACTTTGGATTTAGATTTTTAGTGGAAATGGATTTTGAAGAATGTAGATGCTACAAACAACATTGACTAACTGTGCCATTCAGACTGAAGAACATTCTAAAGTGAATAAAACCTTCTATTTCTAATATTCTAAAGACCACTGAAACCCATATATGAAACATAATCCACACAGTGCATTTAAGGAAATCACATACAGAAAATACTGGTTTGAGAATGGACTTATGGCCATAAAATCATCGTTCAAATTATTTATATAAATAAGGAATGTGTTTTGTATACTTCAAGTTCAATATGTTGACAAAATATCATTTTATACAGACAGAAAAAAGTATGCCCTGTATAGCCTTCAAGATAAAATAAACATGTTATAACTTATAATTCAAGTTTATTTTTATGTGCATTTTTACAACAAAGAATGTTGATGAATAGGCTTATCTGAAGCTGTCATTTGGAACTGGAAACCCATTGAAGATTAACTCATCCACAAGAAAGTGTTTTTAGATATATTTAAAGGATTTGATTCAATAATAGCCATGGTTGGAAAGTATTAAATACCCATAAAGCAATAGCCATGATCTTGTACAGTGATTGTGAAGAGTTTAATAGATTTGATCAATATACCCTGGGATATCATTTGTAGTGTGTGACTGATAATCCTGGAGATCATCCAAATGTATTTTACAAGCATAAATGAAGTACTTTGAAGAAGGATACCTGGAGATGAGTTCTTATCTTTTTACAGGGTGTAGTAAAATAAAATTAGACTTGAATGGACTATAATGAGAATGCTAGCTATAATGCAGAATAACTGATTGTAATCTATTCACTTTCACATCATCATGGGTAGAATGACATTTGAGCTAACAAAATTAATTGATATTTACAAAAGCTTTTTATTGTTGGTTATTTTCTCAAAAGATTCCTGATTATATAAAAGATCTCATTTTCATACTACCTTTCTTAAGTCTTCACACGGTGAAATTAGATATCTTTTAAGATGTTTGAAAGATGTCACTCTAAATAGTAGAAAAATAGACCGATGTACTACATTATATTATGACTAATTCGTCTAATGGATAAGCACACTGCTTTCTTAATAACATTACAGACAGTTAGGCCTAAACAGTTTAGGTAATGGTACAAAGGACATCTGAGGACAAACTTGCTTTTAAGATGTACAGCAAATGGAGAAGGCAACACAGGGGCTTGCAATACAGTTTAAAAAGTTTTTAGCAACCACATTTCATTTACGTGTATTAGATTGAATTATCGAATTGGAATTCACCACCCAAATAATAAAGGTTCATTACTACATGGAATGTGGTTCAAATGTTCAATTGCTGGTCATAACCTGGTAACCAGGATGGTCTATTGTGGTAACCAGGGGTACATTCCTGTAAACATTCTTAAAGGATTGGTAGCGATATGGTTAACTAAATTGAACACATTTTTCTCTAAACGAGTAATCAAAAAATTCTGAAAAATTACACATCATGAATGTTATGGTCATCTTTTGAATTGTAACAATTTAATTTGAAAATATTAAACACTGTCTTTCGTTCTTGGTACTGTATGTTTTGAATGAAATGAAACATCTATCAGAACCTCGTTGGAACAAAATAACATATACACAATATATTTAGGTTTCTCAATATTGTTATTATACAAAGGAAAGTTTGGTTCATTTCATCTTAAAAATAAAATAAAGGTATTTTGTCTAATGAACGAAATTTTCCTTTTATCAGTTTATATATAACTACGATATTGAGATTGAGTACACTGTGTATAGGCCATTTTGTTCCAACAAGGAACGGATAGATATTTTATCAAGAATTGAAAGAAAAGAACAAAAAACAAAAACACTGAAAAACAAAAATTGTTTATGAAAACAATTTTATAAATAATTTTCACATTGAATTATTGTCAATGGTGACCATTACATAAAGTATGTGTTTTTTCTATTACAGATTGTTTTCAGTAATTGGTTTAAAAGATAAATAATGTTAAATTTAGTTCACCATATCGCTACCAATCCTTTATGAATTAAAAAGTCTATTTTTCAACTATGATGTCATGATTTCCAGTTGCAATTTTTTTTGAAAAAATCCCTGGAACCTTAGGTCTCATTGAGAATTCTTTCAATATTTTGATTGTAATCTCATTTTTACATTTTAGCTCATGAAGGTAAAACCTCCCCTTGTCACCTAAGAGTAACCTGGCCATGTGACTTCCTAGCTAGCATTCCAATATTCATATTTTACTGAGTCAATCTGCCATAGTAATAGCAGAAGAAAATTCCCAAATTTTTCCAATCCACCAAATTAAATAGCGCCAAATGAAAGCAATTTACAGTATTTGAAATTGTTTCTCGTGTCAAATCCATTATTTGCATGCCTTGTTTATGTCTGTAAATGTAGTGCAAAAATTGATTTATATAAACAATACACTATTATTATAACACACTAAAGTTTAGTCAATGCATTAGGAATGAGCATTTTTGCTTTAATTTGCAATAAATTTTTTAAAGCTATAAAAGAAAACTCAACTGGGAATTTAAACCCATGCTGGATGACTGAGTTAATATTGTTCGGGATACATTTTTGGCTCGCCCTGTAATAATACTATTATAGAGCGAAGCGGCTCGTTGATCAATTTGTATCGCGTTCGTATTTCTGAAGCAATCAGGCAGGGCAAATTTCATAACGAGGCTACCCATCATTTCCTGCCTGATATTTGTTTGGGATACGGAGCTTCGTGAGCTTTCGTGGATTCTGCCTCAGTACGCAAGTAAGTAGATATATTGAATTGCTAAATCTATGAAGTAGAGTATTTTTATATACAATAAACACAAACGATAGCTCGCTGTTAGTTCTGACATCTTTGAGTGGCGTCTAACTTTGATATTTTTTTTATGTTTTTTTTATTTCTTCTCAAATCTCATGATGATTCAATTTTTTTCAATTTTTACTTTTCAACAATACTTAACTCGAGTCTCTCACAAGAGCATGTGGTGCCATCTATATGCTGTTCTGGATAGTGAACAGTTGTAGTAAGGTGAAAAGGAAAGTAACCAAGCCAAAACACACATACTGAAAGTCTGCATAGTCCAAGGGTGTAGCCAGGATTAGTGGTGCTATTACAAGAGGTCGCAGGCTTATCAAAATTAGGGTGGTTTGGGGGCTTACTCCCCCGGAAAATAGGCTTCAAGATGTCGCATACTACTGAATAGATTGTCGCGGAATTCTGTACTCATGAATGTTAAAATTATGATGTTAGTTGGAGACCTAACCTTTATTTGACCAGCCCACTTCTTTCCTGTCTCATTTATACAGTTGAAATTGTAATTCTTGAGTTCTAATTATCCTAAATCCTTCGTTCTATAAGTATAATGTCGAAGCAATTTCAACTTAGAAATTCTGGTTGTTTTGCAACACCAAGAAACGAAATTATTATAATAAGATTTCGCTAACGCTACTAAACGTGTAGCGAGATATCATATTCTTTTCAAATATTCATATAATTTATATATATTCATATAGTTGTCCGTTTATGTTATTAATTAAACTAGTATTGAAATAATGATTTCGATTAGTTAAACACGCGATTAGTTTGACATGCGCATAAAGAGGATTTTAATTTTCAAAATTGGTTCCAAATTTTTGACAAAAATCTCCTAATTACTCATGTTATACGAAATTACTTCACTAAAAATATTGCAGAGTGATTTCGGAGCATTCAAAGATAGGGTAGGTGCATAGTTTATCGCAGTTTGCTGCTGCGTCATTATAAATATAGGTATGCGTAATGGCCATGATATCATCATGGCCATTGGGAAAGGCTACTGGAAAATATAGGATTTTTAGGCTTAATTGGCACATTCTGAACATTTTTTCAGGTTCATATAGTCAAAACAGTAATGTTTGTGAGTACTTTGAATTTAAAAAATAAGCTATCAAATGACCATACTGAAACAGTTTATGTAAAAATAAAAACATTTATATTTATCCTAACTTTTGTATATTTTAGTTTGTTTTCTAGTTTAGCTATCATATCTGCGTCCTCTTATATTTTAATACTTCTCCGCCATGTTATTTTCGGAAAAATTAACATAGCTGAAACTCCCTAAATTACAAAAGGCCACAGCTTTGCTGCACATTATACATTACTCTCTGAAATGGGTCGAAAAAACATTCATTTGATGAACAATTTACAAGTCTTGATCAAAAAAGGAGTATTTCAGCGCTCCAATACTTGCACGGATTGATGATACTGATGGAAAACACAGTTAGAGACCAAAAGTAAGCCGCTGATCGACTTCATTCGTGTTGCGTCCTGGGAAAGCTATTATATCAAAATCCACATAGCTTTCGCAGGAAGTAAACTGTTGCAATATGGTCATTTGATTGCTTATTTTATAGATTCAAAGTACTTGAAATAAAATTTTGAATCAGACTTTAGGAACAAAATGTATGATTTATTTCTAAAAGTTTGGGATTTTTGGGCTTATTTGGCGCATTCTAAGAGATTTTTTATGATTTATTTCAATTTACACTTTTGGTCTTGACTCTCAATAGCACACAGCTGTGTATTCACCGAATATGTAGCTACATTCATGTATTGGTCAGAAATAGCTGACAATTACATTTTAGGTAGGATGTTAGTCTCAGGAAACTGCTTATTTAGATTTCATTTTGTAGATATTAGATAAATCAATCAGGGCTGTTCTACATGACACAAAATAACATTTTTGACTTCTAGAAATAAAGAATTTTGAATTTTCCGAGGTAAAGGTTCGATGTCTGATTCTCAGTGACAAATGTCAAATTCTCAAACTCATCTTCTTGTCAATTTCTCTATCAATCTATTATTAATTACACTCAAGGTTACTCCTAATGTTGAACTACATGACAACTACAACTTACTAATTCCAAGTTGTAGCCATTTTGAAAAAAAAGTTGGGAGGAAGCAAGCCCACCCAAAGGGGGGATGTTGGGAAAGTTCCCTTTTTAAAGATTTTTATTTGATTAAATGCAAATGTGGCTCTCATAAATGCTCAGATTGTTCAGAGGCCCTATGTTCTAAGAAAATTTCAAATTTTTTGGAGGTATACCCCCATTACTGCCTAGCTTGCGGCAAATATATTGCTTTAAATGATAGGAGCTTTGAAAATTTGAAGAATGAAACAAAATGGTAGTCATAAAAAGGAAAACAGATTGCTTTTCAAATCAGTTTTTTCATTTTTTTCTATTTCTAGGACTATGTTTGATGTTATGAATATTGGTTTATCAATTTATATTTATTCTGGACTGTCAAGATCCCTACCCAGAGAGTAAATTAGTAATTAAAGTTTCCCACCTGAAAGCAATTATAACTGGTTAAACATATTCAAAATTTCGGGAATGGGCATTTCAAAAGTCCCTATTCCCAGGATGAAATTGTCAAAATCCTACCCCCTGGAATTATACTGCTTGTTAATTTATCCCGACTCCGCCTATGAGGGGTATGCAAACCTTTGAAAAATGGCCTTAAAGAAAATCTTTTGAATAATGGCCAATTCTCCATGAGATCTTTTTACATCTTCTTGGTAAAAGACTTCTAAGACTTGGGAAAATCTAATTTTCATTAGTAAAACATTCTAAAGAAAAATAATATAATTAGGTGCAACAAGGCAGTTTTCAATAGAATTATTGCATGTCAGTCATACCAGTTGCTTCATTGTTGGTTGAATCAATTTTATGATTAAGTCTGAGCATTCAGACTGGGGAACATGCAACTCACCTGTTTACACTGTATCACATGTTTTCATTAATATTACTGAGCAGTGTCATTGGTAATTCCACACTTTGCTTTCCTTTATTAATCAATGTCGTGTCAGAGAATAGATAGATACTGTTATACTGTAGATATACATGTGTACAATATGAAATAGTACTTTTTATGATCAAGGATGTTGAACTTGTATTGTAATACAACCATGGCCCGTGATACAACTAATTGTACGCTGTTTGTTGCAATTAATAGTAACATATTCAATGGAGAATTGTTTTCAAGTAATAGTATGCATTTCAAGTAATAGTATATGCATATGTGTATAATATGAAAATGTGTTACCATGTAGTATGGCAAACATTGCTTGAGTCATACACTGTATTTATATAAGTATGTATCTCATGGACCTAATTATCCCACCGAACGAAGTTCGAGAGGGATATAGGAAAGCTGTCCGTCCGTCCGTTCGGTCGTCCATCTGTCCGTCCGTCTGTTTGTCCGGGCGATAACTCAAATACCGTTTCACGGATTTAATTCAAATTTTATAGGCTTATGCCTTATGAGTGTAGGACCTCTGCTCGAGAAGGAATTTTCAATATGGCCACTGAATTCAAAATGGCCGCCATTTTTCGTAAAAAATGTAATCTTTAATAACTCAAATACTAGTTTGCTGATTTGGTTCAAATTCTATATGCTGATGCCTAGGGACACAGTAGATATGTTCAAGTAAAAATTTTCAAGATGGCGGCTAGATTTCAAAATGGCGGCCATTTTTCGTAAAAAAACTTAATCTTTGATAACTCAAATACCAGTGAACAGATTTGGTTCAAATTGTATATGATGATGCCAAGGGACACAGTAGATCTGTTCGAGTTACAATTTTCAAGATGGCCGCTGAATTTCAAAATGGCGGCCATTTTACGTAAAAAAACGTAATCTCTGGTAACTCAAATACCAGGGAACGGATTTGGTTCAAATTTTATATGATGATGCCTAGGGACAAAGGAGCTTCGCTCAAGATGGGATTTTCAAGATGGCCACTGATTGTCAAAATGGCGGCCATTTTTTGTAAAAAACGTAATCTTTGATAACGCAAATACCAGTAAACGGATTTGGCTCACATTTTATATGATAATGCCTAGGGACACAATAGATCTGTTCAAGAAAGAATTTTCAAGATGACGGCTTGATATTCAAAATGGCGGCCATTTTTCGTAAAAAAGGTAATCTTTGATAACTCAAATACCAGTGAATGGATTTGGCTCAAATTTTATATGATGATGCCTAGGGACAAAGGAGATCTGTTCGAGAAAGAATTTTCAAGATGGCGGCTGAATTTCAAAATGGACGCCATTTTTCTTAAAAAATGTAATCTTTGATAACTCAAATACCAGTGAACAGATTTGGTTCAAATTTTATATGCTGATGCTTAGAAACACAGTAGCTCTGTTCGAGAAAATTTTTTTAAGATGGCGGCTGATCTTCAGAATGGCTGCCATTTTTCATTTTCATAATCTTTGGTAACTCAACTGCCGTTCGGTGGGATTTGCTACTCTGTGGAGTTGCTGTTTTTCTAGTTACAGATGTAATATACTTTCTCGGATAATTAATTATTTGACAGAATCATACTTCAAGGACAATATTAATGTATCTGGATATGTATCTGTATTAATGTATCTGGAAGTTATTTACTGGGAAGGATTGAATATAGATTTTATACCTGAGGCCATTATTATATTTCTAGAAGGATGGAAGGGACCAAGGGAAGAATCATATTGACCAAGGTATAAAACCTATATTAGATTATCAAATATCACACAATGATCTGCTTTAATATTATAAATTACACGTATAATTTTCACGACACAAATTCTTTTATCTATTATGATTATTAAACATTAAAATTTAAATATTGACCTCTATAAGGGACCAATGCAAAAGTTCAATGTAGGAGGGCTAACTAAATTTTTATAATATTAACTCCCAGAATGAAACCATATAGGCTTTCAAGAAAGCCCATCATGAAACAGATGACTGTCCCCTGGTGACTGTCCCATGGCTGTCTGAGGACTGTCCCCTGCTCATGACTGAGGTTTATAATTGAGCTTAAAAAGCATGGTAATTTGGCACCACGCCATCATGGACTGAATGTGGTTTTAACAATATTTCATGAAAACCCCTAACCAAACCCGTCTGGCCCAGTAATCTACTCCCGATTCTGAATTGTCTACGACGTCAGGAGTAGATAACTGGGCCAGACGGGTTTTGTTAGAAAACCCCCTGCTCCCCAGGCGTCATGTATGGGGGTCTGGAAAATGGGAATTTGCGTTAATTTTGAGATCTTTCCAAAGTATAGCTTTATTATACTCAAATGAAAGGCAATTTATAGTAGAATTCTAAATGGTTATCGCCTTATGTGGAATTTTGCGATAATTTTCTGATCTCTTCAAAGTATGTCTTTATTATTCTCAAATTGAAGGGAATTTAGGCCAGATCACTATTTTGGTATTGTTTTCCTGATTTGTCCCTCAGTAAATTCAGATTGTCTTTTTTATTTGTGCCTTTAAAATTCTTAATTAAATGGCTACCCAAATGCTTTTAAAATTGGTAGAAATCCTCATATATCTCTGTTTCCAATGTTTATGTTTTTGTGATAAATACAGATTCATATATGTCATAGTGTTTGTTGGAATTTGCTAATTTGTGGAGTTGCCGTTTTATAGTTTATAAGCTTTAACATGGTGGTTAACAATGAAAATATTCATGTCATGCATACTTTACATGTATATTCATACTATAAGCTGTCATGATATGAATTCCTAGGATATATTCTGCATAATCCTATCAGCAGAATATCAGAATATTATCTGATAATTATACATGATGCAATCACTAATTTATGGCATGTAAAATTCATTAGCTAATATTAGTTTTAGCACACTTTTTCAAAATGCTGTAATGTCTCCGTCTTGTGCCGAAGGGCTTGTGTCTTGGTGGGCATTCACCTCACCACATAAATCTTCTCATCAAAATTCCAGGAAAACCGTTGGCTCTGTTCAACTTGGAACTTTTACAAATGCAAGAGTTGACCTAAGTGCCAAGATGATAAGGTTTTGGGAATAAACTGGAATAATCAACATTTTCAATAAAAAGAGTGACGTTATCACTGTGTACACTATGTTTTACAGTATACTCACTCCAATGATTCCCATTTTCAACATTTTTTTGACTGATGAACTGCCAGTTTGACATAACATTGACATTAAATCTGAGTCTCTTACATTGTGCATGCCCCTTGAAGCTTGGTTGTCATCTTAACTCTTAATTGAAATCCCAAGTTCAGGAGTATTAGTGGAAATTATTGCTTTGTAGAATAAGTGACATTAGTATGAAACATTAATACAACTACGAAAGCATAGCCATTTATCTTGGAGGGTTAATGGCGCAAGTAATGTCATTCTAATTTCATCTGCAGGTTACCTGCCCTTTAAATATACTCAGGGCTCCAAGCAGTTGTAATTACTCATGTCTTCAGCTTGATTGCATTTAGTATCAACCTTTTTTCACAATGTAATATCAATTATCAATGTAGTGGATGAAGCAGAGGGGGACATTATAATCTAATCTTGTCTTATTGAATATTTATCCTGAGGGATGATATGATATCTGACTAAGGAATAATCAGAAAGGCATAATATATTTAGAGAGGTTGTATAATATGAATTATTATATCACTATCTAGCCAGCGACAGTATGATTGGTCAAAACCGGGTCACATGTCGTGGGATATCTGGCGATATTCAATGGCAATGCTAATCAGATAAGACAACCGTGAGATATCTAGCGATATCCAATGCTCCCTGGAATTTTCAAAGAATTTGTTTTCGTTCAGTGTTAATAATTTAGTTCAGTGTAAGTCAAAATGGCAGACGAACCGAGTAGATTCAATGTATTTCAATGTTAACCTATGACTTAATAATATTACGGATGTTTAGCTAGACAGTGATATAATAAAACAAATATTTCACTCTATTTTGTACAATATCTTTTGAGGGATGATGCTCTTTTTGAGGGACCAAAGAAGATATAGAGTTGAAATCAATGGAGGGATCTAGCATGGGATTTTTTTGAGGTATAGGGATGATATGATATTTGACTGAAGTATCATATTTTATATATAGATGTGATATCCAGCAAGGGGTAATATATAGATGATATCCAGCAAGGGGTTGATCCCATTTTTATCTTGAGTGATTTTACATATGAAATATGCAGATGCAGACTATGTTATAAGTAAAATAGTATAGAAGTTTAGTGGGTAGGAGGGTGCAGCACTGTACTGGAATCAGGTCAGAGTTGAAAGTCTCTGAGTTGCTTTGACATTGATTCAGATAAAGTATAATAACTTTATGATGAAATATTACATGAGAAATACATATGCAAAAGTGAATAGTCAGCCATCAAACCTACCTGTGTAAACTTAGTTTAATATATTTTGCAAATTGTTTTTGGAAGTTCGTCATGAGGAGTGTCCAAACTGGTTCAAAACAAAATAGTTTCTATTGGGGGTGTTGTGATATCACAACTATCCATGGCTGGTACTTAACATGACCCTAATTATATTCAGATTTAGCCGGACCTTTTTAGGCAACTAGAAAATCTTTAGAATTTGAATAAAGGTAAATAACAGGGGAAATCAAAGTTGTTTTGATAGAAAATTATACTCAGAATTCAAATATGCCATCAAATAGAAGAAAATGTTAGTCTTAATGATTAAAAATGCAGATCTCCTAAAATCTCATTAAAAAGGAGACTTTAACGAGATTTCAAAGCTATATGGAAAAAGGACCACTGTAGGACTCCCTAATCTGAATAAAAATCATATTTATATAAAAGGAATAAGTCATGAATAGAGCAACCATGCATATCATGTAATATTAACCATTTCTTTTTTGACTATATGCGCTATTTTGTATAAAATAAAATAATATAATAAATAAAGTAAACAGTTGTATGTTATTTTTTCAGACATCTTGGCGTAGGAGTTAAAGAGTGTGGGAGAAGCAATAACAAAAGGGCTGCAAGGTAAGTTGGATATTTCAAAACATTTTCATGTTATTCTTGTTTCTGTAATAATCGTGATGTTTTGTATTATGTTGTCTTAGAAATTCTTGTTTTTTGTCACCAGGTTTTTGTCATTCTCTTTTTACAAAGTTTTATTGCGAGCTTGGAAAATAGAAACTAATTGCTTTACGATTCAATGTTATATAGAATTAGAAACAAAACATTTTCATGTTATTCTTGTTTCTGTAATAATCGTGATGTATTGTATTATGTTGTCTTAGAAATTCTTGTTTTTTGTCATTCTCTTTTTACAAAGTTTTAATGCGAGCTTGGAAAAAAGAAACTAATTGATTTACGATTCATTGTTATATAGACACCATTACATTTGACAGAAATTAAACAAGTAAAAGTGACAAGTACCAGGTGAACAATGACATTTGACAAAAAATGTGACAAAATAAAAAGTGAAATGTGAGAGAAATGACAAATCAGTATCCTTAAAGCAACAAAATTGGTTACTGCATATTCCCTTGAGTTCTCATGGTGAAAAGATTCATGGAATGCTGTTCATAGTCAGATACTAAACAATTATTATTCACTGTCATATTCCTCACTCTCTGATTGGTCTGTGTCCTACACATGATTAAGAAATAAGGATCCATATTTCCCCGGCTGTCCCATGTAATCTGAATCATACACCCTGGCTGGCATTTTGTCCGGATATTCTATACAGATATTTCACTCTACTGAATTATATTCCTGTGCATCTTTCTTAAGTGATATTCCATGAAGCCTGGAGAGCTCTTCACTGAAGCCTGGAGGGCTCTTTACCGGAGGGCTAGGGGAATATTGAACTTGTAAAAGATGCACATATTCACCTTAATAGAATGAAATATTTATATATTATTGAAGTACAAATGGTGACATATTGACAATGTTCGGCAGGCAATGTTCAGAGTTCAGCATCTGCAACAAGTGGCAGGTGGTGACATTTTGCATGTTAATGCCTTGTATTGGATTGTGTCAGGTTGAAATTCGATTTTACAACTGTGTCACACATTTGATTTATATTGAAACACACTGTTCACTTTAAACATTGTAAACCCATTTCAAAAATCAGTTGGGTTGCACCAAAGAAATCCTGTTTGATATTGGCATTGCTCTTTTGGGATCTGTCAAAATATTGCTTTTTATTCTAGGATTATTAATATCCTTTATCAATGTCCTGTGTCTTCATATCTGAAAATGGCTTCTTCCCAAAGGTTCTCACGAACAGGCCCACTGGCCATTTATTTTGCATGGGCGTTTAATTGAAATTCTTTGAAACGGACACCTATAGGCCTTTTTAAAGAGGGAAAATTGTTTTTCCAAGGGAGTGCAGAGATCAAATTGCATTCTTATTGTTCTTATTATCCTAGTATTCTTTTGGACAATAAGTTCTAATAATTTTCTCATTTACACTGTGATTCATATATCAAAACATTTACTCACAAAAGATGGACAATTAGAGTGTCTTTTGTCATCAGTTGTGACCTAGTTAGCTCTGCTTGGTTTTTACCAAAACATTGTGTGATGAAGGCTGATTTTACATTTCAACTGCACTCTTCAGGGTCAACCTCATATAATATTTCAAAATCATTTGTAACAATACAGTAATCAGGGATGCAACAAGCAAATCAATTATGCTTACTTGCACATACCATTGTCATCATTTTGTGGTATTATACGTTACTGTTACAGAGAAGAATGCAATTCAGTATACTTTGTCAATGTAGATATATCAGTCAATAATCCTTTTCTTTACAGCTCTCTAGATAACAAATGAGCATGTCATTTGCTAGAAGCAGTGCTTTGTTCTCCATTGATTTTATTACAGAAGGCAATAGTTTGAATTGAAAGATGGGTCTTTTAAATTGGTTTGTATAAGACTATCCCTATAACTGGGAATTATAGGTCTCACATAGGTCTCACATGTATTGATTAAATAATCATCTATTTATAGTTATCACAATGGAAAACAAAGAATGTGTACTTTCGTGGGATCAGATGTTTTTGTTTACATGTATACTTGCCAGAGTTTTAAAAATAGGCTATATGAAATCCCATTTACGCCAACTCAAAAAATCAGGAACAATTTTTATTCATATTTATATATCATATTTTGATCCTCTTAAGTCACTCACTGGACTTGTTAACTGTAGAAATGATGACAGGTATAGAATGGCATCTGTGTTTTATTAAATTTGCAGTGTAAAGGTGAGTAATATCTGCCTGTAATCTGCCATCAATTCTCAGGTATAATGACAATATATACAACAATAGCTCACCCATATGAGGGGAAGAGCCTTATCACAATTATTTGTTACATTATGAACATCCGAGTTCTCAGGCTAGCTACAGTAATAAGATTTGCAGATCTGTTTTACCCAATAGTTTTTTTTGTTATAGGGGAAACACACTAGGGATTTGCTCATTTTCCTTTGTGCATTTCTTTAACACTGATCATGTATTATGCATTAGATTACTGTCAATTTGGCTGTTTGTTTATTGAGTTTTCGACAATTTTTGATATTCTTCTTTCTCAGTTAATATGGCTAGTCTTCTAATTAAGGTGTTTATATGTATTTTATATAAACAATAGTCATTGTCATGGTTACTCCTTTGTGACTGAACAAATGAATGATACTTACCTTCTTCTAATGTCAGACAATAACGACATTTCGTCCAGTTTTCAAATATCACCATTTTTCTTGGAGCCGTTTAGGCGAAATCCTGACGAAATCAAGCAATATCTCATCAAGGAGCCCAGCTAGTTCCATTTTAATTCATGATTTTTTATCTGGCGATTTTTGAAATATTTAATAAATTTATAACACACTGGCCAGCTTTTTTTTCAAATGGTTCCACTGTGTTCCAGATAAAATTACTTCTATCCAAGAATTGGCTAGAGACTCGAGTAAAATGATACAATGTACATGTACAATATGTACATCATATGTACATATATGCAAAAACCTCTGAATATGAACATTTTCCCTCAGTCTCAGTTTTGTAATTTTTTTTTCATTGTGACTCCCTTGTTGAAAAACCTAGAAATGTACACCTGCTATTCTGAACACATTTGGCCAGTCCCAGAAGCATTCAGAATAGACAGGTTTGACTTCTGAGGGACATATTAAAGTCACTTAACTTGTAATTTATCTATTATTAGGATTGATGCCTAAATGGTATATGAAACCTTTGATTACTGAATAAGACCTGATTTCACATTAGAAGAAACTGTACCTAATTTACCTTATGTTGACATAATATCTGCAAAATTAGTTTTCCTGTTTCAATATATAGACTTCTGCAATAAGGTAATATTTATTCTCATCACCTAGAATTTTTGGTAAAAGCAATCATTTTTTTGATTATAGCAAATCATTAATAATCTGAGAATTGTCATTATATATGACCATTGCACATATGATAAAGAAACAACTGATGCAAGTTGTCTGTAAAACAACTCTAGGAGCTCATTAATTCATACTATCAGCCCAAAAAAATGAATGCCTCATTTCACGGAAATATCTCTTTTACGTCAATGCCTTGTCTACACAGAAAATATGAGGCTTCAGAACATTCTTGGAGGGTTCCATTAATCACCATTTTTAATATGATACACCCTATGGGATCATGATAAACATTTAAGGAAACAAATACTGTAAGTTGTTTTCAGAATAGCCAACTCTTGTACATGTATATTCTTTTACAGAATCAGCTTTGGCTAAAACATTGCCCTTCGAAAAGCTGTGACTCATATGGACTCTTTAAATTGAAAAAAATGAATTAACTTAAATGTTTAATCAGATATTATAGTCGGAAAATAATAACACAGCTGAAGGTCCCATCAAAGCCAAGAAAGCTATTCTTGAGATCATTAAGATCTCATCAGCATCTAGACTGTAGAATCCTCTGTAAAAGTCAGAGGATGGTGTGGCTAGCTTGTTAGGATTCAGGGTATCAAAATGGCAATTCCTCTGCAGTAAGTGCTCCATTCTTCATGTCCTGTTAAATGAAGATAGAAAAGAAATTAAAGAGACAGTGGAATTATATTACCATGGCTTCAATAATCCCATCACATTTAATCAAGCATTGGTTTGCTTGTAGAAATGCCAGGTTTTACATCCTGATGGATTGCTAGTAGGATTGCTCTCCTTTAGTATAACATATAACAGGGGCGTAGCCAGTTTTTAGTCAGGAGGGTGCGATCACCAATCTTTGGGGGGGTTTCAACAGGGGGGAGGGTGCGATCATGGCATAAGCAGGCCAAACTTTTTTTTTATAGATTTTTTGGGGGAAAATTACCCATAGCACCCCTATGCTTGTGTATAAGTAGAGTGAACACAGTAAGCCAATGTACTTATGGGCCAGTCTACTGGTCATTACCAGGTTACTTTTGATACGGGCCAGTTCATTCACTCGGCATAGGAAAATAGCATTGCAACTACTCTGTAATGCCATTTTGACCAGCAGCTTTCAGATCCTTAGGGTAAACAGTGCTTGTTTGATCACCATTTGTGATTTGACATTTAGAAGAAATTTCAAAATATGAATGAATGTCTTCATATTATCTTATTGTAGTGGGTTCTTCAATCTCTAGTATCACTGGAATAGAATAGACAGACATTAGAGAAGGAAGCACTCTGATAAGTCAAAATGTCTTTTAAATCACTTTCAAAACAGTTCAATAATGGTGTTTGTAATACAACAATAACATAATGTCTGGCGATCTTGTTGTTGGATACAACGGGAAGTCAGGTATTAAATGATCAGGCTCAGTATCGAGCTTTTAGTGCAGAAATTGACTTTTACATGGTGTTCATTCATAGGAAGGTTTTAATCAAAGTTGAGATTTCCTATTGCTCTTCAATATCTCAATGTTTTCTGTGTCGAGTGCCCTCATTTTAGATACTCAATCAGAATGCATACAGATTATTGAGTTCCTATGAAGGGGAATATCCAGGTTTTGTTATTGTTCATGTTAGTGCATTGATCTCCGTCATGATAAACCATGACATCTCATTTCTTCTCAGCCCTGAGGTGTTCATGTTTCAGGTGAAACAGAAAGATGCTATGAGTATCAGAATGATTGATCTCCATCATTCTTCTATGTGATATGGTCACTGTCATGTTTTTGATGGAATTGTCAAACTCATTGCTGATATTGCCATATTCATTGTTGGTTTTATCATATTAATAGTACAATAACGTCATTTCAAAAGGCCTGTGGCCCTTGGTCCAATATTTCACTATTTTGCCCACAGAAATGACGTTATTACTATTATTACCACCGTTAATGCCCAGGGCTGAAATAGCAAATTTGAAATAGAAAATCTTACGCACTGAACGATATCACTTTTCCCGGGAAACATAGCATGGATGGGTTGTCATTTTCATTAATCACTTCAGAGATGTTTCGTTGATACCTTTCTTTGTTATTAGGCATCGCTGGTTCCACTAAAGATATAGAAACTGGTATGTAGAGTTTTAAATTTTTCCAGGCAAAGTAGAGATCTATCAATATACATATCAATAAATGTTAAAATCTGGTGTAAAGCACATCAAAAAGTTAACAAAATTAGTATGAGGTAGTACTTCACTTCAATTTGACAAACTCGATATTTCAAAATCAAACTCTTCTACCAGACATTATTAGTGATGACGTAAATCTAATATATAGTGTCTGGGGAAATTGGATCTTCTTAGATAATCCAACAGATTAAAAGAAGGTTTATTTATTGGTGCAGGCTGTGTCTAATAATGCTCTTTGTTCTTTTATGAACTCCAGTAAAATTTAAGGCTCTTTCATGAGACTCTCTGTTTTATATTGTTCATCCGAGGAAGATTACTCTGAATTCAGTATTCTCGGGGGAAATCATCATGTTTGAAATAAATCAGTTTTTCTATCTGCCAGTTTCAAGTTCAAAAGTTACAAAATGTTTTATCTGTTTACTGCAGCTTTGGTATTATTATCATACCATTGAAGCAGGTCAATTGAGTCATCCTTTGATATATCTGGCTTTCTGAGATAGAGATCTTTTTAAAACAGCTCTTTACTGTACATGTAATTATTATTTGTAACTTGAATTGCGATGCAGTAATTGAAATGTTTTTTTGCAATATCATAATAACATTATCGTGCTTTGAATCTTAATTAGTAACCAGCCATATTAGGCCAGGTCGAGTCTTGCTGAGGATATTCTAGGAATAAGAGGTATAAGAGCCGCACTTATCATAATCGCCATAACTGTCCACCCCCTAATAAGTGCCCACCTCCCATGTGACACCAATGAATGTTGCCATTTTTATTTCACAAGGTCAGAATTTTTCTTTTTTATCTTTTTTATATATAGTCAATTCAGTTCCTGGAATGCTATAAATTGTCTGTCATTTTCTTGTTACTACTACTAATAGTATCATTTTCCAAATCGTCACATAGAAATGCGCTCATTTCATGATTCACCCTAAATTCTCTACCCTAAAATTTTCCCTGTCAGGTATTCCAATACATTCCTGTATAAGTAGCTCATAGATGTAGGGTTATCAGTTATCGTGGCTCTACTAACAAAGAGATTACCATAACAACACGAGTGCCAGAGGAGCTAATCACTCATCCAATAGGAAGAAAAGAAGATAAATTCTGGGCCTACGTGATCATAATGATGACACTGAGAGATATCTGTATAATTAACTTTCAGATGGATCAAAAATATTGAATATTCTGTATCACTATGCAGACTGACGCCTTGATATAAGTTCTTTGGGATGTTTTATGATTTATTGTGTCTATTATTGAAAGTGACTTGGATAAATCAGCCTATTTGGCACTATTCTGCATGATGCAAGGCCAGCTTCCAAGATATACACCAAGTAGATTGCCATGTCTTATTTTCTTTATTACATCTCCGTAATATCAAATAAGTAATTTTCTTCCCACTATCCAGAACTGCTATATTTAACACCATGTTCAACAAACATTTTCTTTTCTCAATTTGAAATGGGTGTGATTCTGCCACTGTCACTTGAGGTTACCTTTGGTGTCATTTACTGTTAGTTGGTATGGTTTATTTCACCAGTTGAAATCTACATGTTTTGAAGTCTTGTAGTAAACCTGTATGTTCCTTTCATTTTCTCCTTTATACATGATTAAAAATTAGATATAAGCACATGCGGATCCAGGATATTGTGCTAGAGGGGACGCTAATATATTCCAAAAATGTGCGAGAATGAATGACGCCCGGGAATGATGAGCATACGCTATTGGGGAGGGGGAGGGGTGTGCACCCGAAAAATTTTGAAAATAGAGTGCAATAATAGGGGCAATCTGAGCATTTTCCCACAATTAAAATGAAAATATGAAACGCTTCATGAAAAAGGCTTCTTTTTGAGACAAGTTTTAATTTATTTTCTGGATAAATTTTATGAGAGATTCTAACTATAACAGGCATTTTATCTGATTTTTTAAGAAAGATTTTTTTTTGAAATATTTTAGAGTACCACCTCCTAGATCGGCTAGTGATAAGAGAAGAAAATAAGAGTCAGTTCATAATGATACCCACATACCCTTTGTCTTAGACTTTCAAGAGGAGGTCTGGTAACTAGAATGAAGTCTCTTGTTAGGTTCCCTAACTCAGATGCCCTTCCAAAAGTATTTAGAAACATTGCAAAGGGAAATTCCTGAAACACTTTCTTACTTTTGAGCCAGAAAATACCAAATCAACTGTGAATGTGACATTTAAGCTTTCTTCCCACTTTATTTATGTTACATTAAAACCACGGTCACCATGCATTGCAGCATTGCTAGAGATAAGATTGCAATATAAGTGTACAATATCTCTTCATTGAGACTGTTTGTGAGCTTCATGATCAGTTAATGGTATTAAACACCTCATAAAATATATGTTACCTTATTACATTGCCTGTTTGATATTGAAAGATGAAACATTTATTGAATATAGATATGAAGTTTATGTGCATGCATCAGTGATCTCTGACTTCAACAACATTTTGCTCCTCATATAAAGCTGACAATGTTGCCATGGTTTTTTCATTACTTTATTAACACTCTTGTTCTGTTTATGAGCTTATCTCATTGAAGAAGTTTATGAGCTTATCTCATCTAAGAAGTTCTGTCTACCCCATTATCATGTTTTCTAGTATTATGATAGCCCAATGAGTTGATCTAATAAAGCTAGAAGAAATCATTTTTCTCATAATACATATTACTTTAAATTGGTACGTTCTTTCTGCTATTCCCTTACAAATTATATTTATGATGAAGGACATGATATTCCGGGATAACTCAGGATTGCTGGCAAGGACTGCATTTGTACTATCTTCTAATTTACTGGATAATGGTTTGACCCACCCTTTGAAAGAGCCTATATAGATATCCCTCAGTTTTTGTAGCATGATTTCAATGATATTTCGTAGTAATTTTCTTATAGAACATCTCAAATGCTTGATTGAGTTGTCCATCAAATATATGAGTGATTTGTGAGATTAACTCTAAGGATCCTTTAGTTTTTATTAAATGCTTTTGGCAAAATCCAAATCCTTTTTAGCTCAATTCCTACATTAGATGCCTGAATAGCCAAATCCCTATTTTGTCTGCAATAACATTAAAAAATAGTTCAATAGATTGACCCTTACATGGCCCACTTTAGTAAATCTGGATGGCTCTTCCATCTTATGCATAGGCCATAAAGAGTAGTAGGTTTTAGACCATACAGAGTACTAGGTTTTTTCATAGATCGTTTTTGCATAGACCATTTAGTGTACCATGTTATTGCACAGACCATAATATAGTACTAGGTTTCTCAGTGCAATGATCACATTCAGTGATTAAGCGATCTGTACCTCAGCCAAGGGAAATCTATTCATGAACTAAGCATATTATGATGTGTAAAAGAAGATGACGCTTAATCTTACTTTCCGACCAATCTGCTATTCTTGATAATGTCACTTGTTGGAAATGAGTTAAGAGGGTGTTTTAAAATACAATATGTTGTAGGTGGTGTGTAGGAGAGGTGTGAAACCTTTTGTTGGTTTTGCCTTACTACTGTTACAAAGTCTACTGATTATTACCTAGTTAGATTTGACATTTTTATTATTAGATATTGTAGGAAAATCCTTTAGTTTTGAAAAAGTATCATTTATATAGAGGAGTGGATCTTCCAGAGTGAGGTTAGAGAAACCATAGGATTGTCTGTATATCCTTTGGTAAATTATTACTCAGTGAACATTGAACAATCAGATGAAAAAGCTGGAAATATTGAAAAATTGCTATGCAGAATCAAGGGCTTTCAAGCTCTTGAAAGCCCATGGCAGAATTAATGAAAAAAAAATTGAAAAAACCTAAACCATCGAATATTGCTTTTGAAACCAACGAATATCACTTTTAAGGAGTTATATTTTATGGTTTGGGGCTTTTTTAGCTAAAATATGATATCTTGATCCACATATCAAATATATCTTCATGTTATAATCTATCTATATCCTTGCAAACAGATATCCATGAGTGGATTAAAATCATACCACGGGTAAGTTAATTAATTAATTATAGGATATTCTCTTTATTCCAAAGTTCAAGTGATCTTGTCATGTTCCTCACCTCAGATTATTCAAACGAGATAAATAACAATGTACTTTTATTAAAATAGCAGAATGGTAACAGGCAATGTTTTACAACATGAATTCATGAGTGATCAGACAAAGCGAAATTGTTAACAGTAGTTATGGTTGGACAATGACATCAGAAGAACTATGTCTACAATTAAGTTAGAAACTTCCTTACCTACTTAAAGACATAGACATGAAATCCAGCAGTTATCTAATCTAAATCTGAAAACCCCCATTAAGAAGATTACCTTAAATAGACAAGACAAGAAAAAGTCACAATTCTCATAGAACTCCTCAGGAAAATATCAATCATGAATGTCCTGTTCCCTTGTCAATACACGGAGCTGTGATTTTGATAATTATGCTTCATTTTAGAGTATCCCCTGTAGATCCATCCGAAAAGGACACAAATGTTGTAGATAATACAAATGACATTCTGGCAATTCGATTATAAAATCTCAGTCTATAGATTTTCTTCAGCTTCGCTTACTGATTATTCCTTTGGCACTTTTGTGTCAGAGATTAGATACTACAAGTGATGTATAAGTGGGTTGATTAATAAGGTCATGTGTTCATTGCATTATGAGATTAATAAAAATTCATTTGGAGAGGCTTGTATAGTGACAATTAATATGTCTTGGAGGTATTTACATTGTTTTGTTTTGGACCTTGTATGTCATTCAGACTCCAACTCCTCATGGTCAATATACATAAGCAAAGACAAACCAAAGGGTCTCATAATGTTACAGGGTTCGTACACACCTGGAAATGTCAGGGAAATTGATTTATTTTTCCAGGTGCTGGAAATGTCAGGGAATTTCAAAATTGGGTCAAAAAGGGCCAAAAATGTCAGGGAATTTTGAAACAGTAGATGTGTCAGGGAAATGTCAGGGAACTTTGTATCATTGTTGAAAAAATAATGTTCCAGCAAAATACATTTTAAGGCTATGATAGGATATCAATGAAATCCAAATTCGAGCATTTAGTTGTTTCCACAAATTGCAAATCTTCATTAGGGTTGATTGAATGACATTAAATCTGGTTTTGTCTATTTGTAAGAATGGTGTGAACATTATACTGAAACCGAACAATAAAGAATTTGTAAGATGGTACAGTTATGCTTTTCCATGTACATGTAATAAGTTAGTGGTATATGTTTCATGGTTTGTTGAGGGGTTAATCTGAGGAGGGTGGGAGGTGAAAAACAAAACAATCAGGGAACTCTTTACAGTTTAAAATTGTATTTATATTAAGGAGCTGTCTGTTCGACAATCCGGTCGTATTCAGTCTATTTATCTAACTCAAATATCAGTTGACAGATTTGGTTAAAATTTTATATATCAATGCTTTTGTTGCTGCCTCTGCTCAAGAAGACACTTGCCACTTTTCATATAATGTTCACAATGATAGTATTCGATAAATATGTTTCATTAGGTAGGAATTGCCCCTCAAAGGAGTTGCTATTTTTCGTTAGATCAACATTTTCAAGTTTCAGTTTTTATTTGAATTCATTACAAAACATTAACAAATTATAGTTTGAAATGCTTAGAATGCACCATATACAATTGTCAATTTTTAAAAATTTCCGGGGGTTGACCCCCGTAACCCCCTATGGGTTTCCTTCACTCGCAGTGATGCAACCCCCCCAAAATGCGCCCCCTTGACACTTGCTGACTATGCCCCTGAACATGTATGTTTACCTTCGTAAATATGTAAAATTAAGAATATAATGTATCAGTATTAATGCTAATAAATTGGTGAATAAGACGGCCTGTAGAACTGTAGAAGTAAAGTTGAGTCATGAGAAATGGTACTAAATGACAAACTCAAAATATTTCATAGAGCCGCGCAAGGAAAACTAGATCTGGAAATTTCATTTTATGCCTGGAAATATCAGGGAAATTCATTTTGAAAAAGGTGTACAAACCCTGTGTTAAGTTTGGATGATCTTTGACATAGGCTTAGCCAGGGGGTGCAATGGGTGCACCCCCCCCCCCCCACCATAACCAATAAAAATAATACCATGAGAAAGAAGGAAGTTGCATAAATTTTTGTAAAATTCAAAATAAATCTTATTTTTTGCTTATTTATGCCACAATCGCACCCTCCCCCCTGACTGGAATCAGAATATTTTTTGGAAATTGCACCCCCCTGACTGAAAGCTGGCTACGCCCCTGTTTGAGTTATTCTTTTATTCACACCTTTATCTGAAGCAGCTATCCCCTCATGTAATTAGGGATAACAACTTATGTTTTCTTAAATTGCACTTCATAAAACTTAACATTGATTTCCTATGTAGCTTGAATCGCTTGATCTGTAGTCAGAAAATCAATCTTTTGAACAAACCAGTCTGACTAATAAATAGCTTTTAACCTCCTACTACCACTGGAAGAAATAACATAGTGGTTAGTACGTATACTGTAATTACTATGACAACAGGCATAATACCACAATCAGTAAGATTAGAACAAACAATGGGACTGTAAAGACATGTGAATTATTTTTACTCCTCTGAAAAGAATATGGGCTTGAAATTGGGGAATAGACAAGTGAAGTACAGTAAAGTGGGATGGGGCCTGATAGTTGAGTCAATTCCCACTTTCGTTATATATGTCGATAGGCATACACTGCTGTTCTAGTGCAATCTTTGGTCTGTTAAATGGTCAGTATAAAACACAAAGCTTTTGTGTAAACACATGTAATCTTGATATATTACTATTGCTTTTGCCATTACTTCTATGAGGAATCATTGAGCCTTAATGACATGGACATCCATATGTTCATTGCATGTGACTGAAGAATAAATAAAAAGTTAATGTAACTTAAAAGGGATAAGGTGTGATGAAACTGGATTGAGATGTCATGAAATTCTTCTAATTAAGATTCCCCTTTCAGTTGTCACTTTCTACTCTTCCGAACCTGGTTATGAGAACCCAGATTAATGAACCTTTGACGTTAAAGCAGAGCTCAGCTTGTCCTTTTAAAACTGCTTTGTTCTTACAACAGATTCATATGAAAACCATATAGAACTCAAAACGAATATTGTTTTTACATTATTTGTCAAAATATCCTACATTTCTTGTTCAAAGTTCAAAAGGTCAGGAGGGTGGGAAAAGTTTCAATTGATATTTTCAAAAATAAGACTGCTTTTATCTGATTTTTCAGGCAATACTAATACGGTAAGTCCTATACTGTCTTAGATGTTTCTTTCTCTTGCTATGTTTTGCAATACACAGTGGTCATTCCCCTTTTGACACCCATACATACATACACATAATATTCTTCTACAAAGGGTTCTTGTAATATTCCACTGCAAAGAAATCATGTAATATTCTACTTTAGAGTTTTCTTTTAATATCTATATAATAGTTGATTGATAGACCCTAACATCAATGTCTTATAGGATTGTGAAGATGATAATTCCTGATATAAAAGTTGTATATTGTGCTCTGCAAAGTGTTTTATCTTCGTTCATTGATCAAGATTGCAGATGATAAATTCTCATATCGAAGTAGCACGAGACACGCCATAGTTTATGGCTACACCAGAGTTGTCTTTGTTTTAATAGTTATACTGTTGTAGCTACAATAACTACTACTTAGATGGAGAAGTTAGACACCTTTTTAGGCCATAGTTTATGTTCGATAATTATTTTTTGGGTTAGTGGTTGTTACTTTTGTCCTTTTCTTTAGACTGGTTTGTTGCTCTTAGACGTTTCATTTCCTTGTTTTTTTGTAATGCTCTTTTGACGTTCCCTTTTTATTAGCACTTGTGTGTACATATTTTTACATTGTAATTCTTGTCAGCAAGATCACCAGATCATCAGTATAATGACAGGAAAATGTGGGCATCATCCTAAGAAAACACGTTGATGGATTTCTTCTTTGTTCAGTTGTAAGATTGTAATTTTAAAGCTTATTACCATGATGCAAGGAGGTAAAATATTACCCTTATTTGAAATGTGGGATGTTATTCAAATTTTTCTTTCATTTGACAAATAAAATTTAAATATTTCACAAATGAAATCAGTAAAAGGACATTTAATTTGTGCAAGGAATACACGTTTTTACTGTTTTATTATTCATCACCCCACTGAACAAAGTTAAGGAGGGGAAGTGTTTAGAAAAACTGTTCATCTGTCTGTTTGTCTGTTGGTTGGTTCATTCCTATCTTCTGTCTGGATGATAACTCAAGGCTAATGTCTCATGGGCATAGGGCCTCTTCAAAATCAAAGTTTCTCTGGGGTGTTTTATTTAGTTTATATACAACTCTCATATTTAAAAGATCAACATGTACACATTTTTTCTTGTGTGCTACCGAGACCTTTGTGTTTGTGTCTTCGCCAATGAAATGCGATTCTGGGTTCATTCCTGGATTCTAGGTCCATTTGATATCAACTGGATGTCGATTCTCAATGAAAAGTATATTTCATGTATAATTCATGGAAATTATGCATAGAACCCAGCTGTCTTAGCTTCAAAGTGGCAATGATATATATGCATTCAGAATAAGATCCCTCAAGTCTCTTCAGACACACAAATTTGATTACAATTACTGCTGAGAAAACTTTCTCACAGTCTGAATAAGTGCTGCGAAAGGTCTCTTGAAATTGAAATTTCTCAACGAGCCCATTTGTCTTACTGTTTTTGAACTATTGTCAGTAAAGAAAATTTGGTTTGGACATTTAGATTTCGAATCCAATCTTCCTATTTGCAATGTTATCTTCATTATGGATGTCTTTATTCTGGCTATCAAGTTAATATATCGGGCAGTTCTCTGAAATGAGCCATTTATCCAAGATACAAAGATCAGCACTGAATGTACCTACTTAGATATCCATTCAGAAAGTGTGGGATCACCTCACCATGATTGAAGTATGAAATAAACATCACTTTTATTTAAAAATTATTTCTATCGCCCTTTATCCTATGGATAATGAATTAATGCAATAATTCTACCACGATTTTATTTGAGTGTTCATTACATATATCATAGCAACCATATATCATATGCTCATCTCACAAATGAGCAATGGTTGAATGGTTCAAATCCATATTTATTGGTTTGAGTTTTGATTGCATCGTGTAAGATGCAATATGCATATAATCAAGCAATAATCAAGCACTCTCAGTATTAAAGTGATGGACAAATTCTAAAGAAAGAAACTCAGAATAACTGTTCTGAAAATTCTAGATTCCTGTAGATTGATGGTTCAAGTATTGTTGGTTTACATAGACACAAAAGTGACTGATCAGGAAACACATGTAAGGTTTAAGTTATGATTTATCTTGATTAAACAGGAAGTATATCTACTTATTGTTGTAATATGACAGAAACTGTATGCCCACATATATTAGTAGACCTTCATGAGTCAATTTAATTGTCCTGGTTGACATTATACATCTTTATCATTGATTTACCTTGATATGTTTTATTACTAACACCTAGACTACCCTGAGATCCATCAGCTTATGACATACCATATTATCTTCTGAATGCTTCAGATCAAATTTTATAGTTTTGATGCTGCTTATATTTTAATGAGTTCAAAGGCATTCGGCATCAGTGATTGGTTATGTAAAAAAAATTGTTACACTTCTTTAACCATTTGGAGGTGAAGATATTTTGGCATGTTGTTATGCTATCTACTGTGAAGTGGAAGTCAAACTCTTAAAAAAGTAACTTTCACCTGGAATTTGGCTAGGCCTTAACTATTCTATTAATTTATGATCATACCTAACTGGTCCAGATTCCAGAGAAATGTATTTAAGGAATGAAGAATCATGTAACATTCTATATTGGAAATATAAAGGCATTCGTGTATGTACTAACCCATTCTGATAATGCACTCAGGCTTCGCCTTCGTGCATCATTAATATAGAATGATTCTTTATTCCTTAATTTTGTCACCAACACAAGTGATGACATTGTCATAGTCTCTAACTTTTTTGTGGTGTTTGGTGGTTGATTTTTGGTGTTTGATACCTGTAATAAATGGTCGGTGGTGATATTTTGCATGATAATACCTTGTATGTTAGATTGAGATATTCATAAATCACGTAGATGTGACCCTTCATCCAATTTAAGAAAAATCATTTGAACTGATATTCTTATGTTGATTTTTCTGTTATAAAATTCTTGGATGAAAATTGATCTTTGATCCATGTTTCCTTGGAATGATGAAGCGTAATAGACTGACATTACGGGGATCAGACACAGCAGATATGAATTTACAGGAAATTAATTGGTTCTTCAAATTCCAGGAATAAAGATGACTGAATAACTTGAAAATAACTCTGTTACTTTTATTCGATAGCTCGATTACCCTCATAGTTTTTATGACAGCTTGATCAAACAATAAAATTATCAATCCAAAAAGTATTTCTCAGATGTGTGACTCTTATCAAAAATCTAGTTCTATATATTGGGTTATACTGCATTGTACAACTACTGTTTTTAAATAATTTTTTTTTCTGAACCTAATTTCCCTTTATGTGTAATTGTTCCCACTTTCATGAATATTTTCTCATACTTTTTCATATATCTTATTGTTCATTAGTCCATATAAATTCAAATAATTTACAAACTTATCTCGACTTGTGTAATGTATTTTCAAAGAAGTGCAATGAGGGCTTCAAGTTCCATTAGTTTCTCTCATGCTCAGTTTTACTCATTGTAACATCGCTGTTTTGATTTTTGGCAATACTCTAGATGCGAGTAGAAATAATCTTGATTTGCGTCGTGAAAAGTTCGGAATTCAGTCAAACTGATGTCATAATTGGAATCTACATGTAACATTTCATCTAGAAATGTGGTTTCGAAAAGAGTTTATCAACTTTGAAAATTTAATTTTTTGTCTTGGACAGTTTCAAGAATTTAACTTCACTTTTAACCTGAACACAGTTAATATATACTTAATCGAATAAGTTAGAAGAGAATTCCTGAATGTGATAATAAGATTTGAATAGCACTTATATCTGGGGAAATAATGGTATTGAATATCTATACTTGAGTATTGTTGTAATAATGCTTTTTATTGATGGATACATTGTGCTATGCTCACTAGGCAGTAGGCAAGTCCATAAGTGAATGCTATTTTCCTTATTGATTTTTATAAACAAATGGTCTTAAATTTACATTGAAAATTAGTACCTTTGGTATGAATTAATGGTGCTAATGTAACTTTGTGGAAACATGGAAGCTGCAATATTTAACAAATCTGAATAACTGTGTAACTGCTAAGAAAAACCTAAATCAATATTCCAAAAATCACTGCATGAGGCATATGATCAGCTTTACACTCTTGGTGTTCACTACATGTTAATGTGTTTATGTAATCTATCTTACCTCACTTATGTCAAAATGATTATTAAAGTTGATTAATTATTTAAGTTTTTTTTTTATTTTATAATAATATTTTTTACTATGCAGTTACACTTTGGAACGTGTATCCAACTCCATTCTGACAAGTTCATTTAGACATTTCATTGATCTCAGCTGATCCTTGTTTGATCCAGTGGATTCAGATCACCTGACAGTGACTTTCCGATCAGATCAAAGTATCAGACCATAATGTCAATTAAAAAACACCTTTTAATAAAGCCTATGCATATTTCATATTATATCACTTTGATGTGTCTCATCAGAAAGTGTTGACATATTATTAGCCACCATATGTTTTTGATTGTCATTCTGCATCAGCATTCAATGTTAAATTGTTACATAAATTGTCATACTTTTGTAAGTGAAGCCAGGTGGTGATATTTTGTCATGTTAATACCAGAATATCAGATCATTTTAAGTGATGTGATTTTGATATTCCTCGTAAAAATATAAAATTTTGGAATATCAGGGCTCTCACTAGGCTTTTAGACTGTGGCGCAGCACCACAGTCTATTTAGCTCCCACCACACTCTATTGGCAAATATTGATTGTTCCCACAGTCTAAACTTGACTGAATACACACTAATAGCATGTAAAAGGATAAAATATAACATAAATATGATTTATCATGATTGAATGGTTATGCTTAAGATGTGTCCACCACACCCTAAATATTTTCTAATGAGATCCCTGAATATATACCCATGTTGATATCCATATCATCCCTCTAATGATGATATCACCCTTATCCCAAATATGTGATTTATCACTTGCTTTTATATATCTCATATTGCTCTGACAATGGTGTAAGTGTTGATATCTATGAGTTGATAAAATGATATCATAAGAAATGTGATTTTGGATTTATCCTGTGAGTTACAATCCCAAATTTTTTAAAAATGTTAAAAATCAAGATTTGTTTAACATTCGAATATGGGCTGAAAAACGAATTTCTAAAAAATATTGCATGGATCTTAATGATATTAGAAAAATATTACTGGCTGTTATTGATAATGCAATAATCTTGGGATGAAATATTATTGGTACAAGCATTCATGTAGCCTTGCCCAAGTTGGTATTTTTTACTGACTTGGGCAAGGCTAGCATTCATGTGGATTGTTGACTTATGAATATCTTAATTTATATTAAAGACATTAGATTTATTTAATGTTAGTGAAGTTGAGAATGGCTTAAGTTTAGTATTTACATGCAATGTGATACACAGGTAGGAGGTTTTCACTTTATATTAATATTAAAGTGATATCATGTTGAATTGCTTCTTGCTATAATAATCTACAAGAATCTGTCTACGTAATTAAATGTTATGAGACAGTTGTATTCAAAATATATGTTCTCACGTGAGCATTAAAATGGCATTTATGAGATTTTTACCTTCAATGATTTTATGAAGAATTCTTACAGTTGTATTATCTGTATGTGAAGAGACTCTTATACAGAAGTAGAAAATTAATTTTAAATTCAACTCCTACTTGTGTTTTGAGCTTTATCAGTTTAGAATTATGATTACCCATTCTTTGATACAACCCAGCATTTCTTTTAACCTGCGTGCTGAGTCTAGTTCAGCTACACTCTGCCTAGTCGATACCATATTAGTTTAGTAGCCCCGTCCCCACGGCGGGTACCGTTGACAGTTTGGGTAGTAAATCACTTCTGACCTACGCGCTGACCTTTCTTCCACCAATCAGCGAGCTTGAAGAAACACGCCAAATGCGTTCTAATTAAATATGCGCATGTCATTGGTCAATTCCGGGCTCAACGATGACGTCAGAAGGAATGACCATATATAGAACGTCAGTCAAATTTGGCCGACGAACACTGATTGGCACGGTGAGTTCACAGGTTTATTTTAGAGTGAAGACGAAGCTCACTTTTAAGAAGTGAAGTCAAACGAATGCAAAGGGTACATTTCTTTGGTACTTGATTTGACGTAGTGAGGAGCGTTGGTGAAGTAACAAATTGAAAAATATATCAGAATATACAGAAAATGCAGGTACACACAAGTATTTGTATATATGCACAGAATATGTGACACCGCACATTATTTTATTATGCCAAGGTCTTATTTTGTACAAAATCTGGAAGCTAACATTCTTACCTATCTGGCCCTAAAGTTATGTGGCATCAACGTGGCAGCAGAGGATATGGAGTATAAACTGATAAAAGTTATCTTTTCAGTTAACTTATTGATGTGTCTCTTATTTAAAACAGATATTATTTGAAGATTCTAGGTGCAGAAATGTCCAAATTCATAAAAATTTGACACATTCTTTTTTTTCAGTACCTTGACCATTGAAGACATTTTTTATGAAACATAGTCAAAATTCTTGGATATTTTAAAATAGGTGTGAAAAGAAAGCAAGGAAAGGCAATATTTTTTTTTAAAAATAATCCAATGTGCTTTTCCTCGAGCCATCTTCCCTGCTAAATTCTTCAGTGGCCTTCTAACTGCTAATATTATAGTGTTCATAATAAACCAGCTGAGAGAGATCATGATGTATTAGCAATAAATCCAAGCAATGATCATGCAGTGATACCACTGCTTATCAATTTACATTTGTTTACCTTATATACCAACACATTACCTATCACATTACCTATCTAGATTTATTCATATAACTTTGAAAAATATGTCAAGCTGTAGCTTAAAGTAAGATAAAACCTATATGAGGAAAATGGTCCAATTTGATTCAAATCATTTTAATCAGTTTGTTGAAGGCCCAATTTTGCTGTTCTTTGTAAAATATTTAAGAAGGTCAAAGTCCATTTAAGTCATTATTGTACCATCTTGCAGCTATTAATTTTGTTGATTTCCATTTTGTTAAATCAGTAATTTCAGGTCGGGTCAAAAGAAAACAGAAAAATGAATTTAGTACTAGGACTGAAACGACTGGATGAATACAGGGCATATTATAAGACTGTTTAAGCCTGCATTGCTGTATATGATACTTTGATAAAGGAAAACTGATAGAAACTTGGCATTAAATCTTTAGAGAAGAACTATAAATTATTTTTTGTTCATAAGTTATATGTATACAAGAAATACGCCAGCTAGAAGTTTGAAATTATTGCTGGGAATATAAAGCATTTTTTGATAATTTACAATATTTGTGAGTGTTCTGACCCGACCTGAAACTTGAGCCTTCCGACCCGATATTCAAGTTGACTTCGGGTTGGTCAGTATGACACCTCTAAAATTGACAAATTGTGCATGGGCCAGTCATGATATAGGTATATGTCATTTTAACTTTCCAAATCATTGAACTAATTTCCCATGTTTCGGCAAATTTGAACCAAGGGACTTACGGGACTTACTCATTTGCAGAGCAGTGTTCATTTTGATATTATTAGTATGACGTTTTTCCTTTCTAATACACCTATCAGTATATCACATGAGAATCACGACTGATTACTAAGAACATAAATGTATATTCCTGCCACACCTCTTGTTTGTTATTGTGTATTTGTTTAATAACATGTATCATTAATTTAAGGTAAGCCAGGTAGAATGAGTAATTTGACTCCAGCTTGGTCCTTTGACAAGAACAGGCCTGCATACTTTCTCCAATGCTTCATTACTTATTAGCTGCCATTTTAAAGTGTATATTGTAATGTTTTAATGAATTAAACTGATAAACTAAACTCCATATGCATACTGGTTTATTCTACTGGTGCCACCTTAACAATGTATTGTTACACTTTACCTAGAAAGAGTGCTTATAGTCTGAGCAACTGTTATCATACCAGATACAAACATCATAACTTTGAGACACACCTATCACCTTGGGTACCCTAGAAAGGAACTAACTGAAAGCTATGATTTCTCATGGTACCATTTCACGAGTTCTAAACTAAATTCTACATAAAATTGATTTTGTATACTGTTAATCCAATCCACCTTTGTTAATGAATCCTTTTGAGAAGTGTGGATTTTAGGATTCATGCAGAATTGACCTTTTCATTTTTTATTAATATTATCTATTCTCATATAAAGGTCTGAGCAGGCCCGTAGCCAGGGGGCCAAACCTGGCCAAAAAAATGTTTCAAAATCATGCAGTTTTCACCATTCTGAGCACTTTTTTTTACCAAAATTGTTACAAGTGAACCCCCTTGGAATTTTTTGGCAAATCCTGGCTACGGGCTTGCTGAGCCTTGTTTTGTGGCAAATAAAAATCTCACACCTACCACATTAGGATTAATCACTTTGTCAAGAGAATCTTGCAGGAATTGATCTTAAATTCTTTTGGCACTGTTTGTATTTAATAAACTTAATGTGATCTTATTAAAAATAATGCTCTTTTGGGACTGAGCATAAAAGATATTATACACATTAGGGACCTGTCATGATACTTTGTGTGTGTTAGATAGCTAGACTTTAGTCTAGATAGGGACTAATATCATATTAGAAATTATAATCTTTAGGGACTGATCATACTGAACATATACTTTAGGGGCTCATCATACTGCTTTGTGTGTTTCAGATAGCTGGAGAAACAGGTTGGCCTGGAGAGTTGCGAAGAACAAAACTGTAAAAGGTAAGACATATTATAGTAATACTTTAAATATAATTGTTCAGTTTAAGATGTTATAATATATAAGAATCTTTCTTTTTTGAACATTTAACTTCATTCGGTTCTGTCATTATCATTGTGATAATTTAATTGGTCTACTTTTGACATGCTCAGTAAATTAGTGTTATTACTTTAAGGGTATAATTAGTATCTCAGTTGAAATTCTGCCACATTTAAGGGAAGGGTTTGTTTTTGGTATGAGTGTAGCTTACAATTATTCGAAAAACCATTTCACTGGATGAACAATATCTTGCGACCAAATCTTGAGTTGCAACAGTTCCAAAAACCAACCTCAGGAACATAAAAAACATCCCACATTGATATTCCAATATGACGAAGGAAAGAGAATGTGTAGTAAGCCTGAGAGGAATTTAGCCCAAATTTTTATTTTTTCGATATGTCTCAACTATGTTATGACATGATAATGGAATTACTTCCATTCCTCTGACATTTTGATGTTGATGTAAGAAATGCTTGTGAACCCTCACATACTTTGGTATCAATGTTTAATGATGATAATGAATAAATAGCAAAAGGGGCAAAATTATTATCACAAATATAATGACAGAATTATTTCTAGTTAAGTTGTTTCAACTAAATCTTAGGTTTAGTTTGTAATAAGAATGTATTAGTACCTAAAGTTAATCTTTATGAGCATGTCTCAATGTTACTTCATGACTATGTAATCTCAATGGTTCACATTCTAACCTATACTTAAGATAATTAAGTCTTACAATGTTATTTTTATGTTGGTGTACAGAAACTAAGATAAGATGTCGAGCCTTGGAACTCAAAAGAAGCTGGTGGAGCAGCTCCGCGTTGAGTCATCTATTCAACGAACCCGTGTGTCTGAGAGTCTCAGAGATATAATGGCATTCATTGAAGGAAATCAGGATAACGATGTGCTCGTTCATGGCTTCCCAACAAAGAAAGACAACCCATTCCAGGAGAAGTCATCATGTGCGATACTTTAGTTGGAACTCGGAGAGATTTTGAAGCCCAAAGACTTTCATATTTTTTACCTGGATATTAAAGAAACTTTGAGTTCTGATGGATCATGAAATATTATCTGAATTCATACAGGTTATTTTTGATTCATTGACCAGAAGACACTGGCATAATTTTTGTTCCCGATTTGTTATTCTTTGAAGTATTAACATGATAATTAACATGGTTTTTTAGCAGTAATAATGTAGCTAATTTATCTAACATTTTGAAATTCCAAGATTTTTTTGCCTTTTTTCAGTATTTAAATTCAGACTGTTGTTTTTAGTAGTAAGTAAATTGACAAGTCATTTTAGAACTTTGCTTAGTTTTTTAGAGAATTTGGGATCATGAGCTGCACTGATATACAAAATTTTTGTTAATTTTTTCCAAACCAAGTAGGGTTTTGGATCAAATCATGGAAAGATATTTGCACATCAGAGCAGTTCTTATTTTCCTACCAACTGATATAAAACCAATGAATTCCTAAATTACATTTAGATTGCTTTGAGTATTAGGATATTATATAACATCATAAACATAATACAATTTCTCAGAGGAATTTGGTAAAATTGGTTTAATTTCAGGAAGCAAGTTTTGTATCATATATCTAAAACCTAAGTTGCCTTTACATCAAATTCAATTTATTTGACTGAATAATGTTATTATCAACCATTGTGTCTTTTTGTTCGGGGCTAATGCTTTTTATCTCCCATACCAGATTAAAGCATACTTAAAATGCCCAATGTGATCCTACACTAGATACATTTACTGTGTTTTAATGCGTCAATTTACTCAAATTTACCAACTGGTATTGATTCTTATTAGATTCTATTACAAAAAGTGTTTATTTAGTTCAGACATCAATAAAACAGAACATTTATATGGAAACTGGTATTCCATTCTTCCTCAGAGTATGTTCGAGTTTTGTTTTAAAAAATTAAAATGTACATAAAATATAGTAATATAGAAAGACACAAGAGGGTAGGGTAGGGTAGAAAATGCATATAATAGTGGCAATTATTTTGCAATGGAATATATTATTATACATTGTTGACAAGATGGCTGTTAAGTGTATGTTTTGTTTAAGTGTCAATTCATGTTATTATTTGCTGGTATACTGCTTCCTAGAAAATAGTACACATGACACATGTCAATTAATATTGTGTTTAATAAATTGTTCATAATTGTTCATTACTCACCTGACATGTTAATCTTTTATATATAGATCACTAATACCATATGATATAATGTAACCCCCCAACCTTCTCTGCTTCTTATCATCGGTATGTTAGATGAACGGCTGTATTGTTTTACTGCTGAATAAGACCAAAAGATTCGTAGGAACAAATCTTTGAGTTATAAGATGAGATATGTTTTTAATACCACAATTAACAGTATATAATCACTCATTAATATGATTGATGAATCATTCATATGATAAAAAACATATATTATCTTGAAATATTTTTGAATTCACTAATTAGCATAATAACAAGGACTAACATTGCATCAGTATATGAAAATCTCATTTGTACATTTTTCTTAAAACAATTTTCATTAATAATTGTATCTATTGCTACATTCCATTTACATGATTGTTCATGATACTACTGATATCAATTGCCAGACATCCTCGCATATATCTGCCTTTTGCTTTTTTCTATTGAATTCACTCATATTTCTGTATATGCTTGTAGTCTGTATGCGCTGCTATTGTATGTTGTGTGATGATCTGAAATTAGAGTTTCACATTCATTATTGAAAATAAAAAACAGTTTCATGCCATTACTCCATGTAGAATTGAAGTCAATATACATGTGAAAGCATATATGTACTGCATTGTCAATATTATACAGATCACCAAATGCAGGGCTCCGGCTAAAGGCTGACCCAGGGGTCACTCCCAGGTTGCTTTTGCTATAGACCATTCATCATTAGTAGATAGTAGGAATTTTGGCCAGCTGGTCTTAAGTCCTTTGCTTGATCCCTGCTTTTACAATACACATAGTCAGGAATTTGATTCTGATTTTGAAACGCAGGCTTGGAGTTTTTTTCTCATCAAAGATCAAATAATTCCTTATTGTTGATTTGTTACAATAAAAATGTAGTCAGACTGAATCCTGCTGATATATACTAGTGTCTTTTATATGGCAAAATATAGCAAGGTTTATTAGAAAAATAATTTGAATTTTACATTGAGGAATGACTTCCTGCTTGATTTATAGGATTTTCATTGATAAACTCATTTTCTTCCACCACATCAGGACTGCCTTGATTGAAGCCTCAGAGTTACATATTTTTGGAGTTGTAAATTATATGCATATATGGTTGGTCAAGTGTGTACTGTACATTAATGTAGAATAAATGGTGTATTGTGTAATAAATAACAATTTCTTTTCTGTCATATTTTATTGATGAATTTTTATTGACTAAAACATAACATTGGGTTTACGTATTTTAAACAGCAGTTTCTTCAGCCATTGATATTTTCATTTTCAACATTCTCCCAAAATGTAAATGTTGCAAAAATCATATTTTAAGGTTGCCAATAACACTGTCTATTTTTTCATGAAGCCAATCAGTAAAATTATGATTTCTCTGCATCCTGATGTCTAATCAAGATCATTCGAGTATCTATGTGTTCCTGACAACCTTGGACATCTGGAAATGACAACGTCTACCCACAGTTTGCACTCCATATTGACATGATTTACGACTGAAATCAGGAAAACAGAAGGGTGTGATGTTCTTTCAGAATTGCTTATAAAAACTATTTACAAAAATGTTCCCGAGACACAAATCCATTTAGGTAAGGGTTTGTTTTAAAGTCAGAAACCCCCAATGAGACAATACAAAACCAGAGAAATCCTGGAAGACTGCAGATTTCATGCTATGTTTTACGTTCATTTAAACAATTAATGTACATCTAATCCCTATATAAAACACTGGCCTACATGGCAAGTATTAAGTAATATAGGACTTTTTCAATAAGGCATTTGCTTCCGTCTTCTGTATACCGCTCTGCCTGCTTAATAAGATAATTAATCTTCAAATAAAACCTTACCCAAGTAGATTAGAGTCTCTCGAACACTTTTTTAAATAGTTTTCACAAGCAATTTTGTTTATTTATCTCAAATTTCATCTTCCCGATTTCAGTCATGAATTACGTCAATATAGCTTGCAAACTTAGGGTGGGCATTGTCATTCCCTGATCCCCAAACGTGTCAGGAACACATAGATACTCAAATAATCTTGATTGGACATCAGGGTGCAGAGAAATCGTAATTTTACTGAATGGCTTCACGAAAAAATAAACAGGGTTATAAGCCACATTAACAGGAAGTCTAGAACAAAAGCCTTAGATGGCAGTGTTTAATTTTGGCTCAAATTATCTTTTAAGTGTCACTTTAATATCACTGCTTATGTTTATTAATAACGATTTGTGGCATTTAATCATCATCTTTATTGCAGAATTAAATCTTATATCTTGATGAAATACCAAAATTATGTATATTTCTATTATCATGTCAAATACAAAATAACTACCTTTTTCAACTTTATTGAATTTCTAAATTTAAATAGATTTTTACTTCATCACAAACTATGGATCTGGTTTCACATTCAACAATAAGTAGGTAAGAAATTGTGTTCATGCCACAAAGAAATATATTCACATCCGGTAACTTAACCTAAAAGAGATACAATGGTTGTTTTTTGCTAAAAGCAATTCATGATTGGATTATCACTGATGAATAATCGCTTTAGTTAATGTTATTAAAGGAACCATATGTTTGCTATAGCTAGACAAAAATATAATGATCAGAAAAATATTGCAATTGATTCAATAACAGTAGATATATCTAGTAACATATTTGTCGCAGTTTTGATTGAAAGTTTCCTCTAGGGAAATAAAGATGTAGATTTGCAAGACTCTGTATGTTCATAACTTCCCTTTACAGGAAACCATATATTGTTATCTCAGTGTAGGGGATATACAGTATAGACAAGCTGATATTCATTCATCATTCTATCTGTTTGATACTGCATATGATTGAAAAAGTTCATATTTCAATTTATTTTGCTGTGTGGTGAAAAATGTGTACCTGATGTCATTCAAAGTGTGTTTATACTTCACCATTGATCTTACCAAAATTGTAAAATGTTTTCCTAAATACAGATAACATTGGTTATTATCTCATCTGTCCAAGGGCCGTAGAATATCTATTAGGATTGTCTTGTGTAAAACGTTGATTCGTAATGTCATAAATCAAGAAACAAGGCTTTTGTATTTGAAAAACTCATCAAAAATATATTCTTTTTCTCGACTACTAAATATACAGGGTGGTCCAAATAATGGGACACTCATATTTCAAAAATAAATCTTGTTGATTTTATTGATGAATACATCATGTTATATACCAGTAAATAGGGAATTCTATTATATTTAATTTGGTATATCATAAGTTCAAATTCATTATAATGCCTGTCAACCAGCGTCTATAATATAAATGATGTCATTTTTTTCAAAACTGTTTTTCAAAAACCAAATTTTTTATCAACATAATAGATGTTCCGTTTGTTCACCATTTTTATATCAATTATAGCCCTCATTCTTGGCATAAACTTGTTGAGAGCATCATTGATTCATTGATATGCTTTTGAAATAATGAATTTCACTGCTCAACAATTCTGTGCTTAAGGGACTGAATAGATAGAGGGGTTCTTGATATAGCCAAGAAGAATTGTTCAAACATATCAAGACAGCTCTTAGAAGACTGGAAACACCCCTGTTTGTGAACATTTTTGAATCATATCATCGTAGAATTGAGGCTGTTCAAGCTGCTTGGGGGAAACATTCAAACTATTCAAAATGTGAAATATGGCCATCACTAAAAATGCTCAAAAAAATTTGGAATCATATCACTCTGAATTCTTGTGTGTGATCAGCAAATTGAATTCCCTTTAAGATGATATGTTATTTCTAAATTTAAAAGTTAAGGGGAGAACAGACCTATTTGACACCCTGTACTAAGTTTCATTGGTCTATTTCTAATGGCCATGATTTTTAGGCCATTTTAAAAAACATGCTCCAAATGCAAAAAATCACTTGATATGAATCGAATCGATACGAACCCCACTCTCAGAAAGATGACTTTTTTTCCATAATCAATGAATCGCACATTTATACTAGGTATTTGATGAGTGTACATACTATATTCTGTTATTTGATTGGTTTGTTGAAACTGTTGCTGTCATGCAAACCCCCCCCCCCCTTTCACTAAAAAATTGAACGCCTTGATAAATCCTGGCTACATCCTTTGAGAATCATTTTAGAGTTGAAACAAGAGATAAGAAGGATGATTAGAGATGTTTGTGAGCATGTACCATGGAATCATGTGGTACCATGGACCATGTGGTAATCAGAACAAATTCAAATTAGCCTCCACAGATGAAAGCGGCATTTTGAGGATGTTTTGTAAAATAGCCATAAGATTGTGGTTATTTGAAATAGACCAATGAAACTTGGAAGAATAAAAGATCATTGAACAAAGTTTAATTGTGCTAAATATGATTCTAAACCATGCTTAGTGACTTGGTTATAACCATTTCTTTGGGTTCCATTTTTTGGCTCGCCCTGCACTCCCACATCATCACATACCGGTATGTTGCATATTGCAGTTTGTATCAAAAACATTCCAGTTTCTTCGAAACTTACCTGGCAGAGAAGCATCAAAACATAAGAGCCCACACATATGATAGCCAAAATATACATTCAAAGTTGTTTCTGGAATTATGAAGCTGACTGTATTTGTAGTTGATACTGTGTATTAATGATGTCACATATGCCTAACTCATTTAAATTTGGAAGAAATAAATCATAGTGGCACCATGTTATGGTAATAAATAAAACCATAATACTTCAGCTTCCCATTGACTCAAGTACAATTGCTTCACAGGGTATTTTTATAATGCTGTCTCTTATGCCATCTTTTATAAAAAGAACAAATTTTTCCTTTTAATCCATATAATATATTAGTAGCTCACATCATTTATATTTCCTTTGGTTTAGCACAAACTATAATGTAGTGTAATCAGCCTTACCTTTGGTCGGAATTTGCCCAAAAAAAGTCCCAAAAATATTTCAGTTTGTTTTTCTGTTTTATTTGCCAGATAGCAGTATGACATCTACTACCACTACCACGCTCTCTGTTTTTTGTGATGGTGGTTGGTGGTTGGCATCTGTAACAAATTCTAAAAACTTTCAATAACTTAAAAAATACTGTTTAGACTGACTTCAATTATTTTCAAAATCACCTACAAGTTCTCGGAAGATCAAATCTGACTTTAGATGTGAGATTTGAGCTTCAGTGATCCTCTCAAGGTCAAACAAGAGTCGAAAGGTATTTTTCAACTTGTTTCAAAATCATCTCCATGATATCAGAATTTCAAATCTGACTAGATTTGAAATTTGACCTTTAATGAACATTTCAAGATCAAAAAAGGTCAAAAGGTCTTTTTTCAACTTGCTTCAAATTGGCTCGATATTTTTCAAAATCATATACAAGATCTCAGAAATTCAAATCTGATTTTTAGATTTAAGACTTGACCTTCACTTACCCTCTCAAGGTTAAAAGGTCAAAAAGGTATTTTTTCAAATTGCTTCAAACTGACCAATTTTTTTCAAAATCATCTACAAGTTCTCAGAAGTTCAAATCTGACTAAGATTGAATGATATTGTGAGCAACTATGGTGGTGACGTTAATGTCTTGTATGAATTATGGCATCAGCTTTTCAAAAGGGTGCTGACCCTTTGATACTCTCATGGACTTTCAGACTGGATTTTGTCTGTCCAACATCATGATCATTTGAGGCTGAATGCTCTATGTATTTCACACTTTAACTATTCAATCAAGCAATTTGATTTAAAGACAATCAATTTAATCATGTTTGAAATTGATATTCAATTGAACAATTATTAGACTTGTCAAATAATGCAAATTTATTTTGAATATTTTCCATATTTTTGTCTTATAGCTCATCTCTGATCATACAAGATGTCTGCCACTGCAAAAGAAGAAATGAGGAAGGTTGTGGACAATTTAAGGTATCAGGCCAAGTACAAGGCATCAGGATCTGTGCATAAAAGTATCAGTGAGCATATTGATTTCATCATGAAGACTCAAGGTTCAGATGGTCTTGTGATGGGCATCCCCAAGAAAAACAATCCCTTCCAAGAGAAGAGTGTCTGTGCTGTCCTTTAGTCATACAATTGGGAAAATCACCATTCTCTCTGCAGTGTTTAATGCATTACATTTGCACCTGAGCCATGTGTGTTACCACTGGTTCTCTATATACTTAAAAAGTCTATGACATTCCTATAGCTCAATATGTAATTGTTAATAATAAATACATATTTATTACAAATCGTTGATAGTTATTAATCATTATTGTCAACAGAACTGATTTCAGACATATTTTACATCAGTGACTTTTGGTTGCCCAATATGCGGCTTGTTGGTTCAGTCCATGCAATGGGGGATATCTGTATATCAACTCATAAGAATAAGACAAAACTGATCGAACAAAATCCAGTGAAAATGTCAGTGAAAAAACACTAAAGCTATCCTTATTATGATACGTGGAGATAACTGATCCACTGTTAAAAGACTACAGAGGAAGACAATAGACAAAATTACATGCCTGTTTTGCTGTTGGTAAGATGTTAATAAAGTCACAGATTAATATGGAATCAACATTCACACTGTCATATAATTGGCATTAGCAACAGAGGTAAGTCTATGCTATTATTTTACTTAATGTTGAAAAATTAATTTAATTTTTGGCATATTCAAAGGATGATACCTCCTTTGAAAATGATTTAAATATATGAATAGTTTCATTCCATGAAGTTCAAAGTATTGAACATTTAAGGCCATGACTAAAGACTACTCTAGTGGGTACACATGTGTATATTTAAAATTAAATTATTTGTTCAGATTTGTTTTCTAGTGATGTTGGTGGTATCATCATATTAAAGGTTTGGGAGCTTATATGCTGCATGATGGATCATACAAGAAAACCAGTGAGGTTCCTCCTTCTTCACACTGTTTAAAGGGTAAGAATTGCTATTTCTGCTACTGTTCTACATGTTATACAAAGAAAGGAATGGAGGAACAATCAAATGACAAACAATCCAAGTATGGTATATCCACTGGTTAAACCAGCAGTCTTAGCCCCATTGCATAAATTTCTTGATTCACCTGGCATTATCTATATTTTCAGATGATCTGTTTAGTTGTGATACCATTTGTCAGGATGGAACACAGGAAACAAGTGACAGGTATTTTATAATTTCAATAGTTTTTATTGTAAGAACCATATTTAAAGGGAATTACCACATAATTAACACAGTATGGTTAATATTACAATGTTCTCATCATCTAAGAACTGTGCCTTTTTGATTATGGTATAATAATGTTCATTTTATACATATGATTATGTATACATTTTGATCGAGAGTACAAACTTACATCACATGGAACTTTTTCTTCCCTAGTTCAAGTTTAAGATCCCTCCAAAATCTTTGTTGTTTTCCATCTTCCTCACTCCATTTTAGACAAACATTATTTCTCACCATAAGTCTGAGTTCCCCTGACATCTCTTTCTGTGGAATATTCTCCATCAGTATCACTATGAGAGTGTGTCGCTTGCTCTGGCTCAGCATATCAATGGCTGCATTCATTTCAAATTCGTTCCAGCCCTCTTTCATCCAACCCCGTGTGACCAAGAAGATTATGTGGCGACTACGATCCATGTGGGTCATGATTCCACTAAAGTATGATTCTTGGCCTGGGATAATGTTATCATCATGTATCAATGAGAAGTCCAGATCCCCTTCACACAGTTCTCGTGTCATAACCTGATTTACCCAGATTCTTTTCTCTGAATGATAACTAACAAATGCATCATAGATTTCTTCATCATTGGCAGGGATTACATGGTTATGATGCTTAGCTTTCCATACCATTCTTTTGTATTTAATATCTTTCCAGAAATATTTTAATAATGTCGCTATCAGAATCACTGTTATAAGAAAACAACTGCCAGAAATAGCACATAGTTTTATGAAAAAATCTTTGTTACATTCTAGCCATGTTATTTCAAAATGGAGAAGTTTTTCTTTTATTCTTTTATTTGGTGATTTGCAAAATTCATCATATTCAAGGTTGCGATAATTGTTGTATTTTAACCAATTTCTAAAAGGTCTGATTTCACAATTACATGCCAGCAAATTGTTATCTATTTTGACTTCAATGACGAAAGCATTAAAGATATTAGCAAAAGCATTGCCATCTATTGATTGAATTGCATTTTGAGATAGATCTATTAGTGCAATGTCCCCTTGATTCTTGAATAAATCACTTTGAACATGTGTTATTCTGTTTCGGTTTAAAAAAAGTTTGTTGATGTCTGAATTTTGAAACATGCATGTTGGCAGTGCTGTGAAAAAGTTGTCTTGCAAATACAAATGTGTAACTTTAATTCCCCAAAACAAGGAACACAGTTTTTCACTTGATAGTTGGAACATCAAATTTCCTGATAAATTTATATCTGTAAAAGTAAATGGTCTACCACTTTTTCCTAGTAAATCCAAAACCTGTGAATAGTAATTTGGAATAAAAACAAATCCCATGTTTGCTAAACTTAATGATTTCAACTTTGTTAGATTGCCAAAAAGAAAAAATACTCTATGGGTATTTATTTTTGATATTTCAAGAACTATAAGATCCATTTCATTAAGATCAATAATCGCAAGTTGCTTGTAATAGACCTCTGGCATATCTGCAATAATCATTTGGTTAAGTTTTTTTAGTGGTTTTAATGTAAAGTGTGATATATACATAAAGTTAGATATCCTCAATGCAATTAAAGAGTCAACATGCTCAAATGCATCCCCCTCGAATGTCTCGATTGTGTTATCTCCTATTTGGAGTTCTGCCAAGCTTGAATTTTGAAGAGGTTGTAGTATGCTCGCTGTGAAACGCTCAATTACGATACCACATCCATTTAGGAGTAAACTGCGTACTGTTTTATTTTGTAGACTTCTCAACAATGTTTGAAAGTTATAATTACGAAAGTTTGTGTTCCCATCAAAGTCTAAATTTCTTACATTGACATCCTGAAATATATTTTGTTCAATATACTTTATATCATTGTCCTCAAGATGCAGTGACAACATAGATGCATTTTTATATGGCAGTATATCATTTTTTGATATCTCTTTGATTGTGTTTCCCCCCAGGCGAACTGTCAGATAATTCAATTGAGGGAGAACTCCCTCAAATTTGATTTTTGATATCTTATTGTTAACCAGATAAAGTTGTCGCAAGCTGGGAAGGTGTGAAAGTATAAATGCTGGGATTTTTGTTAAGCCTATATTTTCCAAATATAGACTCTCAACATTTTTAAGATATCGGAATGTTTCATGATATTTCACAAGACTTTCATGATGTGCCACCAAGGTTTGTAACTTTGGGATTGGTCGAAATGTATCATTTTCCAACTTTATAATTTTCCCTAAAGTTAAGGTTTTTAACTTTGGTATATGACTTAGCTTAGCGTGGTTCAGACAACACAAAACCAGGGCTGTTTTTGTGCACGTCACTGATCACTAGTTGATACAAGTCTTTTAATCCATTAAATCCATTTCTCTCCAGAACTGTAATATTACATTCTGTCATATTCAATATTCCCAACTTTGGTAAATGTTGAAAAGATCCATTTGAAATAGTCCCGAAATTGTACTCTGATAATTCAAGTTGTATTACTGTGTTTGGTATACACTGTAGGAGTTCACTTATCTTGACATACATTTTATCTGTTGAATAACATTCACATGATGTAACTTTGCCTGGTTCACCATAATGATATTTGCATCTTCCTGGACAATTTCCGCTATTTGTACATGTGCAGCTTATAAACGACACTATAATTATGTATACCAGTTTCATCTTGATGCTGATTTATTACTGTCAGTGTTATACCTATACATTTCTTTATATGTCCATTTGCAGGTGCATTTGTTATTTATTCAAGTAAAGTTCAAGTGCTATTCTAATGTCAAAATGCTCATATAAATGTCAAAGTAAATGTTTTAATTATTGTTTAAAATAAGAACTTGAGTCGGGGAAGGTGTCAGGTACTCCTCATGTTTACCTGCACCAGCAGGAAGATATTGAGATTATAAACCAAACAGTTGCTTATCAGTTTTCCTTCTTATTTTCAATTTAATTATTCTTCCTTGTATGTTTTATCACAACAGAATACGGAAATAGTTTTATGTCCATCATTGTTAGATTGGGTTGGTTTCGTGGTTTTTCTGTTAGCTACAGAATTTACAACTGAATTGCCAAAATGAATAGGCGCAGTGCATGGCAAAATAGGTTAGGTCTTCTAGTATTTTTTTTGAACTGATACGCTTCTAAGATATGAGATCTATCAAAAAAGGCACAACATCACTAACGTGTAAAAGTCAATGTTTTTGCTATAAATCAGGCAACAATGGTCTACACGACCTGTAATAAATAGGTATAAGGGACATTATTATCACAACACTAATGACATTGCTCACTTTTTAAAGTTAGTTTCCATGCGTTATACAAAAAATAATAGAAATAAATTAATATTGGATGGAGCGGAAAGTTGTATATCTTTACGATGGAACAGATTCACAAGAACTGGTGTATTTGAAAAAAATAAACTCAGTACCCCAGTAAGAAACTGGATATTATATCTCTGGAGAATGAAAAATGGGAAAATTTGGAGTTATAAGAATAAATTCAAGTAGCATGTCTTATCATGTCTTATATACACATTACTCCCCCCTCAATCCACTCCCCCCCCCCTCCATCCAATATTAATTTATAATGATTATTTTTTGTATAAAGCATGGAAACTAGCTTTAAAAAGTGAGCAATGTCATTAGTATTATGATAATAATGTCCCTTATACCTATTTATTACAGGTCGTGTAGACCATTGTTGCCTGATTTATAGCAAAAACATTGACTTTTGCACGTTGGTGATGATGCACCTTTTTTAATAGATCTCATATCTTAGAAGGGTATCAGTTCAAAAAAAATACTAGAAGACCTAACATATTTTGCCATGCACTGCGCCTATTCATTTTGGCAATTCACTTGTAAATTTTCTCTTGTACAAATTTGTTGAGTTTTCTTGCAGAAAGCGCCTACCATCCATCCATTTTGTATGATCACCAGGCGTGGTCATGTCAGTCTTTTTCTTTATAGTATGATATACAGCCATGGCATAGATGAATTGTTTAAAATAGTCCTTTCCAGAATTTAAAAATGTAAAAAATAATTTGTTGAAATCGGAAACCCACTTCCTCAGATGTTAATGTTATTTTCTGTTTTTAAAGTGACCCCAAAACTATTTAATTACTTAGTCACCACAGTAGACTATATTATATAGTTCATTGCAGTTACATCATGTAGATACAAAAAGCTCTATATCTTAAGAAGAGATAAGACAGTCAGTGGTATTGTACAAGTGCTTTTGTCGATTCCATAAATCTGTGCCCCTAGATTTCCCATTATTGAATAATCATGAAGAAGATGGTATTTATACTTGTCACATTAGTCCTATTATATCTTATTTATTGGTGTTTTTATCTCACAGAACTGTTGTAGTTACCATAACTAGTGACAGCTTATTGTATTAATTTTCCATTTGTAAGATTGCTCCACGTCTTCCTGTTCAGAGGAATTGACATTTTTGAATTGTATGCAGATCAGAGTAAAATCATTGTTGATTCCGTTACACTTAACTTTTTATATGCCATATAACATGTATATGTAAGGGATTCACAATTTCTGAATGTTCATTGTTGCAATATCACACTGAGAAATAAAGGACACTAGAAATAACACAAACTCATATTAAACTTCTATGGTACCTGATCTATCTTTAAAACATAAATGTTGAAGAAATCCATCAAAGTACTCACATTAATGCAAAAGTCAGTAAATCAACAGTGATAACCATCTTTCAATTTGAGTTATTAACAATTATTTCTACATGTTGAAATGTATTGATAAAATATCTGATCTGTCACTAGATTTGCATGTACTTTAATTGATAACTACTACACAAAATCTCCTTGAATAAACGAGTAATATCAAAAGTGCAAAGTGCAAAGATCTTGCTATTTGTGGATGGGAACATTTTTTTATTTGCTTGTCTGAGGCTGTATTATACCCTACAAGGTAATTAGGTACCACATTTGCAAAATGAACCTATAACCAGATTTAATCTGCACCTTTTGTTGAAACGCAATCCCTGGTCATCAACATTGACGAAAATATTGATTGCTCGGATGTTCACTGAATATGCAACTTTTGGAAGATTTTGTGGTTCAGAATATTATGTGACTTCAAAATTAGAACAATTAAAATAATGTTGAGTTACTCCTGTTGAATATCAGAAGACCAGTGGTCAAGTGGTATTATCCTCAGGATGCAGTAGGTCGAGGGTTCAATTTCCAATTTTTTTTAAAATTTGTGGTTGTGCTTTGATATTACTTTGAATAAACAGTTTATAACCATGTGGACTAAATACTAAAACATCTTGTCAGTTGTATGAAAATGTAAGAATCATGTCCAAATATTGCATTTTAGGAAAGAAATAGAATAAATTTATGACAAATATATTACTTCATTCCTGCTCAATATGTTGCTAATTTTTATTTTCTTTGCAGAGAATCCCGGAGGTGATACTGAAGTGATTGTTCAATAATGCCTAAGCGGTAGGCTAGCGCTCAAAAATGATTGCTGTTCAAGAAATTAGTGTGTGAGAAATTTGAAGCTGCAAAATCAGTTATTCAAATGATATAAGTAGGTTAGCTTTTTATTTTACCTTACACTGTATGATGTTGTATTTATTTTGACAGACAGACAGCCTAATCTTTCTTGTCTGTATTTTTCCTGAGAAACAATGTTTTTGTATGAAAGAAATGAAAATCTACATTGATTGGGTATTCTACATGTTGGGTAAAATATTAAGGTGGCTATTTTTATCATAAATCTTTTGTAGAAACTCTCATTTATATCTTCAAAGTTTACAAGGATAAATTGATAGAAATTATAGACCTGAATTGTTTTTTGGCATGGATTGTGCAATTTTGATTTTTTTTACCCAGTCATCTAGTCTGCAAATTTCTGGATGAACTGTTTAATTGATCCAAAACTCAAATACCAGTTGAAGTATTTGGTTCAAATTTTATAGGCTGGTGACATAGGACAATGTTTCAAGATGGCAACTAAATTCTTAACGGCCATCATTTTTCATGAAAACTGTAACTTTTGATGACCAAACACAAATTATCAGTTAGGTCAAATTTTTATACGCTGATGTCTTTTGAACATAAGGGTCTCTGCTTGAGGAGGAATTTCTAGGCTGCTCAAATTGATCATTAGTTTATAATAATAAAAAGGGAAATTCTTGTCAACTCACAAGCCTCACAAGCATTGGTATACATATAATATGCTGATGGCTCAAGGGCATTATTCATCTGTTTTAGTTTTTTGTCTGGAGGCAGGTCTGCTGATCTGATGAGAATTTTTTGCAATTTTGAAAAGAAAACTACTCAATTTTCAAGTTATTTATACATTCTAAAGAAAAATTAACACTCAATTATTAATCTATGGTAAACTAAAGCACCTTTTGTGCAAAATGAAAGATTTGGACCATGTTTGGAATGAATTATGTTCATCTTAAAAAGCACATGGTCATCAAAATTGTAGAAAGTGCAGTCTGAACTTAAACGCCCATTTTAAGATTTGGTCCAAATTTTACAGGCTTATGTATTATCAGTGGATTGATTTGGTTCACCTTTTTATGCTGATGTCTTATGAATTAGGAACACTGCTTAAAAAGCATGGGATTTGATTTAACTTTTTTAGGCTAATAGCATTGCAAGGAATAGCATTGCAAGGAATAGCATTGCAAGGAAATGAATTTCCAATCAGGCCTAAGGCTGTTCAATTCAAAATGGCTGCCTCTTTTTCATAAAGAATATAGTCTTATTACTAGTTGTCAGACTCAGTTGAGAATTAAGGTATACTGATGCCATTTTTGCGTAGAATTCTGCCCATGGAGGTTAAAGATGGCTGCTGAATTCAAAATGGCCACCAATTCTCATAAGTGAAACTAATCTAATTTTTTCTAAATTTAATAGGACCTCTACTCAATAAAGAATCTGTTATAAAGTGTTCATTTATAGGCATATTCTTTTCCAGAAGGAGACAAAACTGCCTTTATTTGTTCCTCCAGAGAGTTGCCGTTTTTAAAGTTGGTAATACTAATACCTAATATTATAAGAAAGGTCAAAGTACTTGATTATTATCATGCTATCAGAATTAAAAAAATATATTGCCAAGAGACAATCTTGCATTGATAATCAGACAAGAAAATGCATTTTAGTTGCCCAGAGATAGATTAGAGAAAACTGTAGCAACTGATAACAGCAATGATTATATTGAAACAGCAAGAGGTACACAAAGTATGTATTACTTCTATAAGTGTGATAATGCATTTACATATTAATTTTCCAGTTCCGCACCTCCTTGCACAGTCAGCAAAATGGGTGAGTATATTTTATCTATTCTTTCACAAGGTAAAGGCATAAATAGTATTCTTCTGTGTACCTGCTAACTTAATCAGTGAATTGGTTAATATTTATAGAATTTTATGTGGTCCTGTTCTTTGCAGATGGTTCTTTCCTCGTCATTTTAGTATCCCATTGAACGAAGTTCGGGGGGATATAGTGAACGGCTCCATCAGTCCATCCCTCCGGACAATAACTAAATAAGTTATCATTGCAACAAGAATAACATTAAACAAACAAATGAGAAATTCCCATTGGATTATTGATGTGTAGATTAACGTTATCGACATCAACCCAGATTGATAAGCTTAGATTGGGAAGTTGTCCTGGGTTATGATGTGTTTGTTTACCATGACAAATATTACCCTGACCAATCAAATGGCTGAGTGAAGAGTTTTCATATGGTTGATTATAAATGTATGATCTATATTCTGCCCAGATTTTACGAAGATCTGACCAATACTAGAAATGCCAAACCAATTTACCTCATTTTTGGGACACCCTGTGTACATATATGCCCCATGTAAGCATAAGTTCTCTGCTTGAAAGCCGATTTTCAAAATGGCCACCAGTTTCAAAATGGCAGCCATTTTAGTGTCAATTTTACAGTATTTTAGGTACAACATGTTAAACTGTAATATCGATGTTTTAAATGCAAAAAATACATATAGGATAGATTAAGTTGATAATGTAATTATTCAAAAAATATCATGGTCATTGGGAGAATGGAAGAGGGTTTAATGGAAGGAAGAATCTCTGTCTTTTGTGGTTTTTAATGGGAAGTCATATCTACTTCTAAAAATGAATGTATTATGTCACAAATTGAATTCTGGGAATATCGTCCAAGGGATAAAGGAGGTATACAACATTTCATTGTAGTTTTAATTCCCTTAAATTCATACTCCTTTTACGTCGTACACTTTCAAAGAAAAATTAGTATCCCTCGAATTCTTTCATTGATTTGGGAAACTGAACTGTCTGGATGATTTGTAAAAATTGTATTGTTAATCTTATCAATATTTTAAGATGATAGAGCTAAAATTGTAGAAACTATGATGATTTTCGTGAAAAATTATCATTGTTTTTCAAGAAACTGTTGTGCTTCCTAGAAGGTTTAAGAAGTTTTAGACCATCTTCAGACAAAATGTTGAGATGTAGTGATGCTAGAGGTATATCTGCATGGTACAGTATGGTCAATGTTTCTATGAAAGGGAAAGGACCATATTCTGTCAAAACATCGAAATAAATGAGTAGCTTACAAATCTCACGCGGAAAATACTTGGTATAACGTCGTAAACTTCCGGTGCTATGACGTATAAGAGAATGGGGTGTAATATATTCACCCTACACATAGAGCGCGCGTAATATTACTACGCTGGCTGCATTTGAAGAGACTATCTGGCTATTTCAAACATGGCTGAAGAGAGGTCAGTTTTCTTTCCAACATTTTGACTGTTTTTCAAGCTGTATACTAGCGATTATTGAATTTCTTAAAAGAATGATATTCAAAGTACCTATGTTTGACAGCTTACTATAAAACGCCGACCTATTGGCATGTGCTGCTGAGATAAAAACAAATTCCAAAAAACGCCAAATTATTTCCATTTATTTCTTCCTCTCGATCAACTGCTAAGCTACCAATTATCCAGGTAAGCTGACAATTGAACGATGATGACCCCATCCACCATCTATGCATGTAATTAGATCCTATAATAGCCCAAATTTGTTATCGTACAAGTCCTAACTAGAACTCTGCCGAACATTTAGGAGAGGACTACGGCGGGTGAGTATTTTATGATTCCAATGCATACTTAAATGTTTTCATTTTATTTCAGACTAGGATTCGAATGTTACTATTGCAACACAAAAAGGAGATGTAAGAAATTTACAGATATGATTCATCACCTACTTGAAATAATAATTAATGAAAATAAAATGAAATGCTTGAAATAATAATTAATGAAAATAAAATGAAATGTTCAAAAATTCAAAATTCAGCCCCAATGAAATGTCAATCTGATTTAATAACACATGAAATTCAATACAATGAAATGATGACAACTGAAATTGAATGCAGCAAATCCTCCAATGAAATGGACACTGTCCAGATTCAAGATGAAACAACTGATTTTGATTATTCATTAATGGGCGAAGATAATGAAATGATAGTCACTGAAGAAATGATATGTGAAATGAAAAAAATGATTCCTGTTGTTGCTGAAAAACTCTCAAAAGATGAGTCAGTTGGAACATTCAGGACATTTTTGGAGCTGGTATCTAAGGATAAATTCCCCCTACAGCCCTAGAAAACATTGCCTTCAAAACATTTCTCAACGTAGTTGAATGATTTGGATCCGACACTATTCAGCAGTTTCGATACAAAAACCAAGAGACCATTTCCTTTTGGAGAGTGGGATATCGGTTATTCAAGGGCAAGTTCCTTCGCTATTCATTTTCAGCTGTATGAACGTATTGAATTCTCCATCAGTCCGTCCGTCCAGCTTGAAAGAAGCAGCAGATTATTTTAAGTGACATCCGTCTGTCCGTCCATCCTTCCATCGTCAACAGTTGTGGCACTAAGAGACAAATGCAATATCCATTCATATTTTGTTATGCACACAAGTGACATACCCTATACTGTACATGTATGTATATCCAGGATATCTCTTTGGAAATAAGTCACTTAAGGTCATGGCCAAAGTAAAGAGTTACACTTGAAAAAAGGTCATTATTGTTTAAAATGTTAATTACCTGTGCAAAATTGTTTACAGAGTTCGACACTTGTATGCACATAACCCTACTATCACACCAAACTAGTTCTCACTACGTTCTCGAAAACGGGCTTCAACTGTGTACGAACGGACTGGACCTACTAAGAACCGTTTGGGATCTATTTACAAACTTCATCGAACGTACTCGAACGGGTAGGTCCTCTAGAACTCAGACAATGCTCAAAATGTTCCCGTGGTCGTCACGTTCTACAATTAGAACGAGTGAAAACGTACTAACGACGAGCTGGACGTACTACGAACGAAACCGTCGTACTTCAATCCTACTAGGGACGTTTTAACAACGAGTTGAACTGTCTGAGGACGTGTTTAGAACGAGGTAGAACTAATTGCAAACGGGTTTAAACTGATTAAGAACGTATTTAACACTGCTTATGAACGAGTTAGCAAAAATATAGCTATCACACCAAACAAGTTGCCACTGCGTTCTCCAAAACTGGTTTTAAACTGTGTGCGAACGGAATGAACGTAGCTGCAACTTTCTAAGGTCTATTTACGAACTTTATGAACGTTCTCAGACGGGAATGTGATTTTAGAATTTTGAATCGATTCAAAATTCGATGGCGACCATGCCGTTCTGTAATCAGGTCATGTTGACCTTCTAGATTAAGGGACGCGTTCTACTACGTCGCACACCGACGAGGTGCGACCTGAACGAACTGCGAACGAGATGGACGTATTGAAGACTGTTTAAGAACGAAGAAGCTAATTATTTCAGACATATTTCCCGACCACAGCCAGATTGAGCCCGTTTTACGACGTTTACGTAGGACTGGCAAGAACGGGTAAGAACTAGTTTGGTGTGATAGGGGGGTAAGTAACTTTCTTTGGATAGGCCTACATTGCAACCAAATATGTATTGGTAAAATTGCACGACATATCAAACACTGCTCAAAATCAAATGCTACCCTCCCAGGTCTATCCTTGTATAAAAGTTCGAAGTTTTATAACAATTTGATATTAGTTATTCCACAGTCTATGTGCTTTTGATACACATGAGCACTGGATCTGTGGTCGATATTTGAGAAGTCTATCGCATCTTTAATTTCAAGTTGATATAGTGTTATCCCAAGAGGTTGATATTGACACGCGTAGTCCTCTCATCCAAAAATTTGATCTCGGGATTTCAAATGAAGTTTCCTCAGGAAAAATAATGTTAAAATTCTTCAAAATAACATCAGTGATGCAAAATATGTTAGGAATGTATATACTACTCTCATAATACTTCAGTTACCGTGATAATATGAGGATATTGAGATTCTTTAGTGGAAACTTCGCGGTAACTTTCTGAATTATCAACTTTACATCGTATTTTATTCATTATGTAGGCATACTTTCCTATATTTTTGTCATATTTCTTCAATTAAGTGTATACTATATGGTTTGCCACCCATATAAGATACATTAATATCTTAAATAAGTCAGTAGGTGCTTCCAAAAAGTAAACCATGAGAAAGAAGTTGAGAAATAGTCAGATAGTCTCTTCAAATGCAGCCAGCGTAGTAATTTGCTCGCGCTCTATGTGTAGGGTGATATTAGAGAGATTTCGCACATAAGTGAAAGTACAACTTATACGTATACGTATAGTTTAAAGGGTCATGTCGAACTATTATATTTACTAAAATCAATTTTAAATTGTACTTAATGGAACATAACTATTCCCGTTATAGAAAAGCTCCATCAACTAGAGACTGTGAATGCACTGTCATCTGCACGTGTAGATTATGCACATTATAATTACATGCTTGCTTCCGTGTCCTTGTTGTTGTAGTGTATTATAAACACGATCCTTTAAAGTGAGTCATGATTCTTTAAAGTGAGTCATTACATAAACAAGTTGATTATTTCAATGTTTTCATGATCAGTATAAGTTCAATGAACTTACAAAACGGAATATTTACGTATATGATAACGTATACAGTTGGATCTCCGTATTAAGATTTGCCTACATGTGTGTGGAACAATTGACCGCAAGCATTTTTTGAAATTAATTGGCTGAGTGGGAACAGTATCCAATCAAATACTTTAACCATCAATTTGAAACACCAATCAAACCAGTAGGTTCTAGCAATTCCTGGAAACGACGCATTCAGTAGCTCAACATATGACATACAGGGTGTTTCATAACGAGCATCTCCAAAAGTCAATTTGAGAAGAGATGGTTCTATAACATATGTACTATATATGAGCCTATTTTATTTTAGACAAACACATGTGGATCAACTAAACATGCTACAATTCAAGAAAGTACAAATGGCATCCCTTTGACCTGTATTTATTACAGTCCGAGAAGATCTTTCCTGACGAAAAGCCCACATTATGAAACACCTTGTACGTTTACCTAAGTATAAGTATACGTTATAAGTTTCGTTAGTACTTTCACTAGGTGCGAAATCTCTCTATTAGCAAAGCAACATATTTTATGTTGCAAAAAATCTTGTTTCATTGATGATATAAAATCATGCAATTCTATATACCTTGTATGCAAGTGTAAACACAATACTATTATATATAAAAGATGGCAGGATTGGAACAAATTATCCATCAGTGTTTAATCCTAATTTCTACAAGATTGAACCTGACATCTTTCACAAATGTGTAGATAGAATAATGTATTGTCATCCTTGTAATATATTTTGCACATATAATCACCAATATGTTCTTTATAAATCCGGTTAATGAAAAAGATGTTGCATGAATTCATTCCTCTATGAAGCAAACATTGTCAAATACAAAATAATCTAGCCTGCAGTTTTGATAAGATAAAATTGCATGTTTTATCATCGTTAAAACAATTTTTGTATTCAGTAACTAATTTGATGTTTAAAAGAATATGAGCCATATTCAAGTAGAAATATTACCAAGTAGAGAAATCTGACCTTTATAAGGAGATATGGTACTTGTTTATGGCTTAAAAATAGTTTAGCTTGCTGTTTAGAAGAATGCCAATTTATGATTCATAGATCATTGACCCAATGAACAAAGTTCAGTCAGGATATTCTGAATCGGAACATCCATCTGTCTGTCCGGAAGAAAACTCAAATACTATACTCTCGCAATAATTTCCTGATCTTTTCAAAATAAGACTATATTATACTCAAATCGAAGGAATTTTAGAGTAAATCACAATCTCTGATTCGTGCCTCAGAAAATTCAAAATGGCTACCTAAAGCCGGAATAGCTATAATTTAGAGACCTCTTCAAAGATCTCTTATTATCTGCAAATCATGGGTATAGAAGATGGTGGATATTACATTGTGACATATACAAAGGAGTGGTATCGATATGGAGAACTTTTTGAACACACGTTTCTCTTAAACCAGTCATAAAAAATCTAAAAATTTAAACATCGTCAATTTAGTGGTCATCTTTTGAATGGTAACAATATAATTTGAAATATATATATATACTTTTATCTATATTGTTTTAGAAAACATATCAAACACTTGTTTTGTTCTTGGTATCATGTTTCCAGAGTGAAATGAAACATCTCTCTGAACCTCATTGGAACAAAATGACATAAACACAACATAATATTATACATCTCTCAATAGTGTAATTGTACAAAGGAAATTTTGGTTGATTTTAAAAAAGGATCTTGTTAATGAAATAAAAGGTTTATCTTGATTTTTATCTATTTTTGGCAGATTTTGTTTAAAAGTTTTTGAATGTTTTTTAAAATCAACCAAAAATTCCTTTGTATAACTATAATATTGAGAGGTCTAAAAACATGTTGTATATGCTATTTTGTTCCAACAAGGTTTGGGAAGACATTTTATTTCATTCTTCAGAATTGGTAGAAAGGAGCAAAAACAATTGCACTAAAAAAACAAAAAATGTTAACAAAAACAGTTACATAAAATATTTCTAAATAATTTTTGCATTAAATTGTTGTCAATCAGTCAACATTACATAAAATACCGTGTTTTTTACAGAATGTTTTCAATGATTGGTTTAAGAGAAAACATTGTTGAATTCAGTTCTCCATATCGATACAACTCCTTAATGAATATTATGTTTACTGGGATTTGCTACTCACTGGTCAGTATCAAGGTAATGGCTGTAACCTTCACATCTAAGATGGCGGACAGTTAATGCCCAATTTTGACATTTTTAGTTTTCACCGAATTAAACTACTTTATTGTTGAATGTTGATGTTATGCTTTGATATTTGAACCAAATTTAAGGCTTATATGAAAAAGTCTAGTCTCGGTTTGGAGAATGACGTTTGAATATCCATAATTTAATTTTGGTGATATATTTATATTTTTCATAAAAATTATTAGTGCAGTACACTGATGAACGTCTTTCTCCAATTCGAGACTTGTGTTTTATTGAATCGGCCTACTGCAAATTATGACTGATTTGGACAATTTTGATATTTTCACATCTTATGAAATTAGTAGCCCAGGAGAAGGTTCTCCAAACCGAGACTTTGTTCAAATATTGTCTGTGGGCTCTACAGTTCAACAATATCTTCCTCCACTAACTGGAAATGTTTAACATGGTAACGGTTGTGTTAGTTTTCAATACATGGTAACTGGACATCTAAGCTCTCCATTATAAACTCTCATAACATTACCCCATCACCACATCACTGCCTACGCATGGTATATGAAAAAATGATCATACTCCAGAGCTTCGATGTCATATACACCTGATATAGTTCAGATATCAAAGCAGTACGTCAACTATAATAAAGTAGTTTAATTCGACAAAAACTAAAAATCTCGAAATCGACACTTACCGTCTGCCATCTTCGATGCGAAGGTTACGGCTGTAACCTTGGCTTGATACTGACCAGTGTCCATGGAGTTACTGATTTGTTATGAAAATTGCAAGATAGAACTAATAATTACTTCCAAGTCGCCAATCGAAGATGACTTTCTTGTGAGTATTCTTGAGAAGTATCTTGAGCCTCGCTATATAATTCTGTTTTTAAGTTAAAAGTTGATCTTCTACCCTCATTATTCCAATGAAACATATCTACCATTGTTAATGAATAATTATCGGCCAAAAGAGAAAGTTATTCATTAACAAAAATGAGTTTGCGAAACTACCAATCACTTAGTGGATGACACTAATATACTATGTAAAATGGCCTTCTGACCTTAAAGCTTTATTTCTGACATCAATTAATGCCATTTCAACATCAATTTCCACTTTAGTTATTCATAATTCTGTACATTAGTTGCTAGTTTTGCATCAAATAGGTTCTTAGGGGTCAGTTAGAGGATGGATGATTGCTGTTATAGCTTTGATTACTCGTTGTTACTATACAATCCTTTTTCTGATCCCAAATGATGGAAAGACTTGATTTCTCTAATGATATCCAGTATTGTCTTATCACATAAAGGGGTTCCCTTTAATGTCCATGCCATTAATGTATCCCATTTTGTATTGTATTGTTAATGTATGTTTGCCTTTGTTACTTCTTTTTTGTAACCCCTGGGGCTTGAATTATTTCACAAATGGTAGAAGCCTTATAAATTATCCATATGTTTTTCATTCTGTTGTTATTTTTTATATTGAGCAGGGTTTCTATCTGTTATAGTTTATATTGAAATGTCAGTAGCTGTCCATTTGTTTCTTCATTATGGCTTTAACATTTTCTGGCCTTTACTTTTGGCATTGTATTCAGATGATATATGTTTGTTTTGTTTGTTCTTTTTGGATTAAGATTCTTCTCTTAAAGAGGCACTGTCTTTTGACAAGAAAAATCAGAGTATTTCTGGTATCTGATAGTTTTACATTGGGATGTGCAAAGTCGGGATCACCCCATTTGTCCGAATCCCAATGGACCAAATCTCATTGGTCCAAATCTCAATAGTTTGAATCCCATTGGTCTGAATCCCGATCGTCAGAATCCCAGTCATCTGAATCCCAATTGTCCGAATCCTATTCATCTAAATCCCAATGGTCGATTGGAATTTGGACCATTGGGATTCGGATCCATGGTGTGTCCTCTACATTTATCCAATGATCAACTGTCGGGTTCCAACTCAATGTCTACAGTCTTAATTTTTAATTGCACTGCAAAATTTGATTGTTCTGCAAACATATATTGAGCCTTCATTTAGATATGGATTATATAGAATCAAATAGCTCTTGATTAACAAGGTAAGTATAGTATATTTTAGGGGAAAGTGAATCTAACACATGAATGTATTGTAATGAATTCAGTATGAATGAAATGTCCCTTGGTGTTCTGGTCCTGGATTGTGATATTGGTTCTCGATTGAAGGGGGAGGGCGATGTTAAACATTGTTTCCTTTCACGTTAGATCATGGTTTTCATATATATAGGGTCTATATATGGTTCCCCCTTTACCCTTTCTTGATAGTTCATAAATTGATTTGTTTTGTATTTTGTTTACCAGCAAGGTGAGCAATACCTCTTGGGTATATTCCATATATATATGATTGTAATTAACACACGCAATCATGGAAGGCAGACCAAGGCAAACCTCCTTGGGGTTCCCTGTGTTCTTTTATGTGCACTCAAACATAGTCATACAAGTCCACAACACGGCCTACTTACGAGTTGTGGACCACTCAGAACACCCTGAAGAACTTAACGCAAACGAGCAAATTAAGTATTGCCTTCACCGGGGATCGAATCCGGGACCTATTACGTAAGAGGTACATGCGCTACCGCTGGACTATACGAGTAGACTGTCTAATCTGAAAGTCTAATGGTACTCCCAATCTGTCCATTAATGGCACCCTCTGCATCAGCCACAGTAACCTGATCCAACATTTTGGTTTTTTGGTGTGTCTCATAACATGTTATGCCAATTGTTCCTTTTGTCAAGAGGGGGGAAAACCCCAAGGTTCAGAGATGACATATATCTATAATGTAAATGTGTATTGAGGTGACATTGAAAGGTCAGGTTACAGACTATTATTTGACTTATAAGGTTGTATATTCAGCTTCAAACACACCTTGAAATCTATATTTTTCAAAAAGGAGGGCCAAGGGTGCATCTTTGGCGCAATGTGGTGGTAGTCTCAGAATCTGGTTTTGTAGCTTAGAATCATATCTATTAATCATTTAGTTGCAGTTCCCCAGTTTGATAATTCAAGTGACTATATAATTATGAGCAAACTAGAAAAACAGCAACAGGAAAAACTTCGGAAAGGAAGATGTGGGCAAGCATCATTCCTTATATGCCAACCTATTTTTGACTTAAAGAAGATGTAGTCATTTACCTGTAACATTTGACTTTGCTGTTGACTCAATGTCAGATGGCTGTTGTCACGCAAGAATACATATAAAGCAAATGGTGCTTATTGTGCCTATGAAATGAAGAGAGTCTAAGCAATATCAAGGTAGCTCACCGCTCACATATTGTGTTTGGTGATAATTACCTTTCATTCACTCTTAAAGTGACCTTGATGGGGTAATATCCCACTAGCAAGCAATATAAACTAGTAATCAGATCTATCAAGTAATCTGAGTTTTATGAGGTTATACGCAATGTAAAACATAGCTATATTGCTAAAGCTTAAAAGCCAAGATTTGACAAGTGTTCATCTTTAGACCATATCCATTACTAGATGTGACACTTTAAATTGTGAAACAGTAACTGTTAATTTATGATATGGCAGTCTTAAAAATTGGAAATAAAGGAATGATTTACCCAATTATTTTTCAGTTCATTTCCTTGATCAAGAGAAATAGCAATCCTAGGATTTGTTTGTTTTGCTATTGGATCTTCCCACCAAGGTTGATTATACAGAAGTTGGTTTATTTGTTGATTAAATAGTGTTAGTTGATATAGAGGTGGCATTTTACATTGAATATTCATATATCATGTGCGAAAATGCATCACTAAGTGTGCCATGAGGGAATAAAGGACCAGGTATCATTCAGAGAATAATTGTACACAATCTTGTCCTATCTGTCTGCAAACAGCTTCATAGTTACTTTTAAAACTTAAATATCTTCTTCAACTCACTTCATTCTGCGTCTGATTAGGTTTTGGACATGTTGTCTCATTCATGGCAGCCATTTCAAATGTTTTAAGTCAGCAAGCGATAATACTTTGTATCATATTAATATGGTGATTTTGAGTTTTCATAATTAAACTTTTGAGTAGCTTCATAAATAATACCAGGTATTCTGTATTGTTTATAATTGTATAATATCTGCTTTTTTATTGTTGGCCATTTTTTTGTACTTTCCGTCGTAAAATCTTTTCTTTAACGTCTTGTCTACACTTTCAAGAAAAACAGATTGATGAATCGATTTTCACAGATGATTCTTTGTATGCTTATCTGGAAGTGATTAGTTTTTGGGCATTCTGGGTAAATGTTAAGGCAGCCATTTTGGATTTGCCATCCTAAAATCATTTCTGTAGTCTTGTCTACTTGTTTTCAGGTGAACCATTTGATGGATCGATTTTCAAATTTTCAGTTATGATTCTTTGTATGAAAATCTTGAACTGAGTGGGTTTTAGGAGTTCTGGGTAAATGTGCCAGTTTGGATTTTCTGTCGGAAGATCTTTTCTGTAAAGTCTTATCTAGGTCTTTTCAGGCGATCATTTTGAAGGATCCATTTTATATTTTCAGGGATGGTTCGTTGTATGAAAATCTCAAACTGATTAGTTTTTGGGCATTCTTGGTAAATGTTGAGGTGGCCATATTGGTTTTTGGTCCTAAAATCTTGTGCCTTCAACTGATTAGTACAGTGGACACTGAGGATGAAAAATCTCCAGTATACAGGATCGCCATGGGGACATGTTGTACATGTTTGTGTCCTTTTTGAATTGTAGAAAGATAAGGTTAATTGGTTGAATCGTGAAAGTCTAATATGGAGTGTCTTTAATCATTTGCCATATCATTAATCAATTATTGTTTCACTATTACGTGTTATTATGTTTACTTAAAAATTGATAAACATTGATCATTATGTTGAAACTGTTGTATAATCACGCCCGGTGATCGTACAAAATGGATGGAGGGGGAGTAGGCGATTTCTACAAGAAAACTCTTGTTAATTTATTTAGATTATTTTTTGTTTAACGCATGGAAACTAACTTTAAAAGGTGAGCAATGTCATTAGTGTTGTGAAAATAACGTCCCTTATACCTATTTATAACAGGTCGTGTAGACCATTGTTGTCTGATTTATAGCAAAAACATTGACTTTTGCACGTTGGTGATGATGTGCCTTTTTTAATAGATCTCATATCTTAAAAGCATATCAGTTCAAAAAAAGAAGGCCTAACATATTTTGCCATGCACTGTGCCTATTCATTTGGCAATTCAGTCAATCTTCCAAATTTGTTGAGTTTTCTTGCAGAAATCGCCTTCTCACCCCTCCATCCATTTTGTATGATCACTGGGCGTGATAATAATGTTGTAATAATAGACCCGTGCTCTCAATGATATTGATTTTCATCAATATCATTCTTTATTTATACTGTGTACAGACATCTATGATTTAATAATTTAATATAAGTAGGTTCCCATTTTGATGAACATGTATCTTTCATTGAAGGTAGAAAATAACCCCAATAGTCATGCATAATTATAAAAGAATAATAGGAAGTAAATGATTTGATTTATGTGTATGTTGATTTTTACTATCATCAAATATATTCCACTGTACAGTGAATCAATACATATCTTTTTAACACCATTGCAAAGATTGAACAAGGACACACTTTGTCATACCTAATATGCTACTTCCGTGTTTTAGCATTTGGAAAAATTTGCAACCTAAGTGACATCATGTGGTCCCATCCTTTTGATGTCACTCAGGTGGCAAAAATGTTTCTTTGTTAATTGTTTCTAAATAAGCTTAACTTTCAAAATAAACCAATGTTTATTTTTTAACTAATTTGAAAAAGAATATGTTTGATTATTGAACCACTTGACAGATTGATTTCAAACTTTCAGGGATGTTTCTTTGTATGAAAATCTCAATCTGATTAGTTTTTGGGTAATCTGGGTGAATGTTAATGTGGCAATTTTCAATTTTCAGTCATTAAATCTTGAACCGATTAATTTTTGGGTATTCTGGGTAAATGTTAAGGTGGCCTGATTTTGGATTCTTTGTCCTAAGATCTTGCCTCTTCAACTGATTAGATTTGACCATTCAGGATGGTAAATCTATTAGGATCACCCTTGGTGGGGACACATTGTACACCTTTGTGTCCTTGTTATACTCTTATAGCCAAAGATGTTTTTAGGAGATTGCAAATATTGGTTCCTCGTACTAATTTCTCGTTTAGAAAATCTGAATTGCAACCTATATACAGGAATTGGCATAAGATATCAGGAAATCTGAAGGGGTAAATGCAAATAAGTATGAGAAATATATAGTCTGTTACCAGTATAACATGTTTCACTTCCTAATGAGACAAGAGAATGCAAAGAACATATTTTAATAAGCTAGAATTGATGCTAGCAAGCTTCAGCCTTGATAATTATAGTGATTTGGTGAGCAATGAGCAGTAGGATGGCTGATAAATTCTCTACATAACTGTCTTCCCTGCTATGGTGAAATCTGAACCAATGGATGTCTTTCAAATCAATGTATGGAATAATCTATGTTTCGTTTGATTCTTGTTTGAGTACATTTTACGTGATTTAAGGCATACATTTCAGATCGTGCTCATTTCAAATATCCCTAACCTCTTTATAAAACATCCATATTATTTTAAGTATAAAATAACAAAAGAGAGTTAGTGCTTAAGAGTAATGTATTGATCTCACAATTTGTGGTCTGTATATCATAGTCAAGGTCTTCATATTATAAAATACATTCTCCTAAAATATGATTATAAGCAAATGACCGTATTGAGGTTGTCATTAATCTTGATAAATACTATGCACTGTCGAGGCGAACATATGAATGCAGATTTTATCCTCTCAGTTTTATTATCTTTATTGATAGGTATCTTTGAACTTCTAGCAAGCATATTGAATTCATAACTACATAAATGCATTAGTGAAAGAGATTATCGCTGACATAATGTTTTAATTCCTCATATTAATAATTCCAGTTAAAATGTGTTATTTAACTCATTCAATACTGGGGCAAAAAGCACTATAATACTGACGATATTTTGAAAATTGCCATATATGGTATCTCTGAAATAATATATATTGTATATACATGGGCATACATATATAGTGTTATATATCATTTTAAAGCATATGACATACTCGTTCAGAATGAATAGTTTTTTAAGTCCCATTTTATAAGTTGTCATGGTTACAAGCTTCCCCCCAAAAATACATTGGGTTTGTGCTTGGACTTGATATCACGTCCTTAGTAGTCAACGTATGTGCTTTATGACGTCATATCACGTCCTTAGTAGCGAATGAGTTAAACTGGAAAACAGCAACAATCTGGAGTAGCAAACACCACCAAAGAAAACTTATTTTATCAAAGCACTCATTATGATAGATATAATGACCAGACATGAGTACTATCTTATTTTGGCAAAATCTACCCTTATGCCGTGATATTATTCTAATTCTCCCATCAAACAAAGTTCGGAGCGATATAGAGAATGCCTCCATCTATCCGTGTGTCTGACTGGGCGATAACTCAAATACCGCTGGCCTGATTTTGTTCATATTTGATACCCATGTGCCCTATGTCAGTCGAAGTTCTGCTCGGAAGTCAATTTTCAAAATGGCCGCTATTTTGGTGCCAATTTTACAGTTATTTAGATACAAATGTAAAACTGTAATATTTATATATGTTTTCAAGGTCAAAAAGTTTGATAAAACATTAATAAAGGTAAAAAAGTAGATATTTTGGAAACACATGGCAGCCATCTTGGAAAATGGCTGCCGTTATTTTATGATTTTTGTTATAAAAAAGTAGTTGAGGAATTTTGTTCTTTTATTTGATATGTGATGACTTATAACCATGGCACATCATCTTTTGACACTCTGGCTTTTAGGCGGCCATTTTGAAAATGACCGGCATTGTACCTGTGTCATTTATGTAATATAACTGTAATATTTTCAAGTTTTCAAGGTAAAAAAGTTTGATAAGACATTAAATAATGTCAAAATGTAGATATTTAAGAAACACATGGCAGCCATCTCGGGCGTTACAAGATATTTTATGATTTTTGCTATAACTTATTGTAGTAGTTGAGTGATTTTGTTTATATTTTATATGTGATGACTTAAAAACAGGACACACTGTCTTTTCACACTTTGGCTTCAAGATGGCCATTTTGAAAATGGCTGACATTTATGTTTTTTACTATAACACAAAATGACATAGAGCGATTTTGTTCATATATGATGACTTATAAGCATGTCACACTGTTTTAGGACACAAAATGTCTTACTCGCACATATACCTTCCCATATAAATACAGCATGGCCACCCAGGATGAATCTACTGGATCAGTCTATTTTTAAAATGGTATATTCAGCTTATTCAAATTGTCTTCCAAAAGATAGAACAATCTGTAGAAAAGTTCACAGTCTGTCAATGTTGAGGTTGACGTTGGAAGGGTGAATTATCCAAAAATGCATGAACGAATATAAATCCTGGTAGAACTTTATTTTCATTTCTAGATACATAAGACCATACTTTGTACTTATACTTTATTGGTAAATCAATATATCATTTGTTCTTATTAAAGGCGAACAGAATTTTGCAAGGGATCAAATTTACTTATTATTTGACCTGCATGCTTGTTTTTCCCTACAATACTATTTTTAGTAAACTATGAAAATTGATCAGCTTCTTCGTTTCATTATTAGAATTTAAAAGTGACCTTGGGTGGGTTGTTGGTATATAATGCAATGCAGTTGTATGAACAAATAACCTGTTCTGATTTACTGGAATTAGACACACCTTGCCTAGCTATGTGTGAATAATGCATTAACATACTTCATATTACTTACTTTATAATTCTTACTATATTTGAGTCATTTTAAAATACAACACAACATGAAATATTCTTCTTTTGGGTCTATGTTGCCCCCAATGTATTTAAACAATTTAAGTAAAGAACTACTTTAAGGAAAAGAGAAGTAAAGGTGATGATTGATTTTACACAGGGGGAACACAAAAACTGAAAACTGCTTGCGATACAAGGCATAAGCTCCAGTAAATGAAAACACAAACACTGAACAAGATTCCAATTAACTCAATTTCCAGTTACAAAAAAAACATGATCAAAATGGTCCTTCAAGGCTTTTTCATTTTTCTTTATTTTTTATTTATCTATTGGGGACCCTCTATTGGCTGATTTTTTATGTGCAGACTGGTGAATTATCGTTCTGACTTTTTCTCATTTAACTCAGCCAGTATCAAGTGAACCCTGCATCAGATTCATTACTACATAGTATTTTCAGGAAATTAACGTTTTAAGAGATTGATTAAATTGTCTAAAGCTAGTTTGAGGGATTTATCTACCATTTGTTTGTCATCTTTCTGATGTAATTGCCTGGTCTGATAATGTGGTCGAAAAATTAACTCTGTTTATCTTGGACAGCCATTTGTGTTTGACCAATGTGTTCTCCAATGAAGTGTTTAATTATAGAACTCTGAGCTTCATCAATCACTAGCCCTTTACACAATTTATCCCTTTATTGTCTTCTCAATGTTTTGTGTTCCTTTGGAAAACCACAAATTAAAGATAACTTACAATAATTACATTATATGTTGTTACTGTAGTTTGGTAATTATATACAGGTTATATTGCATTCATTTTAATCACTTAATGTCAGCTAAGATATTGGGAATAGTTCAAGAAAAAAGTAATTAGTTTGTTTTAATGGTCTACTGAAAGATTTTCAGTAGTTAGCTGATAGTAAAATGTTTCCATAGGTTAAAGTTCTATGTATAGGTTGTCTCGACAGATAGCGTATAAAGTACCAGAGTTGTGATGATGTTGTGTAGACTCTTATAGTCAGAGCATTCCAATAAAACCAATAGGCTTTCAGTGGAAAGCATCAGTCCAGTAGAGGCAGCAGCACAGTGCACATTAGATCTGATCCAATACAGTTGATCAACACTACAGGTATCATTCCCAAAGGTGGGCTATCATCATTGCTAACTTTTACAAATAACAAGGATTATAACCAGATGTTTAGATCTGCACACATATCATCTTCATTTTCGAAACATTAGCAGTTAGGTCAATTCGTCAGTGGCTACTTTCTGCTGGTGGGATAATATTCTGCTCAATAGAGTCTGTATTAACAGATGGAAAGAACTAACTGAAAATCAAACCAAAATTGTGAAACAAGATTCTAAGAGATTTATAGGATTTTGATGTTGAACTTACAGATATGATCAACACCAGGACCTCACATTTTGATTGAAGTGAATCAAGTTTTTAAAAGTAGGGCTTGTAAGAATAATTTGAAGGTTACAAAAAATTGATTTAATAGCCTGATACCAATACTAGAATATCATCCATCATGGCTATTGCTATAATGGGAGGAAGGGGCAACTTTGCATCTCATGGGTCACTGCTTAAGAAGGATAAGGAAGATGCAGTACCATATTGGAGAGCTGAGGAGAGGTCTAGGGCATACTATATGACTGAAGGTAAGATATTTTATTTTCTATAGGTACCCTAAGTGCATATCATTCGTACTGGTACAAAGAAGTAAACATGAGCAGGTCCAAATTTTTGAGGTATGGTACCCAGCAACAGGAGGCTGAAGGCTATTTGAATATACGGTCTTGTCTTCTTTGAAATACCTGTTTATGCTTAGTCACTGGTGGATCTCGGTGGGGGGGGAGGGCTAGGGGCCTTTTGAGCAAAACTGGGCCTTTTAAGGCCTTATTTTTAATTTTAGGCCAAATTATCATGAAAATTGGCCTTACATTTTCAAAATTTGGGGTTTAAGGGGCCCAAAAATTCTTTATGCACCAGCGTGGAATTTTTTTTCAGATTTCAAGTAATGCCCCCCCCCCCCTTGATGGTACCCTTGGTCAGCCCCGGTTAGTTGTGCATTTTCCTTATTTGTTCTCTATTTCTCATGTCAAGGCATTATATTTGACCCTTAATTATCCCATAGATCAAAGTTTGCTTAGGCGTTGTTGTTGTCTAGTTGTGATAGAGGTATACTTATATACATGTTTTCTCTAGTTGTTTCCCTTCAGACAAGTAAGTGTTTACTTTTCTAACTGACATATTAAGTGCATCTGTGGTATACCTGACCACCATGACCTTAAAAGACCAATAACATGACAGACATAATATACATCATCCCAATTACCTGTTCAACCATTCAATTTAATTAGTTTCTTATCATAAAGATGGAAGGGGGATATATTTTAAGTTTGGTCTATCTTTCATACATTAGTTCAGTTTGGATTCCTGTGTAGTTTTTATTTGGTGTAGATCTATGATCGACTTATTTAAACCTCATTTTTGAGTTTTCGTAGGACACTGTTACACATTATTATACCTTACAAACATATGAGTCATAGGCCATTCAGGTCTTATGTTTTAGCAGGCCTCTCATATTGTTGGTTGGGAGGTGTTATACCTCATACCTACAACAATATATCACATACTTCATAATATTTCTCAAAGGACGATTCTCGGTTTGGAGAACAGTCTCCTGGGCTAATAATTTTTTTCATGAAAAATATAGAAATATTACCCAAATTAAACTATGAATATTTAAAAGAGAACATTTAAATCTACAAGATGTAAAGATAACAAATTGGTCTGAAGCAGGGATATTGCTCAAATAGACCGATTCAATATAAATACAAGTCTCGATTTGGGGAAAGAAGTTCATCAGTGTACTACGCTAATATTTTTTTGCGAAAAATCTAGAAATATTACCCAAATTAAATTATGACTATTAAAAAGAAGACATTCAAATCTTTATTATGTAAAAAAAATCAAATTTGTCCGAAGCAGGGATAATGCTCATTTAGATTGATGAACTTCGTTCTCCAAACCGAGAATCGTCCTTTACATGAAGCTGATTTTTTGTACAAGTACAATGGACAGTATGTGTAGTAGTAGATAATGTTGTAGGAATAGCCCTTTGATCTGCAGCACCTGATAACCTAATGCCATTCACATCTGTACTTCAAAACATTTAACAATACTCTTTTTATAACTTCCAACTTATGTTATATGTTTTAATTGTACTTATTGTTGACAAAAGATAATTGTGTTATATTATTAAAGCACACATTGCAATTTCAATACATGCAATGTCTGAATATTGCTTTATATAATAATTGGGCTGTTCTGTGCTGAAAACTATTAACTATTACTTTCTGGTACTATTCATTAGTTTTGCTGTGTTTCCTGTTGATTTACATCTCTACTTTTGCATCATGTGTTATCATATAACAGTCTAACTAGAGAACAACTTTGTAATTTATGATAGCAGATTTAATTTCAAAGCAATCAAGTGTTCTCATCTCGCCTAACAGTTTATTGTTATAGTGGGAATGTTGCAGGAATGATTGATTTTTTATACATTGGAGATGAGCAAGATCCTTGGAAGCAGATCCCAACTTTTATCTGACTTTTATTGCCTGTTATAAATGTGGAGAAGTTCATATTCTGAGGGGGAAAATCACCATGGTGTGTCATGATTAGCAATATAAGTATCATCAACTCTTGCCAGGATGATGATAATTTCTGACCATGGTTATACCTTGGCAATTCATTTATCATGGTAATGACCTGGTATTCATGCGTTTTTTGAATAAAATGCCATGGTACTTAATGGTAAGTGATATTCCATGAGCAGTATGCACATGTTATGTTTTTATTAGCTGAATGTATGCTTTATACACATACAGTATTCTAAAACCAGCTGGCTCACACTTAATGATTTGACAAAGGCATATTTACCAAGGCACAGCAATGTATTGTTCATTAATGGATTTCATATGTACATTTCTGCAACATATCTCTTTAATGTGTTTGACAATGTGCAATTCATGGATCAATTAAGATCGTACCATGTAAAAATACATTATACCAAATCCTTATCTTATCCATGTTGATTGTGCTATATGGGTTATATGGCCTTTATATGATAGGTATCACCTGAGCTAACAATTACCCTCATGTCTGAATGACACTCAAAACTATCATTATATTTATCCCATCGAACGAAGTTCGGAGGGATATAGGGAACGCCTCCGTCCATCCGTCCGTCCGTCCGTACGTACGTACGTCCGTACGTACGTCCGTCCGTACGTACGTACGTCCGTCCGTCTGTCCGTCCGGGCAATAACTCAAATACCATTGGCCCGATTTTGTTCATATTTTGTACACATATACCCTATGGGGGTAGAAGTTCTGCTCGATAGCCGATTTTCAAAATGGCCACTCATTTCAAAATGGCGGCCATTTTAGTGACGATTTTACAGTAATTTGGGTGCAATATGTAAAACTGTAATAGCAATATGTTTTAAATGTAAACAAATTATAAAGGACATTAATAATGCTACAAATGTAGATATTAAAAAAGCACATGGCAGCCATCTTGAAAAATGGCGGGCTTTACTCGTCATTTTACGATTTTTGCTGTAACTCAAAAAATAGTGGAGCGATTTTGTTCATATTTGGTGTGTGAATACTATAAGCATTGCACACTGTCTAAAGACACTTTTGGTAGAAGGCGGCCATTTTTCAAAATGGCCGCCATTTTAACGTATTTTACTATAACTCGAAAAGTAGTGGAGCGATTTTGTTCATATTTGGTATGTGAATACCATAAGCATGGCACACTGTCCTATGACACTTTTGGTAGAAGGCGGCCATTTTGAAAACAATTTTGAAAAATGGCCGCCATTTTAACATTTTTTACTATAACTCGAAAAGTAGTGAATAATCATGAATGATACATGATTATATTGAATATCTATCAATTAATACAAACATTCTAAAAAAAAGTTTTACAAAGAAAATTATTTTTCTTTCCCACTGAAAGAATAAGTAAGCCTATTTTATATTTCATGATAATTATACAATTCTTTGTTCAAGTATTAACTGTGAATTGCCATTATATTGAATGTGATTCATGTCACTATTAGTCGTATCTGTGTTTCGTATTAATTTAGTATTGTTCATTAAATTGATAGTTATTTGTTTTGATTTTCAAACCTTATCCTTATCATACTTTCCCCTTCACAGAATTGAAATAATTTATCTTGGCCTGAAATGTCAGGAACCATTGGTTCTGGATACAGGGTTCACTGCAAGAGTGCCACCCATGAATGAAAATATATCTCATGTGACTTGTGAGAATATTTGGCACAGGTGAACAAAATGTCAAACTGATTTCAAAGCCTACATGATAACTATAACTATTCATCAACTATTTATTTCGTATAACCACTAAAAACTTCTTTGTTCAATGTAACATTATAATCATGATCTGTATCAGTATGGCAGTATTAACTAGTTCATTGAAATCAATCTGATGTGTTTTTCAATTAGAATATTAGGGTATGTGTATATATGGTATCTGGTCAACTCGGACCCTAAATTAGGGTATTGATAGATATGTATGCACAAGTACAAAAGGGAAAGGACAAAAAAATGCTGCAAATCATGTACGAAAAAGAAAACATCTAAGTGTACACCAGTCATAAGGAAAACAAAGCCCAACTATCTCAAACCATAATCCAACATGAAAAGGAACAGTGTCTTATATCCCCCCACCATTTAAGTTCCATTATCACAATAAGTGTGTTGTGTTTAAGATTATATATATTGCTCAAATAGGTGAACCTTTGTTTGGGATTTGTTTTCTCTTTGGACTGGTTTTGTGTTTTATATTGGTCTTTGCCCTTTTGGCACTAAGCTTACTTATTTCTAATATTTTCTATGTTATTATCTCCAGATATTTAATTATGTTTTAGCACCTACTAATTTCCTGCATGTACACATGTTGCTAATGAACATTATTTGACTGTATCAAGTTGATAATGAAGAAGAAGAAAATCACGAGGTATTATGCAAGACATAAGTCAGTATTTAATTTTCTCATGGATTGCTCTATAGTGATGGACATTCTTGTGAATTGCCCTGTTGTGTAGTGTGTACCATGCCTGGAATTATAGATTTCTTTCTAGGCTTTGTACGCTTAATAGGTATTGGACTGATTGTTGGGTATTTCAATACTGTTTACACCATTTATTGCTGAGATTATGGGAATTTATGATTATGTTTGCGCTAAGGTTTCTACTTTACAGATTCCATTGCTTATCAAATAGAAATGATATGGTCTTGCGTGATTTATCAGTGTTTAGTCTGAATGAAACTTCATTCTTGAATATGGAAAGTGAGAATCAACTTGGAAGTGCTAGGTATGTTAAATATCTTGTAATTGTTTTTGATAAAAAGAAAGAAACATTTTCTTTGTTCACGCTAAGTAGAATGTTTCATTACTTGTACATAAAATACCCCAGAAAAACTAAAAAGCTGTAACAGAGGGATATTATGCATGACTTGGTCCAAACACAACATTTGCAAAGTATTACATAGATTTTCTATGGAGGGTTATGTTAGAAATAATACATCTGGGGTTTCTGTGGTAAAAATTGTAACAAATTCCCCTGGTTGATCACCATATCTTTTTCTTTTTAAAGGAGAATCCATTAAATCTTAATTCAAATTACACAGAATTTGCTTAAATTGACTTCAGTATTATCTCCATTGTGTGTTTGCACAAGTGCCAAAGGGGAAAAAACAAAACTTGTTGCAGAACTCAGCAAGAAGAAACAGTATATCAGTCATAAGAAAAACAACCCCCAAACTATCTCAAAGCATGATCTTGTGTGAATACAATTTTTTTTAAATACCCCTCTGACCCCACCACTCAGAATCCTTTATCACAATCCTGAACCATGACACCATGGGACATATACTAAAGTCATTACCATTCATGTTAAAAATAGAAATTGATATACTTCTATCATCAAAAATACTTGTAAATACTAGTATTCATACAAGATAGTGCATTCAGTCTTAAATGATGTGGGGCTGATGTCCACAAGCATATTAAGGGTCAACATCCATCTGCAAAGCCGATGCCATAATCCATAAAACACAATTTTTCTCTATAGGGAAAATTATGACTGCTTTTGATCCCCATTTCTCAACCATCAGTGCCATAGCCGAGATATACCATAAAAGGCGCCAAGGGAAAAAATTGTGAGTTTGGTGCAATCTTACAAAATTCCAACATGTCAGTATGTCAATTGGCAAAACTTTTAACTTCAGATCAGAACTAGTGATCTATATTTCTCAATAAAGCCTAGAAATTGTTTCCTAAGTTTTTTTTATATAAAATAGAGAATGTCTAAATGTCTATATATGTCTAGATTTAATAGGACATCAATTTACCTATCTGTCTTATTTTAGAAATAACCAATATCAATAACCAATATCAACTTTTAAGTTTCATCTTGCATCATCCTTTGAAAAAACTTATTGCCTTAAGAGAAAGTCCTGCTAAAAGAGGAGCACAAGGAGATGCTGACCATGTGGTCAGTAATATAATGCAGGTACCATCGCATAAAACTATAACCTTTAAAATATCCAAATGATGATGTTACCATATCAAATAAATAATCTGTTCTTGTAGGTTTAAATGATAAAATGATGTTTTTCTCTTGAGATTCTTTTTAGACAAATAAAATATTGTACATGAGAAATCCAGTCTTGATAGTGCTATAAATCACCAAGAAATAGACACCTAATTATCTTCCAAATGGACAGTCTGACTCATTAAGACTCAAAGGAGTTAACAAATGTCTGTATCTTATCCCGAATCTCCATATAGAGTTCCCATTTCATTTTCTGAGCTTACATCAGAATCACTTGTTAATAGGTCTATTGGTTCAGCTTCAGTGGCTCTGTGATTATAATGGTAACGATGAATGCTTGTTGTCTGATTGAGAGAGGAATTGACTGAACTTGAAAATATCTGCCCATTCACTATGCTGACTGAGAATCAAAAATAGTATGATTAAGAAAGTAACCACTTTTTCAGCCTTAAAAATCTATAGATACTTAGAACTTAACTAATGATGTTCAATACTAGTATTTCCTAACATAAAGTAAAAATGGGACATCACTTGTTATTATATACAGGGTGTCCCGAAAGTATGCCCCCCCCCTTGGCAGACATATACCAGTGTTCTCATAGTATGTGTCATCATTTTAAAGCTTATCCAAAGTTACATTGATTCGCCAAGTATCATGGTTCAACTCTCAAATGTGAAAAAATTACAAGCATTTCAAAATTTAGTGTTAGGTTAAAATTAAGTTCAATTTTACACCAAATCACTGGTCAATGTGTCCTCCTGGGCCATCTTAACAGCAGCAATTCTCTTCGGGTCGGGTGGATATTGAGTTGGAAAAAGAGAACGGTGAGGGTAGAAACTCTTCTAAAGTCCCTTAACAGGTTTTAAGATGGTTATAAAATTCCGCACCCCTATTTGAAGGGCTTTTAAGGTCATATCTGAAAATAATTGCTGCTGTTAACATGGCCAAGGGGGACACATTGACTAGTAATGTGGTGTAAAATTGAACTTTATTTTGACAAAACACTAACTTTTTAAATGACTGTAACTTTTTCCCATTTGGGAGTTAAACCATGATACTTGGCAAATCAATGTAACTTTAGATAAGCTTTAAAATGATATATGGCACATACTATGAGGACCCTGGAATATGTCTGCCTAGGGGGGGGGGACATACTTTTGGGACACCCTGTATACTAGATGGTAGCATATTTTCAATTTAGTTTATTGAAATTGATTTGTTATAAACAACATATTCCCTATAAACCCACTGAAAGGTTTAGGTATATTCGTCTACTCCATATTACCTTACATAGTGCATCTTTTTAATGTTTATATGCATCTTTGTGGAAGTAATAACAACCGACAATTAACCCCATGTGTATCATTTCTACCCTCATTCTCTGATTATCTACTAATTCTTCCTCTTTATGATGTCCCAGAATGTGTCATACTTGTCTACTGCAATTAAAGCATTGATATATGCTTCCTATTTTGGAAATAGTGTGTCTAGAAATAATGAATGGTGAAGTCAAATGGAATGACTGATTGTAACCTAAAATCATCATTTCTGACAGTTCTAATTAAATACACAAGCACAAGTGCCAAACAGGAAAGATAGAAAATTATTGAAGAACCCAGTAGTATGAAAATAGAGCATGACCAGTAAAGGAAAGCAAATCCACAATATCCAAATCTATAATCTAATAGATCTAGGTTCTGACTGAAATGATGTTTATCACATTTTTATATTATTCATATAGAACATATCTGCTAAACTATTGGGACAACAATTCATACAGAAAATAACATCATTGACTACATTGCGTAGTATTACAAATGGATCAGTTTCATTGAGCTATCATATGATAGTACAATTCAGTATTCTGTTCATGGACCTATTAATAATCCAAGTAATAAAGCTGCCAGGCAATGTCTTTTTATTTGCCTCATGAGTTTTTGTTAGTGAGAAACCATTTGTGTTGTAGCCATATTATTGACTGCATTTAAATGGCAATTTGGAATTAAACATTCTTTGGAAATCAGAACACATGGTATGGAGTATGATTATGTACAATGTATGCACATGTATAATATTGTCTAATTTGATGATAATGTTAAAGTCCCCATCTAAAGTTTATACCACTTTGGCTTATATTGTAGTCTTACCCAATGTTATCAAAGTGTGATATGTGAAACTTTTTTTTTAAATTTCAAAAAGTGGTTTTTGATAGACTTTTTGTCCCAAAATTTGTGAATTTATTTAAAAGTCACACATATCTTTTAATTAGCCAAAACTCATACCAATACATAGCATTCATCCTCGCATGTTTTTTGCCGAAAAAATTAAGAAAATCGGTTCATAAATAAGCGAGAAATGAACTTATCAGTGCATGAAAATGGTTCCGAGAAAAATGCATTTAAAAATTTTAGTTCTCATAGAAACCAATGGTACAATGATATCTAAAACATAATATATTCTTCCTTTTAACCTGGTTAGACAATCAACATTGGTATATTATTGAAGTCTAGCATATTCAGAAAAGATTGACATCGAAAAAAAAAATTCTATTTTTTTCAAAAAGTTTTTGTTACCTTTGTGACATCACTAATGTTTCAAAATATTTTTGATATGCTAAAACATTAAAGTGGCTTATTAAATATGGCATTTTATTATTGAAATAGTGTGTCCTTTGATCAATCTTTGCATTGGTGTTAAAAAGATAATCTTTTTTGAAATGCATTAAGAAATATTTGATGATTAAAAAATTTCAACTTTTTTTGAAAAATGGCGGGAAATTTGAATATTTGAGAAATGAAATGCTCACAACTTTTTTTTCAAAAAAAAAAGTTCTTTCAAAAATCTCTAGAATAACTTTTTAAGTCATGACAAATAGTAAATGAATGATAAAAAAATATTTTCAAACTTTAGACGGGGACTTTAACATTATGTTCTTTTAAGTATGTGGAAAATGCAGGTATAGTTGATGTAAATTATTATTGATGGAGACTAAAGAATATGAGTTTTCCAAAAAAGTTATGCCTGTATGCAGTTATACTATATCTATAGCACTCCTTTCAAAGCCTGGTTCAGCGAGGTGTTTTTTAATATGACAAAATGTATAGACTTAGTAGCTGCAAAAAATTTCCAGTGTTTTATTGATTCTATGTTATATATTTCCTTAATATCAAAATCCATAAAAGAATAAAAGAATTATCACATAGCTTAGGAAGTAAAGCAGTGGCAACCAAAATTGAAAAAATCACTTTATTTGACCTATACATATATGTCAACAGATTTTTAAAAAGTGGAGCTGACTGCTCTACACCCATTGTTAAGTGTCAGGTTTTACCACTTTTTGGTGATTTTTTTTGTATACTGATGAATAATGTAATGTAAGATGCAAGGCCCTGTAATGTGGGTGGTGGAGGCACATAAAATGAGCCAACGGGGTGGAGCAATTAGATATTGCAGAGACCTCAGCATTTAGTGAATGCTTTCACCTATTTATCTTAATGTATACATCATTATAGACTGCATTGCAATTAACTATTCTCCAGTGAGGAATTAACAGAAAGAAAGAAATTTTCATTAACATTATTAAACACTTGATTTATTAATCTTATTAAAGTAAGTGCTAAATCTAAGTAAGACCCCCTCAGAGAATGGCATTATTAAAATGATCTGAAAAAGCAGCAAAGAGTTAAATAACATTGGAACAAAACCTTAAATGCATCAATCAAAGCTCATAAGACTGCTTTACCCTGACTTTTTTCTCTGACACTCATTTACAGACATGTTTATTTTTAAAAAATGTTGATTTGCTAGTTTTGTACAAGATGGAAAATTCATATCTTTGCCAGAATAAAACCATATTCATGAGACACTTTCAGCCACTGCCACTGGTCCCTTTTGGAAATTCTTTTTCAATTGGCTTGGCGAACTCCCGTGCAGTGATATATCACTGCGGCGGGCAGGTATCTCACCGTAAGCATGGTAACTTCGTAATAAACAACTGACATGATTGGTTCTAGTCCCATGCTCAGGTCGCGTGATTGTTAAATTTAGACAATTTCATTGGTTGAATTGCGCGTATTAACTAATAAACAACACGTGCGGTAAACTATTATCAACAAAACTTTTACTCAGAATTCCTTCCGCAGTGATTTCTTCTCATATTTCAATAATTTTGAAATATTTTGACAAAATAATGTTTGGGGAACATTCATGAATACATATTTTATAAGTTGTTTGAAAATTGACCACATATGCGATGAAAAGGGGAAATATTTTCCCCAAATTTTGGGGATTTGCTTCATCTGCCCGCCGCAGTGTCTATACCGAGACATTGCATTGGAGTTCGTTGGCTTGGGAAACCCCTTTTAAGCTGAATTCACCAGTTTAAGGTAACTCCCAAAATTCAGAAAATGACAAATGTGCCAAATTAAACAGCGTCAGATTTGTGATTGCACTCTTTGGCATAGATCTCAACATGTTCTTGAATATAATTATACTATGGATTTGATATGAATATGGCAGTGCTAATTACATGGTAAATCTTCTCCTTTATGTCATTCTTAGAATTATTTTCATTAAATGAACAGTCATAATAAGAATGGCAAACTTTTTATTTTGGGAGTGGTGTGTAATGGATTTAAAGAGACCCTTTTGCTACTTTTTACAATGTTTCCAGTCTTTTATGAGTTCACAATCTTTCAACTCCTGAGTCATAATCAATTGGATGTTGTTCTTCTTTAATATCTTGCAGGTTGTTGCTTCTATTTTCTGTTGATTTTATTATGTGGATGTACACCCATACATTTAGGATATTGTTGAAATGGTTTGCTCTGTTTAGACAACCATTAATGCAAACAGCCTTTTATAAAAAAAATAAAGTTTGAATGTAAAAATAAACTACCTTGACATGTTTTTACCTAATACCCACATTTTACCTTCATTTAGTTTTCCAAGCTTATTTTGTTTTGACACTTTATTTATTCTAACATCCAATCTTAATGATTGCAGATTCCACCTTTACCATGCAGTGTTAATCAACTTGATACAAAACATAAATTCTATCTCTGTTACAACATGAAACAAAGAAGATGAATGTTATCTTACACTGATGTTTCTGATAATGTGAATTTCCTCATATTGTTTGAAAAACATTATCTACATTTCATGTTTCATGGGTAATGACCTGATTCTGTAGTAGACAGTTAGGTTAGAGATAAAAATGTCTGTTTCATCTTACCACTTAAACACTGCCGGTTTTACGCTGTTGTAGAGAAAATTGGTGTCCATACCTGTAAACACTACATGATAATGGCCACCTGGTGAACAGAATGCAAAATGTCTTAAAGAAGTAGATAAGGTAACCATAGCTTGATGATAATTTTTTCAGCATAGTTATCTGTTTTCTGATTCATAGCCTAAAGTCTCAAAGGGAATCATCCAAAGTACCTGCATTGTTATCACCATATTACCATGTTAGGTAAGATCATTCCAGCTTTGAACAGATGAAGTGCCACTTAACACATAGATAAAGCATAAGTAAAAGTGCCTTGTATAAACAATCAAGTCATGATATTATAGCGTATCATGATTTTGCACATGGTTGTGAATTCTCAGTTTCCATGTAGTCTTCATGATTTATCAAAGGCATAACACTTTAAAGGCACATTGTAACATACAGCCACAAAATAGTTCAAGCATTTTTTCAGGCTTTAGAGTTGATTTAATGGTTTAAAACCTTCTCTGATGATTCTATTTTCGAACTATGCATGCAGGTCTAATCAAAGTCATCTATTGAACCTTGAAAAGCCATATTTAGACTGAGGATTGAAAAGTGTTCACAACAACTTTCAGCTCATCTTTATTACTATAGACTGGAAGCAAGTTGAGTAAATGGTGATAATTTTTTTTTTTATGAAGCAGGTCAGTCAAAACATTACAAATAGAAATCATAGTAAGCATTTGAAGATCATTAAGAAGCATTTTAAATTGAATCCACGGCAAATTTGAAATAATTAAAATATTCTACACAGACCTCAGAGAAAACACTTCTGGTTTGATAATCCATGATTTTAACGATCAAAAAATATTTTATGATTTTTTTTTATATCTGATGAAATATGGTATGTATATTTGTGTTGTCCCAGAAGCAATTTTTTTTATTGCCTAGAATTAGAAATCACAACAGACAACATTTGAAGAACAAAGCAAAATATGACAACCCTTCATTATTTTATGTAATTATTATCAAAAGATTTACCCTGTTATTTATTATATTGGTTAACTCAAAATAAACAATACCAATTGGCTGCAGTGTGAGAATGAATGAGGGCAGTTATAATGGGCATAATTGACTACATTAGAATACCATATCCTATCATGATATTATGAAGATGTACAAAGTTCTTTCCTGTTTTGCAATTATCTGAACAAGAGGACTGCCTTATTACCAAATCTCGTGTTCAATTCCTATCAATTAAGGAAAATTAAAGCGATGGAAAATAAATGTCTGGACTGTCGGGATAATTTTCCTGTTTCAAGCTTTTAGCTTGCACAGAACAATATCATCGTTGTGGGATAAAGTTAATTTGTAATGCCATTTCTTGATCACATTTCATTTATTGAATGAAAAATAGCATTCCAGTTGAACTTATTGTTCATTAATCACAGTAGACATGACTGAAACAAGGATTGTTCAGCAAAGATAGAGACAGGTTAACCTTCATTCAATGGATGAGCTGATAAGACTACATAGGAACACTTCAATTGTAGTATTCTTAATGATTTGGAATATATTACTCAACTGAGGTCAATTTTGTTTCAATCAAATTGATTGATTTATGAATCTCAAAATATGTCTTGTACTGTCATATACTTTTTTTGATTTGGTTTGACTTGTTACGTAAAGACTACATTTCATATTGTTACATAACACATATTATGAGAAAATCTGAGTGAATATATAAGCACTAGTTCCAAAGGGAAAGGACCAACAGTTGTAATGGAACTTAGCAAGAAAAAGCAAACTCATACTCACATATAGCCCAAAACAAGGATCTAACGTGAAAAGAAACAATGTCTAATACCCCCTTTCCCCCCACCATTCAAGAACCAATATCACAATCCAAGACCAGAAGATCAAGGGACATTTCATCCATACTGAAGTCATTACAATACATGTTGAAGAAAAAATTACAAATTAATAGCCAATACTCATAATCTCAAAAATAGTTGTAGATACTCCTACAAGATAGAGCATTCTCAAATGATGTGGAATAGATAAAATCCAGTCTCTCGCGTGTGAATATATATGAAATCATACGAAATGGTAAAAGACCAAAGAACAATTTAAGACACAACAAGAGAAAGAAACATCAAAGAATGCAACAAACCCCTAATACCTCAAATCACTGTCAAGCTCGCAATTGTATGATTTGTTGATATGATTGTCAAGATTTATAAAAAACATGGCTCGTGTGAAAAGATTTAAATATCTGATGATAAAAAGTCTAAATCAATTGAAAGTGTGCACATCAGTAGCACAAATCAACAGAATGTTCAATTATAAATTTTACTAATTGATGACTGGGAAAGATATTGACTTGGAAAATGTGCAAAAATGTGAACTGAATATAAAATTAGAACAATTTTTGTGAAGTGAGAAATCAAGACAAAGATCACTGCAGAGGCATCACAATTTGAAACACTCTGACAAACAGTGATATAGTAATACAAATATTACATTCTACTTTTGGTGAATACCTGTGACACTTTCAACAGATTGTTATACTTGTGAAAGATTCACAGGTGTTCACCTCAATAGAGTGATATTTGTTTACTGTCGTATGATAAACAAAGAAATACTGCCTAAATGCCCGCCATTCCAAATTATTTATTATCATAATTCCACCTACAACACCAGCCAGGATTTGCCAAGGGGGAGGGGGGGGGGGTTCAGTTTTCAAAAATTTCCAGGGGGGTTCACATTTGACAATTTTGGCCCAAATATGGCTAAAATCACTTGAGAAGTGCTCAAAATGGTGAAAACTGCATGATTTTGAAATTATTTTGGCCAGGGGGTTCGGGCGAACACTGCGAACCCCCCCCCCCCCCCCCCTGGCTACGGGCCTCTGAGACCATGGGACATTTCATTCATATTGAAGTCATTACAATCCAATTTGAAGGACACATTAGATATACAGGATGTATATTTTCTGTTTCTATGATAAATATTTTCTCTGAAAGTGTTTAATAACTTCTTCAATTGTTTGTTGAATGCCATGAATAAATCTTTGAAAAACAAGTCACATGAGTCGGGGTAGGCGGAGCAGGCAGAAATTTCTGGCAATTGATCCTTGTATGGATGGCTTTCATTAACGCATCTGATCCTCACTGGATTTCGTTCTTGGACAGCCTGATCTAGCATTGTCCTTACCATTTGTTCTACCATCAGTAAATGTCTTAGTCCATTTTGTAAATGGTTCTTTTGGCCATAGCCTCCTTCCCATACAACTTAGGTATATCTTCAAATCTTTGTTTTCTTGAATTTCCATGTAAAACATACATCCCAATGCTGCTGAATATTTGTAATTGCTAATCATCATCTTTTGCTCATTTTGGAGCCATTTTCACAAAAATAAAATTTCATAAAGTCCGATGTCATAAACCAATATAGGTCACTATCATAAAATCAGTGACGCATGAATCAAAGAAAGTTCAACTATAATGTCATCATCTAGTATTGACATGGCAATATTAGCTTGTTTTGTATTTTCAAAGATACTTTAAAATATGTTAATGTTACCTCTAACCCATATCTTTTATCTAAAATTTTCTGTTTTTCAGTGCTGCTCCACCTACCCCCGACTCGTGTTACTATAGCAATCATAACTTTTTTTCTTCAATGACCTATTATAATTCAAGACTCATATGTATGAATAGTGTAGTTATACTGAGTGAACATTTCTGTATATAGTTTATTGGGGATTAAGTCTCTACTATAACTATTTTACTTGAGAATGTGTGTACATTGACATTATTGAAATGAAAGCACATTTATATCAAAGTAGCATAATGCTGTCTACAAGTAAATTGGTTTATTCTGGATTATTTTCATCTTAGAGATACACTCCAAGTATCAATACAAACTAAGGTCACCTCTGTGAAGTAATTGGTTCTATTAAATATCTGATCTGTTTATTGATACTCATTCAGATCTTTCTGATAATTATTAGTTATTAGTTCTGCAAAATTATTTCACAGAAAATAGGAATATGAGTGACAAAGACAGCTTTTCACCCATCAGGTTTACATGTATTATTTTGTTTTTATGTAAGTGTAACCCAGAGATGATTTTTCATTCATATAATTGTCTTATGTGTATGGTACAAAATGTCTAATTGGAACAAATGCTTTTTTCATCTTGCCCTTGATATATCATTGAACATAGTTATGAATCATTCATTATTCCCAAAGTGAAAGTACTATTACCTTGTTACTGTATCATGAGTTTTAATTTATTTTTGTGTCACCATTAAAGAGTTGTGACATTTTCTTATGTCCACCTTTTTTGTGACGGCGGTTGACTATCGACGATCGGCGGTTGGTGTCGTAACAAATTTTGGTGATATTTTGCATGCCAATGCCTTGTTAGATTTTATAGTGAATTTGCTTTCCCATAGACTCATTGCATGTAAAAAAAACTGATGAAGCTGTTAATCTCTTGAATACCAGCCTCTTTTGCCAGTTTTTTAACATTTAGATCCAAATACACAATATGAGATGTTTGATTTCATAAGAATAGTAAATATAGACCCATTACATACATTTTAAAACACAATTTGTGGAGTTTGCATAAAAGTTGTCAAACTTAGAGCAGTTTTATTGAAACATTCTGTGACAGATATATCTGTCGCTCTGGGCTCCCATGGAATTTTATTTGTAACAGAAATATCCATCATTCTGGATATTCAAGAATTTAACTCATTTAATTTCACTGAAACAAAAACCACATTTTAATAGCAAACTTATCCAAATAATGCTGTACTAAAAGCATTATAAAATATATAGATAGACAGAGATGGAGGGGACAGGGCTCACCATAAAGCTTTGCATGTTCTTTATCTTTATAACTGTCACAACTTGATTGCCCATGGGATCTTTGATTAAGTAAAATTGAGCTACCTATATCCAGTTAATCAAGTTGTTTATGATGGGGAAGTAGAAGGTAAAAAATTATGAAATGTTCCCAGGTCCTTATAAACCATAAAAATCAAACCTAATCATCAATAATTGATGCTTGTAGATTGATTTTATTTAGAAGGTTCATAGTTGTATGATCAGAAACCATTTTATACATTATAACTATTACATGGAAAGTGTTGACAAAAGCAATGGATATTAGTAGATTAGAACAGATTAATAGTTGCCTCAAATGTTGTTCATCAGGGGCACATAGAAGCTGTCTACTCATCCGTCCCTCTGTCCATTGGCCATTCATCTGTTAGGGCAATTGCTCAAATAGTGTTAATAGATTTGGTTTCAAATTTTCAATATTGCCTCAAATTCTAAATGATTGCCAAAAGTTGTAAAACAGGTAATCTTTGACAACTCAAATATCAGTTGTGGATTTGGATTTGGTCACTTTTTCAAAAATAAAATTTTTGACTAAGCTAAAATACCATTTGTCAGATGTGGTTCAGATTTAATGTCCTGACGCCTTATGGGCAAACATCTGCTGAAAAGGAATTTTCAAGATGGCTGCTAATTCAAATAACTAGACTTGGGAAATTGAACGAAGTTCAATTTCAGACTCCAGATCCAGACTTTTTTAAGCCCAGTCATCTAAAATAAGCCGAGTCATCCAGAATAAGCTGAGTCATCCAGAATAAGATAGATGGATAAAACAGGAAGGTAGGATAGGATAGAATGGGAAGGAACGATAGGATAGAATAAGAAAGAAGGTTAGGATAGAACAGAATAGGAAGAAAGGATATGATAGGAGAGGATAGGATAGGAAGGAAAGGATACGAAGGAAGGATAGGATAGGATCAGATAGGAAGGATGGATGAATTTTTCAATATTTTCTTCTCTACTCTTGACTTTCTATCAGGACACCATCAGATCGATTTTCCCAAATTTCAAAACGCCATAACTTCCGAACTGGAAGTCGGATCTAAATTTGATTTAAACATTCAGATTCCTGACAAAATTCTACCCCTAATTCATAACTCATACATTACATTTGGCGAATTTTTATTTTGACCTACTTTTTGGACACGCCATAACTTCGGAACCGGAAGTCGGATCGAATTTTGGTTTGCAGATTCGGATTTCTAAGAAAATTCTATTCTTAATTCATAACTCAAATGTTATATTTGGAGAACTTTTTATTTTGACCTACTTCTCGGACACCATATCTCAAAAGTGGGTCAAAATACTTTCTGACGGCAAAAGGCTAACGCTATTAGCACACTCTTGGCTACATGTATACACAATTTCGAAGAATATAATTAAAGTGTAGTGTCAGAATCGCAAAAATAAGAAAAAACTTTGAATTTGACCTAGATTTTGACCTAGGCATTTTGGTGTCCAAATTTTAAAGCTAGATGGCTTTTGAGGTCTCATTCTTTTAAAAGCTTTCATTATATTTAGCTGAACTTAGTCTATATTTCGTATTTTTCACTTCAAAAAAATCTTTTTTCCCATTGACTTAACATGGGCTCAAAATTTAGCGATTTTTTAGCTTTCAAAACGCCATAACTTCAGAACTGGAAATCTGATCTAAATTTCGTTTTCAGATTCGGAATCCTGAGAAAATTTCCTATAAGACTATTATCCTGGACATTTGATTCGGATTTTTTTGGACCTCGTTTTCGGACACCGATATCTCGAAATCGGTTTGAGATATCAAAAAACTAAATCGACATTCTTAATACTACTTTTTTATCAGGAACACAATGAAAGAAAAACGGATCAAAAATATTGAAGGACGACTGAGAAAATCGAAAAAAGTGACAAAGTACTGGATTTGACCTAGTTCTTGACCTTTGACCTAGATAAAAATTTGACCCAATTTCCCACCAACTAGATACTGAACCTAAATAAACTGTATTATGGTCTTTACTGGATACCCCATAGTAACTGAAAAAACTCCCAAAGAAGAATAATAACTAGACTTTGGAAATTGAACGAAGTTCAATTTCAGACTCCAGATCTAGACTTTTTTTAAGCCCAGTCATCTAAAATAAGCCGAGTCATGGAGAATAAGCTGAGTCATCCAGAATAAGATGGATGGATAAAATTGGAAGGTAGGATAGGATAGAATGGGAAGGAACGATAGGATAGAATAAGAAAGAAGGATAGGATAGAACAGAATAGGAAGAAAGGATATGATAGGAGAGGATAGGAAGGATAGGAAAGAAAGGATACGAAGGAAGGATAGATAGGAAGGATAGGATAGGATCAGATAGGAAGGATGGGTGAATTTTTCAATATTTTCTTCTCTACTCTTGACTTTCTATCAGGGTACCATCAGATCGATTTTCCGAAATTTCAAAACGCCATAACTTCCGAACCGGAAGTCGGATCTAAATTTGATTTAAAGATTCGGATTCCTGACAAAATTCTACCACTAATTCATAACTCATACGTTAAATTTGGCGAATTTTTATTTTGACCTACTTTTTGGACACGCCATAACTTCGGAACCGGAAGTCGGATCGAAATTTGGTTTGCAGATTTGGATTCCTGACAAAATTCTTCTCTTAATTCATAACTCATACGTTAAATTTGGAAACTTTTTATTTTGACCTACTTTTCGGACACGCCATAACTTCCGAACCGGGAGTCGGATCGATATTTAGTTTGCAGATTCGGATTCCTGACAAAATTCTACCCCTAATTCATAACTCATACGTTAAATTTGGAGAACTTTTTATTTTGACCTACTTTTCGGACACCATATCTCAAAAGTGGGTCAAAATACTTTCTGACGGCAAAAGGCTAACACTATTAGCACACTCTTGGCTACATGTATACACAATTTCGAAGAATATAATTGAAGTGTAGTGTCAGAATCGCAAAAATAAGGAAAACCTTTGAATTTGACCTAGATTTTGACCTAGGAATTTTTGTGTCCAAATTCTGAAGCTAGATGGCTTTTGAGGTCCCCTTCTTTTGAAGGCTTTCATTAAATTAAGCTGAACTCAGTCTATATTTCGTATTTTTCACTTCAAAAAAATCTTTTTTCTGACTTAACATGGGCACAAAATTTAGCGATTTTTGAGTTTTCAAAACGCCATAACTTCCGAACCAGAAGTCGGATCGAAATTTGGTTTGTAGATTTGGATTCCTGACAAAATTCTACCCCTTATTCATAACTCATACATTGAATTTGGAGCACGTTTTGGTGTGACCTACTTTCTGGACGCCATATCTCAAAATCGGTTTGAGATATCTAAAAAATAAATCGACCCTAGCTTTCCTACTTTTTTATGAGGAACACAATGAAAAAAACCTGGATCAAAAATATTGAAGGACGACTGAGAAAATTGAAAAAAGTGACAAAGTACTGGATTTGACCTAGTTCTTGACCTTTGACCTAGATAAAAATTTGACCCAATTTCCGAGAAACTAGATACTGGACCTAAATTGACCATATACAGGACTTGACTCAATGTCTTCTAGTTATTGAGAAAACGCGTAGAGAAAAATAATAATAATAACTAGACTTTGGAAATTGAACGAAGTTCAATTTCAGACTCCAGATCTAGATTTTTTTAAGCCCAGTCATCTAAAATAAGCCGAGTCATCCAGAATAAGCTGAGTCATCCAGAATTAGATGGATGGATAAAATAGGAAGGTAGGATAGGATAGAATGGGAAGGAACGATAGGATAGAATAAGAAAGAAGGATAGGATAGAACAGAATAGGAAGAAAGGATATGATAGGAGAGGATAGGAAGGATAGGAAGGAAAGGATACGAAGGAAGGATAGATAGGAAGGATAGGATAGGATAGGATCAGATAGGAAGGATGGATGAATTTTTCAATATTTTCTTCTCTACTCTTGACTTTGTATCAGGGTACCATCAGATCGATTTTCCGAAATTTCAAAACGCCATAACTTCCGAACCGGAAGTTGGATCGAAGTTTGATTTAAAGATTCGGATTCCTGACAAAATTCTACCCCTAATTCATAACTCATACGTTAAATTTGGCGAATTTTTATTTTGACCTACTTTTCGGACACCATATCTCAAAAGTGGATCAAAATACTTTCTGACGGCAAAAGGCTAACACTATTAGCACACTCTTGGCTACATGTATACACAATTTCGAAGAAAATTATTGAAGTGTAGTGTCACAATCGCAAAAATAAGGAAAACCTTTGAATTCGACCTAGATTTTGACCTAGGCATGTTGGTGTACAAACTTTGAAGCTAGATGGCTTTTTAGGTTCCCTTCTTTTAAAAGCTTTCATTAGATTAAGCTGATCTCAGTCTATATTTCGTATTCTTCACTTCAAAAAAATCTTTTTTCCCATTGACTTAACATGGGCACCAAATTTAGCGATTTTTGAGCTTTTAAAACGACATAACTTCCGAACCGGAAGTCGGATCGAAATTTGGTTTGCAGATTCAGATTCCTGACAAAATTCTACCCCTAATTCATAACTCATACCCTGAATTTGGAGAATTTTTGTTTTGACCTACTTTCTGGACGCCATATTTCAAAATCGGTAAGAGTAATTAAAAAAAAACAGGGACACTTATGAAAGGGCTTTTTCTAAGCTACATGATGAAAAAAAGACAGAGACATTTCGATAAATAACGACGAAGATAATTGATAGAATGATGAAAATGTAAGATTTGACCTAGTTCTTGACCTTTGACCTAGATAAAAAATTGACCCAATTTCCGAGAAACTAGATACTGGACCTAAATTGACCATATACAGGACTTGACTCAATATCTTCTAGTTAAGGAGAAAACGTGTTAAGAAAAATAATAATAATAAAGAAGAATAATGACGAAAGTAATAGACTCCAGATTTACATCTGGAGTCTAATAATAATAAAGAAGAATACTGACGAAAACAATAGACTCCAGATTTACATCTGGAGTCTAATAAGAATAAGAATACTGGCAAAAACAATAGACTCCAGATTTTCAATCTGGAGTCTAATAATAAGGCAAAAAGCAAATTTGGTCCTAATTTCAAGGCTAATGCTGTGTGGTCACACAACCTCTCCCAAAGAATGTATTCATGATATGAGGTAACACTATGTCATAATTGTTTTTTGTAGATTATGCATCAGACAATACTTAACTGTTATATCATATTATGTTCAAACTGGTGAATGATTTTAAAGAATGGGTTTTGTGAGGTGCGATTTGCAACTCTGATAAAACCTGTTTTTCACTTATGGAATGCATACTTTGGAAAACAGCAGTCTGAAATTGTGTTCCTTCTTTTTCTGTTACAGAGGCCATACTCGTACTCTGTAAAACAGATTATTGCTATATTATAGCTATCAAATTCATAGAGAAATGTATTTCCTTCAAATTACAATGGAAATCTCTGCCATTTTATAAAAAGTAGCCATATATTATTTCCAACCAAATATGAACTAAGTTGCCTCTAAATTTTCGAGCCCAACAAGACAGGATTTGAAGGTTGACTCTACTACTGGACTTTATTTAACAGATTATGACCTGTCGTAGATATTAATAATGCATTGGACTTAATATTAGCCACATGTTTACTACAGATTTATAATAATGATGTATTATTGTAAAGCAATAAGACACAAGTTTGGAACCTTACCATCAGTTCTAGGAGTCAGATTTAACTATCACATTTCTTGTATTATGCTCTGTCATTGTCATTTGAAACCTTTTGTTTCTGAAGCCCTGGAATCGGTGATTTTCTTTTGTTGTTATAAGCATAGCTTTGATCTTGGATAACATTCCCTTGATGATTCAGTTAATTAAGACGTGATGTTAACTCATTCTGTATTTACTGGTTTTGCCCTTTGGTGATCTCTGACAGTGGAAAATCTTATCACTTTAATAATGGATTTATTAAATCAAAGAGAAGCATTTCCCAATTTATGACAGGGTGGATTGCCATGTTATTGAAACATTGTTAATCATATTGACAGCTCTTTGTCAAAAATGGATTAAGGTGATATTTAACTGTTGTGCAAAATATAATGTAGTCTCAAAAAGTTTAAAAAGCTTAAATGTTATTTTATTTATTTACTCAACTGAGTAAAAATGCAAAAAGTAATTTAAGTAGAGGAATGATTTTGTTTGGAAAAATGTTTTAAAAAGCACTATTCTTACTATTGAAATGGATTCTCGCAATACTATCCAGCCTGACTCTCTACTAAATTCATGTGGGAGAGTATTGGTGGAATCCATTTTCAATAGTAAGAACAGAGGTTCTCAAAGAGGACATTGAAACTTAACTAATCTCTTTTTGACAATCTTAGTAAGCTTTATTCCATATTATGTGACCTTCAATCTTTTTATTACCTAGAGAGTAATAATTCTAAGAATCAAGAACTCATATTAAAATCCAAGTGATATGAATGTGATATGATGTTCCCCTAATGCTTCTTGTTTAAAACAATATATTACTGAAAGTATATTAACACAACACATCAACATGGCTTCTTCACATGGCAACCATTCAAGTGAAGATTGCTTTGTTTGTTGTAACCTCATTGACCATAATGGTTTGAGGCTATGAACCATATAGAAAATGGTTTAGGAATTGAATCAAAATTATAGACATTATATTATTAGGAGAATGCAACCCTTTGATCACTTGTGACGTTTCTTTATCTAAAAATATCATTTTGTCCTTCAAGGTTGGGTTGTGATTGGTGGAAATGGATTTGGATTGCTATTTTATGTTTTATGCCTTTTGTGTTTTCTCATTACATTATGACATATTCTTCAATGTTTTCATATTGATTTGGTAATGTTATTTCATGTTTTCTTTTGCAGCATGATACATTTGGTACAAATCGATCAGTGTAATTATGTAAAGGGTTTTGTCAAGACACTTCTCAGGTGGATAAGGTTTGTAATTATACTGTGCCATTTTCCACTGATCTTTTAGTTGTCTCTCATCTCTGGTGTGAATAATTTATACACTATGGTATTTGCGCTACACTTAACCACATCAATTATAAATAAGTAAGGAAGAATATTAAATAGTCTGCGGTTATGCCTGGGTTTGTGTCGTAAGATTAAATTAATCGTTCAGTATGGTATGGATTTGATTCACCATTTACGTGTTCACTGAACTGCTCAGCAACGGTTTCCCTATTTAGCATTAATGACGTAAATGGAGCTTGATGAATAGATAAATATGAAATATGTTTGTATTGTTCAATGAATGTTCCGCTTCATTGCATAGTTATTAAAAGACTTGCCTGTTTCACCCAACATAGACTTTTTATGTAGAGGCATATAAAGTATAATAGGAAATAGAATTGCCAGGGAATCTGTTCAGTTTTGAATATACTGATAAGGAATATGAAATTAACAGTGACTTCTGATTTAGAGTTTAATAAATCTGAGTGATGGCAAAATAATACTTTTTATTAAATCAGAAAAAAGATTAAATTTTGGCCCTGTTTCTTCTCATTCCCATTCTTGACTATCAAATAAAGCATTAGTGTTAAATATAAAGGACAAATTCTAATACTCCAGTCCAGTATCCAAGCATCAAGAAGTCACATATTAAGCCATCACTCAAAATTACAGGGATTTTTTATTATGATATTTTGCCTGTGCTAAACGTTAGCCAGTAGCTACAAAAAAGCTTGACAAAATGCTTGCTGATCCTAGGAAATAATACAAATTCATGAATGATATATGAAACACACAAAAATAGCATCATATGGCTTATTGGACAATGCAAACAAGGCTAATACATACCTTGTGTAAGGTTGCTTAAGCACTTTCAACAAACCAAAACAGTTTTGGATGTAAACATATACTTTTTCTTTTTCTTTGTGATATTGGGCTACTCAAAATATACTTTTTTCTATTTTTGTTTTTATATACATTTTGGTCTTCTCCCATTTTGCTTCCATAGTTTCTCTGTTTTTTAAAGATGATAGTGATGAGCGTTAGCATGTATTTTGAAATAATGTAATAATGTATTTTGAAATTAAAAAGAAGAAAAGTATTAATTTCTTGAGGGTTTTACTTATAGTAAGGTTATACCAATCAATAATCAATACTTACTAGTGGACCACAATTGGACTTACAAATAGTAATTAAAATTAGCTAAACTTATTATATCACGTTTCTATGGAAAATAATTATATTCAAAATTCTCGGTATTATAATAGATTAACAGCCTCTTTGTTGGAATAAGTCATCATAATTAATATAGTTAACTAATTTTGACCTATGTGTTATGATCAGAAGTGCAACTAAAGCCAGTTTCATCCCTTGATCATGACTTAGAAGCACCTTCCATTGACCTTTAACTCTGCTTAAGATAGGTAAATCACTGAGGAATCTGTATTGGCTAACAAGTGTGTGGCTTGTCAATTTTGCAATAAGGGGCTTTCAGATAATGATTCTTGAATGGTGGAGGAAATGGTATGTTAGGCATTGTTTTTAGTATGTGAGATCATTGTTTGGAACACTGTTGGTCTGTTTCCCATGACTGTTTTTGTTCTTAGATGTCTCTTTATTTCTTACCATGTGTCATTATTTTTCTCATTTCCCTGACACTTTTACCTTTCTTATATTGCTTTGTAACTTGAGGCAATAACGTCCTTCTTTTAGTCTCATTTGCTCAACTAACTCAATTACATTAGAAGAAGGCCAAATCACTTATATCTATCAAAATCTACATATTAATGATAAACAAATCATAAGATCATTATAATGAAAGTTTCCTTATTTCTGACAAACATGAAAAGACCAAGGATACAGACATTGCTCAATAAATACTGATACAAGTGCTCCCATTTTAAGAAATAAAAGGCAATATGCATGTCTTTATACTGACCAAATATTCTGAATTTATTCTGGGCACTTTAAAAAGTTACAAAGTTACAGCAATTTAAATATATAGTTACATGTACATGAGGTACCCAGGGCAGTTTTTTAAACATATACTCCTCAAAAAAAGTTACATGTTAAACCTTATGTATCTTTAAACTTTATTTTCTAAGCGCCAAACGAAAGAAAAACTGAAATTCTAAAATATTTCAGGATGTATAAATTCACTTAATTTCTAAAAGTATGTTAAAATTTCATGATGATCACTTCCAGCATAAAATAGTTGTGTCCTTCTAAAAAGCTCTCCTTATCGAGGGTTATCCTTTATTCCTAAAATTCTGAACTTCTGGATTGTTGTAAATTGTTTGATTGATATAAAAGCACACTTAGAGACATATAATTATTGCTCTAAATCAATGTCACAGATGTTACTCTTGTATATCACTGTTTTATGTACACTTTAATAAAACAATAAAATTAAGAAAGATTCCATTTGAATTGGGAAAGTCATTTAAATTAAGATCTTTGTATTTTGTGTCACCCTGTTGTAAAAATTCATTCAAGATAAGTCTTGTTATTTTTCAGTTATGGAAATTACTTTAGAAAAATATTTTGTAATTGCAGCCCTTAGTATATATGAATGCTTTGTAATGAATGAATAATTATCAGACATCAAAGATTTAAAGGAAATTACTACTTGCAAAATCAAAGTACTGGTAAGAGCACGCTTGGCATTAAATCTTATTCTTCATGTAGTATATTGATTATGAATCTTTGGCATTCTATCATTGCAGTTCTCATCAGTCAAAGTCATGCAGGTCTCTCGATCGTGTTTCCATCCTTTTTCAGCGTGAAGGTGATAAATAGACTCACATGACACCAATTTCCATTATGGTGATGATTTACCTAAAGATGAATATGATCCAGCAATTATGCTATGAGTATTTTCAATGATACAGTCATAGAATGATGACGATGTTATTATTGAAGATATTAAAGTATAAAGCCAGTCATTAATATGATCTAAGTGATAATATGAAATGATCCCCTTTCCTACTTTGTAACATTTTAGCAATACTGAACCTGGACCTCCAGATACTTAACATTGAGTGGTACCTCATGGGACTTCATAAGGCATTGCCCAATGAAGCCCAAATCTATGGGGCTTCATGGGTGAAAGTTACACAAAAACCTACCAAACCCCATCAAGAACCTTATATTTAATTACATCACTCCTGTGAGGCTTGATTGTTTCTAGATTGATTCCGTAAATTCTAAAAAATTCAGTTTTCTGTCGAATTTCTGTCAAAACCAAAATGTTAAACTACACGGCAGTTGGTTATATACTGACGAGAGATGTACACTGACGAAAGGATTGTGCAAATCGTCCATTAATTACCGAGATATCGAGGGGGGATATCAGAGTGGCATTCTCCATAAATGGGCAAAAAGGCGGAGTTACACTTGACAATCCAGGGATTGACATTTTCCTTTAATAGCCAAAAGGGCAGAGTTTAATGATGACTGGCTGTTTCTACATCGAGATTCTTAGAGAAGTTTCCAATTTGAATGACATTACATATTAATTCTCAAGTCTCAGATCCGGGGGGTTCACTGTATATAAAACTCGACGGGGGTCCTAGGCTGAAGCCTCAAATATCAATATGTTCCCATACCAATCTGTCAAATTTCAATATGTTCCCATACTAACCAAAATAACGCCCAAAGGCTGTACCAAATGTCCAAATATAGGACCAATTGCATACCAAATGTCCAAATATAGGACCAATGCCATACCAAATGTCCAATTATGGGACCAATCCCATACCAAATGTCAAAATGTAGGACCAATGCCATACCAAATGTCCAAATATGGGACCAATGCCATACCTTAATTCAAAGTAAATGAAATATAGGATCAATTTCATACAAATGTGCAAATACAGGACCAATCGCCATACCTCAAATCAAGGACAAATGCCATACTGTAGTTGGGGTCATAAATGACCAAAATAACACGACTCACACTTTTACTCATAGCGATACACCACTTAAAATGCCTTCAAAACTGTATATTGGAATCACAGTATATCAGTCGATATAATGAACGGGCGCTAACCTTTAAATATCGCTACCATAAGCTTCAAATCGTTGGAAATCAATCACTTTTCGAATCGAGCGTCCATTTTTCTTGGCGGCAAGTTTTGTATTGAAATCACGAAAAATCTCGCGAGACTTCATCAAAGCCTATGATTGGTCCTCATTTCCTGGGAAAAGGGCTAAAATTCAAAAGTTGAAGAAGGCCCTGGAAAAGAAGATACTTCGGGAAACCTGAGACTAACATAAAAGGGGAAACGATCCAAAAAAACTTCAAATTTGCAACTACTGGACCAATGCCATACCACGAATGTTAGGTAACGTATCTACAACGACCATTCTCATACCAGAAGAGCAAAAGTTCGACCATTGCCATACCTCAGAAGTCAGAAATTTCCGGGCATTCCCATACCAAATCCCAAAATATGGGTCCATTGCCATACCAAACGTTGAAAAAGGTACCCCACATGCGCCGAGGATCCCCGTCAAGGTTTATATAAAGTGAACCCCCCGGGGTCTCAGAACATATATTTATATAAACGTTAAAGAAGATGATCCAGCACATGCAATGATAGTGTCAATCATGCTTCTGCACTAAATTTGTCAGAATTAAATTATGATCCAATATGAAGTTATCAAAAAGGCGCCAACATCCTACATTCAGAATGAATCATTTTTCCATTATGATTTGTTAACATATATTAATGTAGGCTTCTAATAATTATCCTGGATAGTCTTAAAGGAAACGCTCGTTTCTGGTGTTGCTCACCATTTAGTATAAAAGGCCTGATCCCGGAATATTGCTCAAGAGTTCACAAGATCAAGGTTGTTGTGTCAACACCTCTTACTGTTATATGGCATTAGTATATAATAGATTGTCACACATTTATAAAAGGGAGATTTTTATTTTGACAAATCGATTCCACATTTATGGGTGAAGTTCAGCATCTTCTATTTGTATGATAAGGAAAAACTGACATCTAAAATTTCCCCATAACATATTAGTACATAGCTTGGCATATGAAATATTCTCCAAATGAAACAAAGCAGCTCTAATACAAGGATTTATATTGGCTGTTGTACATGCGGTCTTTGAACAATCACTCTCTCAATAATATTTTCAGAATCAGAATCAAGCGGATTTATCTCCAAGACAATTTCAATGAACTGGATTTTACAAAACTCCCCTTATTTCTTAAAAATGGATTGATCCAGTTGACTCGCCTAGAGCCGCCATATTGTTTTTATACCGGAAGCTTATCGGAAGTCTTTAAGTACTGATTGAAATATTGGTTACCTCAAACAAGTGCATATTCTTTTATTTAAATTTTGAAAAAGATAACAAAGAACTTCAATGGCCTGGAGCAGCCAATGGGTGGGCTGGAGCAAAACAATTTCATTAGAACATTAAAAATACATACCAGTATATATCGCCATTAGAACCTGTCATTCACATATTAAGGAGATGTTTGAATCATTATTTTTACACCTCGCCTTGACAAAATGTGAGAAAAAATGGATCAAAAATCCATTATGCATTGTTCATATTAGATGGATGAAAAAATTTATCTCCCATCAAAAATAGTAAAAAACATTATTAGCTGACCCTTCTGTTTGGATGATTTAATTGAAGCTTCTTCATGCATGAAGATAACATTTTCTCATCATTCACTATGAATTAATATGGCCTAATGTATTGTAAGATCTTCACACTTTGATCATATCTTCAAATTTTGATCAATATGAATTATTGTTTAATGTCATATGCGTAGACCTTAAAATGATAACAATGTTCATCTTGCAAGTAGTCTTTAAGGTAGTATTGACAATAAAATCTGTTTCTGTAGATTTTATTGGGAGCTAAAATACAGGAAAATGGTAGCCTTTAAACTCTATTTTACGAGTTTTGCTGTAACTTGAAAAGTAGTGGAGTGATTTTGTTCATACTTGATACGTGAATATTCAAGAATATAAGAATGGCACGCTATCTTATGATACTTTGGCTAGTAGACAGCCATTTTGAAAAATGACTGCCATTTACATGTATAAGATTTTGCTGAAATTTTAAATGTGTCTACTTAGAAGCATATTACACTTTCTTATGACAATTTGGCTAGTGAGTATCATTTTGAAAATGGTTGCCATTGTGTTATTTTACAATTTTTGCTATAACTGAAAAAGTAGTGGGAGGATTTTGTAAAAATGACAGCCATGGCTGTTCGATGGGATTTGCTACGCTTTGGTGTTGCTGTTATCTTGTTTAACTTTAAACAATCAATTCAGTTAATGTTCTAGCTCCCATATTATATATTTAAATTATCCATTCAGCTATTTGGAGCTCATTGATTAGATGGCTACTTACATGTGAATAAACTAGTTGCTGCTGGGATAAATGAATTAATTGATAATTGATACTTTACCTCATGCCTCAGAATAGGTTGATCCTATTTACAAGTATTATTTCTTCAGTGTCATCAGCCCTCATTAGATTTGTTCTTACATTTCAGCAGAACCTATGTGGTTTTGACTTCACTCTCTCTGCCAATCCATGTTACTCCAACTGACCATGAAAAGGTGTATTCTGAATAGATCTTACAAACTTTTAAAATCTCTATCCAATACGCTCAATCAATAACCATGCCTCAAAAGTCCAAAAGTTCTGAAATACTGAAATATGTGAACATGTATGCCAAAATAGAAATTACAGAAAGCTATGAAAAAAGCCATACAGAAAGAACCTCTAATCCCCTCCCCACCCCCACTCCCATTCCTTGGGGGAATATGACTTTAATAAAAAATAAATAAAATTTTGAAATACATTTACTTTAGCAAACTACAAAGTGCCAGATCCTGAAGCCAAACATTCAATTCAGAACCCTAAAAATGTTTTTGCATAATCAAAATTGTTTAAAAAATTGTTTAGCTGATATTGTTACTTAGATGGTGTTTTCCATTTTCCTTGTGTTTCCTGATTGATTGATGGTTGTTTTTTATTTAAACACAAAGAGAAACATGCATGTCAATGAATATGATTTGGTTATAAGGTCTAACATCAAGAATAGCAGATATTGTCCATATTTTTCATTTGTACAATTCTTTGTCCTGGACTGAATTAACCAATATCTCACAGGCTTAAGAATGGCGCCAATGTATATTCACCACAAAAGCTCACACGTTCAAGCTTTATCTTGATTGGGAAATATGCTGTGATAGGATGGTGGTAAAAAAGGAATAAAGATTATTCTTAATCCTTATTTATGGTGTTTGAATTAGTTCATAGTACCATGATTTATAGTAAAGATAACCTTTTGTACATTAATGCTGTTTGAGCTAGTGCTATATTTATGAACATTTGTCTTATATTGATGAACTATGTAATAGTGCTAAAATGTAGGTGGATAATCTGAGTCCTGACAGTGCTAATAGGTAGCAAGTATTAAATCTATGATCTGGAGATATCCTTTGAATTTATGCATACACACTTATGTCGTATATTCTTGAATATATAAGCGCAAATGCCAAAGGGAAGGGTGACTAAAAACTTTAAAGAAACCCAACAACAACAAAAACCCATTGACCTATTCACATATTTTGCAGAGTTATAAAACTTATTTGAGGGCTGTGGGAAAAGAAAAAAGCAAAAAACAAAAAATGAATAAACATGTAAGGGTAGTGATCAAAAGGAAAATGATCATCTGAGAATGCAACTCACTACAAGGAAATGAATCCCCAGCACTCCCAGCAATAAATTAGATCAAATGTGGTGCTGCACTATTGTTTCTCTATTTTGGTTTTACTATTTCTATAAAGGACATTGGCCTTTATAGCATCTACATCAAAAAAATAGTATTTAGTAGGAACACTAGGGATTTTATGTCATACCATTATGTTTCAGTAGTTTATAGATAGAATTAGATTACATGGTTGTAATATCAATTTAGAAATATTGTATTATACCTTGGAATTGTATCAAATAATGCAAATGAGTATATGCCGTTGTTTTACTAATGCAGCAGTTAAATAATTGTATGTTTGTCCAGTAATTGGGGTTTATCAATTTAGGATTTGAAGACTGTGAAATTAGAAAAAAGATATGATACACAAAGTGAAACGATAGACATTTCCAGTAAATCCTGCCACCTTTTGATAGATCCTATGATATATCGGCTAGATCGATGATGTCATAGGTTGTTCTTTTTCAAATGCAGCAATAAGTTAATCCTATTTTTGCTTGGGTAGACTGCTACCAACAACCAATGACATCATCAAACTAGCCAATGTATCCTAGCTTCTTTCACCTCCAAAAAGGTGGCAGGATTTACTGGAAGGGTCTAATAGAATGCAACCCAGGAATAAAAATGACTGATTAGCTTTACTTAACTTAATGATGATTACATTGAAGTGAACTTTGGTCCCCACCTGTATATGCTGAGAAGTTTAATACAAACAAGTTAAAATCCAACAGACTAGAATAGAAATAATCTTGATTTACTAATTAAGGATTCAAAATTCAGTCAAAGTGATATTATATTTGAAATCTACCTGTAGATCTATCTAAAAACGTGGTGTCAATAATTGTTTATCAATTTTGAAAATAGACCCATGTTATAAAATCAAGAAAAGTGCAAATATAATATTTTATGTTACTGGACATATTTTTATTTGTATAACTATCAGCTTCATAAGGCTAGTATGACAATTGATCTACTGGAACTGATGATATATTTACCATGTTCTCTGACCCAAATTAGCCACCTAGTGGTGAAACTCGTAACTTACTATTGGCATCTGGGTTATTAACTTCTGAACAATTGTTGTTACCAGCAATTGATTGAAATTTGAAACAATAGTTAAGGCTGCTTGCTAGATCCGATTCTCCAGAAGAACTAAGGCAAATTTTTCATTGAAAAAAATCTTCTGTGACACTATAAATAAAATATTGGAATAAAGCTTTATGATTCATGCTGCATCAAAATAGTAGATTTGTATCAATATTTAAGCTCTCGTATCATTGAACCCCTAAGCATTGATATTGTTTTGATGTTTTTACATGTGCAATCGGAATAAGTTCTTTCAGTTTCATAACACCCTGAAGTACTTTACTGTGGCTTTTCTACAGACAGCTATTTAGAAGCATTAAATTAAACCTTAAAAAGGTTCAATATTAAAGGCAGAATCAGATCTATAAGGGTGACAAAGTTACTTGTAAGCAACATGTACAATTGACCTACCAATCTATTCCTTACAACCTCAAATACAATATCTCTCAAAAGATTCACGATATGTTATAAATTAGTGAAGTTATTATGCATTCAAAGTGCAAAAATGGGTGAAAAATGTTTAAATTCTCCCAAATAATAAGAATGGTAACGATTCTTATAGAAAAATAATACATTATTGTAAAAATCTTAAGTTTTCCTGAAATAAAGTGTGTACTTTGGGGATTTTTTAGAAAGTTGACACGAGAAGGAATGACATGAGCCTGAGAAATATTCTAAAGTTGAAACAATTTTTTGTTTGCCTTTTCATAACATCTGATTCTCTCTTTAACGTAGTAATGGTATGGTACCAATTACACAGTTATAAAAGCAAATTCAGTTTAACAGATAACTGCTATCTTTATGACAAGGTTTCTCATACCCAACAGAACCCAATAACTTAAACAGTAATTTCATCTGCGATGGAAAGGACACCTATACTATTTTCAAGAATGTCTTTACTTAGGAATTAACTGCTGAAAATCAATAGGATCTGAGAAAGAGATTCCAGAATGTAATATGGAAATGATATGCTTGACTAAAGAGAATAATGGCATATTTACATCTTCTGTATAAAAGATTGCTTTGATTTATTTTTAAATAAATTATTCCATCAGTTAAGCTATATTTCAAATTGTTAATGACAAGCATCATTTATTCAATCAATACTGATACAGAAATTGTCAGAAATGTTGAGGTTTTTGTTATAAATCTATGATTTCAATTCTACATTATCATAAAACATACAATGTAAAACAGCTTTTGACTGTTGTTTAGCAAGTCTATTTTACTTTCTAAACTGAATGTCTGATATGTCAGTTCATTTGAGTGATGAAATGCTATACCTCTGTGATTGATTACTTCACTCAAGTGTTATTATCATGGGATACTCCTTATTCTTATTACTGAGCTACTCTCAATAGAGTTGTCCTCAGACAAAATCTTATCCATGTGTAGCAGAACATGTGGATTAAGATAAATTCCCATAATGCATGAAGAAGAGGTTTTGTTAGTTCACTATTAATTTGGTATGTCTTTCATCAGAATTACCTTCATGAATTATTAATATTCATCATTTTTCTGATTGTAATACAAAATACTGTGCCATTTGATGAGTTGATGTGGTTTCAGATGTTATGTAATACTTATTGTTGGTGTTATTTGGTATTTATTGATTTAACAAAGTTAGCAGGTGGACTAAGCCCCATTACCCCAAGATTTTAATCGTTTTTTACATATACAGGGTGTCCCGAAAGTATGCCCTTCCCTCTAGTGGTAGACATATACAAGTGTCTTCATAAGTGTCATATATCATTTTAAAGCTTATTCAAAGTTACATGGATTTGCCAAATATCATGGTTCAACTCTCAAATGGGAAAAAATTACAGTCATTTTAGAATTTAGTATTTTTCAAAATAAAGTTCAATTTTACGCCACATTTCTAGTCAATGTAGCCTCCTGCTGCTGTAAATATGGCCTGGGAGGACACATTGACTAGTAATTTGGTGTAAAATTGAACTAAATTTTGGCCAAACACTAAATTTTGAAATACCTGTAATTTTTTCACATTTGGGAGTTGAACCATGATACTTGGCAAATCAATGTAACTTTGGATAAGCTTTAGAATGATATACTGTATGACACATACTATGAAGACACTGGTATATGTCTCCTAGGGGGGGGGGCATACTTTCGGGACACCCTGTATTCAGTATAAATAGTTTAATATTGAGATTGTAAGCGATTTGGTTTGCACATCCTCCCTCTAGTAGTGGTGAGGTTTGATCAGTTGATTCATTATCCCATCAAAAAAGGTTCTGGTAGGGGTACAGAGAATCTGTTTGTCCATCTGTTCATTCAGGGCCGTAGGGAGTTTGGAGGGTTCGTGCAAACAAAGTTCAGTGATGCAATGCATGTGGTGCACCAAAGTTCTGAACGCTAGAAACTCTATTTTTGGTCATGAGTCACTTTCAAAATTGTTTTCTTTCATTGGAACTCACATTTTTGCTATTTTTGCCTCTTATTTATTTGAAGAATACATTTTACAAGTAATGGAAAATAGACAATTGAATTACAACCTATGCTTGAATTAAATTGGGGGGAGTTTTTGTCTGATAATGATAAATTTTAAAAGGATTTTAACAGGCCTTTGTTGAAAAAAGTTCTAGATTTTTCATAAATACTTAATGCAGGTTATAAGGTTTGGTTTAAATTGTAACGCCTTAGTGTCTTGGCTTGTGGAAAAGGTCCTCAGTTCTAGAAGACATTTTTAATATGGCTGCTACATTCAAATTAGGTACCATTTTTTTCATATAGGTACAACTTTTTCTCTAATACCAGTTTTTTTAGATTTTGTTCTGATTTTATTTGCTTTAATGGCTCAAAGGCATCATCTGATTTGAAATATACTTTTTTGGGGGGGTGTTTTTCTAATTTATTTGATACTTCCATCTAGAGACCATGTGGTAAATCCATTGGTAATCATTTCACTGAATGTAGTCGGGAAGGGATATAGAGATATAGCTATATGTGGCTATATAGCTATATGTGTGTTCATTCGCCCTTCTGTCACTCCATTTGGTCCATGCTCATGTCACATGGGCAAAGTACATCTGCTGGAGAAGGAATTTCAAATATGGCCAATTATTTCAAACCTTTGATAACTCAAATCAAATACCTGTGGATTTGGTTCAAATTTTATTATGATAATGGACATGGACATATTATGCTTATGGACATCTGCTTGACAAGGAATTTCCAAAATAAATTTGATAACTCAAATACCAACTGTCAGATTTTACATGCCAGTCCCTTTATTCGCATAAGGATTCTTTGTCAAGAAGGAATTCTGAATTCAAAATGTTATATAACATTTCCAGGAAAATTTGTGATTTTTTTCTGATAAAACAAATACCAGCAATCATATAGACATTCAAGAACGATTTAACATATGGTATCAGGCCACATCATAGGTGTAGATTTTGCCAAAAGGAGACAATACTACTCTAACTACTACTAGGGATTTGATAATATGTTTTCTTCAGTATGATTTGCAACTCTGGCTAGTTGAAGATTTTCTACTTTGTTTGAAACTTAATCTATCTAGATATCGTGTGGTAAATACATTGGTAATTGTTATTGTGTATGACTGTGTATTCTTGCTATTGTTAATTGTTATTGCCATGTTCTCAATGTCACCTGAGCCTTATAGTGCAGTCTGCAGTTTTCTGATCCTAAGAATCATTGTTGGAGATATATTTAAACAATAGTCTGAAAATGCCACTGCTTTTCAGTGATATAGTGCTTATTGAGATCATTGAGTAGTCATTATTTGATTCCCCTCAGGTTTTGTTATTTAATAAAAATGTGTTAAAACTTGCAATAATTTAGTCTAATAAAATGTTTTTGTGTGCGAATTCAATGAAAAAGCACAAAATCATCACTTCAGTTCTCTATGATTCATATCTCAGTAGTTAACAATCTTATCATCCAGGATTCAATGAAAAGTTGATTTTATAGTGAATGAAGGTCTCGTATGCAAGCCTTAAACCAATACAGGCAGGGCGAGTTATAAGGCTAGCATGCAGCCACTCATTAAGAGAGGTTTTGCACAACGGGTTGTGTCTAAAACATATCTGCAACCACATCCCATTCAACTGCTTCAAATAAATCTGGTGAATGCATTATGGATTTTAGATTGGTTGAAAACCTCTCTCATAGTGCATTAAATCATTTATAATTCATTGAGTCCAGCTTATGTTAACACAAAGCAAACCATATTTTGAACGATGTTACTGAAATTCGACTATAAACTTGTCTGCAAGGATGAATCCTTGGGATATATTCAATCAGTCCTAGGCCATGTTCAGTTGTTTACATCAGTGTATTGAAGATAATATATAGTTTATCATACAAGCTCATGGTTCCCCTTATTCATTTTCCCTTAACCCATGCTTTGTCAGGGAATATAGAAAAATTTATTGAACATTACATTTCATGCTGAAGAAATGTTAGCAACCATCATTGTGGTAATACTAATGATCATTTACTATTGCAAGACATGTTCTATTAATTTAGCACCACTTTTATTGATGTTTATAAACATTTGATCATTCAGTTCAGTGATGTCAAATATGATCCAAGTGTTGTACTTTTGCTTCCATAGGTTATCATTCATCAGAAATGACTTAAATTCTTTTATTTTACTCAAAATGTTCACTTCTGATTTAAAATAAACATTCCTTGTTCCTTAATTGTAGCAGATAGTGGACTGACATTCACTAATGTTTTTACAGTGAGGTTGTACAAATTAGATTTCAGCTTGAACCATGCACCATTTCTGAGGAAAGATTAATTTGGCTCTGTTATTATGATAACATGTATGTTTGCCTTCGTGAGATGATGACAAATTATTACCTTGTTGAACAAGTTATATTCTGCATCTACCAGCCTTTGCTCAGCATATTCAGAATCAATTCTTTATGATTGGGATAATACAGTATAGTATATATTGTTTTTAAAAAGTTCAAAGAGCATTACATTTTGTGACTGTCTATTTTCAGCTGGTTGTAAATCAATACCAAATTTATTATGTTTCAATGACCTGAAATGATATTGTATCGTGATTACGATTATTAGTTTGGTCTCGTATTTGGTCACAGGAGTTAATGACAGTGTGTCTAACACAACCTTCATTTAACATGTAATACAATTGGATTGAGTGGAAACTGATGGCACACTTCAATATTCACTGATAGTTTTAGCACTATCAGCCATATATTTTCTTCAACTGAAATCCACCAAACTTAATAATCATGCATTTGGTCACAATTTCAGCAGAGAAATCCTGAAAGGAGACATTCATCTTACATCTAATTGTACCTACATTAGTGTATTCCTGCCTCTTAAATCTCAAATAATTGGCAGATAACCACTTTGTTGTGAGGTGAAAAGAAACAATTGAAGTGATAATGAATAGTTACTAAGATCCATGTCGTAATTTTTAACCGTGTCGGTTATAAGGGTTCCAGTTTGATGTGTGAATGTTGTAGATAATGCATCACCTGATATGGCATCACCAGAAAGTGTGGGAGCAAAAATTTTAAGAAATTTATCCAACATATATGAAACATAATTCTACATTGGGCATATAGTTTTCAAAATGTCATGCCATTTTGCTTTTTATCATACCATGTCTCATCTAATTGTGGGTGATCATAATAGTGATCATTATCATGTTTGTGTCCCATTTTTGTCATCACATTTCAAGGATAACAGCTTGTCAGATTTTCTTCATTTTTGCAGTCATCTTGTCTTGTTTTTGGCAGCCATTTTAGAAGTTTTTTTTAAATATAGTTATTTCGCTTAAAGGGTGACGCATATCGTTTAGCAAATCAAATGCTCGTTTCTGGTGTTGCTCACCATTAAATATATAAAAGGCCCGATCCCAGAATAATACTCAAGGGTTTACAGGCTCGTGGTTGCTAACTGTTATATAGCATATTAGTATATTATAGATCGTCATATATTTATAAAAGGGAGATTTTTATTTTGACAAATCAATTTCACATTTATGGGTGAAGTTTCAGGATCTTCTATTTGTGTATAATAAAAACTCCCCTTATTTCTTAAAAATGGACTGATCCAGTTGACTCGCCTGGAGCCACCATATTGTTTTTATACGGGAAGCTTATCGGAACTCTTTAAGGGAAAACTGCTCAAAAGATCTTCTTCAAAATCATACCATGTAAGAGGGGTACCAAGTTTAATAGGTCATCAAATTTTGGTTTGCTCTGATGGTGTTATTTCATTTACTTCATGCACCTTGTTTTGCACCGCATGACGTTCAATAGGATATTTGCTTTTAAGAGACAAGCCAGTAAATGATTTAAAAATGACCAGAAATAAAAATTACGTATACTTCCTCCTATTTGTCAATAAAATTTCAGATCCTTTCTTTCAGTATAATTTAAAACATGTATTCCTTAAATAACATTTCACTACTTCTTGACTTCATCCCTGGAATTCGTAGAGTTAAAACAGTATATCCAATATCATTGTGAAAGTGCAAGGATGTTAGCATGTAATATATTTACATCTGTAAATCTTCCTTGGTCACTCATGCAGATAGTCTGGGTAATTACCTAAAGGCCAAATGGATTAACTGGCATGTTTGCCAGTTTTTTTTAGCTCATCTGTGATCTGATATATGCATTATGTTGCACCCTGTTGGAAATTCCATGACATTTTTAGAAAATCTGCACTCCGCCAAAAGGGTGAAATATTTGGATATTTTGACTGAAACTTGTAAATTGAAAATAATTTTGAAACAAAAATTTGAAAACTATATTATAAAAGATTGGATTTTTTTCTAGAAAACTTTACTGGGTATAGGATAAAGCAGTTTTGTATGGTTGGTTTAGAAATTGGGTTTATCCCTTAGGAGATATGCATATTTATCCCATACTTGGACATGTTGCAGGTACATAAAGCCGGTTTGTAAAAACTTATATTTTCATCAGCGTGCAGATATAGCTTTATGTCCCGCTCCGAGCGGGCAGATAAAGTATATCTGCCGGCTACGTCATAATCGCTGTCTCTCTGGATAAACCAGTATTTGATTACTGTCATCATATTTGCATAATGTCTTCATATCATTGTTCATAATTTTGTAATGTCTGCAAGAACATATGTATTTCATATATTGCCTTTTTACAAAAATCTCATTATATTGAATTATTACTTGTAGAACCTTGTGTAACCACAGTTCCTGTAGATAAGAGATTCCAAATAACATGTCAGTATTTGACAAATAATATGTCAGCATTTGACTTTTTCATGATAAATGGCCCAACTGTCTGGGTGAAATTGCTAATGTAATGTCATGTCATGTAAGTAATTCACTACAATCAAAAAAATGTATTTTAACTATTCTTGAATAATTAATTTTCTTAAATAACAAATGATCCCATCTGATAAAATGTTTCAAACAATAAACATACACAAAAGTGGCTTGTAAGGTAGCAATTGTTTTGAATTTTTGTTGTAGAAGGTTCAATGTGATAAGAATTATAACTGATAATAAATATTGTAGAAAATTGTGCATTAGAATATGGAATCAATCTGTACATTTTTGTTATGTGGTAACACAATGCAGTCAATGTAATGCTTAAAATAGTCTACTGTAAATACAAGAGATTCACACGCTTCTATGTTTTATTCTGCAATCAGAATTGTCATTTTACTGTCCTGGCTCCTGAATGCTATCTGTTACTGGTTTTGAAAAATTAACAGATAAATGGATTGTATCATTTGTCATGATAAATCATTAGATGTCTCCTTCCGTTGTCCATTATGTTAACACAGGTTAACAAATCTCATTTTTTGTTCCGTAGAATTCAAAAATTGCAGTACTTCAACTGTCACCCAAAGTAGTAGATCCTGATCAATAAAATATTTTGTGGCACTTCAGGAGTAGTTTTCTAGTATTGATTGAGACTCAGCCAAAGGATCTCTAGGTTTACATTTTAAATTATCCGTTGAACATAGTTTTGGGGATTTAGAGAAAGGTTCTGTCCATCTGTTCGGGCAATAGGTCTAGTACTGTTGGACCAATATCATTTATATTTTGCAGGTATATGCAGTACTGTCAACCCCCAAGGATTTTCTCGCGGGACAGATTTTTTAGACCCAGTGCCCAAAATTCGCGGGATTTTGCGGGACATCTACTAAACAGGCCAATTTTTTTTATCAAATTCGCGGGATTTCGCGGGACCATTCGAGGGACAAACACCCTAATTGCGGGACAGTTAACAGGTTTACCACAAAAAAACTTCATAGAGGGACAGATTTTTTAGACAGTGCCCTAAATTTGCGGGATTTCGCGGGACATCCACCTAAATTTGCAGGATGTCCTGGGACATTCAAGGGATTTGCGTGATTGGGACTAATGTAAAAGCGTGTAAAAGTACTTAAATCAAACTTTCAGATACTTATAAATCAAATATAATGCACCTTACATTGTAACTTAAATAAACGTCAACACAATTTCACAAAATACGCATAGGAATATTATTAAACTTTATTGTAATTTATCAAAAACCTGCTTCAGGTGTGAGTACCGTAATCTAACACGAAATTCAAAAATTCGGAACAATACTTTGCACTTCTGGCGTCGTGACCAACTATGAGACGCTTACCCCCATAATGTTATATATTTAAATGTACCTATTCATATACTGTAGGCATGGGCTTTCAATTGAAAGCCCATGATATAGCCGATTAATCTACATCAAATTATAGGGAATGAGGTTACTTTTCTAGATAGGGTTTGTAGAAAAAACCGGGTACCGGGTAGTAAATCCTCCATGGTGGGTTCAAACTTGGATGTTACATACATTTTTGTAAATTCAAAACAAATCTTACACGTTTTCTCATAATCTAATTATGTTATATATTCGTATTTTTCGTTTTTTGGGTACCCGTTTTTTTGACCGGGTACCGGGTACCAAGTTTGAACCGAGCATGGAGGATTTACTACCCGGTACCCTGTTTTTCTACAAACCCTTTCTAGATATCAGCGTCCATTTATTGAAATTCGCGTTTGCTAACATTTGCTCAATTCTGAGATGAAGGCCACACAGGTAGTAAAAAGGCCAATGTTGGAACTATTTGTGACCTACATCCCTATTTTCGTAATTAAAATGAAAGTGGAACCCTTCCTCTTTATTTTGATACCAAACAACAGCATGCTAGGTACTTAAAATTAGGTAAACTTTACTCCTCAAAAGTGCAAAAACTTAGCTTCTTATATAAGATAAGATAATCACAATATAGGGAATTGCAACAATTTCAAAAATTCGCGGGACACTTGACAACCATATTACATTTACTTATGACATTCGCGGGATGATCCCGCCATTCGCGGGACACTTGACAGCTCTGTATATGCCCCATGTTGTGTGGCATGTGGCATATGTGACCTGGCCAATCCAGTGCATCCTGCTCTTTCATATCAAAACTTCAGTTGGCACTGTCTTTGCTCTCTTCCTGTAGGATCATTTTGGCAGAAGCGCTATTTTACAATTTTTGCTGTAACTGGATAACATGGATAAGTAGTGGTGCAATTTTGTTCATATTTTATATGCTATAAGCACTGTATAATATACATGCGTTTAAAGACACTTTGGCTGGGTGGTTTTATATGTGTTATTTTACATTTTTTTCTTGAAAGATAGTGGAGCAATTTTGTTAGAACCATATTACATTTACTTATGACAATTTGGCTAGTGTGCAATCATTTTAAAAAAATCGGTCATTATCAGTGGTGCAGCGTGGCTATTTTGTGAGTGCACATCACAAATGAGTGAAGCAAATGAGCTTTGAGGGGGGCTTAGGGGCTTGGCTTTCCCAAGACAAATGAAAATGATATTGCATTTGAGGCATTCTGGGGCATTTTAAAACACGAAATTCCAACTAATGTGGACTAATGACATGCAAATTATTGAATATTTTAATCCGTTTTTAAAGTGTAGGGTAATATAAAAAATCAGCTTTTCTCTAAATTTTGAGATTATGCCATGGCGTTTTATGCATATATGATGCTACGCCATTGACTATAAGTACTGGAGCAATTTTCTTAAAATTTTATATGTTACTACTTAGTCGCATATTACTTTCTTATGACAATTTGGCTAGTGAGCAGCCATTTTCAATGTCATGGCAAATTCACTATTTGAACATTGAGTAGGTTTATAAATAATTTCAGGTCCTATAAAAGAAAAACCCATGTCACTGTTACGAGTAGTTTTATGAGATAATTTCATAAAAAGATTGGCAAAAATATCTGCTTTTTACTAGCTCACATGTTGAGCTATTGCAATCACTCACTTGTCCGCCTGTCTGTCGGTCTGTCAACAATTGGCCAGTTTTAAAACCTCTGTCAATAGGATTCCCGTTTTAAGTTATTTTTGTTCTACATCAATATTGAAAACCCCCTATGACTCCTGTTTCAAAAGCTCACCTATTTTCAAAATGGCCGCCATTTTTGTCTCGCAAAATTCACTTTTGGACCATTTGCTTTAAAACCTGTGTCAATTGGATTCTCTTTTTAGGTAATTTTTGTTCAACATCAATACAGAAAACTCTGTTATGATTTCTGGTTCAAAAGATCGCCTATTTTCAAAATGGTCACCATTTTTGTCTTGCGCTTTTGGCCCATATCCTAGCTTTACAAATAATTTCAGATTTCCTGCATTGTAAAAACCATGTCACTGTAAAGAGTAGTTTTATGAAATAATTTGGTTACAAAAAATCGGCAAAAATTATCATTATTTTCAGCCATTTTAGCCATCATTCACTTTTGAGCAAAACAATGTGAGCCGAGTCCCCACAGTACTATTTATTTATTTATCGTCTGCCATTTTTGAATTTTGCATCCTAAAATCGTGTGTACTGGTTTCAAGCCAAAAAATACGAACGCCGGAAAAAAATGTACGCATTTCATTCGGACTTTTCACGCGAATTACGTATATGTCACGCATTCTGTTCGAAATTTTTCGTACCTATCACCCCCCCCCCCCCCCCCATTGACGGATGTTTGAAATGCGAGCGTTGCGAGCGCGAAAAATTTGAGGTGTTCAAAATTTGGCAAGATGTAATAAAATTTAAACCAAGGTGTTCAAAATTTGGATCAAGGTGTCCAGATTTGGACCAAGGTGTCCACATTTTGAGGGGAGGTGTTCAACATTTCCAAGTCACTCATATTAGGTGTTCCCAAGTTGACAGGCCTGGCTGATGTGATTACCTGTGTTTTAGGTTACCTTTGTTAATTACCAATACAATATAGCCCCCCTATGACTGGTTCAAAAGCTCGCCTATTTTAAAAATGGCTGTTAATTTTGTAGAGAGAAATTCACTTTTTTAGCATTTAGTAGCTTTATAATTAATTTCAGGTGTCTTGTGTTACATAAAGAAAATCAGCAAATAGTTATTATTGCTTTTTTATTGTCAGTCATTTTTGGATTTTCCATCCTAAAATGAAGTCTTGTCTGCATAGGTTTCAAGCCAAACCATTTGATGGATTGATATTAATGTTTTGGGATGTTTCTTGGTATAAAACTTTATAACTTATTAATTTTAAGACATTTTGGGTAAATTATGAGTTGGCTATTTTGGATTTTTGTCCTAAAATCATGTCTGTAAAGTTTTTACATGTTTTGAGCCAAACCATTTCATGGATCAATCTGATAGATCTTTCCTGGTATAAAAGTCTACAAATGGTTAGTCTTTCGACATTCTGGATATATATGGTACTATTTATTTTTAATAGTTTGTGCCTTCCTGCTAACATATCTTGTGCTAACTTAATTATTTTGATTCAGTTGTCCAGTCTGCCCAACAAACACCTCCAATGACTAGGCATAATGAAAAATTATAATAGTTTCCAATTCAGCAGATTAGTTCTAATTGTTGTCATTATGTGGCATTAATTCAATCTTCTTCATATTGAAGGGATTTGTGTCATGTATTTTATGTGACAACTTTACCCTCTATTAGTTTCATTTCATTGCATCCTTAATTTCACAGACAGTTGAATGTATAGGTTTATTCCAAAATAAAGATGGGGAATTGTATATGTCAATTAGAAACTTGTTCGTAAGGGTAGATCATCATCATGCTACATACAAGCTGCGTTATTTGAGGTGTGTACTCCGTGCCTAGTACTCCAAATCATCACTTTCTACTCTTCATGTTAATAGATAACACCGTGACAGTTGATAGTATGTGCTACATATTGTAATATACCTTGTTTGCCTATTAGATTGATAAGAGTCATTCATACCAACAGTAGTCATCTCTCCAGTTCAATAACAACAAATGTGAATTATAACTTGTATTTGTTGTCCCTTACTGAAGCAATTGGGCCCTATGCCAAGATTATGCCTATGTTCTTGAATGAATGGCTTGTTTCAATTATAGCTTTCCAACCCATAATTACCGAAAGGTCCCTTTCTCTCAAGAACAAATGTTTAACTTACGGTGATCATTCTCAGATCCATTAAGATTATTAAACTGTTCTGCCAATGTGGCTTAAATAGGTAATAACATCATCAATATTCCCATTTAACTTGAATCCGGTTGTTTGGTATATGATTTGGATTTAATGATTTTGTTAGTAGTTATATATTACTTACAGGTTGAAGAAAAGTATGTTAATGCTACAGAAACATTCAAAATGAGATGTATTAATCATGCAAAAGAACAACAACAGAATGCTATACATGATTGTGACATCAAACATAGCATAGAAATAAATGTTCCAAAAATGATGTAAATACTAAAGTGAGACATCCTAAATGAATGAAAAAAATTGATTATGTAAAAGAACCAAGAACCTTCAGTTAATTTGCATACATATTGTATGCATGTACAAGCACTAGGAATCAAACACAAACATTTCAGAGCTAATCAGTCATTTGGGTCTCCATATGTATTAGTAGCATGTGTGTGTGTGGGAATATATAAGCGCAAATCCCAAAGGGATAGAAATGTCAGTTGTGCTTCTTCTGGTGAGTTCGAGCGTTAACATCAGCTGCCTCTAGTCAGATCGACTGACAAAACAACCTTTATTGGGGTTGTCGATTTGGCCGAGAGGGCTTGAGCGCCGGCACGTTCGAGCTAGGCGATTGGGTGCCGTAACCACAAGGTTGCGAGTTCGAGACGCGTGTGCTCCTTGTGTTATTCATTTAAAAAGTGTAAACACGAGGCATTAGTTGATTTTATTAGATTACCATTCTATGTTTTCTAGACTTTCAATCATTTAATCAAGAACATTTCAGATGAAATTGCCTTTGATGTTCATTATTCTATTCATATTTTTAGAGATTACTGTACAATGGATTCACTTGAATGGCTGACTTATGGTTAACTTTGTATAAAATCTGATCTCTTCTATACATGTTTCTAAATATAAAGGATTTCACCATGGTGCAATTCAAACTAATCTATCTTCATGAGGACTCAGTAAATCATGTTCAAATCAAATGGACACACTCAATGATTGCAAATGACAAAGTTTAAGCATTGAATTAAGGTACCTCAATGGAATGTTCAGTAAAAAATCTTCATACAGGTGAGTTGCCATGATATAATTCAATGTCTAAGTTATATTAGTGTGGACTTCAATTATTCATTAGAATTGCTACTAATGGAATTCTTTAGATGTTGTAAGTATGGGAGACATTGTTGATTTAGAGGGTCGTTATGTATTCTAATCTGCTTCTTTGCAACGTAATCTGTATGTTGTTCAGATTATATACTGGTCTTTGCGATCCAATTTGTAGATTGACAATAATAGACACTGATGAATATGGATGATACACAAATTGTTGTTGCTATTGAAGCTTTATATTTATTCATTTGTATGCTTGATGGAATTCATCGTTTTGGCTGTGTTGTTGTAGAATTGTACTTTCCCTTTTCACCAACATATTGCTTGATGGACGACAAGTGGTTAAGTGCAGAGCCCTTGGAGACGATTGGTATCATTGTAAAAGGTCATTGAATAATCAATTCCTTTTTGTTATTTTATCTGTTGATGATTAACACGATTTAGAATGTCTAGTGTATTCAGTCTTTCTGTTCCATTAATGCTGCCTTTGCACTTTTCTCTGTGTTATTATTTGTTCCTCTTCATTTTCATGAACCACCCTTTTACTGTCTCCAGGCTCATTTTTTTGAAGAGTGATATACTTGCACATTTGCACAAATGATTAGAACATTGTTATCTGAATTAAAATCATTATGCTGTAAGCTATTACACTTTCAATCCCCCCATAGACAGGCTGCATTTACACCGTGATCTTGTCTATATGTACAATCAACTCTACATTTTCTAAATGCATCCATGGCTGCTCCATCTTAAAAGGCTTTCCACTCATTTTTACTTTTTCAAATGTTTCACTCAGCTCCATAATTTTCTGTTGAGCATGCAGCAACTCATATGATGTGCCCTGGTGCTTAAATATTTTAGGTAGGATTGAACTACAGTATAATGTTTTGCCAATGTAGTTGTTCAAAGAACTAGTACTGGTTGTATGATGGGCTTTCAACTAGAATTGAAAGCCCATGGTTTTATCATTGCTGCTAGTATTTTGAATTGGTATGTTTGTGTTCCTAAATCATGTAGTATCCTCAGCAAGAGGTACATAAATAATGTATAATATGCAATTTAGTTTATGTACCGGCATTATACTTATGTTTTATCTGCCTGTTAATGTAGCATTTACAATTCTTGTTGAGTTTTTTGCAATTGCTTGTTCAGGGATGTCAGTTTTCCTCTTCATCTGACATAGATTTCATGTTTCTTTTATGTTCCCTCCTCTTAGAAGTTGCAAATGATGTAGCTCATCAAATGTTTATGCCAATTAAGAATTATGCATTCTTCCAAATGGTTGTTTTTGTCTTTGAAGATACCTTTCAGCCCTATACTCCTTTGCATAAGTAACATTATAGACAGAATATATATATATAATGTGTATGTCTATAATGAGGCATCAGTTGATGTTTAGCTACCATTCTATGTTTTCTAGACTTTCCATCTGGTCATCTTATCCAGAGATGACAGGGAAAATAGGGATGACTGCAAGGTGGTAGCCATTTAGAGCAAATTTTTATTTGGGCAGCAAATGGGTCATATACATGCTACAGTGATGAAACTTGCTCAATAGCTCAAAGAACTTTGAACCAACTTTACGTATGCCAAAGAATATTTTTTAAGCTCCATTGGTTAAAAAGATATGCATATGCAGGTTTGCATCTTTTCTGAAACAGTGTATTTTTATCAAAGATACTACATTCAGACCAATATCAATCCCTGCCTAGATACATTGTTTCTATATTAGCAATTATACATACCATATTTGAAAATGTGAATATTTTTCTGCCCACTCTGTATAGATTATTCATCAATTTCTCTCATATATTTTAATCATGTAAACCACACAGGCAGAGATGTTAAGACGAATCGAGTAAAAGTTAAAGGCTGTAAAATATGGTTTAGCTTATTTAATATGTTTGTTTAGATCATCATAGATCAAAGGTATTTCAATACAATTACACCATTAGCCTATCATGCTTTCCTTTGTATATCCAATGTGGCTGGAATGTGCTGTTGGTAAGATATTTTATAATCATTTGAGTTTTTTGTCAAATGTTTATTCAACACCAGTTCTTCCATTTTTAACTTTTGTTGACTGATCTGATTGTTCTGCATTGAAGTAATTCATTAAAGGTGCTAAAGTTTCTTGTATGTAAAACATGCAAACTTGGTACTGCATAATTGGAAAAACTTTTTCCTGGAGAGTCAATTTCCTAACATAAACAATTCATTGATCTAATGATGTGGAAACACCAATCCTGAAAATGTGAAAATCGGGAAACAAAAAAGCACAAGATCCATTAATCGTAAGAACTATATTAAACCAATATGAAACAAACTGTAACTTGTTAAATAATAAATGATTGGTTTATCATGCCATTCAAAAGGTGGGTGTAAAGCACATTTAGTTTGAGGTGTTAATTCGAAATAAGAAAATTAACAATGTCGTGGACATTTATGTCCACATATTCTGCTACGATTTCCAAGAGTATTTACCACAACCAACCTATCTTTAACATATTGTTTTACTGAACACAATGTGAATAAGTCAATTTGACCTTATGGCTTGGAGCTGTTTTAATTGTAGATGAATTTCAATCATGGTATTTTTTCATTAATAATCAAAAATGATGTTGCTATGTTACATGAAAGCTTGGTCACAGGCTGGTATTGAAAAAATTGTCCGCTGTGACGGAGCGTGCTATTTTGCATAGAAACACTAGGAAATCCACACAATTTATTTTTTTACTCATATGTTTTGCTATATCAAAGAAAATTACTGACTCCATGCAATGAATATATCATTTGCAGGTAACTTTAACTTCTGTTTGAAGTCCAACAACGCTAAGAGTAAAAGCTATTGAAAACGGCGTCGGAGTATCATACTCCAAAATGTACCAATTCTTTTATTTCTTTTTAATGATACAATATAGCGACACAATAATATTTACATATGTTTTCAGCATAACTCTGAAGGTATTAATGAGATCTTTATGTATTGGGTATTTTTAATTTTTTCAATAAAAAATAATGTTTAAATTTTTTGTCCGCTGTGACGGAGCAGTTTCAAATCTGAAATACGTTAAGAATTTAGATTTATGATATATCTCTTTATAACTACACGTTAGAGGAGGGAGCGTATCAAATCTCTTTCTTAAAGTATTCTGAAAAATAAAACGGAATAAAAGTACACAATTCAAATTTTGAGATGTATATACGACCACTCTTTAAGCTTCTTTTCTCAGTTTGTACTGTAATCCAAGTTATGCATGGTAACTCATGAAAATGATATAGTCAACTTTATTTCAGTAAAGGGTATTTGCCTTTCGTTGTGCCTACTGTGGATCCATCACCTGACATGGTCATTTTTTATGGTAACTTATATACAGTAATATTATGTGGTAAAAGGTTATACATCTGTTGGAATGCAGGATGTCTGTGCGCTATTTCGAATAAATTCATATTATCCCTATTTATGTTACGCGGTAAACACGATACAAAAATATGCCATATTCCGCAACGAATACTAGTATGCCATATTCACTTGCGGTGTATGACAGATTCACCTGTGGTATATGGTATACACACTAACCAATGAGAACGTGATACGGAAGTATGCAATTGTCAATTGCATCGATTGAACGAACAAGTAAAACTTTATAAATTATTTAAATGATTACTGAATCAACAGTACAGTTTATCGAATACATCAACGTATGCAGAAGTATCACTCACCAATCTCATGTAATAAACTTACCCACTTACTTAACTTATCTCGCAACCAATCAAACCAAGTCTTTCTGTATCACGTTTTTCACCTGCGGAATATTTCATATTCAACTGCTGTATATGGCATATTCCGCAAGTGAGTATGACATATTCTGAAGGTGAGTATCGGGTATTCACTGAATTCAATGCATCACATATTCACTGCGGAATATCGCATACTCACCTGCGGAATATGCCATATACCGCAGGTGAGTATGGCATATTCACCCGTATCACAAATACCGTGCAACCATGAATGTATGCCATATTCCGCGTAACAATTTACACTACACGTGACATTCTAAGACGTCTTGGCGAAAACGTATTAGAAATATTATGTTGAGTTTACACCATGTTGATTCATGTTGATTTCAGTACAAACCTCCGAAAAATGCTAAGAGTTTTTATATCTCAGATTTACATTACCCCAGATCTCCCAGAGGCTACTTGTCATAATTTAGGAAAGTGATTTGTGACGTTCTCTCTTCTTATGGTACTTTTAAAAGGTATAATTTGAATCTTAAATTCTTCACGTAGTTCACAGTTAAAACTGCTCCGTCAAAGCGGACAAAAAATGTAAACATTATTTTTTATAAAAAATATTAAAAATACCCAATACATCAAGATATCATTAATACCTTCAGAGTTATCCTTAAAACATATGTAAATATTATTGTGTCGCTATATTGTATCATTAAAAAGAAATAAAAGAAATGGTACATTTTGGAGCATGATACCCCGGCGCCGTTTTCAATAGCTCTTACTCTTAGCGTTGTTGGACTTCAAACAAAAGTTAAAGTTACCTGCAAATGATATACCCATTGCATTGAGTAAGAAACTTTCTTTGGTATAGCGAAACATATGAGTAAAAAAATAAATTGTGTTGGTTTCTTAGTGTTTCTATGCAAAATAGCACGCTCCGTCACAGCGGACAAATTTTTCGATACCAGCCTGTGTTGGTAAGCATTGAATCAGAATTGGAAAATCCCTGCCTGGGGTATTTTGGTTTGAGTCTTATAATGAAGCATTGTCATTTACATGATAATTGGAGTTTTTGCAACCTTTGTACAATAAATCCCAACAGCTTATGTGAGACTACCACAGCTGGCTTAACTAAGCCTTTGATATCACTGTGACCTCATTCCAATGAATTGAAAGCACCAATAATAATCCTCATCAAATCAAATAGTCATCAATCGAAAAAATGCTACTTCAACCATTCTCATAATTATCAATTTAAATGCTAAAGTAGAATGATTGAATCAATTGCAATGAGTGAAGATGCATTTTGAAAAATACAAACTAAATGAACCTTTAGTTTAAGAAAATTAGCCTTCAATTGAGCTTCATGTATTTATAATGGTTGAGAACCTGTCATAAATTCCTTCTGATGATGATTGTGAAATATTGTATTTTATGGATTATGACAGCTGCTTTCCAGATGGAAGTTGACCCTCTAATACATTTATGGACTTTGAATACAAGCATCTACAACTATTTTTGATGTATTGTAAGGACTTCAGTATGAATGAAATGCCCTTTGGTGTTAAGGTCTTGGATTGTGATATTGGTACTTGAATGATGGGGAGGGGTATTAGACACTCTTTCTCTTCACACTCTTTCTCTTCACTTATGATTCGGAATGCTGGGGTTTGCTTTTCTTGTGACTGGTGTACTCTTAGATGTTTTCTTTTTTTGTTGTGTTCTGTAACCATTTTTTGTACTTTCCCTTTGGCACTTGCGCATACATATTCATCATTTCTGCATAAGTATTCACAACAGCATTTTCCTGCTTTTTAAAGCTACTTCGTGATTTGATATTAACTACTATACATATATCATTTCTTGTTAATCTAAATGGGCTTAGGTGTAAACTTGATTAGTCTTTTTCCTTTCTGTATTTTGTTTTGGGAAACATAATGCCCCAGATATTGAATAATGTTCTCATTCATTTATGTATAATAACAATGCACAGGATTGTGACATAACACTGATTGATTGTCAACACTTTGACAGATCACACAACTTTATTCCATCTTTACTTAGTAAAGTTTGATATTATTGATAAATTCAGGAGGAGGGAGTATTAATGTCTGGTGATACACAAATAGGCATTTCAATTTCAATGTAACCATATCTAACTACATCTGAATTGCCTTTCAATAAAAAGTTACCAGCTCATTCTAATTTCCTTAAAAGCTCAGGAGGTCTGGAAATATAATCAATTTCAATTCCAAGGATCAAAAGTTTGGAACTGATCCATAGATCTGACTTATTTGACAATTAGCAAGTCATTAGAGATGTTGCAAGGCCCTAGAAATCCAATTTCAATGAAAACCAAATTCAATTATCAGGAAGGGAAACAAGAATTTAATGTTAACTTAGATACAGAAAGGCATAAAATCTATAATTGCATTCTTAGGATAAATGTGTATTGTTTAATGAAAACACAGAATTCAATTCTGTCAAATTTTAAGACTTATTTTGAAAGTTATATGGATTTTTTGGACCCTAAATAAGGTGGAACATGGATGGATTTTTTTGTAAGCCCAAATGGTGTAAGCTATTGTTATCACCCACTTGTCTGTCCATCCATCTGTCTGACAAAATATTGATGGCTGATTTGAAGTCCTAAGACAATTCAAATGGCTTCACTTTTAAATGTAAGCCCTTAATTCCCCTGTAAGTGTATCAAAAGCTTGCCCTATTGCAAATTGTAGCCATTTTTATTGCGGACAAATCTGGGTTTTAGCTTATATTTACTTAAAATTGTACTGTTATGTTTACAATAATGTTTACACATTTTTGGCAAATATGTCACAAAGATTCAGAATAGCCATCACTTTTATTGTCGAAATATCACTTTTTATTATGGCACCAGCAGAAGGGGTTACGGGTTACATATTGTCATAGTCTCCAACTTTTTGTTGACGGTGTTTGGTGTTCAGTGCCCTGCATGAGGAGTCTAGTTATAAACTATACCCTCTGCCTAACAGCCCTGCCCCAAGACTGGTGCCTGAGACAACCCAGCCTGTCATGAATCATTTCAGACCTGCTGCGCTGACCTTTTTTCAATCAATCAGTGAGCTGGAAGGAACATGTGCTAAATGCACGCTCATTACTATGCTATGATGTCTGAGGAAATGACCAAATATAGAAAGTTGCCCTTAATTGGATGACAAACTCTGATAGGCTCGGTGAGTTCAGAGGGTGCAAAGGGTGGGTGAGTTCAGAGGGTGCAAAGGGTGGGTGTTCAGCAGTCAAGGTCTGCTGTAAATTTAAATATGTTAACTGCAATTCAAATAGGGCTTTCTTTTCTAGTGAACAATATGATAAATATATTTCTTTCACTGCAGTACAATTCTGTGAGGTGTTAGGCTTTCTTATTGATTATATATTTGTTAAGTTTGGAAGTACAGTTTTACGTCAGAATGTAGGTATACCAATGGGTACAGATTGTGCTCCTCTTTTAGCAGATCTTTTTCTATTCTCGTATGAGTATATCTTTTTCTATTCTCGTATGAGTATAAATTTTTACAAAGGACGATGAAAGATAAAAGTGAATTTCATATTGCAAAGTTATTTAATAAGACAGATCGATATATTGATGACTTGTTGAGTTTAGACAACCCAAAATTTAAAGACTTTGTAGGTGAGATATATCCTACTGAGCTAGAATTGAAAAAAACTAATGAATCTGATATGAGTGCACCTTATCTTGATCTTCTTATTAACATTGAACCAGACAGAAGTATATATTGTAAATTATATGACAAAAGAAGACTTTAATTTTGACATAGTTAACTTTCCACATTTGGATAGCAATATTCCACTTAACCCAGCATATGGGGTTTATGTATCCCAGCTTATTAGATATAGCAGGGCGTGTTCAAAATATCTAGATTTCAAATCAAGACACCATATTTTAGTGATCAAGCTGTTAGGTCAAGGTTATACTTGTAAAAAACTTAAGAAATACTTTCGAAATTTCAAGTTTTACCATTTGAGATGCTGAAGGATGTAGGAATGGTATAATTAAATTGGCAATGAACTCACAATTTTTTCACTTGGCACCTTTTGAGGTGGATCCCGGCTATGGCATTAATGGTTGAGAAATAGGGATCGAAACCAGCCATAGTTTTCTCCTGATGACCATTGTGAATTGTTGTGTTTTATGGATTATGATGATGGCTTTGCGAACGGATGTTGACCCTTTGAATTGCCTATGGACTTCGAGACTGGATTTTATCTATCCCACATCATTTGAGACTGAATACTCTATATTTTATGAGTACTAGTATCTACAACTATTTTTGATGTTATGAGTATTGGCTATCAATTTTTTCAATTTATCTTCAATATGTATTGTAATGACTTCAGTATGAATGAAATGTCCCTTGGTGTTCTGGTCCTGGATTGTGATATTGGTTCTCGATTGGAGGGGGAGGGGGATGTTAGACATTGTTTCTTTTCACGTTAGATCATGGTTTTGGGATATATAGGGTCTACTTTTCTTATGACAGATTTACACTTACAGTTTGCTTTTCCTGTTGGGTTTCTTTAAAGTTTTTAGTCACCCTTCCCTTTGGCATTTGTGCTTATATATCTATACCAAATGGTAGGTGATGATATTTTGCATGTTAATGCCTTACCCTTACCATCTTGCTTATCAACCTCTATAAACAAATCCTATTAGTAAGATGCATGATGCATAAAAGGAAAAGATTAATGTTCGCTCTAGTTTACCGAAAGGCTTTGCTTCTTCATTAAGATGTAATATGTCAACGCTTATTTCAATTACTTGGTCTCTAACTTAATATTTGGGAGACTTTGCAGATGAATCTGCATTTCTGCATCCTTTCTAGAATCTATTTGGCAATATATGTATTATATATTATTATATATTTCTTTAATATGTTCAGTGGACTCAAAAACCTGATATGGGGGAAATGGCATAATTGGAAGAACACATATCCCTTAACAGATATATTATTGTTTGAAGTTTGTTAACATCTCTGTCAATAGAACAACGAAAGCACAACAACTCAATTAAAATACAAATATACAATGGCAAACACCACTAAATGTCCTCTTTTTCCATCAGGGACACAAATATCTGTATTCCCTTTTTAGTTCAACAATTAAGCTAATGGACGTTGATTCTGATTACTGTCAGAGTGTGGGCACAGATTTACAGAAATGCATTTATATCAATATATAAGCACTAGTGCCAAAGGGAAAGGACCAAAAGTTGTAATGGAACTTAGCAAGAAAAAGCAAACTCTAAGTGCATACCAGTAAAGAAAAACAAACCCCATATAGCCCAAAACCATGATCTAACGTAAAAAGAAAGAATGTCTAATACCCCCTTTTCCCCCACCATTCAAGAACCAATATCACAATCCAAGACCAGAAGACCAAGGGACATTTCATTCATACTGAAGTCATTACAATACATGATGAAGAAAAAATTAGAAATTGATAGAATACTCATAACCTCAAAAATAGTTGTAGATACAAGTACTCATACAAGATAAAGCATTCAGTCTCAAATGATGTGGGATAGATAAAATCCAGTCTCCAAGTCCATAGGCTGAATTTTTTTTCCAAGAAATTTAGTCAATTTACTTACATACCGGGTGTGCCAAAAATATTATTAAGCAGAAACATTTTTGTCACACTGAAAAATGCTATATTGTCATCATCTTGGGCTGATAGGCTTGCTACATCATATCAATCCAACTCTCTGGACGTTTTTTTAACTAGTCTCCGCAATAACCATTAATTTGATTTTTAGTACCTACCAGATGTTTGAAAATCTAGGATTATGAGTCTCATACTTCACCATTTTTCTTTAACTTGTTCTATTAGAACCAAAACCAAAATGCCTTTCTTTCGGTATATTACTTTATGATACAGAGTATCTCATTTTAGCAGCGTTTTGGCCTCAGCTGTGAGAAAATGTAAATTTTCAATGAATTTAACTTTAAATAGACACCCATTATAGACCTCCATTGCTGCAACTTCATTTTTGGCATTAAGCACAGCAGTTTTAAAAACACCTTCACCACTGAAATTGATCACTACACTCCATAGCCTTCAACTACGCCCAATCTAGTCTATTGGAATGATCAGGTTGAGTTTTGTGATGGAGGGAATTATTTTAAGATGCCCTTGTGGTCATCAAAATTCCAGGAAATCACTTATACCTTCAACTTGAAGTTTTTACAGAATGCAAGAGCGGATTAAGTGCCAAGCTCTGATAAGGTTTTGGGTATGCGGAGTAAATTATATGGTGCCCATTTTGCTCCTGTGTGATATCACTCTGTGTCTTGCTATGACTTTCATCATTTATATTTTGTCTGTTCGATCATTTGTGATAAAAACCATTGTGAATCGATGTTGTTGCCAATCAATGTTATTTCTTTTATAATAAGGTTAACAAGTTTCCATAGATTCCAAATAGACACCTATTACAGACCTCCATTGCTGTAACTTCATTTTTTAACAAGTGAAATTACATGCCAGAGTAAACTTTCAGATACACAGATACAAATTCAATTTGGAGTAAAAATAATCTTAATTGGAATTGAGGAATCATTATGCAACAGACAATTATTGTCTGACAATATTGTCTTGTTTAACCATATCATGGTAATTTCATGTCCCACAACACAATTTTTTTCGATTTGATACTAATTTCAATATTATGAAGACAATTCAATATATAGGCAGTGACTTTAAGTTCTGTAAGCCCCACCTTTATTAGCTTATATTGCAAATCGTCAAGCCAACCGCCAAGTTGACATATTATGATGTGATTTGAAGTTATGACATATCACATAAGCTATGACATCAGTCACATATTGCCCCATCAGCAAGTAAATAAACATATAATCTCACATCACTTTTGATTCTATATTGATATGTGATATCATTTGAATGTTACCTAACAAACAACAAAACAAGCATTTAGTTTTGTTTGTTGTCGCTGGTTTTCACAAAATGGATGTTTTCTCCAAATCATAATAATTATGGCCTTTTTATCGAACTCCAATGCAGTGTCTCGGTATAGACACTGCGGCGGGCAGATGAAGCAAATCCCCAAAATTTGGGGAATATAGTTCCCCTTTTCATCGCATATGTGGTCAATTTTCACACAACTTATAAAATATGTATTCATGAATGTTCCCCAAACATTATTTTGTCAAAATATTTCAAAATTATTGAAATATGAGAAGAAATCACCGCAGAAGGAATTCTGAGTAAAAGTTTTGTTGATAATAGTTTACCGCATGTGTTGTTTATTAGTTAATACGCGCAATTCAACCAATGAAATTGTCTAAATTTTACAATCACGCGACCTGAGCATGGGACTAGAACCAATCACGTTAGTTGTTTATTACGAAATTACCATGCTTACGGTGAGATACCTGCCGCAGTGATATATCACTGCACGGGAGTTCGCCTTTTTATGTTACTAGTGAAATTTCCACTGGTTTATCTTGTTAATTAAGTCGTCAGACTTTCATTGAGTAAATAATTTTAACTTTGATTGTGTTTATAGTGATTGTATTTTTGTTGTATGCTTCCTGAGTAGAACTGCCAAATCAGTTTTTTCATTTGCAATGAATAATGGCTTGATTTCCCTGTACGTAACTTATAGCTGAAATTTACACCCATATGTTTCAATACTATAAAAGAACTTGAGATGTTGATTTATATGAAGTTATTGGAGGAGGTTGATTGTAGTTTTAAATACTGTACATCAATCATAATTATTTCTCCATAGTTAAATAATAAAGTATCCCATTAATACAGTATTGATATTAGTTTTACTTATTATTACTGATTTATCCATGCACATGTGTTTAATGATGCTATAAACATATGCTCGTTGATATCAGTCAAAAAATTAGATAAAATGTCAGATATATCAATTTTCCTAGTTGCAATCAATATTGTCGTTCCTCAATTCTTAAAATTATATGATACCTATATTCTTTCATGTCTATGATGAATTCCAGACAATGGATTATGAGATTTGTGCTCAGTGTCCTAATCAGGGTTGTCCCATTTCATATCAGCCCTTCACTCTTTTATTTTGATTCACATATTTAAGAGTGATCTACTCTCTATAACAACGATGAGGCATTGAATGAATGTCTACAAATTAATTGAAGTGGTGACAATATATTGACATAGTCTCCAAAATTTTTGTGGATAGAGGTTGGTGTTTGGTGTTAGGTGCTTGATGTTTGGCACCCCATATCTGTAAAAACTTGCAGGTTGTGACATTTTTGTGACATCTTTGTTCAAAATAGTTAGTTCTTTTAGTATGGCGAAGATACTGAACTTTGTTTAACTGATTCTTATTTGATGTTTGATGCGATCTGCTGTCTTGATGTTGATGTTGTCTTGTTTTTTTCATATTGATGAGAAAAATATATATTTCTGTACCTATTATTCTGCCCTGGGGTATCTTGACATCATAAATCAGTAAATGACCTTGGGTTAAATGCCAGTTTAGATACCAATCAACAGCAATGCTTTGTTAACCTTTTAATCAGAAGATTTCATAATTGAAATTGCATTTTAGCATTGAGAGTGTTTTTTTAACCAAATAAATGTTTTTCTAACTTTTATCTTTAAAACATAGTCCAATTGTCTTGTTTTTGAATTTTTGATTTAATTAAATGAAACAAATGTTCAATGTAAATGTCATTTAAAAGGAATCCCCTGAATGCCAGCCTAGATAAAACAAGACAAAACTGACATGAGAACAAGAAAAACACAACCCAAAATTAATACAAACCAAGTTGTATTACACAAGAGGAACGACCAACAACCATTATGGATAATAAAGTGTAACCAACTGAAAGGAAAGGTATGTCTATATGGCTGAATGAAGGCAAACTGCAAATCTTTGATTTATGGGTGTTGGAGATCACTAATATTACCATATTGTTCAATGTATAATAACTTAGCAGAAACAGACATAGTTATGTGTTAAAGGTTGAGTAAATAGTGCAGAGACGTGTCTAACGATCATGGACCTGGTGTCAAAATATATATCGAAGTTTGGATATTTCATCAAGGCTAACATCTATTTTCATTGTCGTCTTCTAGGGGGATGGTTTAATGACCTTCTATAGCAAGTCGCTACTACAGTCTTGGCTGTAGTGGCTAGCCTTTATGGCTGAATCGGTAGAGCGTCTGCCTTGCGAGCGGAGGTCATGGGTTCGATTCCAGCACTGGGCATTGAATTTAGCAAACTCCCTTTTGGGTCTAGTATCTGGCTCGTTACAGTACAGCTCCCAGATGGATGTGCCCAAGGGTCGTTACAATATAATGGTTCATGTACAGTACATGTAGTTTTATATGTGTAGTCACCTTTACTGTTGAGGAGGTCTTGTCTTGATCAGTAACTACAGAAAGCCTTAGGCTTTGATTACAACTACAAATGCGTGTAATCAAGCAATTTTAAAGTAAAACATGAAAGAATCTTTGTTCAATTTTCTTCACAAAAGAGTAATTACACAAGATTCCCTCAGTCTAATCCCAGAGGCAGGCCTGTCAACTGTCCCGCAATTTGCGTATTTGTCACGCATTTGCTGAAGAATTTGAAGTCACGCCAGTTTTTTTTGCGTGACACAAAATGTCACGCAAATACGCATTTTACCTGGTAATTGTCACGCAAATATATTTCTGTAAAAAATTTTTCAAAATATGTTTATGATACGGTAAAAATACGAACGTCGGAAAAAAACGAACGCAATTTGTTCGGATTTGTCACGCGAATCCCGTATATGTCACGCATGTTCATAGGAAATTTTCGTACCTCCTGCAGAGGTTCAAAGAATTTGTTTGATTTAAGATTAATTTAAGATGAAATGTTCATGTTTAATTAGATATTTAGAAGATCCTTTTGTTGTACTGTATCCTCATGTCGTATTGCAATTCATGTGATCTATCAAGAGTAAATTAAATTAGTCAATTTAGTTTTGTTTTTTGTTGTTTTCAAAATCACCCAAAGATTTAAAGCACCAAATTACCCGATGCCTTTAATTATATGGGGTTTCAACAGGGAATTTAAGATGAAGATTGTTATTTTGAAGTAAATGTATTACCTTTTTAGCATTGCTGTTATCTAGTTGCCATTTGCTCAAAAATGATTTTTGATCACCCTTTACATGCATGGACTATATATATAAAGGCAAATGATTGGAATTCAATTGAGTATTCAAGCATGACATTAGACATAAGCTTGGGATAGAAGTATTAGAAATAGGTAAAATGGCTATGGATGCGATTGGTTCATAATCATAATCATTGACAAGCATGGGTATTCAAAGTCATAAACCCAATAACCAAGCCCAAGAGGCCTTTGATATCTGATACAACACAACCAGCAAAGAACTAATGGGACAAAATATGATATAAACATCTGATATTCTCAGTACATATTCTTGAAATTTGGTTTGTCCACCATTGAAAACATTGGAATGGTAATAGAGAAAATTTAATTCTCACCTCAAATGATGAAAGCTCAAAAATTGGCATCAAACGAGTGCTTGTTTACATTGTAAAAATAACTAGACTGGAAGTTACTCTGGCCCAATTACGCTTTTTAACGAGTTATTTCTAGATTCATATGATGTGTTATCTTATTCCAAAACATAATACTGAAACATAACCTCCCGTGTCTATGTTAAAGACACAAATTGAAATTTGTATTTAAATTGTCCACACAATTGTATTGTCATCTTTGTGAATGTGACATTGCTTACTCAGCATGGCAGATTACAAAAAGTGAGATTAAATCTCAAATGCACAGTATAATAGGGAAGCCCATTGAAATAAGATATAGCAATTTAAGGCATCTTCGAATAGAGAAGTTTCTAAATAGCTTTGAAATCTCGCTAATTCTCGTTTTTACACGAGATTATAAGAGATTTGCACTTTTTTCTTTATTGAATCACTTTTCTTTATTTTTGATAGCATATTTGGATTCAGTGACAAAGGGGACATGCCATTAAGAGGCCATTCTCTGACTTAGTCATTTTTTCAAAAGTGTGAAAATAAAAAAAATCATGAAAAGTTCTTAAAATATTCTGAATAACAAGTTGAATATATATATTTAATGATGACACAAGCAAAAGTCTGAAAATTAACATGAAATGAAGGGTTTTGACAGATGCAAAAGATGGTAGATTTGTGATGAAGAAATAGAGGTTTTTGCAGTAACAACACAATTAACTCGAAGTTATCCGTTATGAGAGGCTGAGGACTAAACTTGACATAATTTTCAATCTCAGATTATCAGTAGTATCTAACTTTAGCCGGACAGCCACTCAGAATGTATATGGAGCCCATAAGATTCATTTTTCTCAATTGAAGTCACTATTTCTGTTTTTAGCTTCAGAGGAAAGGAGGTACATGAACATGCTAAGTTTACCTAGATCACAAGCCTTACCACAAATATAAAGTATATAGGAATAGAGTTGATATGTGTGAAAACCTTAAACTTCCCATTTTATTGGGGATGGAACTTGTGGACCATGTGTATTTCTAACTTCTTCACATGTGCATGGATCTAAAATTGTGGCAGCCATCTTGGATTTGTCATATTATGTGGACATGGTTTTGGTTGTGCTGAATTTGTTTCAAAATAACATTTCTTGTATACCTTCGATAAGTGAGATAGGCATTTGAAATTAAATACAGATCGTATACTTGACATTTAATGCAGTAAACAGTAATACAATTCATTCTTACATAATAAGTGAGTCCAGACAAAAAGTTGTTATTGTGTTAGTTTAACTGGGCATAAATTACACTCATTGGCCTTGGTTTTCTTAATTGGCTTGGATAAAATGTTGTTCTGTTTATTCAGAAAAGGAGTATAGTTCAATATACAAGTTCACATCCGTTCCATCCTCTTGTAGAAATGAATCTCATATTATTTCTCTCAAATATAGAACACAAAAATATTATAAAAAACAAGTTTCTATTAATTGCAAAAGTTAGCTTCTATGTCATGACTGAGTTTGGGTTCCGCTTCTAGGGAAAAAATATCCATCTGGAAATATCGTATTGACCATTGCTATACACTCCATATTTAATCCTCCCAGTAAATAACATTGATATACAGTATACAAGTATATATGACATCGAGGATCTGGGGTTTGGGTAATGTGAGACATGAGGCCACTTGTCTTTTTGAATCTCATATTCAATATTCTTTCTTTAAACCCTCATATTTAATATTTTTGGAGTGGTAATTCAATTATGTACCTATTTTTTATTCTTTATCACATAGTTGAACTCTGTTCCACTCTGTTAGGTAACATGAAAACATATTTATGATATTTTGCAAATGCGTGGAAAAAGTGATATCTGTGGAATACGGAAAATATTTCACAGATATCACCTTTTGGCAGGGATTTGAAAACTACCACCAATATGATGTGTTTTGTTACATATTGATTTAATGACATCACGGGGATGAATGAATGAATGGATGTTGTTTTGATATGCTTTGTTTAGTTTTAGAGGTGAACTATGGGAAAAATAGAACATCCTATGAATTTTCGTGATATTGTGTTAATCCAACTCATTGATATCAATATCTGCGCTAATTCGCTATGCTAACTTGGCAAGATATTGATATCAACTCGGAGATAAAGATAAAATCATTTAAAATCATATGATATCCTATACATATCCTTTACTGTGCCACAACTTTCTCATATGTTATATATTTTGGCACAGGCCATCACTTATTTTCTTTGAATTCATGCTTTTGTTCCTCGTTTTAGAAATGAGAGGAAATCTTTGATTTTCCTTGTATTTAAGTTGCTTAAATGTTGCCCTGTGATGTTGATAAAAGTCAATAGTAATCCATTACAGTCACAATTGAAATGTACCCATTGCTAGCCCAGAACCTACCAAAATAGCATTTGCATTTTGTCAATATTGCCCTATGTGCTTTTCTATGAAAATAATTTTAATCGTATCTTTTCTTCAGTATTTCATATATTACATTTTAATATATTTATATTGGTTAATATTTATATACTATTTACTTAGACAACAATAAATAAAGAATTTTTGGTAAAAACACCAAAAATGGTATATGATCTTTAAATGACTGTTGTGTGAACATCAAAGGTCAAAATTCGCTGAAATTGTATTTTTATAAAGCACAAATGATTTTTCTTCAATATGATATGCATTATTATCAGATATCTTTGGGGGCTAAAAAGGGCCCTTAATGACACCCGTCCTTTAGAAATTCAAAGACAAACAAGGGTGACATCTATTACGTCAGCACTTTTCAGCTATTTAGAAACTATGAATTTAAGGGCACTTTTGTTTAAGTTTTTGGCAAAGTTTCCACTTCTACAGTATGCTTACTTGACTTTGAACCATCTGTCAGTGCTGATCTTACAGGTTCCCAACACAAAACATTACTTAATAAATGGGTATACGACCTTGATGGTCTTATCAATGGTTTCATACTTTTGATACTTTACTACATTAAATGACAGCTTTTTTCAAAAGTGGATATGCATATCTAAGTTACTTGATTAAAGGAAGATGTTTCTTTGGATTGCAATTTTGTTGAGAAATTAAGATAATGAGAATGGGCACCATGATAAACCATGACATCTCATTTCTTCTCAGCCCTCTCAGGTGAAACAGAAAGATGTTATGGGAACCAGAATGAGAAAAAAGGATTGAAAACAGTCATAATTTACTCCTGATAACCATATTGTGTTTTATGGATTACAACATTAGCTTCATTGCCTTCCCCTCCCCCTAGGATGGGCCCAGAAAAAATGTTGTTTTTGGCCCAAAAATTTATCAAGACCCTGATTTGGGGGCCTTTTGGGCCTTATTTTTAATATTAGGCCAAATAATTAAGAGAATGGGCCCAAATTTTTAGGGCGGAAATTCTTTTAGACTTGAAATGTGCCCCCCTTGCTAGTTTTCAGATCTGCCCCTGTGTTGACCCTTTGATATTAAGCTTATATACTCCGAGGCTGGATTTTGTCTGTCCAACATCATTTGAAACTGAATGCCCTATTTTGTATGAATTCTAGTATCTACAATTAGTTTTTTTTATGAGTATTGGTTATCAATTTATATTCATTCTTCAACATATATTGTAATGACTTCTGTATGAATGGAATTGCTCTTTGTGTGTTATGGTCCTGGATGGTGATAATGTAACTTGAATTGTAAGGGGGGTATTAGACTTTGTTTCTATTCACGTTTGATTATGCTTTGGGAAAGATGGGCTTTGTTTTCCTAAATGTTTGTCCTTTGATGTACTTTGATATCAACCAAGAGTTGTTTAGCAGGGTACCACTCTGGACAGCCAGTCCAATTTTCAAGGTGTAATTCCCAAATTACAGTTTTGTACAAATGATTATTCTCATTTTTCGTTTGGTAGTTTTACATCAAGGAATTTACCTCTGTAGCAGTACATGGGTATTTGTATTTCATTCCACTTTTGAGGTGTGTGAAACCCCAAAAATTAAAGTCTATCAAGCGGATATGTACATCTATGCTCTTGATAGCTTTAATTCACTGAGGGAATAAAGAACCTTATAACTCAATGGCTGATTGATTACATCTCTCAGCCTCGAAAGCTAAATTATGTAAGATGTAATTGAAGTAAAATCGACAATATCAAATAACAAAATGTTGATATAAGATTGATCAATTTTGTAATCATTCCAACTCAAGAACTTTGATTAAAGAATTCAATATCGTGATCCCAGTCATCACCGTCTTACAGCAAAGGTTTATATTCTTTGTCTATGGTTTTCAGAGCAAACATTATGCAACACTTGCCTGTTTTATTAAGTGGAATATCTATAAAGAGTTAAGTAAATATGTATGTTTCTTCAGGTATAATCAATAATTCTAGGTGTTTATTTGTAATTTTGACTGCCTCTGATATCTGTTAGAGCATGCTCCAACACATCTCACGATCTATCCATTATATAAGTTTTGTATAAATGGGCACATCATTTCTGTATTGTGCTTTTACATTATATATTACATTTGTGCATTGTTTCCATGTAGTAATTCATATTTACTTTGCATGTGATGTTGTTTCCAATAAACTTCATTGTTGGAGGATTAAACTTGATTACTGTATTGATTGTATCAACAGTGTGTTCACTAATTAGGAAAACAACCAGGGAGGGAACTATATAAATCTGTAATGGCCTGTGTGGTTTATATTTATATTCCATCGAGTGTACAAATGCTATTACTATGCGCTATAAACCTCTAGTAGGAATTGCTAGTCAGTGACACCATAGTAATAAATCATATCAATTTACAATAATAAAAAAGGGAAAATATATTTCATTTAATATCGTGTAGCAAATGAGAGGCACCCTTGATGATTGAAATATTATTCTCCAGAAGTACAGCGAATTATAGAAAAGGGGTTATAAATACATGGCATATAGCTGTGTAAATTGAACACAGTAATTTTTTTCATATTTGCAGTGTTTGGTCCATTCGATTTTTTGTTGAAACATCTTGCCAACAAAACTGTTGAACAAGAATCGAAAATGTTATTGAATTGTTCCATGCCAATATTCCAACTTAATTAATAGAACACTTTAAGCACAATGGGGCTCAACCTTCTACTGTCAATCAATGTGTTATATCATTATTGGATGGGCGTGTCTCATCTCACAAAGTGATTCGATGAAACATTTGATTAAACATTGTGTGAAATTACTCCATATACAATAACTCCCTCTTACCATTTCTGCGTTGTTCATTCAATATAGATTTTTGATTTTCTGATGGTACATTATTGTGAAAATGACACAGAAATCATTTGCAGCCACACTGTCTATATTACTATCAAACTGTAAATTTTCTTTTTTGACCCATTGAATGATATTCATGTCGGGATAAAATAAGTTATCTGTATGCCCATTCCTTTCTAAAAGTTGATGGATTTGGTTCAAATTTTATATTTTGATGCCTTGGGGATATAGGACCTCTGCTAAATGTGATTTATGGTAACTTAAATATAACTTAAATACTAGATGTCTGATTTAGTCCAAATCTTATCGACTAATATCTTATAGGAATAGAACCTCTGTTTAAAAGGGAAATTGCAGTATGGCTGCTCAATTCAAAATGTTTTCCTTGTTTTCATGAAAAAATATATATCTACTTTTTAATAACTTGAATATTAGTAAGAATATTAGTAGCCAGGATTTGCCAAGGGGGGTTCAGTTTTCAAAAATTTCCAGGGGGGGTTCACATTTGACAATTTTGGCCCAAATATGGCTAAAATCACTTGAGAAGTGCTCAAAATGGTGAAAAACTGCATGATTTTGAAAGAATTTTTGGCCAGGGGGGGGAGGGATTCGCCAAACCCTGCAAACCCCCCCCCCCTGGCTACGGGCCTGTACTAGATCTCATTTAATAAATCTGTAATTTCATGTTCTTTCAGAATACAAACAAACGAAAATCGCTGAGGGTCTTGCACAACAACGACAGCTAGTGGACCAATTACGCCAAGAGGCTGCCCTCCCTCGGGTTAGGGTCAGTGAGTGTGTAGAAGAATTAAAAAAATACTGTGAACAACATGAAGAGGAAGACTCACTTATTAAAGGCTTTGATAAACAAAAAGATAATCCATTTAAAGAAAAAGGAGGTTGTGTAATACTATAGGAAATGTGGTGGATGCTTGAGGCTTTCTTGTGGACAAATTTGACCTTTTGGTCAATTTGATAACATCATTTATCCATTGGATAACATCAAGTATAGTGGATACTATATGGATAACACATTGGATATCCCATGGATTAACTGTTGGACACCATATCGTACAGTGTATTTGGAAAATGTATTTGGCACTGCATCTACATTGCCTATAATCTTGGATATTATAAAATGGCCTTGTTTTCCGGTATTCCCTGTAAACTATTTTATACTGTTTGGAAGTCCAATGAGTACTATTTGGCACCCAAACCATTTGATGCTGTTTTGTACACTATGGTTACCATTCTGCAATGTCATTGCATTATATTTCATAGAATGCTGTTCCACACAACACACATAGAATACATCATCAGATATTACTAGTATGTTACATTAAAGAACAGTAGGGTTATTGGATACTATTTTATAGAACATTTACTATGTCCCCACCACATAGTATGGGGCCATATTGTGGGCCTAGGCCTAGTATTCAGGGATAACTTTTGGGCATATACATTATATTTATATAGCAGGGGGTCAATATTGTGGATTTAGTTTTCAAAGACAAGCTATTGACATGTTTTAAATTTTTGTATGAAATTCTCAAACTAATTAGTTTTAGGGCATTCTTGGTAAGGCATCCATTTTAGATTTTCCATCCTAAAATCTTGTCTTTTCAACTGATTAGTGTTAGGCATTCAGGTTGTGCAGTATAATAGGGTCACCCATTGGTGGGGACATGTTTCTGTCCTTGGTGGGGACATGTTTCTGTCCTTGGTGGGGACATGTTTCTGTCCTTTACTATTCCATAGCAACTTGGGTAATAAGGTTCCCTTTCCAATACAGTAGTTTGATCTTGCTTCTGTAAAAGAGACCTTTATTTACCCTCATCCAGTAATAGAAACAATCCTTTTTTCTAACATATCATATTTCTGTAGCCACTCAACCAGTGAAAAACATCCGAAATGGCACATAAATAAACCACTGTCAAATATTTCACTACAAGAAAATGGTTCAGGGGCAACATTTGGTGCTTCAATTTAAAAAAGAAGTTAACTGAATATGTTTTACGTTAATTATATATCCCTTTTGGACAAGCACAGGTTAAAGAACATAAGTGGCCCCTTTAACTATGAGATGGAATAAAATGAATATTCTGTGTTTTATATATGGCAGGATTTTTATCTGTTCATTTTTAACAATATCTGCACTCTCTTGCTATGCTAATATTTCATCTTTTGGATAAATGGAAAATGAAAAAACACATCTGTTCGCAAAATCCATGTTATTATCTTGCAAATATAGATTCTGTCATTACTTTCCTATTAGATAGAAGGTTGATGGCTGATCAACTGACACACTGGCAGCTCAGTAATGATATCGCATCAAAGTGATTATCGTTTTCCTCAATGAATTATTCATTCGTTAAAGTATTTAGTAATTGTGCAGTTTCATTAAATTATTCTAGGTTAATGAATGCCACTTTAATGATGTCGATGTATTTTGTCTTAATTTTGAGCTGATTTGTATTTGGTTTAATGCTACCAAGCATCATCATATATGGATAGGCTAGAAATACTATGCCTTTGGAGGGTTTAATTAATTTGATAGATAAATAATTTGACACAATGCTCCATCATTTTTATTCTCCTCAAAAGTCACTGACATGGTTCACCTGCAGGCTCATTCATTCAACTAAGACAAACTGTAAATGAAACAAAAACTGGTGGTGTAGATGATGATAAACCAAACTGATGAGAATTACTCTCCTTACATACTTACTAACAAAGCTAAAGACAAGTCTCGGTTTTGAGAAAAGTCTAATGGACTAATTTTTTGATGAAAAATATAGAAATAACACCCAAATTAAATTATGAATATTCAAAAGAAGACATTTAAATCTACAAAATGTAAAAATATCAAAATTATCCGAAGCAGGCGTAACGTGCACTAGACCGATTCAATAAATGACAAGTCTCAGTTTAGAGAACAAAGTTCATAAATCTACTGCGCAAATAATTTTTTGATGAAAAATAAAGAAATAACTCCCAATTTAAATTATGGATATTCAAAAGAAGACATTTAAATCTACAATATGTAAAAATATCAAAAATGTCCAAAGCAGGCGTAACGTGCAGTAGACTGATGAACTTCATTCTCCAAACCGAGACCAGTTCTTTCCATTTTTATTTGGCTTTTGGCTCAGTTGCCCTTGAATAAAACATATTGTAAAAGAATATCCTCCCGCACACCATCCTTTTGCTTCATTAATATGTTGTCTTGAATATAGGAAACTAGATGTGTTTAAATTACATATCATATTTTGTTGCCATATTTAATAGTGGACCAATTAGTTCATTAGAAGGTAGTATAAAGTTATTGCAGTGAAACCTAGGGTATCAAAACATATTTGCATTGTAGTTTTTTCAACTAAAGAGGCAATATACATCTTCAGATATTTAAGAAAACAAAATGTGTAAGAATCGTTCAAACATGTTACTCCAATAATCAAAAAAATACTATATGAACGAAGCATATTTTGTGTAAATATTTAAGCAAGAAAACATGATATAGAAAATATTATGTTAGAAGTTAAGATATCATTAGAGGCGATAGCAAGTCTTCAGTTCTTTTTAACTTTTGAATGAATAGATGGCGCATACAGTGGACACACGACCAAAAATAAATGAATTAATTTACTAAAGAACATTGAAAATATGAATAAAGTCACTGTAAAAAGCATTTCCATTGCAAAACATTGTTGACAATGCCAGGACCTCCACCTGTGCTCTATATAGGAAATTATAAGTATGGAAAATGCAGGATGTCAACATTTAAAGATATCAGAAAAATCTAAATTACTGAGAATTTTGTGAAACATTTCTATATGTATTCCTTTTAAGTAAAGAGGGTATGATAATGTTACTCTCTCGTCTTGCATCAAGCCCCAATTTTAACCTCCCCACCTACTCCTGTTCTGAACTAGATATTGGGGAGAGAATGTTAGGGCTTAATGAAAGACTGAACATTTTCATAGGCAACTCTCTCTCTGAATCTCTTATTCTCTCTTTAATTAGCAATAGGTTACAGGATTTATGGCTCATCAATCAATTTATTCATAAGGTTGAATATAAGTAAGTGTAATTCTATGAAGTTATTCTTTGATCAAGCTCAAATCAGAAAATTATACAGTAGAACTTGTGTTCCACTTGAGAGGTGTTCCACTTACAGAGGTTCATGAACATGGAGTCAGTGGGTGGCAGGACTTCAAAAATCTGTTCCACTTGTGAGGTGTTCCTCTTACAGAGGTATTCCCTTTAGCACTAGTTTCTACTGTATTTAATTATTTGGGCTGTTATGTTTCAGTGAATTATTAGATCTATCTTATCATGTAAGCAGTCTATAGCTATAGACTGTAATTGTATTTATTATGTTTTAGTATAACTTATTAAGATTCTAGGCAGATGCATGTCAGATGAGCACATTAATATTGTATAAAGTGTTTGTATATTAGAAGTGTATTTGTAGACAAATTATATATTAAATGTATACATAAATACAAATAAAAATTTCCATTTGTAAATAAAATTGTTGGATGTTTATTTTGAATACACCTCACTGGTGATCCACTCGATTACGCTGGTTACCAAAACGAACCGTTTTGGTAACAAAATGTCGGAACGTCGAAGGCACGATTTTTCTTTTTTCCTTATTTCACGCGTTGTAGGCAGAATCCCCACGACGTTTTTTCTCACAGCGTGCATCAGTATCATATGTTTTAGAAAATGTACATGTTTGCGATAAAATAGCTCAGAGGACAACAGAATCGTCGATTTACTTCCTCACTTAAGTTACATAAACGGTTTTTCGAAAAACAGTTAAGATCTGCACTTTTAACCCAAACCGTTTATGTAACTTAAGTGAGGAAGTAAATCGACGATTCTGTTGTCTTCTGAACTATTTGTTTGCAAATATGTACACTTTCTTAAACATATGATACTGATACACGTTTGTGTTAAAAAATGTCGTGGGAATTCTGCCTACAAGTGTAAAATAAGGAAACGAGAAAAATCGTACCTTCCGGATGTTCCGACATTTTGTTACCAAAACGGTTCGTTTTGGTAACCAGCGTAATCGAGTGGATCACCTGTGCACCTGGCAAAAACACAAGGGAATAGATGGGCCATGACTAAAAGCAGCATAACCAGAGATATGTCTTAGGTCAATTTTGTAGTTTTTTTAGTGACTAATATGTCATTGTAATGACATGATTGTTGTTTTGGCCCACCCTGTATACATCACTCTGGATAGAATGTGATCCTTAGTCATATTAGTGAAATAATAGAGGCTTTTCTAAATAGCTTGAAGAACTTTCTTGTATTTGATGACACGTTTGAATTCCATTCATGAAACAACTTTATTTGCTGTAGTTATTTTCCTGAAGTCAATTTACCAAGATTTTTTCCTGAAAAAGGTTGGGCCCATTGATGCAATGTTAAAACTTCTTTAAAAGTCCATTTTCTCCCTAAGCATCACAATTTCAATGTTAAATTGCAATCTGATTCAACAAGGCCATGTAGTTGCTTGCCAATGGAGTTCAACGTTAATCCAATTGGAAATATTTTATAAATCAAGAAATTAGTTGAATTCTGACAGTTGTCTCCATATTATAAATATAGTACCGTAATATATATTCTGGCCTGACCAATATCACAACTGCCATCTATCCATCTATGTTATCTGAAGGATGATACAAATGCACAAGGGAATTTACTATATCCATTCATTCATTCATTATAGGTACTAGACAACAATTAGTAAATTGGATCAAAGTGTGCCATAAAGTCACATAAAAATAATTGTTTAGAGTGCACTTTGTAATGAAAAGGTAATGAATGGGAACATATATGCTCTTGTCATATACTCTAAAATGTCACTTGAAATTTGATAAAGTTGACAAAACACAATTTAAAGGATTGGTATCGATGTGGTGAACTGAATTCAACATGTTTTTCTCTCAAACCAATTATTGAAAACATTCTGGAAAAACACTGTGCTTCATGTACAATTCTGAACCTTGTTGGAACAAAATAGCATATTCAACATTTTGCTTAGCTTTCAATATTATAGTTATACAAAGGAAAGTTTGCTTGGTTTAACAAAAAGGATTCAAGAAATTAAAACAAAAAACCCAAAAATAGATAAAAATTAATTTAAAGTAGACCTTTTCTTTTATACTTTTTTAAATGAACCAAACTTTCCTTTGTACAATTACAATATTGAGAGACCTAAACATGTTGTATACATGTATATGTCATTTGTTCCATGAGGTTTGGAGAGATCTTGAAAGCCCATGGATAGATTCATTCCGAACATATGATACTGAGAACAAGAGAAGTGTCTGACGTGTTTTCTAAAACAATATAGAGAAAAGTATATTTTTTTCAAACTAAATTGTAACCATTCAAAAGATGATCATTAAATTGACAATGTGGAAAATTTTGATGACTGGTTTTAGTGATTTTCCATGTTAATTTGAATGGTAGAATGATCTTAGTGACATCTATTTTAAAAGATATTTACATTGTAGGTTATGAATACTAGTTTTAGGTACTATTTGTTTTGCCTGATATTTTATAGATGTCACTATAGTAAAGGGCTCTTGATAATCAGAAATGTGTAGACTAAATTATTTATCATATCAGTCACCATTTACAGCTGTGAATATATACCAATTTTAACAATGCGTTCATAGATGTTGTGCTGGTAGTAAATAGTATCAAAGTGTCATCAGCTTAGGCATGTGCAATCCATCAACCATGAACTTACAGAAACTCTATGCACCACTGAACTATTGCACCCACATTTAAGTGAATTGCAGTTTTAGAATTAGATCTGCATTACAAGACATCGCCCTGGTGGAACATGAAAACACAAAATCAGAAAGAGAGCGTGTCAGTATGTAGGAAATTTGTATTGAAAAATAAACTCATTTGTAGACTCTTATAACAATACATTTCAATCCCCTTCGATCATCCTGAGCCCAGAATCTAGTTCTGAACTAATCATAAACAACCCTCTCTATTTAAAAATAAATGCAAAAGGTACCCCCATACCTAGCCTTGCCCAAGTTGGTATTTTTTACTTATCCTGATCTTGAATTATTACCAAATCAAGATAAGATACCGACTTAGGTAAGACTACCCCATACCTCATGAAGACAGAACTCCATAGAATATGGCCTCATTGAAATAAATATATTGTCTAGTCATAATAAAAAAAGAGTCTAGTCAAACTGAAGAAATAGTCAGTTGTAAACCTTGAGTGTCTTACAAATGTTGGTTAGACAAAATTACTTCATTTGAAGTAAATATCCCTCGAAAGAGTCAGATGTTTAGTCTAGACTAAAAGGTTTTTCTAAAATCTAAATTTTATCAGACAGACAGGCTTATCATGTGTGACATAATTATTATGGTTTTATCAACTGTCTTTATACAGTTATATGGATTAATATTAACATAGTACATTGCATTTTTAAAATGTTCTAATAAATCACAAACTTTAATAATTTTCTTGAACATTTGATACGACAGGCTATTATAAGGCTTATTAAAAGATTACTTATCCACTTATCAATTGATCTCATATGAGAAATCTATCTAAATGTATTAGCCTTCTATTAGTGACTGAGCGTGCAAAGATGTCTTGAAAACCAGTTTTCTGAAAAAGGTCGGACTGAAGCCCATTGACACAATGTTAAAATTATTTTAAAAAGTTATTTTGTCCCTAAGGATCACAATTTTAATGTTAAGGCAATCTGATTCATCAAGGCACAAAGCCTGGAAAAAAATAATTCTTAAAAAGTTAACCACAATTCTAGCTCAGGTTTAATCATGGGCTTTCAAGAGATAGAACAAAGTTTATGCTCTTTTGTACTCCATAGTAATTATGTTGTGGCGTTTGGTTTAGAGATAAAGAGGTCGGCCTGGATAAGTGAGAAACTACTTATTGGATAAGTGAACAAGTTCAGTGTTTTAGATCCAAAGGTACTATATGTCCCTGGCCTCGTCTTTATTTAATTAATTTAGAGGATGTCAACTAATGAAAAACAAATGCTTAACAGGATGATGCTCTCTTACTGGAACTGCAACCGTACTTTTATGATACAGTGACACATACTCCTTTTTATATTATGCTTTTTACAAAGTAAATTTGTACTAAATTTTGATGAAACAAAGTGAGGACGATATAATAGGTAATTAATGGAATATCCTATGTGTGAACGTGGGCTTTAGTTGAAAGCCCATAGTGTGAATAATATGGCAATAATATACATGTTATCAGTCTTCAATTAAAAAAGAAGGGTACTTTCAGTAAAAATCCAAAACAGATATAAACTATATACAAATGTATTTATTAAGATGATACCATTAAAACCCCAATTAATTTCACTCACATTGTACAACACATATATTTGCTTTAGATTTTGAACTGTCTGCTGTCATAAACCCCTATGAGCTTAACACTAACTTTAATGATGGTTAATTGCCCGTTAATTGTCATTGAATAAATATAATATCTTGGTAGTGGGCTTATAATAGTGGGCCATTATTCTGCCACACCTTATGTTTAACCTAAAATACAATTTATCTTTCATCTTACCCCTATGTCTCAGTCAAACATCTGGTAAGGAAAATATGTAATGCGGAGGCCAGATATAATTTGTATAAGTATATAAAATTTCAGAGTGCAAAAGTTCAGGACTATCGTGCTTTAAACCTGCACTTTAACATACTCAATTTGATATCAATAATCACTTGTTATAGTCTAGACCTGCTGCACATTCTTTCTTGTTTTTTTTTGATTTGGTAGAATTCAACTTTGCAGAAAACAGACAGGAACAATTGACTAGTCTGGAGGTAAAGAAATATCAAAAATATTATTTATTTATGTCTCTGTCTCTGTTTTAGGAGACATTAAAACTTAGAATTGCCAAGACATCCCAAATATTAATCCGATTTATCAATCCTCAATTAGTTGGTTTAGGCAAACCCCCTCCCCTTTTTAACACTAAATTTTTGGAAAATGTATTCCCTTTTATTTTGACTTGCATGTAATAAATTATTTAAAATGTGGAAGATATAACCGACATGTATATACAATATTATTAATTCGTCACTAGGCCTACCATAAGCTACATGAACAAACCATTAAGAAATATTTTTTGAAGCTACCCTATGTCTGAAATTGGAAAGAGGGCGTCACTATAATAGTTAATTAAAAATTCGCTGACCACTTTTCAGACAAGGACCTCATATGTTCTTAGACACTGGGGTATGTGCTAAAGGTTGAGAAAGTCAAATTCCATGACTTTTACATTTTCAGTAGAACACCCCCAGCAACAGGAGTAAATATGAATTGGAGATATCTGACAAAATACCCAAAAATATAAATTTTGTGTTTTTGAACATGTGGAAATATCTTGAACACTTTGAAACTAAAGTACAGTTCGTTCAGTTGTTTTGTTTTTGTTCTACACAAAACTTGTGTTTAATAGCCACGCGTAGTTATTAATAAGCGTAATCAGGTTATTTCAAGCGTCGAAATAGCTTATTTTCCTCGACGTATCTACACAAACCTATTCACTTAGATCTAGATGCGTCAATTATAATTGTTTTCACTCATCGGCTTTAGTGGCCCGCGATACCTTTTATTTCATTCATTTGAGACGCAATTGATATATTGGCAACAAATCAAATGTTCTAAATGATTCTTCTTCATTTTTGAATGTTTCCCCTACCCGATATTCAAAGATGTCCCTTAAATATTATACCTTACATTGATCACGATTCTTGTACTTTCTGTCTGTACGACTCCCGTTCACATTTGCAAGAATTGTTGATTGCATTGCCTTGATCGCTGGTCGAATTTCGATTCCAACTAAATCAGATTAATCAATTAAGAAATGTCATTTCATGTTAATCCAAGCAAATAATTGTAACAACTACATTATTTTTTAGCAGTTTTGACACCTAAGCAGGGTAGCCTAGTGGCGTAGACTGAGGCTACTTTGCGGTTGAACGTCGTGGGATACGGAGGTCCCGCGTTCGAGCCCCAGGTACGGAGTTGTTGATCATTGTCACTACGGACACCCGGTCCGAAGGTCCAACCGTTTACCGGCCCTTGGCATGGGTTGGTTCTCTGGCCGCTCTTGCCGGAGACAGATTGTGAGACTGTGGTTGGTTCCTCCACTAACGTGCTTTAGTAAACTCCGGGAGTCATATAGTATGATAGCGGGCCCCCACCAAGGGCAGTAGTGGAACGACGCGAATCGGTCCCAGTATGGTTGCCTTGCAACTGAAGAGACTCGAGGAAATCATGCCATTCGCAGTGACCCAGAAAAGACTTTTGCTTCTCAACCTGACGTTTTAATTCATTTATTTACATACTTTATTAAAATGTTGAAAAACGCGCGAGTATGAGGACCGCAACTTTTTGTCTACACTGACAAAAACTTGAAATTCCCGCTGTAAATATATAGTCCACGGCAATGTGCCGTCCCACTGGCACGGATTTCGGTAGTGCTCCGCGCATCGGTAGGCCTATCGTTGGGTTTCGGCACAATGCGCGTCGGTATAATGAGGTGATCCCGAATAAAGGACATCTTGCTTCATCAAGCTTCGGACCTCTCCTCAGATAGAACGTAGTGATTGAGCACTGGAACCGACAATGAAAAAAGGAAACGGATGAGAAAAATAGTCACAATTTTCAAAAGTTGAGTGTTTCATGATTATGCTCATGTTTTGAAATTTTCAATTCTCATATATAATGTATTGTATTTCGACATTCTTGCAATTTAAATCAGCAATAACTTACATATATATATTTGATAAGATATTTCAATTTTTATCAACTATTAAATAGGTTTGTTAAGAGAAGATAAATACTGTACTTCTACTTGCTCTGATATGGCCACCTGACACCATAATCAAAAAATATAATCATTACACAAAACAAACTGATTAACCAATGAACTGATTAATCCCCCTATTGAAGTACCTAAGATTGTTTGTGTCACATACAGGTAGGCATGTGTCTCATGTTATGAAATGGGATTTCAATGTTTCATAACTATCTTAAGGACAGTCGAGTTCATTGTTTGTGTGAATGTGCGAATGAATATTACCTCTGGTGTGTTCTATCTAGTCAGATTGGCTGATGAAACAACCTTTTTGGTGTTGTCAAATAGAGGAGTTTCTAAATGATTTTGAAATCTCGCTAATTCTCGTTTTTTCATGAGATTTTAAGAGATTTGCACATTTTATCTCTAATGACTTACTTTTCTTTCTTTTTAATAGCATATTTGAATTCAGACGGTGATATGTTTCCTACAATAATAGCTTTGATTTACACATTTATGTCATTTATATCTCCATGACATTTAAAAAAGACTTGGGCCAAATCTCCATTGTCATGCTAAAATTCTTTAAAACCATGGTTTAATCGTATGACAACCAACATTTTCATGTTTAATCACAATATGTTCATTGACAGGGTCATTTAATAGTATGCCATTCGTTTCAGACAGATTTAACTAACACTCTTTGATAAATCATGAAAATAAGTGACTATTGCCAAGCTTTTAGCATAGAACTCAATGGAAGGTTGGCCCAAGATGAACAAAGGTGACATCTATTATGTCAGCTTTATTTAGCTATTTAGAAACTATACTATTGGTCGAGCGGTCTAGAGTACTGAACATGCTCAGCTAGGCACTGTTGCCATAACCATGAGGTTGTGAGTTTGGGACATATGAGCTCCTTGCGTTTATTATTCATAAAGTGTCCTTCCATTTTTATTTTGATAGGATTTTGTAAAAAAACAAATTAATCTGGATTATAATGACTCATCTTTTAACTAGGCAACTACCTTGTTTGGGTTCTAAGATAAAAAGTGTCCAGTGAAACAATAATATGAAAATATTTGTTCACTTAATTTGTTTATCGGACAGGGCATCTCAATGTCAGTGTTATCTTAAAGGCTGGTCTCCAATCCCACCTATTTAAAGGCTCATCTCCAACCTTGCATATTTGAGTGGACTAATCAAAATAAATGATTGCAACTTCAACTTGTTTGGAGCTCAAGATTAAACACAAAGTCTAATGTAACCAGTTGAATAAGAATGATTTCAACAAAATTTATACATTGCATTGTTGGATCGGTATAAGGGTTATGTGGTAGGATTCCAACACTTGACTGGGAGTAGTAAAATTACAGTAATGTTCCATTGAGGTCTTGATCTTGAAAAACTATGGATTGATTACTGTAGTCCAAAATGAGAGAGATACAGGTTCAGCATTTAATGTGACTGGGAGTAAAAATGATCTAGCAAATGATTCAACTGTTTAAAAAACATCAATGTTGTTAATTCTGTGTAATGGTTGTCTATGACAACCCTTATAAGCAGTAGCATAGTTAAGGTCTGATGCATGGTTCGAAATGTTCTCAGAATTAATTTAAATGTAATGATACAAGAAAAACTGTTCATTCATTTGTACCTTTGCACTTTGCTTCATCAAAAAGTCAACAAAACATACAAATAATTTCGGTTTCATATTTTTATATTTCATTTTTCAATTTTTTTAATTCTCTACAGAATTCAATTCAATAGAATATTTTCTTTATCCAATAACACATATAACGTCAGACCTGCTGTTTATTTCAGTTATATAAAATTATTTGATTCTGAGATAATTACAATGAATGACGTGTGTTACAATATAGAAAGAATATTACAATTCAATGACGTCACATAAATAACTACACTTCGCATTATTAGTTCATCTAGTCTCAATTTAGAATTTTCATAAACTAGAATCATAATGCAGTCAACAATTTTAACAAATAATATGGAGACATAAAAAATTTAGCTCAGTTTGAATTTCACACAGATTAAGTCGATGAATTTTACATACCTTAACATAATACTCTTAAAGATACTAAAATCAATGTAATGCTGTGATATCATTGAAATAAGGTTAACACAAATAAATTATTAAGTTAATAAATACAATAAAGTACATAAATGTAGTTTATAAATAAATAAATACAATGAGAAACTCATCTCGTTTGAACACAATGTGTTGAACACAATGTGTTACATTCTTCACATATATGAGATTATTTGCACAATGTCTCTTGCAAGCATTCCCTATAATGATATTATATTAATATTGCTGGAACATTGCACTTTTACATCAACTGGTGATAACCAGTTTTAAATGTTATTATGTCAGTGAACTCTACCCCCATGTACTTTGTTCTTTCAAACTTTGGACTTAGTTTTTGTCGCATTCGCTGGTTTATGATTGATAAACCACTAAGTGATAGTTGGTGATACATTGAGCTTCATTATTCAGTGTCCTGAACTGACAGAGTATTCTTCAACATGTACGCATATTGTTCATGAATATATTGTACATCATCTGGTCCCAAGGAACTCATATCGCTATGGTGACTGTAATACAGTTTCTATGGTGACACAGATATCTTAGGTCATATTGCCGGTAGCGATGGCCTCATCTCCCTCCCGCTTTGATGCTATGGTGAGATCATATTGAATCTGGCACATCTCTTAACAGTTGGACCTTGGTCTACAACAACGGGTTTCTGGAAATACAAGAAAAACAAATATTTAATAACTTTTTCAATGGAATTAATAATCAAGATGTGTTTAATAATAATGTCATAAAAAAAAAATATGAAACAAATTATGAAACCTGTTTTTAAAGAATTATTAAATAAATCTCTTGGAATAGTTCAGTGATTGATCAATAGGTGGCAACCAAATCAAAATCATGTGCAAACTATTTCTATACTTTAAGATATCTGGCCACAACCAGTTAGAATGTTGCGCCCACTTAAAGGAATGTCAAACATTTCTGACTCATTGTGGAATAATGCCTTCACTAATATTTGATATTATATGGTACGTTTTACCAAAATGAGATTAAGTTGCTAACATGGAATTTCCACAAACAGGAAGGTGGGCCAAGAACTGAACATACAATTGTTTCTATAATTTAAACTCATGTTTTGACTTGCTGAAATTTGATTCTCTGTTTATTTAACACCAAAGACACCAGATCTCTTGAAGGTGAAATTCTAAAATCACATGGAGAGCCTAGTGATGAGAGTCACTAATTACACTTTCTTTGTCTATATAGCACTGAACGGCACTTGTATTAAATTAATACATTATTTTCTAGGTCATTCCTATGATATGTGGCGTGGTCAACAATGTGACTAATACAATCAATTATCAATGATCAACTTAGGATTTTCTTTGTGCAAAGGTCAGATAAATAGTTCTTTGTTTGATATAGACAGACATATGGTACATTTACATGGATTGAATTTTTGTGGTTTTTATGTGATAAGTATTTCCTGCTGTGTAGCGTGCTGTGGCTAGTACCCAAGTATCAATCAGAAATGTTTGCACAAATCTTTCCTTTAGTAAACCAAAAGGGACAAAGAAATCAAATAATTTCCTCTTAACTAAAATAAATAAAAAACTAGGCAATTTCCTTGTTGACAATGCAATGCCACCATGAAGGAGACATATTGGAATTATATTTTGATTATTAAACTGAACTTACCAATAGCTTGCTATGAGCTAGAGCCACCAGTTGTTCAGGGGAGGGCGATGATTGGGGAGGGGTTCATGTGACATGTTTTCTTGTAATATTCTGCCATATCTTCTTCAAACTCACTAGTTTCACTTGTTGGATACTGAAAATATAAACGAATCATTTATTGCATTTTTTCTAAGCTTATTAGACGTTATAACACATACTGACATTCTTAGTCTATGCCCTTGGATAAGGTTGCCTAAGGTGAAAATGTGTGCTGAAAAATGTGATCAGTGGCATTTAAGCTAGCTGGCTTACTAAACTATATTAATACAAACCGGTTAAATAAATATATACCAAACACTGATTACCAAACCAAACAGTATTTTTAATGCACTCTATGCACCAATTTCTTGTTGTTTTGTTGATTTCTAAAGACTTTCAATAAAATTATTGTGTTGATTAGACGGAGGAATTGTGGCATTGTGCCCCGCTGAGAGTCAATATCCACAGGGTTTAGTAACCTCACATTAATAGTACATGAATATGTAAAGGCTAGAATGAACAAAAGGCAATACCCGGGCGAAGCCTTACTGAGCAGTCTCTTAGTATCAAGGATGCTTTCTAACACCGTACTGAGTTTGTAATTTGCATCACAGCTTCCAATAGGATTAAGTAAGTTAGCAGATATTTACAGTGAGAATATGGTGATATTTATGATGCAAGAACATTGAATCTTCTAGATCGTTCACCTTCATTACATCTTTTTATTTCGCTAGTATGCACAAAATTTAGAAAGCAGTTAGTTACATATTCCTCTTATTTGAGAAAATCACTAGATTGGCAACTATCTTGAGGTACATCAAGGACCTCAGCTCTATATGAATTTAACCAGTTGTCATTATCACACTTTTCATAGGTCAATGACCTGTGTATCTATTGATTAGGAGTATGACCTAGTCATGACTAGGAAAATGACCCCAAATGTTATCGCAAATATTCCATACCAAGATATCAAGGAATACTTGAAAATAAATTATATTCATGTAATGAGTTTCTGATATGGAATGCCTTAGTTCTAAGGGCAAAGTATTCCCAGGTCATACAACCCTTGGTCATTTTTTACATCGTAGTAAGCACCTCGTTGGAATCCCTGGCTTACTGCCAGGTCACCATCATGTGATCCCATCGTTGGAAATTCGGCAATCATATCAATGCCAGAGTTGAATAACGCTGAACTGTTTACTCCTTTTAGAATATAACTGTTTATTTGTTTGTTAAAACACCCAATTGTGTACCAAAGTTCCTATTACAGTAGTGCTTACTTCAAATATTTTTAGTGCGATGCCAAAGTTCAAAGTAATTATTGTTGTTATTCAAGGTTGATTTTAACCAATGGTAAATCAGGTTTCTCTAAAGGTATGTTTACACACTTCATGCGTTTACCCGGTCTACTTAGAAAAACAATGCCACTGATACACATGTTTGCAACTTAACAATAACACTACAACAATATGTATATTTATATAAATAAATTAAACAATCCATCTGTCACCAGACTAAAAACACAACAAAATGCTTTGCTATTTTTTAATTTTATACATTCACACTTGATCATTTATATTAACTGTTTTAAACTCACCTCAACAAGGACACAGTTGAAATCTTCAGTACGAGTTGGACGTTCGTTATCATTTTTGGTTTTACCCAGTATTTTTGACAGTTTCTCAGCACTATCAACCTGCAAGAATAAGAAAACATAAAAACATTAAATATCGGGTTCAGTAAATCATAATACCAACATATGATAAATTGCTTTATTGAACAGTCAGGTGTTTGGATTCAGCCAATAAAAAAACAGTTTTCTAATTTGAAAGTGATAGATCATATTAACTGATGATATATATTATAGGCTTTCAATGGATAAGATCTTAATTCCAAGAGATTATGAGGATGAATGTTGTTGACAGCCTTTGCTAATGACCTTGTTAATAACATTGAAAACTTGTTTTTTCCACTTTTCTGTGAAACATCTCAATAACTGAGCAAAATGGAAAAGCAAAGGATGTATGGTTATTAGAACTCTTTTGTTTATGTTTAATCACTTCCTTGTTAATTATTTATAATTGTTTAAGTGAAGTTTCTGAGAAGAGAAGGTATTTCTCAAAGTATGGGGTGTGATACCTTTTGCAGAATGCTTGGAATGTTAGATACCTTGCTCTTGTGATCTACCTATCTATGACTAAATATGCCACTTGGCATTTTTGGGAGTTCAAAGTGCTGATGATTTTAAATATTACTAGTTAATTATAATTAATATTGCTATTGCTCAATTTGTGAGTTGTATGAAGAAAATATATACAGTGTTATGAAATAGCCTAAAGAATTTAATCACTGGCCTCATTCAACATGTTTATTATTAGTTTATAGTAACTGGATTGCAACACAGCACAATATTTACCAATTGCCAAGTTACAGGCCAGGGTATTCAATTATGCTACAAATGCAATGCCAACATCTCATGTGTGATACTAGGGAAATTCAGTTAAATAAAAATTCCAGGAAGTTGTATTTCATCGAAATATTATCTATTAGTTAGGAAATCGAATTAAATTTATCTATAACTACTTCCTCTTTCTTGTGCAGTTTTATACATGGTAAATTTCCAAGAAGTCAAACAGTTTCACATTGTGTTAAGTTAGCTATACTTAACTATTTCAAATATGATTATATAAATACATATGCTTTGTAATATCTGGCTCAAGCTTATTTAATTGTGCACCAAAGTAGTTATTTGTCTCAGGAAAACAAGTTCATCTGTCAACAAAAGTTTGTTTTCCTCAAACCCTGATATTGACATATGAGATTGAACTGAACTGCCGGTCTCTTAGAAATTATCCAACAACCTAAGGAAATAACAAAATATTATTGAAGATCAAAACGAAAGGATGCAATTCATTTAATCAAGTGTTTGTTCTAAAAATCTAAATTTGTTTTTGTAATCTTAACTGAGCATATGGTTTAACACCAAAAGCACAACCTTGAATTCAAAATAAGGTCAGCTCAACTTATTATTTATTTATGATGTTACTTTTTATTTAGTCTTATTAGACACGATGCATTGGTTCAATTATATTTTTATTTACATTTTATAGCCAATTTTTGTTTATTAGCAAACAAACTTGTTTAAAAAGCTTTGCTCGGTTAGAAATGTTTGGGTAAATTAGCATTCCTTATCCAAAAAGTATTTCAGTAATTAACTAACTAGTACACAAAAGGTCACAAAAGCATTCTTGTGAGATCTGGATAACTGCCAAGTGAATATTAGATTGAAACAGATAACAGACAAAGTTCTAAAAGAATCTTTTGCATAATGTATTGATTTAATACCGCCTTACGCACATCAACCTGCTCTACGCCATCAAAATAAAAAATATAATTATTGATTTTTCAGAATGCCAGTCAATGCACATACGATGTCAGTGACATTTTTATCTTGCCTTATCACAATCATGCCCTGCAGAACTTTATTTATAATACTTATCAAAATACCCCAAGAACCCATGTGAAGTTATCCTAGACAGTATAATTAGTATTCACTGAAGGGGGCATTTCTATATATCCTACATTGCCTAGATATAATCCCTTTGTTCCTGACTTTAAATTAATACAATCAAAACATCTTACATCACTATAACTAAATACTTTAAACTCTCTATCCCCCCTAGGTGAATTCACCGTCATCCTGGTACAGTACACTGCTATATATTATCATTTGAGGATCAATAAACAATTTCCTTGCACACTCTTACACTGACTGACCCTGTAGAATTTAACTGTTGTATGGATTACTATAACACTCTAAATTGAACTTGAAATCCTGGTTGGACTTTTTATTTACAATGAGACCAGTGAGTAAAACAAAATTGACCTTAAGGTATAATCATTCAGTGCATCAGATTCATCAACTGATTCACCCTCATAAGTAGTTCCTGGATATTTAATTAGCAACTTATACTGACTGACCCATCTAACTTTCTTCAAGTGTCATAGCTGACTGAATAATAAGGTAATTAAAGGTATCTATCTTATCTGTGGAAAAGACCCAGTTAATTCTTGTAGGCGGGAATCTAATCACGAATTCCCTGAAAAACATTTACTTTGCCAAGATCGGAGAAATAAACAGTGTATCTCTCTGGGTAAATATGATTCACCAACTGCAGATCGAAGGGGTGTATAGCAGTATGTATATGAGTAGGTTTAATTCAGTAACCAAGTTCCACGAAATAACCTTCAAAGAACGCAATAACCTTATAACGAGGCCTGCCTACACATCACGCTTCACTCGTTACCCACATTAGTTTTTAATATGCTGGCAATGTGACTTTATAGTATTCTATTATGATTTATACTAGGTTTTACTGCAAGCAAAGTACAAAATATGAACTTTTTTTGAGTTCAGATTTCACGTTTTTTATGATCTTAAAACTATTGGTACTACCAATGAGGTCATCATGAATGTTAACTACGTATATCCTTTATCTTGAGATATGGATATATCACTTTGTGAAAAGATAATATAACTGGGTAGTTTACTGTTGTTTTACGTCATTATTGCTAGTAAAGATCACTTCAAAAGGCTTTCAGTGCTATTACAACAGGCAGTATTGCTTGCACTGGGATTAGTTTAAGTGGCACATCCCATCCCATCCTAACATGTCACGTTAATATACAACTGCTGACGTACATTCATAAAAAATACAATAGAATTAATAACAAGTCGTGATAAATCATTCAGGTTTATTATCACTGTACTGTATAGTGCTATTTAATACTAGCTTGAGTTTGAACTTCTAAATTACGATTTCACTTCCTATTGTCTTTACTAATCCTATTTGGTATAAACCCAAAGAGTGAACTAATTACTTTCTAGTGTACAGTCAACCCCTATTATTTAAGACCCCTAGATACACCACTGACCTCCTGGTGTTCTCAATATTAGTCCGAGCAGAACTTAATAATTATCCATTACAATAATTTCTATATTACATTCACCAAAAGCATGCCACATTAACATAAAGGTCCTGATAGTGATAAGGCTACTTATGAACATGTATGTTATGAAACACACACTGAGTAAATGAGGCAGATCTCATTATGTAGCAGCTGATCAAAAAGGAAACATCTGCCATTTAAAGGGCTACTTTTAAAGAAGTGTGACTGCAATTATCTTTGTTAAACTCTCTATAGGAATGCCTTTTGTTTGGTCCAGACACTTACACCTGGTGGTCCAGGCCTATTTGCATAGCAGACAACCCCAAAACTTGTGACCCTTTGTTGTCTCAAGACAGATGGCCTACTTGGATACCCTTATTCCTGAATGGCTAGGATAAGATATTAACCTTATAATGACATATATATATCAGGGCACGAACACTGACCACCTGACCTCTTTGTCCAATCAATGACCTTAACAGAGTCCTTAACTGAGTTCTCGTTTTTCTTTGTTAACCTGATTGTATCCTGGTTTATCGCTCCATGCTTATACCAGGGCCAGCTGCACTTAAGTGCAATGCCAGCACTAGATTTCCTTTTTATTGATCTACTTAACACAGGTTTCATTCTCCACACTACTGAACCTGGCCCAGTAACATGTATTCATGACCTTAAACAAAGACCTCAATAAACCCTGGATATTGGATTGAACCCTTAACTCACCATTTTAGTTCTGCACATCTGCCAATTTTCAGCACACTAAACCAATTCTTAACCTGACCCCAAAATTCTACTTAAAGGACAAATAGATATCTTAACAGTTTTAGATTAATATTTAACCATGATTTAAATTTCATAACCAACTCACATGTACCAGACATATATAGATATTATATGCCCTAGATTTCATAAGAAATCATATACGTAACTATTCTTATCAAAAAGGCTTAAAACCATATGGTCATAAAAACATTGAGTATTATCAGGTACATTCCATGAAAACATTAAATAAACAATAACAAGAATGATCGTGATTAAGCGTGGGACTTAAAATGTTTTCTCTTTATGAGCCAATAAATGGAACAGAATAACATCGCCAAGTTCAACTTGTAGGCTGGTAATGACAAGATAATCATCGATAATCCAAGTGAAATAATAATCACGTTCAGCACGTTAAAATTTAATTGGAAACTTACCCTCATTAATCGAATGTCATTTTCCCAGCAGAATGCTTCTATGAGCGTAAAATGTATGTGCATTGTGACATCATCGTCGTCACTGCTTGATGGTAAAAGGCACATCATGATATTGTCTGGGTTTCTGTAACAAAGGAATACCATGATTAGACTAAATATTCCAGATGCAATATAAATGTTGCATTAATAAATTAATACTGCATATAAGTAGGCATGTGTGTTATATATTTGTGTTGGATTTAACATTCTGCTCTAGCAGTCTGCATTTAATTACCAAGATAATCTGTTGTGCAATCAGTAACAAGTTTCCAAACCCATAAATAATACCAAACAGAAATAGAAAAATATGCAATGCTTACGTTTCCAAAACTTGAGCACATTCATACACTCCACAAGTTGTTCGCCCAGTCTCGTGAGCAGATTTTAGAGTTTCTTTCAGGGAAGCTCCAATGTCCATTGTGTCTCTAAAAAAATTAAAGGCCATTTTTAAATGTCTGCATGTAAATTTTGAACACCATATGTATCAAGAAATATTCCCAAAACATCATTAAATTTCAGTTGAATAATCTTAAATACAAGAAAATAATCATAAAATTGATGCAGACAAAGAATATCCTGATATTCATCTTGTATAGGCTTGCCCCAGTTGGCCCACTCCCTTGAAACACAAAGACCTTTACCTGTTAATTTTTGTAAAATCCATATCAAAAACATTTTGCGATTCCGTGTCTATACATGGGGAACATGTAGAACATGCTGATCCCATAGAATCCATTGAGTTCATTCTCATAATGTTAAGTTTCCTATACATAATGTCGTAGTTATTCTTATTAATCCAAACACGTTGTATACTGTTCACTTGCTTTGTTAGTTCTGATCATACCAGCTGATCGCCGTGTACTTATATTGCCCTCACCATGTGACTTCTTTGTGTGAGTGCTTTACTGATTAGCCTGCCATCTATCTGATTGCACTATATGGCACAGGAAAGTCAATATATTCAATCATGTTTGGCTTCACATATCATAGACACTCAAAGAAGCCAATTCAATAATATTTTGATTTCAAATAATTATGATTAATAATTGGCTTATTAAGACATGTAAGATATTATAAACTATTTGATTAAACTCAGACAATGATTTTTAAGCTTTTCCACTTGAGCACTATTTATGATTAAGAAGTTCTTATTGTGACTATACATAATCACATGTCTGAGACTGTAGATGCCCTGAGTCAAACATTCAATCATTGCATAGACGTAAGATCAAACAAATGACAGTGCATTATACCCCTAATTAAAAATAACACAATCTTATGATAAAACAACACAAGAGGCAACATTTGAGAACACAAACTAAAATCTTAAACCATATCAATATCAGGCCCATTGCACTGTAAGCCATACATCCTCCACAAGGATTCAGTGAGTTGTTTCAGAACAATATCAAGTAAAAAAGCAAGATTTTAAATGAGTGATTAAATATCAGCACCCAGGCCCGTAGCCAGGATTTGCCAAAGGGGGGTTCAGTTTTCAAAAATTTCCAGGGGGGGTTCACATTTGACAACTTTGGCCAAAATATGGCTAAAATCACTTGAGAAGCAGGCCTGTCAACTGTCCCGCAATTTGCGTATTTGTCACGCATTTGCTGAAGAATTTGAAGTCACGCCAGTTATTTTTGCGTGACAGAAAATGTCACGCAAATACGCATTTTACCTGGTAATTGTCAAGCAAAAATATTTCTGTAGAAAAATTTCTAAAAAAGATCGTCTACACAGCAAAAATACGAACGCCGGAAAAAAATGTACGCATTTCGTTCGGACTTTTCACGCGAATTACGAATATGTCACGCGAAAAATTTGAGGTGTTCAAAATTTGGCAAGATGTAATGAAATTTAAACCAAGGTGTTCAAAATTTGGATCAAGGTGTTCAGATTTGGACCAAGGTGTCCACATTTTGAGGGGAGGTGTTCAACATTTCCAAGTCACTCATGTTAGGTGTTCCCAAGTTGACAGGCCTGGAGAAGTGCTCAAAATGGTGAAAAATTGCATGATTTTGAAAGAATTTTTGGACAGGGGAGGGCGGGGGGTTCGCCCAAACCCTGCGAATCCCTCCCTGGCACCAGTAATCCAGTATAAGCGTAATATGTAAGCAATTAGTCCAAGTATCTTTTGAATAATAGTCGAGAAAAAATAACAACAAACATCGATCCATCAAATCTTCAATATAACCTGAAGCCCAGTCTAGTAGTAATAACCATCAACTATTGAAAATGGTGAATCGGAAAACATGACTGATGTAAACTGCATGTATACCTAATATGTTAAAAGATGATTAAGTCCTAGAATGTCATAAGTATGAAAATATCATGGAAACAGTCATGATTCTTTAGATTCCAGCAGTCGTTATGAAATAAACATTGGAATGAAATATAAATTATAATCTAGACTCAGACAGTGTGTACAAGACATGTCAAGGCAAAGCCAGTCACATAAAGTCACTCTCTTGAACTAGCTTTGTCATATCAGACAACACAGAAAAATATGTTTACAAAATCACTCTTCTTAAGTGACCAGGCCCGTAGCCAGGATTTGACAAGGGGGGTTCAGTTTTCAAAAATTTCCAGGGGGGGTTCACATTTGACAATTTTGGCCAAAATATGGCTAAAATCACTCGAGAAGTGCTCAAAATGGTGAAAAACTGCATGATTCTGAAATAATTACCCCGGCTACGTCTGTAATTAAACATATCTTGTAAAATTATGCAAACAGCACATGAACAAATTTGCCAGAACCTCAGAGGTTCATCTGTGGATTCTAGGGTATTTCCCCCTCTAAGCCTGCTTAGGAAATGAGAATATGAAATATCACAAATATCTGGTTTCACGAATAAATATATTTCACCTCGGGCAACCTCGTGTTTCACTGGCATGCTGCAGATATTACAAAAGTTCATGCAGAAAAATTATGCAACACAGCATGTGTATTACAAATTTCATTCTTATAAAATATGGTTGTTGAAACATTCAAACCCACGTGAGATGAAGGTCTCTTACCACATAAGAAGGGACCTTGACTTTAAAAATCAGTCCTCAGTGTGCAAACTTTCTTATGAAATATAGCACTTTACATTGTTATATAGGTGACAGGCACATTCTATTGAATGCAACAGTGGTACATTTACCATATGAGATTGCTCTGCCCTGGTATGATTAACCAAGGGAAAGATCAATACCCGGTGATTTCAGCGTGGCGTTTCGTTCAGTGGATGAGCTGCGCGCACATGCATAAATGTGATTATCAATATTATTAGGGGAGGGATATTCAAGCTTATTTTCGTCATAGGCGCGACCCAGGGCTGTTGTCTTAAGGACATTTCGTTGAAAATTAGCCATTCGGCTGATAATTTGTAAGAATTTGCGATCTTATAATGTATAACTGTTATTCAGACACATATTTTGACACGATTCTGTTGGAATTAAGCTTTGAACCGAGAGATATTCACGATTGATATGCACATTTTTGATTGTGCCATTGCTTTTCCATTGCACAATCCATGTATTGATAGAAGTAACAATAATGCAGATTGTTTTACCTTCAATATATGGCAGATTCACTACATATCGGTCTATTAAATACCATTTTGTGCCCTAAATAGTTTTATATTTCCATCACGGCCTGGGTGTGTTTGTCTCTTATGTGTATGCGTGTGAATTGGTGGGGCTGGTAGGGCCACCAATCCCCTGGCCCCGCCCATCCTTTATTCTACTTCCCACTTATTATAATTTATGCTGTAACATTTAGTGACTTCGCTGGAAAACAATAGGAATTATTTTTCTTGCCAATCAATCGTGAATCACAATCAAAATTTCAGAAAGGATCAATCAGACAATCGTCCAAAATCCAAATCAAGTTATAACATTATATGATATTCAGCAAGAAGTCCGGTAGAAATAAAGAATATTTAAACATGAAAGCTGAAAGTTAAAAGCTAATCTGTCAATTTTCTGTCTGCAAAAGAATGTTTACATTTGACACAATAAAAGACCGAGGCTTTGAAATCTAGGATTCCCCAGGAAAATATGACGTCATACTAATTAGCATAAGGATTTCCCTAGTGGTATGGGTCGAGCATCGTCCGAAAACACAATCCGATAAATACATGCTAATTTGATGGGAAGTGTATGACGTGTTTATCCATTTTGTTTAACGATTTAATCAATTATCAAATTGTTTAAGTGGATAAAGTGGTCACACTTGCTTCAATTCATAGCGTAATCGACGGATAGAAACTGCACCGAATTCCCGATATCCTACCCCGTATTATGTAGGCTATAACCACAGTGACCTGCAGATGGCGCTATCACAAACAAGTACTGCACGTACCGATAAATTCCCGGGTATTGTAACGCCCTTGGATTAACCTTGAAAATGAGTCTTACTATTTTGGGCCAAGAAGTTATATTTCTCTTCATTTAGCATTATTTAAACTACATACTGCATGTATATTCTCAAGAATGTCAAATAATTTCTCTCCATATAGCATTATCTTAGCTATGTGATAATTTGAAGAATGTCAAAAATGAATAACCATGTTGGTTGCCATGGATTTAAAATTATTAATAAAAGGCCCAGAGCAACTTGGTTTATGTGATGAATGGCAGACCGGTTTTAACAAGCTGCAATGCACTCTCGGTTTTGTCTTGTTTTGTTTATCAGTATGGTTATGTGACCACAGCAACTCCGTAAATGGCAGTTCTGGTTATTCTAAAAGAAATTAAAAACCAGCTTTGAACTTGATTGCCTGCCTGGCTCAAGGCCCATACCGAGTTTGCCAATGCTCATGTCATTTGAAAGGGTTTGTTCTGTTAATTTTTACTATACCCATAAGTTGGTCTCAAGGTATATATAAACAGGCCTGTCAACTTGGGAACACCTAACATGAGTGACTTGGAAATGTGGACACCTTGGTCCAATACAAAAAATTTCTAATGGAATGCGTGACATATACGTGATCCGCGTGAAAAGTCCGAACGAAATGCGTACGTTTTTTTTTCGGCGTTCATATTTTTGCTGTGTAGACGAGCTTTTTTAGAAATTTTTCTACAGAAATATTTTTGCTTGACAATTACCAGGTAAAATGCGTATTTGCGTGACATTTTCTGTCACGCAAAAATAACTGGCGTGACTTCAAATTCTTCAGCAAATGCGTGACAAATACGCAAATTGCGGGACGGTTCGACAGGCCTGTATAAAGTATGTAGGATATTATATAAGCAATTATAATGTTATTTCCCTGTGGTCCCTCAGATAATATCATATCGACGATTGTAAATTTGTGGACGAAAGGGATTCAGACGATTGGGATTCGGATCATTGGGATTCATACTATTAGGATTAGGACCAATGGTGAATCCTCTATACATCGCTCAAATGTCCAAGAGAGAAATGAACTTACAACTTAGGCATATTCATTTACTCTGCAATGACTCTCGTTACAAGTTGCTACTACAGTCTCAGCTGTAATGGCTAGCCTTTATGGCTCAGGGGTACAGCTTCAGACTCTGGGAGCGGAAGGTCCTGAGTTTGATTCACACGAAGCACTGAATTTAGCACACCCTTTCATGTCCAGTATCCGACTGGTCATACTACAGCTCCCTGGACAAGCATGCTCAGGTTGTTACAGTACAACAGAACGATCAGAAGAAATGCATGCTCTATGCTATGCTTCATGCTCTATGGGATGCTCTAATTGCATTTCACTAAATAATTTGAGTTCATTCATTGGCTTTCAATTTCTAAAATTGGCGGAGAAAAGGTGATTTATACCACAAAAGGAAGGAATAGTGCAAATGTACTGTAAGAATGGCCCAATTATTAGGATAGCCACATCTCATCAAGCCATTGTCTTTTTGCACCCTTTATTCATAGAGCGAATAGATACAACCACTTATTACTTTCATCCATGTCAATAATTACAAGGGGAATATTGATGATGATGACGATGATCTGTGATGATATATTTGCCTGATGCAATCTCTTATGAAACTTACTTTGGCGTATGTGTAAAGTTCTCGTTTCAGGAAACAGGTACATATTTCGGATTGTAAATAACTATTTGATTTATTTGTTATTATGTAAGCAAAACACTTTCAACCAGTGGTCAACATGTTACCTCTGGCACGCTTATTCACCTATTCTGATTACAATTGACTTGTTTACCATCACTTCCGGTTATTGGGTGCACTTGAAATAAATGTTAAAAAACAAAAGAATCCACGTGCCGACAACTTGACAGTTGCACTTGAATTTATGATCTAAATATAATCACGTCTTTTATGCTACAAATCAAGAACCTATTTCAGTGCAAACCACAATGAAGAATTCGGAAGCAGCCAATGCCTTGCCCAACCCACCACATGGATGAATCATCAATTTTGACTTTGACTTTGAGTGCATCAATTTCATTTAGCTTTTTGCAAATAAACAGAGGTTCAACTTACTTTTTGAATGCCACCAATGCGTTCTCTAAGCGTGTAAGCGTCATTCTGCATCTGACTTAAACGTTGACGTTGGATATCGCTCTTGTAAATCGAATTTCTTTGCAGATATTTCAAAAATCGTGGTTGTGTCAGAGGATCGTCTATTGGAATTTGCTAACGTGGTTATTTCCTCATCTCATTAGAATATTCATGAGTGCTTGAAATACCCGTTGCTGATTGGTTCAAATCAAGGTCACCCCTCAAATTATGGCAGGTGCGCGCATGGCAATTCTTATCAATATTCCAGCAAATTTACTGTTTTCTCTATCATATGAGTATTTTCCTGAATTTTATTTATGAAATATTTAAGATGGAAACCTATGTAACACATCTGACTAGGTTTTGTAGAAACAGCATGGTTTAAATCTTGCGAAAAACACTGTTATGTGATTTGTTTACATTTTAAACCTGACCTCGAAAGTGAAAGTACCTCGTGACTTCTTAGGAAACAGGAAGATCAGTGCAAAATTCAATGAACATGGACATATCAGACTTATCAATGGGATGTTTTGGTGGATTTCTTTGTAAATCCCCAAACAAAAAAAACATTGGATATCAATTGGAGCAATCCACTTCATGCCATAGTTTAGACATGTGCATTTCAACAATTTCATGGCTTATTAAGTTATATAGATACAGGGAATGTAACATGTATAATGATTATGAATCATCAATATTCATGAGGATCAGTTGATGGAATACTTGTGATGAGTAGGGACCATGACGTGGCTCGTGCTTACTTATTAGTCATCAATTAAAATAACAACTACCCCAACAAACAAATCATTCCAAGTTTCTTTATTTCAATCTTATTGCCAATTATTCCATCAAGGCTGGGGATTCAATGCCAACTATTGTGTTGGGATCCTATGCTAATATTATTGTGTTGGGATCATATGCCAACTATTGCATTGGGATCCTATGCTAATATTATTGTGTTGGGATCATATGCCAATTATGCCATATTATATAATAATGTTGGGATCATATGCCAATTATTGTGTAATAATCCTATGTCATTATTATGTTGGGATCATATGCCAATTATTGTGTAATAATCCTATGCCATTATTATGTTGGGATCATATGCCAATTATTGTGATGGGAACATATATGACAATTCCTGGATCCTATGCCAATTATTGTGTTGGAATCATATGCCAATTATTATGTTGGGATCATCCTATGCCAATTATTGTGTTGGGGTCATATGCCAATTATTATGTTGGGATCATCCTATGCCAATTATTGTGTTGGGATCATATGCCAATTATTATGTTGGGATCATATGCCAATTATTGTGTTGGGATTATATGCTTATATTGGGTAAGGATACTAGCCTGGGTTCTATGACAATTATTGTTTTGGGATAATATGCCAACTGTTGTCTTGGGATTATTCACCAGTTGTTATGTTTGAATCATATGCCAATTATTGTGTTGGGATCCTCTGCAGCTTTTATGTTACAATATTATTGTCAGTTATTGAGTTGCATCACTTAACTTAATGGTTAAACATTGTGAAAATGACATTTTAAAAATGAGACTTAAAAATGGGACTAAAAGGGAGTTTGTCGAATCCACCAAAGAGGGGGGGGGGGGGAGTCTGAGTCTGGGCCTGTGAGTGTGGGACCACCAGAGACTTGATTTAATGATAGGTGACTAAAGTTAAGACTAAGTTGGTGGCCACCCAGAAGATTTAATTACATCCTTTCTTCAGAACTATAATCATACATGCACAATATACTAATAATGATGTATTGCTCAGTATCACACAAGTCTGTAACAAATACACAACAATGATTCCAACACTTACTGACTTAGTGGGAGACAAAATATGTAATTTTCACTATAGTAAACCACAAGAGATATTTCTAACATGACTTGGTCACCTCAAGGTGGCACTGGGCATGATCCAAGTAGGAGAGAATTGACATGATTTAATTACTCAGATGCGAGTAGGTAGTTACCAGTTTCGCCACCAGGTGGCTGATTCGGGGGAAATAACATGGCAGGGTATTGCAAAATTCCCTTAAACTTGAATATGCATCAGTTTTAATGGTTCACTTTTCAAATTACCCTTATGTATGTGATAGTTATACAAATTAAAATATGTCCAGTAAAAGAAAATATTATCTGCCACATCTGTATCTGTGAATTGTAAAATTGTTTTAACAATTCACAGGTTGCTTTAGAACTAACCTCACCACCCAGGGTAATTAAAAAATAACACATTACCAACAGTTAAAAAAAAGTAACTGGTAGAACAACAATATTAAATATACACGTTGTTTTTGCTCATATGGAGCACCTTTATTGTTAAAACAAAGTACTGGTATATGCAATGATATATGACAATAATACTGAGGCCACATGGGCGGATCTGGGAACCAACTTGGGGGGGGGGGGGGGGGGCATATTTCAACAAAAAAATTCTGTTCTTGCAACAAATTCAATACAAGATGATTTTAATTAAATTAATATACCCCCAGAACATTTTGCCAATATTCATCTTAGACCATGATCATATACTGTAGGACGTTATAGCACAATTCCATCATAATATTTTTGGGTTCAGTATAATGGTAATGGCATGGTTTCTGTGATGTGTATAAGAAACATACATCCTTGGTCCAAGGGAACTAATTCTTTCCATAGCTGCAAAGAAGCATAGACCGATGAGAAACATATTGAAATCTACAATTTTCTTTTGGTCTCTGAGTAAACACTTTGACTTTTAATAACAATGTTCTTTGATTCACCATGGTGATGGATGTAATTGTTGTTATGGAGATCCACCTTACCAAAGTAGCATTCATTTGGATTCTACCTATTCCAGTATTCAGAGTATAGGTAGCTATAGAATCTGATTTGGGTTGCATTTGACTGTGATTTGGTGCAGTTAGTGCAGCATCAGGTATGACACTAATAAGTTTGTGTTGTACAACATATATGTATAATGTACAGTAAGGGCTGACAAATAAAAACATCCCATTTCTATGTAATGAATGAATAGTACAGTATCATATTTACTTAAATCAAAGTCAAATGGATTTAGTTCACACAAATAAATGCTATTGTTCCCATTACTGACACCAGCAGGATTTATCAAAAAAGTTTATTTGATTATGCTCCTTCCCTACATATGCTGCATGTTACAAAATGTTTGTTTAAAAACATTATGAAAGCTATGAATAACAGGTTGTTTTTATTGTTATTATCTTATAATTATTTTGTTGATCATTCTTGATTTTGTTATTTTAAAATAATGGGGCCACCCAAAAGCCAAATATTTCGTATGTCCTCAAAAAATGGGGCTTTTGGGCATAATTTGGCTTTTTAGGCCAAATTATAAAAAATGGACTTAAGGGGCTCAAAATATTTTACCCCCCCCCCCAAGCGCAAGAGATTTTTTTTCCCGACTCAAAATTTGGGCCTCCCCCATGTTAGCTCCTGGCTTCGCCAGTGAAGGGTGTGGAAAAGAGGGGAATGCAAGATTATTAACGAAGATTGGATTAACTTTCCTTTTCCAGTTTTCATCAAAACTCACAATATGAAACCTGTATTTCAATAAAGTTCTTCTTGTTTACTTTGACTTCCTAGTTACTTTCCCAGAACATTATAGCTAGTTGAGCACAACTGGTTCACTCTTTTCCTGTATTTACAGTACAACCTATCAACCACATGACCATATTATATCACAATGAACATTCACTTTCCAAATAGTTTCTAAGACTAAAGGTGGCCTTAAGAAATGAAAAGTAATATCAGTTATTCATGTCTGTAGGTAACATAAACCTTAAAAACATTCTATGTTTGCTTTGACCATTTATAAGTCACCTTGACTTTTGATGTTTTACATGCACAATTAGGAAATTGCATGACTGTGATTTTTAATGAAGATGATCGTCTTTGTGTTCACAGTTTTGTTTCAAATTTTGCTTCCTGATTCTCAAACCTTGGACCTCTAACTTCAGTAAAATTACAACACAAATTACAAATTATAAAGGACACAATGACATTAATTTCCATGTTCTGCGAATTTAGCTGTGATAGCTGAATATCTGGAGAAAACTAGTTAAGCATAGATCTGAATCAATCCTACATTTGTAAGTTTAAGTAAACACAATATCAAATTACATATTAAGACCTTACCCACTGGATTCTATTGTTTCATCCCATGTGACTCATAAATCATTAACACGTTTCATTTGTATTTTTGTCACTTCAAAGAACAATGTCACCAAAAAACTAAAGGTCAATCCACAACTAGAAAATGGCAACTCCATGTCCATGAAGTAGCAAATCCCATCAAACAAAAAATTATTCATAAATATTAATACAATATTTACAGTCTACATGAACTGTTAAAGAGAAAAATCCTCAATTTGCATATTAAAAGGCATACATCAGGGAAATCTTAGAATTTCCACAAATTCAAGGTTTGGTTGACCGTTTTGAATACAATATACACTCCCCTCCATAAGTTTGGCAACCTTTTTTCCCCCATTGAACTACGTGTTAAAGCCTCTTTACCTTTGAATTTTTATTTACTTAACCTGCGACGAAAATACTTATACTATTGATGGAAACGTAATTTGACTTTAATTCCAATACCTCCAAATTTTCTCAATTTTTTTCCTCAATTACAATAGGTCGAAAATTGATGATAAATTTGATGAATTTTTGAAAATCGACATTTCCATGTTAACCAATGGGAAATTGTAGGTTTGCCGCAAGTCATATGACAGAATATCCATCCATCCGAGTCCTTGCAAAAAATACGAGTTAGGCAGACAATAGAATTTGCTAACTTTATTTAACAAAAAATTGATATGTTTCTTCAGGTTCAACAAAGTTATAGGGCTTTAAAGTCAAAATTCTTTTTCAAAAAACCTCTCCCATTGAAATAACACAGGAGGCGAAAAATTATTTTCAAAAATGACTTTGAAGCGCTGTAACTTTAATATTCATCAAATAAACTTATCACTTAGTGTTCAAAAAAGTTAGACAATTCAATTTTCTATATAAAAATATTTTTTGCTGAATCTTTTAATGAAACGATATCCTGATTTCTGATTTGCCCCGAATCCTCCATTTCCCATTGGATTACATGGGAATGACGATTTTCAAAAATTCATCAAATTTATCATCAATTTTCGACCTATCGTAATTGAGGAAAAAAATTGAGAAAATTTGGAGGTATTGGAAATAAAGTCAAGTTACGTTTCCATTTATATTATAAGTTATTTCATCGCCGGTGAAGTAAATAAAAATTCAAACGTAAAGAGGCTTTAACACGTAGTTCAATGGGGAAAAAAGGTTGCCAAACTTATGGAGGGGAGTGTATGTGATCTACTTTAAAATATATTCCATTTAAACATAAACACAGGGTGGAATAACAAAATTTATCTGCTATATTACTGCAAATTCCAACCTCAGGTGACTATTTTGGATTTCCTTGACAAGAATCGGCACAAGACACACAGTGATAAATATTGCACTCGAAAGATTACACAGCAACTTCATCAGACATAATCCACTCGAAAGAATACACAGCAACTTCATCAGATATATTGCACTCGAAAGATTACATAGCAACTTCATCAGACACATTGCACTCGAAAGATTACACAGTAACTTCATCAGATATATTGCACTCGAAAGATTACACAGCAACTTCATCAGATATATTGCACTCGAAAGATTACACAGCAACTTCATCAGATATATTGCACTCGAAAGATTACACAGCAACTTCATCAGATATATTGCACTCGAAAGATTACACAGCAACTTCATCAGATATATTGCACTCGAAAGATTACACAGCAACTTCATCAGATATATTGCACTCGAAAGATTACACAGCAACTTCATCAGATATATTGCACTCGAAAGATTACACAGCAACTTCATCAGATTTATTGCACTCAAAAGATTACACAGCAACTTCATCGTTGTTTTCCTGGAATTTTGATGATAAGATTTATTGTGGCAACTGCCCTCCTGCATGCACACCCATCAGCACAAGACAACAATATAGCACTTTTTCAAAGTGCAATAAAAAGATACAATATTTGCAATCTTCTTTACAATGCCCTTCATTTGAATGTATGGAAGTCATACTTCTGATAGATCTCAAATTAAAAATTCCTGTCCCCCCCCCCGAACACAGCCCCTCTGGGGTTGGGCTGACAGCCAGGCAGAGAGGGACAGATCGAGATGGAAAGGTGGATGCATGGACAGAGGGCTACATCAAACATCATTCATTAGGTTAAACATAGGCCTACATGTTTGGACAGTAAGGAGCCAAGTGTGATCATAGTTTTTAAAGAACAATTCCTCCACTTTGGATAATGTACAATTTAGTATGAACATTTTGAACTGAATCATATTTTACTTGATGCAAGGCTAACCAGTGCTCCACATCTGGAATAGAAACAATCAAACAGAAAACAAGACATTAAGTCAGATTTGAATTTCTGAGAACTTGTAGATGATAAAGAAAAAATAAATTGGTCAATTTGAAGCAAGTTGAAAAAATATATTTTCTCTATAGTCAGATTTGACCTTTTGATAACTTGTAGATGATTTTGAAAAAAAATGATTGGACCTTTTTGACATTTTTTGACCTTGAAAAGGTAATTGAAGGTCAAATCTTTTTTGACCTTGAGAATGTCAAAACTATAGTCAGATTTGAACTTTTGAGAACTTGTAGATATTTTGAAAAAAAAATCAGTCAATTTCAAGCAAGTTGAAAAATGACCCTTTTTAGCCTTGAGAAGGTCATTGAAGGTCAAATCTCAAATCTAAAGTCAGATTTGAACTTCTGATAATTTGTAGATGATTTGAAAAAATTGGTCGATTTGAAGCAAGTTGAAATAATACCTTTTTGACCTTTTTTTTACCTTGAAAAGGTCATAAAGGTAAAATCTTTTTTGACCTTGAGAATGTCATTGAATGTCAAAACTATAGTCAGATTTGAACTTTTGAGAACATGTAGATGATTTTGGAAAAAAAATTGGTCAATTTGATTCAAATTGAAAAACGTCCTTTTTGACCTTGAGAAGGTCATTGAAGGTCAAATCTGAAATCTAAAGTCAGATTTGAACTCCTGATAACTTGTAGATGATTTTGAAAAAAAAGATTGGTCAATGTGATGCAAGTTGAAAAGAGACCTTTTTGACCTTTTTTGACCTTGAAATGTCATTGAAGGTCAAATCTTGAATATAAAGTCAGATTTGAACTTCTGAAAACTTGTAGAAGATTTTGAAAAAAATTGAAGTGAGTCTAAACAGCATTTGTTAAGTTATTGGAAGTTGTAAGAATTTGTTACAGACACCAACCGCCAACCACCAACCGCTGTCAAAAAAACGGAGACCATAACAATATGTCACCACTTTTTGGTGGTGACATAACAATAGGCCTACCTGAAATGATCCCTGTCGTTACAAAATACTTTTACAACATTGGATAACTACAGTAATTTGGCATTAAGGATGTCGTGATAAATGTTGATAATTATAGAAAAATGATTATTTCTTTGCATATTATTTTAAGAAGTGTTGAGAAGAGTTGTCGCAACATTATACAAAAAAAAACAGGCAAAAAAACAGGCAAAGAATATCACATTTACATTAACACTGAAATTTGAAGAAATTCATCATTTAAAATAAAGACCTATGGTAATATTGGCGAACAAAATTAACAGACTTTAACAATTAACATGCTACCCAGTAGGGACTTCCAGTTGCCAAACTTACATGGGGGTTAAGTATTGTTAAACCGCTGAATGTGGAATATCATTGGTACCTTTAAAGTGGTCCACTTGAGAGGAGTTCAACTTACAAAAGTTGTTTTACTGCACCAATTCAAAGATATTTGTGTCTGAACATCCCAAATTTCTTAATTTGAGCCCTATATTTATGTGAGGTAGTTACAATTCATGAACAGTCTGCTAAAAGATGACAAACCAGTTGTCCTCTGAAAATCAGACATACATGTAGAGATCAATTAAATCTCCTTATCATCATGAGACATTACAGCCTTGTACTACTTTTCTTTTGAAAAACCTTTGAGATAATTCAAGACACTTTCATTTTAATGACAATGATGCTCATCATGTGATGTATTAGACTGGGGATTAAGTCTAACTAAATCAGAGCATATTGCTAATAGCAAAACAGAAAGAGCAATATCAGAATGCAATAACGCAAATGCGAGTAGGTAGTTGCCAGTTTAACCACCAGGTGGCTCGCCCTGGTCAGATAGCATGGCGGGTATAGTAGAAAGTTCCATGTAACTTAAATTACATAGGTTTTAGTGGTTCAATGTTCATATAGCCCTTATGTATCGAATAGTTATGCAAATTAAAGTATGTCCAGTAAAAGAAAATGTTATATGTCCAATACAAAAAAAGATATTTCACTTTTTGTGATTTTGTAATATGGGGTCTATGTGGAATCAACTCGAACTAGAAGTCACATTTTCAAAAAATATCAAATTTTCAAAGTTGATAAACAATTTTCGAAACCATATTTTTAGATACAGTGTATATATTTAATGACGTAAATCAAGATCATTTCTACTCGCATCTAGTCTATTGTATAGTCCCAAGACTACAAAACAAAAACCTTTTAGGCTAAACTGTTACAATGCGACCCAGTTAATCTCATAACTTATAATATTTGACAGTTGCTTCAACCTTTATTATGAACGTTTTGAACTTTGCAAACAATTGCTGACATTAAGTTTTTGCAGCATTCTTTTCCTTTGAACTCTACAGTTGGGAAAATGTTCATAAGATAATAGGACAGATACAATGCGTTGGTTTACTAATCTTAAGCAACACTGAAAATTATGTACATGAAGTCACTTTTACAGTAATCTGCCTTGATATTGCATAATTGAAATATCATGAATAATGTGACAATTGAGTCACATGAAAATTTTAAGTCAGAGTTTGTGTGCTGTACGATGGCGCAATGTCACCTTAACACTAAGGTTAAGTAAAACGATATGATAAGAAAACAAAACTTGACTATAAAATTTTTTGATACATAAGAGTCACATTTTATGACTGAATGGAGTTTTTATCATGTGAAAGTATTTGAAAATGAGCTGAACCTGTCTTGTTACAAAAAGGTCAAAAAGTGTTGGCAAGTGATCACATATGAAGAACTGAATGAACCACAGCCCTAAAATGTGATCTATAGATTCATGTTTATAACATCAGGTTATTAGCAAGTCATGGAATTGTGGCAGTATATAATGTGATCAAGGTGACATTTACTCCCACAGTTGACCAAGCATGTGTTTACACAGTGTGTGTTATGTTATGAATAAACTTGACATCCCCTGAAAATCAGCTTAAGAAGCTGTTATGGAACCTTGAAAACACTCAATTTGATAAATAAAATGAATTATTCTATTTTTACCTGGTTTCATTAATATGAGGCAAGTTATAAAATGAAATATTAAAAAACAACTGTAAAAGTGAAGGTCATATTAGCTAACCTACTGCCATCTTTCAATAAACTGTCAAACCAATAATGTACTTTAGGATCTAGAGATGTGACAGGAAGAGCTCAAAAGATTTTCTAACAGGACAGGTTACTGACAGAATACATTCTGAATTTGAAAACTTAGTGAAGAAATTATTTCTTCTATGACATATATCCTTCAAAAATAAAATAGAATCAAAATGTACCTTTCAGAAAGTTATTATTTTCTTTCGTTCCATTCCAGCCAAATATGAAAATATTTTGTTCTATGATTCCACTTATGACAGAATGAGATGGAGTTTTTATGTACAGACTCGTTGTCCCTTTAATTTATTAAATATAACCTCTGACAATGCAAGCACTACAGTATAGTAGTGTTTGAAAAAAGCTAACATAAGTTCTATTTCTTGTAACCTAATAACAAAAAATTAACATGTTATAATCCCTGCATTCATATTATTTGTTTCAGAATAATCTGATATGAACTGATATTAATAAAATATAATTATAATCTGTAAATGTATTATCACCTAATCATATCTAATTTGTTCTATTACTAAAATTGATAAACTGAGTTACAAAATTAAAATGACGGCTCAGTCTGTAAGTCTACTTCCTATTTCAACTCAATATACTTCGAGACATTGTAGAGGTTGAATGATGAAAATCATGTTTCGTTAAATTACCATGGGTCATTTCAAAAGTTCTACTCTAAGTTCTACATGAAATCTTGTGAGCTGTGAGACGACCCAATCACTTTAACAAAACATTTTTGTTAAAGTGATTTTTTAATAGTAAGCTCAAAAAACGATTTTTACTCATGTTAGCCATTACCACTGATAGACCTAGATGTACTATTTATGAAATATCAGTAGAACTTAAATGTAAAACATATGAGATGACAGTAAATCATAACTACACATTCTGAAAGGTTTGGATTATTCTGTACATCTGTATAGACACAATGTAAGATATTGCACACTTGTCTTTCAGCATACAATTACATATATACAAATTACAATATGTACAACTATACATAATACACCAATGTATAATGCTTTTTTAAAAATTCTAAAAATACATTCCCTTTATGTCACAGTTCTCACTGCTCAAAAAAGCATTATACAACTGGCTGTATTTTCATATATTTCTGTCAAGCAATGGAATAGTTTGTTATAAAAAGTACACTTTACGCTTCATTCACATTATTACAAATCAGTAGAGAAATTGTAAAAATTTTGAAACATATTGTACAATATTTCAACTCTATTCAGTATTCACACATTTTCCTCATGTCATATTTGGCTTAAGGTGGACCTAGAGGAACAAATTTTGAACATATCTGCTCATGACCTCAACATGCAAGATATTGACCAGATAACTCATTCTATTGAGCCTACCTTAATAAATGAGCCAGGCCACAGGAAAGGGGGTCTTATCACAGATTTTTTCAATATTCTGATTTTTTGTTTATCTTAAATAGCACAAAGAAACCTTTCAAATGAGCTATGGCTTATGTCCTAACAATTTTTCCTTGCATATATAGACCAAAAAATCAGATCTGAATTTAGCATATTTTCCTCTTAATCATAGCCACATTTTTGGCTCTGTAGCACAATTTTAATTTTTGTGATTAGACCGGTTTTCCCATGGCCAGGCTCAAATTATGAATGTTTGACAAAGAAAGGTCAGGAAAGCATGTCTTCAAGAAAAAGGTTGAAACATCATATGTTAAGCCATGAAAATATAGATATGTTTCAGGTCACCAGGGTGGGAAAAAAGATTTCAAGAAGGAAGAATTAACCATATCTACCATTTCGATTTCTAATATGATATCCTATTTGATAATATGAAATACTTTCAAGAGAAACAATTGCAAACTTATTTTCAAAACTCACATTCAGTTTTTACTATTTCATTATTCTTTAGAATATGGAATGAAAAACAAATATAACCATTAAGAAAAATTTGGTTGGCTGACAGGTCTCAAACCTGACACCCTAGTGACCAAAAACAATTGTACATACGATAAACATTTAACATTTAGTGGCCAATAGTGGGAATCTCAATAACTCATTGCAATCATATAATAACTGGGTTAGTCATTGATCAGTGAAAAGTGGATATTATATCACTTGACCAGTGGATCATTTCAAAATGTATATCAAGATATCATCACATCAATAGTCCACGTTTGACCAGTAAATACTGATGCACTATAATGATTGTATGGTTTTATCTATATACAGCTATTTGCTGAGACTCAAATTACCTGCAGAGGCCTGGCTCTACGACTATTTACCACACCATTAACAAATATTAAAAATCTATAAATTTGTTTGAAGCAAGAAGTTTTTTAGTTTGCAGTAGAATACAAGATGAGAGATTTTACAAAAAATCATATCACATTAATACATTTATAATAGCTCTACATGAAGCCCTATGTCCCCCACTCTGTAAAGCTCAGTGAGAGGCCAGAGACTTAATGCAAAAGTACAATTAAATTAATACCTCTAGAAGAGTACACACACTTTCAGTGACATTTACTGGGTTAGAATGTGCAGGGACTTACTATACAGGCATACTATATGGTAAATTGCCTGCTGTAATGTGTTATTTCACATTTCATGTAGATTTTGTTTAATTTTTGAATTAAAAACCACCCACAGATGGTTCATAAATTTTAATCGTGCTCTACAAGAAATAAGATGATTTTTATGTGAATGCACTCTGTGTGGGTTGATAATTTCACCTATATTTCAGTTGGACCTTTCATGCACCAGCTGAAACAAAGAGAACAAAGAAACCATGGCTTAAGATTGCTTTGATTACCATGCCAATTATATTGAGAATCATTCCCTGCAACCCTTGTTTCAATACTTAAAATGTGCAAACTACTCAGCAGAGTAGCAAATCCCACCATTTAGTTATAAAAAAAATAAAGATGGCCATATTGGAAACTCTTCCTTGGACAGATTTCTATGTCCACAAGGCACAAGCATATAAAATTTGATCTAAATCTGTCAACTGTTTTTTGGTTAGCAAACATTACATTTTTTAACAAAAAATTGTGACCATTTTGAAATTAGCGGTCATATTGGAAACTCTTTCTTGAGCAGAGATCCTCTGCCCATAGGATATTAGCCTATAAGGACCAAATCCAATCACCCATATTTAAGTAATTAATAATTACTTTTTTCTTGAAAAATGGCAGCCATTTTGAACTGGGCAGCCATCTTAAAAATTCCTTCTTGAGCAGAGTCCTATGTCCCTAATGCATTAGCTTTTGAAATTCAGACATCAGCATATAAAGTTCTATCAACTGGTATTTGAGTTATCAATTTTGAATTGAGCAAAATTTTAACCAAATCCATCAACTGGTATTTGATCACCCGGACACATGAACAAAAGGACAGACAGCCAAACGGAGGGACAGCTTCTATATATCCCTACAAACTTCCTTTAGTGGGATAACTAAGGCCTTGATCTATGTGACATACATCCATACAGACAGACGGATACATAATTTAAAAGTAAGTTTTTTCTCAATGTCTACCCAGGGGTTGTATATTCAATACTCTACTAATTTACAAATAAGCTTGTGCGAGGTTTAAATATGTCCTTAGGGATTAGGTCTATATTTCAATACTGTCATTAAACATGAGTAATAAGTAATTACTTTTAGATTCACACCTTAACCCTCCCCCAGAGACAACTGTAATTGTTATTTTCAGGAAACAACTTTTACCCACTCCAAAATATTACTTATTATGTGACAAATAGTGATATATATACCTTTTCCATTTTAAGACTTATTATTTACATGGAATACATCCTTCTATCTCTCAAATCATTGACTTCTATCACACTGTTGACATTTGAGCTTTAAATAGAATTAATCCCCGATTAACATTCTAAAAATTCTAAAATTTTTCACAACAGAGGAAAGGTTGAGCTATAAAACAGTAAAACTTCCAAAACAATGATCATTTTCAAACTACTTATCCATGAATGTTTTTATTTGCAATTATGTTATAATTACTTCATAATAAAATTTGGTTCAAATTGTCATCTTTTATTCAGTTATTCCATTGATTATCGCATCATCTAATACTGGGATAATTTCCTCTTCATCAATTCCATCACCTTTGACTATCACATGAATCCTATGTTTAATGTCATCATTGCCATAAATTGGTTGATAGAGTTTGTCCCTGGGGAGCCCCTCCCCAACTGGCCCCTGTTGGGCCCCCAACCATGCCTGGCTGTTGTTGTGTGTATCCCCCTACACCTCCACCTAGCTTCATAGATGCCATCTGGTTCTGGACCTGAAAAAAAAAAAATCAATAGTTAATTTGTGATGTGCATTTAATAAGTATGAAAACATCGTATTTAATCATCACAGTGTCTTTATTGTGGTTAAATGATACCGTATATTCTACCCGCATTTCGTCAACTAACCACAAATCAGGTACTTCCTTTCTGCGGTTAATCACTCCCACAACAAAACAACATTCACTCGTTATACTTCATTGAACAACATCCAGTCTATTTTTTAAATAAACGTCAAATGATTATTCTATTAATAGGTCTTTGGTTAAATGCAAAATATTAGTGCTACAATCTTTATTTTCATGATAATCACATAACATTATGACACAGAGGTTTTCAGGTTAACCAAGTTGCCTGAAATTATAAATATCTACATTCACTTGATTCAGGAAATGATATCTCACCATTGTGAAGCAGTCTCAGATTACAATGTTAGGATTATAAATTCAACAGTCAACTCCTGCATATGTCAATGATATAAGCTGTATAAAATAATTATACTACTCTAATATACAGTAAGTCTGTTGAAATTATACTTTGTCATTGATCCTCTCACCCATTGTCTTATTGACTTTATAGTTTATACTACACTATCATGCTAAACCATTTAGTTCAATCTTACGCATTGCGCAACAGGAACTCTAATACAGCATTTAAGCAATTAGCAACTAATCACAAAAATAACAAAATTCATCATATTAATATAAGAATACCAGGACAATGAACGCTCAATCTCAATATTGACTTCTACACTAAGAGTTTACTGACTCCTGACTCACACTAATATACATCACATCGGAACACTATGACAATGGTAAAGTCAGATACCGTTGACATAAATGGCGGCCACAGGTTTCTATTCCATTCATGTGTACATGTAAATAGAATCATCATGAAACCCGTAATAGTTTCCTACCTGTTGGAAATTCTGTTGCTGATTCTGTTGGGGCATATTGTACATATTATTTTGCATCATTCCTCCACCCATTTGCTGCTGTCCCATATTTTGCAGTCCCATATTTTGTTGCCCCATTTGTTGTTGACCTACCCCCATCATATTTTGATGAGCCATGTTATTCTGCATCATGTTCTGCTGCTGCAATAAATTAATTAATTCGATCTTACAAATACTATTTAGTCACTATAGGTCCTCAAAGACAGTTTGAAAAGAGAATTTAGCTTGATATGATGAATACTTGTATATAGAAAAATGTACCAAATAGCCATGTTTTCCTTTATAATTTTTAGTTTAATTTATAACTATAATTCACAGAGGAAGCCAATCAACCATCCAGTAGTAGCCACCATCATCAGACAAGTCCTTAAACGTCAAAATATATATTTTGCCGAATCTGTGATGTTTCTTAAATTTCAGATGTTACCAAGTTAGTTAGTAAGGAGAATGATAGAAATATAAGATGGACATAATTTTCGAAACAGTCTATTTTTTGTTTACCTGCATGGCCTGCATGTTGTTTGCCATCATCATGTTACCCTGGCCCTGCATCATGCCTTGGCTGACTTGGGGCTGCTGCATCATGCCTTGACTGACTTGAGGCTGCTGCATCATACCTTGGTTAGCCATCATACCATTCTGCATGGCGTACTGCTGTTGTTGCTGTTGCGGCATTCCGTACATACCTTGCTGGATGCCAGGCTGTTGTTGCTGTTGAGGTACATACACTCCACCTGGAAGCCAAGAAAAGTCAATTATCACAATATGATAACCATGTACAAGGCATTAACAAGTCAACATGTTACAACCTGGTAAGTTATTGCAAAAAGTGTAACAATTTGTTACAGCCACTGACCAAAAATGCTAAATGACACACAAAATGGTGGCTTTAACAACATGTCACATTAGTCTGTGGTGACATTGTTATGATGAAATACACACAAAATTATGGCTTTAACAACATGTCACATTAATTGGTGGTGACATTGTTATGATGAAATACACACAAAATTGTGGCTTTAACAACATGTCACATTAGTCGGTGGTGACATTATTATGATGAAATATACACAAAATTGTGGCTTTAACAACATGTCACATTAGTCGGTGGTGACATTGTTATGATGAAATACACACAAAATGGTGGCTTTAACAACATGTCACATTAGTCGGTGGTGACATTGTTATGATGAAATACACACAAAATGGTGGCTTTAACAACATGTCACATTAATTGGTGGTGACATTGTTATGATGAAATACACACAAAATGGTGGCTTTAACAACATGTCACATTAGTCGGTGGTGACATTGTTATGATGAAATACACACAAAATGGTGGCTTTAACAACATGTCACATTAATTGGTGGTGACATTGTTATGATGAAACACACACAAAATGGTGGGTTTAACAACATGTCACATAAGTCGGTGGTGACATTGTTATGATGAAATACACACAAAATGGTGGCTTTAACAACATGTCACATTAGTCTGTGGTGACATTGTTATGATGAAATACACACACAATTGTGGCTTTAACAACATGTCACATTAGTCGGTGGTGACATTGTTATGATGAAATACACACAAAATGGTGGCTTTAACAACATGTCACATTAATTGGTGGTGACATTGTTATGATGAAATACACACAAAATGGTGGCTTTAACAACATGTCACATTAGTCGGTGGTGACATTGTTATGATGAAATACACACTAGGGGGAGATATCAACTTGGTTACAAAAATGACATTACACATTTAAGTAATATTGTGATTTTACAATTAAAGCATGTACCAAAATTGACAACTCACTAACGAGAAAATATTTATGTAATACTATTGATTCTAACCAATTATTGACGAGAAAATAGTTACGTAGTATTATTGATTCTAACCAATTATTGACATGTTGTGAACCTGTAAAACATTAGTGTGTCTGTACCACGTGGATTTATGGCACATGGCATCAAAGAGTGCATGATTATATATCTTGGCACAATTGGACTGATATTATTCTTAGATAATCACTTCATTAATCATATGCATCATACAGTCATATGTTGGAACATAAAATATAATTTCCAAGTCTTTATTATCACATAAACCGAATTATGTATTAGTACTACTTTAAGGATCAACCAAATCAATTTTATTTAAAACCATTTTAAATGATCAATATGAAGATGGATAATAGAAAGATATAATTTAAAAGGCAACAGGCTTCAATATGCATCCACCTTTACTTGACATGTCTAGATCATTTTATTGTGTCTGAATTGTGTCTCATTTTTCATGTTCAGGCAATCATTATATAATTCCATTCAGTATGATTATAGTAGCATATATAATTACATATATGTATGATCTATTCTGATTTTGAAAGCCTGATTGATCAAGATCAAATATCAGAATTAAATACAGCCAGAATTCTAGTCAATTGATAGATTAAAGAGGCAGCTGCAGAACTTTACAAAATGACAATAAAATTGAGGGGATACAAACATGGATTACTAAGTAGATAGGTTTACAAGCAAATACAGAACAAGACACACAGTGATAAATATCGCACTTTGAAGAGCAAACTGGCCACCATGCAATTCACCCAGCATGGCCAAAACCTAATCAGACCTTGGCACTAGTCTGCTCTTGAATCTGTAAACATTTCAAGTTGACAAGGTTAGCGGTTTTCCTGCAATTTTGATGACAAGAATTTATTTGTAGTCTTGAACTTTGGGAAAATTTAGATAACATTGTTTGTGACCTAATTTGATGACATTCGACCTTGAAAATTTAACTTTTTCAGACCTCAGTAGGTGTTTTGTAATTAAGCTGAACTAAATTTAAATCCAAAATATCAATTTAGAAAATCAACTTTTTGACCTTTTCAAGGCCACTGAAGGTGAACGAAAGGTCAAATCTGAAATCTAAGGTCAGATTTGAACTTCTGAGAACTTGTAGATGTTTTTTTTAAAAAAAATTGGTCAATTTGGAGCAAGTTGAAAAATTCAAAATGGCCGCCAAATTGAAAAATTCAAAATGGCCACCATGTAATTCAGCCAGCATACCCAAAACCTAATCAGATCTTGGCAATAGTCTGCTCTTGCATCTGTAAAAATTTCAAGTTGAACGGATAAGTGGTTTTCCTGGAATTTTGATGGCAAGATTTGTTGAAAAATTCAAGATGGCCGCAACGTAGTTTACCCAGCATGCCCTAAACCTAATCAGATCTTGGCACTAGTCTGTTATTGCATGTGTAAAAATTTCAAGTTGAACAGGTTAGCGGTTTTCTTGGAATTTTGATGACAAGAATTGATTTGTAGTCTCAAACTTTGAGAAACTTGGATAACATCATTTGTGACCTAGTTTAATGACCTTGACCTTCGACCTTGAAAATTTCACTTTTTCAGACCTCAGTAGGTGTTTTGTAATTAAGCTGACCTAAATTTAAATCCAAAATATCAATTTAGAAAATCAACTTTTTTACCTTTTCAAGGTCACTGAAGGTGAATGAAAGGTCAAATCTGAAATCTAAGGTCAGATTTGAACTTTTGAGAACTTGTAGATGTTTTTAAAAAAAAAATTTGGTCAATTTGGAGAAAGTTGAAAAATTCAAAATGGCCGCCAAATTAAAAAATTCAAAATGGCCACCATGTAATTCAGCCAGCATACCCAAAACCTAATCAGATCTTGGCAATAGTCTGCTCTTGCATCTGTAAAAATTTCAAGTTGAACGGATAAGTGGTTTTCCTGGAATTTTGATGACAAGATTTGTTGAAAAATTCAAAATGGCCGCCACATAGTTTACCCAGCATGCCCTTAACCTAATCAGATCTTGGTACTAGTCTGCTCTTGCATCTGTAAAAATTTCAAGTTGAACAGGTAAGCAGTTATCCTGGAAATTTGATGACAAGATTTGGTTTATGTCCCGCCCACCCGCCCAACAGCACAAGACGACGACAATATAGCACTTTTTCAAAGTGCGATAAAAAGTGTATTGTCAACAGTTGGTTTGACTTAACCTCCTTTTTGAATGAATTAAAGAAATCAAATCTAATTTTCAGTAAGTGATATAATTAAAATGTCTTCAACGAGTAAAATGTTGTTTTTTAAGTTGATATTTCCAATAATTATTATAAAAGACAGTATTAAATTATAAATTATTAAAAAGTATAGGGTATGCTATGTTATTATTGAATTTAATTCAATAATAATTATTATACATTATATAATTATTATAACTAATAATTTATTAGTTGTGTTAATTACCTCCTATCCCATACATGTCATTGGCCATACCAGCTACAAAAAACATGATCAATAAATCAATATGTCAATACTGAATTAACAAATGTTATATTACCCAACACCATATAATAATCCATCACCAGCAAGAAAGCAAAATGAATTTATTAACAAAGTCCATGTTATTTTGATAAAGAGTTCAGGTATGACATTTTACCGAGAAATATCAGCCCAATTGCTCTAGCACTTCACCATGACATTAAAAATATTCTTTAAAAATAAAACAAAGCGAAGATGCGTTTTGATACAGTAAATGTTTTTATTTGTATTCAGAGAATCTCATATACTTATTAGAAGCATTTTTGTAAAAAGTTGTAATAGAAAAACGATCTTTTAGAGTACTATATTGGACTTCAGAATCAGAACTGGCTTCCAATAAAATTCCTGCAGAAGGATGATAGATTCGGCCATTGCCTGGGGTTGCCTGAGATAAGCAATTTTTCAGTTAAAAATAAATTCTTGATATTTCTTGAAATAATGTCAGACTCAGGCGCTTTACCAACAAAAAAGATCTTCCAACTCCCTGATTGTAATCCCAACATTGTATTATAATTTGAGATGCATGTAGATAGTGATAATTATGAAATTAAGAAAATTAGGACACTACATTTCCAGTTATACTTATCCATACAATGTAAACTTAAAATAACAAATATAAAAATAGCTGCCATTTTTCAAAATGGCCACCTACTATAGCCATAATGTAATAAGACAGTGTGTCATGCTACAAATTATTCCCCAGGGCCAGGTGTCTTATATATAAATTAATAAATGAAAACAAGGTAAAAATGTCTAGGCACTTTGAAATGGCAAACCCTTTTGCTTAGACTCTCTCCTATGTCTGGGTTTAGATTTCTGCATGTTTTGCTTATATACAGTGCCTATAAGAAAAACGCAACAAGCAAATAAATTGTAAAACCACAAAACCAACGATGACTACATCAATTTTATTTCCTGTATATCATGAAGCCATGTTTCTCCTCTTTTCAATGATATGTTGGCTGAATAATCATTCCTTTTTTACAGTGGGTAGTTTTTGTCATTTTTGGACCAAGTTTTAGATATTGCAAAATGCATGGCCCTAGTGATATTGGAAGATCTCCTGACCTGACTTGTTGCAACTATTTCCTTTTGGGCTATCTCAAGAACAAAGTGTTCACCACCCCTCCACAACACATCGAGAATAAATCTCCAACAGGCTAGGGCTCCACCCAAAACCCACAGATGACTAAAAGAGCTGCATGACATGGAGAGATGAGTCCATCTCTGTGTGCAAAGAAATGGTGGCCATGTGGAGGGGTATGAGATGCAATCTTGCATGATTATGAGTCTGAACACTAAGTCACTAAACTGTTTATGTCACACTTGCCACACATTCTTCCAATAAGACATGGGCCCCTGAACTGGTTTCTGCAATGTCTAAAACTTGGTCCGTATCTGATTTTGGCCCATTGTGCAAAATAAATGATTATTCAGGCAATCATGACCTCATGTAAATAAATGACATGTCTTTGGAAAGAGGAGCAATGTAGCTTCATGGTACATTGAATGTAATAGATGTAGTCATCACTGGTTTTGCCGTTTTACTATTCATTTGTTTGTTGCATTTTTGATATACCCTATAAAAGACAAGCAGCCCTTATTCAATTCATGTGTCTCTATAATTCAATTTTTATGAAATGTAATCTTATGAGGGTCCCAGATGAAAGATATCTAATATTTCAAGTCTGTATATACATTAGTACCTGACTACCTGTTACACAGCAAAATAACAGGAAAGCAAGAGACTAAGAACTGCTACATGTATACAGGGTAAATGTACTCAAGTATCCATTTCATAATACCTTTAAATTTTGATGTATCAAATAAACAACATAAAATACAGGGTGGTCAAAAAGCCGTCAACCCTTTTCCTCATATCTTTGTCGTTTTAAGTAACCACTCCCTGAAAGAAGCACATAGGTTATCGCAAATAATTTTAGTTCATTTTGGTCATCCAATCATGACCTCATGTAAATAAATGACATGTCTTTGGAAAGAGGAGCAATGTAGCTTCATGGTACATTGAATGTAATAGATGCAGTCATCACTGGTTTTGCCGTTTTACTATTCATTTGTTTGTTGCGTTTTTTGAAACGCCCTATAAAAGACAAGCAGCCCTTATTCAATGATTCATGTGTCTCTATAATTAGATTTTTAATGTAATGTAATCTTATGAGGGTTCCAGATGAAAGATATCTAATATTTCAAGTCTATTAAATCTGCTGTGCAGCTAACCATTATATATATTAGAACTGCTACATGTGTACATGGTAAATGTACTCAAGTATCCATTTCATAATACCTTTAAATTTTGATGTATCAAATGAACAACATAGAATACAGGGTGGTCAAAAAGCCGTCAACCCTTTTCCTCATATCTTTGTCGTTTTAAGTAACCACTCCCTGAAAGGAGCACATAGGTTATCGCAAATAATTTTAGTTCATTTTGGTCATCCAAATTCAGTATCTTTAAAGACTCTGGAGCAATCAACTTTTCCTTTTAGTAAATCGAACATGTCTCAAAGCACATTCTAATTACGCATTCAACAATATAATAAAAGGTTGCATTTTTGGTGAAAATTAGGTCAACATTTTTGAAAAAGTATGTTGATTGGTCCATTGCCCCTTCAATATCACTTAGGTCTGATTAACTAAATTATCAATATATATACTTTTCTTGAAGATAATGAATGGATCTAAAACATACACCCATGTTCATGATCAGAAAATATTCATAATTCGAGTCAGAATCGTTTGAAATTGTTTGCGATAACCTATGTGCTCCTTTGAAACATCTGTACATCATTCAAGTTCCTACTAGCCTACCAAGTTTCATGACCATTGGGCTGATAGTCACAATATCATAGCATTTTAAACAACATGCCCCAGATGGCCACTTTTGAGCTGTCTGAACTGGTCTGGTATTTGGATGAACTCCATTTCTAACTTGATACTCTGCTAAACTCTAACAATAATGTTTTCCTTGGGAGCCAGGCACTTGATAAAGTAGTGGAGAGGAACCTTCACACAGACAGATGCACAGTCTAGTGTATACACAGCACATAGGGAAAGGGTCCTTTACCTTACGAAAATGCAATAACTATCAACATTGAATGCAATATTGTGATTCTCAGGAAGATTTGGGGGGGGGGGACAGAGCCATGCCCCATATATTCAATGATGCTCTAGAATGTCATTGGGACCACTTTAATAACCACCATGACCACATTATCAGTAGGATAACAAAATAATGAATGGGCACCCCATTGCCTCAATATGGCCCTATTTAACTTTTACCAATGGGGATACCCCAAATATACAGTGTAGGAGAATGACAACAGAACAACATAGGACCTCAAAAGTGTGATCACATGACAGGCCATACTTGCTGATGAATGCAATTAGATCATAGACAACTTTGGACAATGTGTGCAGATTTGCTCGCAGTACAATGTTGGCCAACTGAGGCACATTGTTTAAAGTGCTGTAACATTGAGACTATTAGTTCGATATTCGTGAATTAAAGTAGTCTAGCAGGAAATTGAATGATGTACGTGTGCCAAATATCAGGGCAGAATTTCCTAAAATGGCAAAGATATGAGGAAAAACTAGGGTTGCTGCTTTTTGACCACCCTGTAAAGAAGAACAATATCATATCATGTTATTTAAGTACCATATACCATGAAAGGATAAAAGGTGGAAAATAAACAAGAATAAAATTATCAAATAACTTTTATCTATGTTGGTTTTGGAAAATGTAACACATTTACATTGTTATATGCAAGATGACCACAAAAATACAACACTCTGATTTTTGAATATAACTCTTAATTATGGTGGTATATTCTTATTGCATTAAGTGTTCAACGAAGCAAAAAGGTGGAACACTTATACTGAAGCTAGTAATCTGAGATTTAGAGGTATCAAGTTTTCTAAGTTTGTTCACGATTGCTTTTATGTTTATTATCATGGATATACATGTATCCTATTAACACACTTTTCAAGAATAACTCTGTCAATTTTTATCAAATAGGCAACTTAATTGAACATGATTGACAAATACAGATCAGAAATTGATATGAGAGCATGCCTATGAAATATAATATCAAAGCCATAGTTACAAAGTAAGTGTATCATTATTACCACAACTGAACACTCCATCTACACTACAAAACCCAAAGAGATTCCACCTAAATTGAGATTTATTCCGAGATTAGAGGATTGCATTTTTGGGATCACCCTGTATATCTAAACAATATTTTACTTGTTCTTGATTCTTTATTGCATGGACTACCTAGGAACTAGGTATGTTCTCTATGTTTACGTTTGTTTACCTTGAGAGTTGTAGATGTTATACATAATGTTGGAATGTACTGACTTTTTACCATATTAATTTACATTCTTACCACCTATGTTAGCATCGTTATATTCTGATTGCATTTGAATAGAAAATGAATACATATTAATGAAAACATATTAATATTACTAGGTAGGGGGGGGGGGGGGGGGTTATTCTGCACGTAATCTGTTCTGGTAAGAAAAAGTTGAACCTTGAACAACCAATATCACGCTTATCCATATCCAAATGTTACTTTACTGAACGAGTACACAGGGTGCTTGCTGGACCAGTTGTAAATATTTGCCTGTTCTGGTAAGAAAAAGTTGAACTTTGAACAACCAATATCACGCTTATCCATATCCAAATGTTACTTTACTGAACGAGTACACAGGGTACTTGCTGGACCAGTTGTAAATATTTGCCATTTGCAGCTAAAAAAGTAGGTAATGTCTATATTCAAGAAGAAATTTATTTCCTACGAGAGCTAGCCACCAATGTTACTACTAATATGGATCCCTAGGTATACTAAAATTGAACCCTAGACATAAAAAATTATGTACCTTTATAATAACCAGTTCTGGAAAAAAAACAGGAGCAAAACCCGCTGAACAAAAAATATTTCATCAAATCAATCTCCCTCATCTTTTTGAATATAACAAGATAGAAATAACCAAAAACGAAGTAGAGTATTATAGTCTCCTTTTGGCAAAATCTACAGTCTACACCCATAATGTGGCGTGAAGCCATATTATTAGCCATATTCCTGCTTCAGTAAAGGTTTTCTGACCATAAGTTATTAGCCTATAGAATTTGAGTCAAACCTGATTACTGTTTTTTTGCGTTATCAGAAAAAATCATATTTTTCTTGAGAAATGGTGGCCTTTTTTAATTCAGCACACCTTCTTGAGCATTCCCATGTCCTTTTTAACAGAGGTCTTGCCTTTGGATCAAATCCTATAAATGGTAATTATGTAATTAAAAATTACTTTTTTCATGGAAATTCCTTCTTGAGCAGAATCCTATGTCCCAAAGGCATCAAATTTGTGTCAAATCTGTCGACAAGTATTTGAGTTGTCAAAGATTATATTTTTTATGGAAAATAGTGGCCATTTTGAAATGGGTGTTCATATTGAAAATGCTTTCTTGAATGGAAGTTACCTACCTATAAGGCATTAGCCTATAAAATTTGGAAGAAATCTTTTAACTTGTAGATAAAACAATATAAATTACATTTTTTCATGAAAAATGGTGACCATCTTGAAATTTAGTGGCCATTTTGAAAATTCCCTCTCATACAGAGGTCATATGCCCATAAGGGATCAGCCTATAAAATCTGTCAACCAGTATTTGAGTTATCACCATGACAGATGAATTAACAACAAACAAATAGATGGGCATCTTACTCATTCATATAAACGGGAACACCCTTGATATAGTAAAAAACTGATGGTGTTAATATAACCACAATTAGCAATGCCCACCTGGTTGTATGGTAACTATAATATTGTACCTTGTTTTAGGTCTGGATTTACTATAAAACGTTTCTAATAAGCACTTTTAGAGGGATGCTCCGCTTGATTTGAATGTTAAGGCTATAAATATAAATAACCACTTATCTACTCCACATGATTTGTTGGAAAACAATGGTTGCATTTACGCAACGATTTTTGAATCACGACTTAAGTCCTTCCATTTCAGCATATCAAATAATTACTTTTTACATTCACATTTTCAACAGTGAAAGGTTTGGTATCGATATGGCGAACTGAATTCAACATTGTTTTCCTTTTAAACCAATTATTGAAAACATTCTGTAAAAAACATGGTCATTAATGTATTGGTCACTGATTGATGACAATTTAATGCGAAAATAATTTAAATATGTTTTTTATAACTGTTTTTGATTTTTAGTGCAATTGTTTTTGTTCCTTTCTACCAATTCTTTGGATCGAGAATGAAATAAAATATCTTTCCGAATCTTGTTGGAACAAAATAGCATATACAACATTTTCTTAAACCTCTCAATATAGTAGTTATACATAGGAAAGTTTGGTTTATTTAACAAAAAGTATTCTGGTAGACTGGTTTAAGAGAAACATGTGTTCAATTCAGTTCGTCATATTGATACGAATCCTTTTTATTGTATAAATTTCTTAAGATGGGCCTATTGGAAAGAAATGGTAGACATCTTTCAATGTTTCATACCCTATGGACATGTCAGCAAGAAAAACAATAGATAAGCTCTATGAGTCCAATTCCTTTGTCTTCAAGGCACATGTTTGTGCAGCATGTTACATTAAGTACACATAGTCATGCGCTTTCAATTTAACAATGAGCACTTTATCTAATCAAAATAGGCAGGGACAAGCATGACAAGCACAAAATATTGATACCCTGCATATTTAATTAAATAATTTAACAATTATGTATTAATGTTTCTCATCATTTTTAACCAAAGTACTAAGTAAAGGGACTTCCTCAAAAATGTAACTTCCAATTCAGCTTAAATTTCCTAGATTCTTTGAAGGCAAATCTAAATTCAACATCTGTATGGCAGTCTGAAACATCTGATTTTGAAATGTAGTTGAAATAAAAAGAGTGGACCATGACATCTGTTGGTTAGAAACTAGGACAAAAGGTGTCTCTGAATGCCTACCTGGTACCCCAAACATCTGTTGTTGAGGTTGTTGTGCATTCCCATATAACGCTAAAATGGAATCTTTGGTTGATTGAGACTTTTCTTGACTTTCCTTTGATTCACCGAAGAGGTTCTCTTCTGTGGCTCCTCCATTTTGAAGAGGTTGTGATTGAGGTACCGCAGAGGCAACTGGTTGTTGTTGTTGTTGGGCAGGAGCTTGTTGTGCATTAACATTGGGATTTGGAGTGGTGCTAGCAGCCAAAAAGTCACCAAAGGGATCAACATTGTTGGATACTGAGGGTGTATCTACAGTAAGAGAAATACATGATTTAAACCATCACGTAAGCATTGGGTATACACACAAAAACATTTAATAACTTGTCTATATAATTAGATGACAAAACAGGTATTAAAAGGTGACAAGTAAACACGTTTGTCAAAAAATAATGACATGTTTATTATACAAAAGCCATGACTTTGATACACGTTATGTATAACTAATTTTGTAATGACTGAATGGTATAACAGTTACATATTCAAGTTTTTTCCTTCATAATTTCAAATAAATGTTATGATTGCCATAGAAACTAGAGAGGCTTGTCAAGTTTTGTCATGGCAACTATAATAGCCTTCTCACATTAAGACTATATTTGTCAACATATATATGGGCACAGTGCCTAAATTAAAAAAAGTGAGTAATTGCAAAAGCTCACTTTGTGAGCTAAAAAGACATAACCATTTTTCGAAATTAAGTTAAAATGTTCAAACTCGTTGTGATTGTTGAAACTGCCATCTTTGGAGTTTCAAATGTTTGAATTCATATTTCATGAATAAAGACTAAATCCTTGATTCTTTGACACTATTTAACTCTATAATGACCACTAGTGACATTTTAAAAAAAAGTAAAAACCCAAACATGCGTACTGTGCAATAGCAACCAAATAGACGATATAGAACATGGTTTCCTGAAATGCCAAGTGATGGAAGATTTCAAACAACAATGCTACAGAATCCTGAATGAAAAGATACCTGATGACCAAGCTTTTATGTTAGGATCTCCAAGATTGTCTCTCAGCCAAAACCTAGCAACCTTACTCATAAAGAGATTCATGTACATTAATAAATTGGAAGTAAAAACACCTACCATAAATGCTTTTCAAAGATACTTAATAAGAGAAAAGAAGGCTGACAAATATATTGCAAAAACACATGGACAAGAAGAATTGCATGACAGAAAATGGAATCTTATAAATTCAATGATAGAAAATTATGTATAACCCCCCTTTCCGAGCTGGAAACCAAATACTACAAAACATACATACAGAGCCAGAAAGGGGGTAAATAGAAAAACCAAACTCTCACATTTTGATGTTTTGACCCACTATACTTAGATCTAGTATTATAGCCTCTCCCCTCCCCTGTAAACCCCCCTTATATACTTTCTTATAAAGAAATGAGCGACCCTAATTATATTTGTATTAACTGTATTATCATGTGACCTATATTATAATGAAAATCTAAAACTTGAATAAATATTTATATAAAAAAAAAAAAAAACAAAAAAAACTAGTGACATTTTGGGAAAGAATATATTTGCCTTACTGTGCTCTCCGCAGAAGAAATCATATAACTGCGTTATCTGCATTTATATCAGGATGCAACATGAGTAATGGAAGTCCATTCTCATTCCACTGTTTATGATGCACAATGGATCATAAATATAAATATAGATACATTTGCCTACCTAAGCCAAGCAGATCTACAGCGGATGCAGTTTGTGTCTGAGGAGTGGCTGCAGGGGCCTTTACTTCTGCTTTAGGGGGACTGGCTTTACTGGTCTCTGGTCTGTTCACAGTAGCCTGAAAGATTTTTCACATTCTTAATCAAATCCTTCACCCTGGGCATGATGGCATTTCAATATTTCAAAGTACTCCCAACAGAAAATTAGTTTAAAGACATGTAATTTGTCAGTTTAGAAAGTCTTGGAAATCTCTCATACCCATATATTTAAATTCATTTTTTACTGCACTATCAATGTAATTGTGCATATTTGCTGCCTCTCAGAGTTTTAGAGGATAGAAAAAGAAAGAAATCAAAAATACTGAATGCACAAAACAAATTTTTAATGACGAATTATTAGTTTGATGAAATGATTCAGACTATCACAATGATATTACATTTTTTGAGTACCATAGCACCTAGTGAGTATGGTAGTAACTTGAGTCACATACATTGAGTCACTATGAGTCACTTACATTACTTAATTGGACTGAACTTTTGGGCTTTGGCCGTTTCTTTTCTTTCTTCTCTTCAACCAGCTAAAATATAAATAAAAATTAATTAATGTAAATCTGTGAAATAAACCTTTTGATTAAATAAAATAGTATTCATTGGACAAAGTCAGGTAACTATGGTAATTCCAATATTGTCATCTTTCTAAAAAAGGAAACATGAACCACAATGAATGTTCATATCTTTATAAGATGTATAATAAGGAACAAAAACTTCATCAACTTTAATTGTATAGTCGGAAACAATCAATTAATGACATTAACATATTGAAGTACTTATTAAAATATCATGAAATGTGTGAAGCATTGACAATATAATCTTTAATTGAGTTATATTGATATACAGGTTGTACCATAGGCTTTCAAGATCTGTTGAAAGCCCATGGTTGTACTAACTATGATTCCAAAAGATTAATGTCTTAATGTGCAACACTATATGGCTATTAAATGCTTGAATGAAAAGATTCTCTCTAATCTTCTCTTTAAAAATAATGAATTCAAGCGATTGAGATGTAATCACTCAAAACAAGATATTCCTCCACCAATAACACCATACACCCCTTTATTTATAAATGTGAGATCCAGAGATAAAAATGGAATGTATTAAAGAACAGTTCAAAGTCTTGAACATTGATTCTACTTATAGCCGAGAATATACAGTGTACAGTACAGGTCCCAGTACCCAGAATCAGGATTAAGTCAATCTAATGCTTTTTGTGTAACAGGTCGCTTATCTTTAACTTCTCACTTATAACCTTGTAATACATGTATTGTGTAACTCCCATATAATGGAAGGAAGAATGTAATGATTAGAGGTTAGAGTGCTCATTTACATGATTTATGAACTAATATATTTCTAAGGACACCTTTGCAGCCAGTCTAAAAATGTCAAGTTTGTTGGTGACACAACAGCTTGCATCATAAAATTGGTCATCTCAAATCTGATAGGCAATTAACTTAAGATTGATCAATTTTTGAGTAACCAGGGACATTGAACACTGGTTTTATTTCTGGTATAATCCTGACATAGACTAGACTATCCCATCACGGTCTTTGTATTGCAAATGCTAAAAAACTCATAAAGAAATACTTCTACTTCAATCCCATTTATGTATACAACTGTATAATATATGGTCAAATTATAGCCATAATGAATTTATCATTATTCTAGACTAATGTATTATGTCACAAGTAGAGAAGTAAGACTGTAACAGAGATAGAGAAATGAAAGAGAAAAGAGAAACAAAATGTTTTATAGAATTCTATAGAGATTTGTTTTCGTCATGACCATTTAAGTCCAAAATGAATGTGTTGTGGTATTGTCATTTAGTATAGCATATCCTGTAAGGCATTGTCTCATGTTCCTTACTAACTAAGTTCTACCCACAGATATAGGAAATTATTTTTGTGGGTAACCAAAAAATGTTACACCTTTTATTCAAAAGTAAATTCACATAAAACTTCACCAAGAGTGGTTGGTTGGTCTGGCAATTAACAAAATGAATTTCATGGAGAACTTAGTTCTGAACTTTTGAAATGACCCCTTAAAATATCAAAGATGTCAAATCAATTGCCCCCCCCCCCCCTCCCTGCTTTGACCACAATATCAAACTGGAATAAAAATGGTCTGGAGTCAAACATTATAAAATAAAATACAGAGAAAGAAAATAAAATACAGAGAAAGAAAAACCATGTATGAAAGTTCTACCTTTGGATTACTATCATATTTCTACAACAGAGACACACATTCATATACATTTGTATTTTGTATCATAAATTATAAATACAGTGAGATAACCAACATTGAAATAATTGAATTTGAAAGCTTTGTTTGAATCTAATATTTATACAACAATAAACAAACAATACAGTGTTATTTAATTGTACAATTATACCCCTCCCACTGAATTTTCAAAATGTACTTTCAATATTTTTCAAAAAAGGTGAGTACTACTGTTAACTGACACGATGGGAGTTGTACAATGAAAATCATCTAAATGAATTAGTAAAAGTGAGCAAATATCCATGTATATCAAGCTGTCAATCAAATACCAACCTGTGTTCTGGGCTTCGGTGGCACCCATTCTTTTGCTATATATTTCTTGGTCTCATATTTGGCTCGAATAAATGATTCCAGAGCACTTAAATTAGTCAAGGAAAAATAAATTATTTTAAATACTGTGCATGTTAAATCTCTCAATTAAAATATCTTGATTAATTAATCTTGTTTATTCAAATTCAATTTATAGAAGAGTAGAAATTCAAAAATAAATAGTTTAATATTTTTGTTAACTCTGATTATTATAGACAAAGGATACGAATCTGTTTGTGGTCTTCTGAAGCCATCGGGAATGTTTGCCTCATATACTGCGCGGGCACGACTATTGCCCATATCCTCAACACTCTGAAAAGGAGGAAATAGTTTATTTTACATTAAATAAGTGTTAACCAAGGCAGAGGAAGAGTTAATCAAGATATCAAAACATGTACAACTCATGAAATGTCAAGATCAACTATTAATTGGATACACACAGGTTAACAATTTCTCATTGTTGATCTCCTGTCTAGGTAAATCATATACTGCACCTCTTATCTTATATAAGATCAATTTTTCTATGTTGTGCCGAGACATAATTACATTTCAGATTGACCACCCATTCCCGAAAAAATTGCAACATTTTTTATTTTTTAATTTTCTTAGGTAACAAAACTTATAGGGCTAAATTGTATTTGTGGGCATAAACATTTGCCAATATAATATATATACAATATAATTAATTATATTAAATATATTTATTCCTGGATACTTACAGCAATCTGTTCAGGGGTCCATGTATCAAGATTGACAGACTTCACCTTTGATATATGAACACCTAAATTTCTGTGAATGCCTGCACATCTGATACAGAGGAATATACCAAGGTTCCATGATGCCCATCTTGGACCTGGTGATATAAAATAATGTGATGATAATAAAATTGGGGCAATATGGCAATATATATTGAGCATCATGATTGTATAGTTACAATATCATGATAGTTGTATAGTTCCAGCACAATGATAGTACAGTATAATTATTCTATTTGAGGACCTTGATTCTACATTAAGCTGTCAGAAATAACTAGGTACCATTTTTTTTACTACCTACGGCCCTTGGGCAGATATATTATATTGGCCTCAGGATAATCCCAATATCCTGAACCTCATATAGGATAATCTCTATTTGTTCTATAGATAACACTGTACTCGTCACATACAGCACTTCGGCACAAATCACTTCAAAATAGCTAGGACAGAGTCTTTTATAGTGATCTGCGGTATTGCCTGAAGTACCGTTATGGTGGCATTCTGGCCTAATGTCGGCATTGAAATTCAAATACCCCATACTAGAATATCTAAAGAATCAATTAAACTTACCAGAAATCGCAAGATTAAGTGTTTAACATCGATAAAAAGTGAAAAAAGTAATCTCTCAACATCGGAAATATTTACATTTTGTTTTTGTCTCCTTTTTGAAGAGTTTGAATTTGAGGAATGACTACGTTAAATAGCTGGCTGTAGATGGCTTAATTCAATGCAGGAATTATTGATAATCAGGTAAGACATTGATAAATCATGACTACAGTGCTCACCATGAATGACACCTGGATTTGCTGAAGTGAGGATTTCCCATGTTAAAAAGAAGAGAATTTTCAAGAGGCTATACATCAGTGGATGAGAGTATACAAAATGTAAAATATACAAAACTAAAGGGATGACTAATTGAAAGCCCATGGTCTCAACCACCATGGTCTGGAAATGGTGATAGAAAATCCAGGTGTCATTTATTTATGGTGAGCACTTTATAAACTGCGTTTGTATGAAAGGGACATATTCACCACCAAAAACGTTGACAATTCTAAACTCAGTCACAAAAATGTACGAATTCGCAAACGTAGACCCAAAACCGGGGTATCTAATGGTAAGGTATCGCAGTAATACTTGCAACAATCTGTTTAGTGTTTCGTCAATGTTCCCTCAGTCCTGCGAGATGGAGAAACCCTCTACATTGTGCGGCCTGGTTCCTTGGTGTTCAGTAAGGTGTCACAAAAATTGTAACAGAAAAATATTGAAAAAAAATCAAACAGAAATTGAAAACACCCACCTTTAGCATCACAATCTACGCAGTATTTATTGTCTTCATCTTTCAGTAATGTAGACAGAATGACTTGATGTCGTTCTTGCATCACCTTATTTTTATCTCGATCGGATCGGGTAGACATTATAATGACAATTAGGATAATTGGAAGAATCTGTAAAATATGACAAATTTCAAGAAAATGGCTCTGACCGTATCACAAACTCGCGATTCACTTCCGTTTCATAACTTTGAACGTAAATATGTAGAATAAACTGTTTATACTATCTCATTTTGATTATACAATATATTTTGTTACAAAATCAAAAAATACATCTACATATGTATCGAAATTACTTGTTCCCTGGGGGTAAATTCAGCATAAATTTAGAACTTTATTTTGAGGATGCATATCCGGTGATGTCACGCGAATGAATAAATTAGTCCCAAGGTCGAATCCAATATTATATTTACGCTGGACCGATTGATATTCATTTTACGAATTTACTGTATTAGAATGGTTAAAAGAACGTAAAATCCTGATTACATTGCTGTAAGTATATTCAAATATATAAAGTGTTTGAAAATACATAGAATACGATTTCTTTCCATGGGATTATTGTGTCCAAACTTTCAAATTTTTCCATTTACTATCAAAATTTTTGACACAACTTAGATATAGGCTATTTCATTTGACATCTCTGAGATTTTAGACGACTGAGATAATTTTTACCGACTGTCTCCTGTATCAACAATTGTCGGGAGACTGCCCAGTATTTTGCTCCCGTACCGACAATTGTCGGTACTGGAGACTGCCCAGTGAGTATTTGCTTTGGTACTGACAATTGTCGTCACTCTATCCATGGGCTTTCAATTAGAAGTCTAGTTGAAAGCCCATGCTCTATCTTACTATATTTGCACATAGCCATCTTTAGATAGATGGCTATGCATTACTCGAGTCTCTAGCCAATTCTTGGCTACAAGTGTTTCCATCTGGAACACCGTGAACTATTGTAAAATCTTAAGGTCTCATGGAAGTTAACAGGAAATGACAAAACAAAAAATGACAAAGCCATGCTGGATTTTGAAAATTTTTTGAACCAAGATAACAGAGTTCTGTTTGGACCTCCAGTCAGTTTAACTAGTTCCAAATATCATTTACATGACCAGGAACACAATTGAAATGGTCAGAATGACCATAAACATGATAAAATAACCTTTTTAGCCCTCTGAAAATGTGACTGAAAAATAGCTAAAAGTAGGTGCTCAGGAAAGGTCAATGAACAGAATCTTTTGATTTTTTCAGAATATGTGTCCAATATATTGCTCTAAATGACACAATCTTTGAAATTTTAAAAAATCGTCTGAAACAATAATGGCTGTAGTAAAAAGGAAAATAGATCGATTTTCAATTCAGTTTTTTTCAATTTTTTCTTTTTCTAAGAATGATATCAAATTTTTTTGAATTGTATCATTTAGAGCAATATATTGGGCACATTTTCTGAAAAAGTCAAAATATTCTGTTCAGTGACCTTTCCTGAGCACCTACTCTTAGCTATTTTTTAGTCACATTTTCATAGGGCTGAAAAGGTTATTCTATCATGTTTATGGTCATTCTGACCATTTCAACTGTGTTCCTGGTCATGTAAATGATATGTGGAACTAGTTAAACTGACTGGAGGTCCAAACAGAACTCTGTTATCTTGGTTCAAAAAATTTTCAAAATCCAGCATGGCTTTGTCATTTTTTGTTTTGTCACTTCCTGTTAACTTCCATGAGACCTTAAGCCGTCGTTCAATGAATTTATGTAATATTCTAAAAATCATTCTGTTAATATTTTATGAATTGAAATGATGACGGCTTATCTTGTTGATGAGATATTGAATGTTTTCATTTAAAATAGATGTTGTCTCGTTCTCCATTTTGAAAGCATGCCTTTTTTTCCGCTATAGCGATTTAGTCAAGATGGCCGCTTGTTGTAAAAATTTCCTTCAGTTTTCTTTTTTGAATAAATATCCTGCGAAGTAGACCAATTTATGAAATAGGACTGCATGTAAAGATCAATGAAGGTGAGTTTATTATGTTTACATCAATAAAAATAAGACGACTCGGCAATTTAAAGGCAAATTCAAAACAGCAAAGTGTGTCTTATTTATATTGTATGGCCACACTCAGTGGCCATAGAATATGGTAAGCTATGCATATCTTGATATTCCCAGCCCATGTTATAGGTCTTCTACAAAAATGTAAGAAATCTTGAAAACATTTACCCTAGTTCAATCGATGCATAACATTCTAAGGTATCATTTTTCTAACCATATCGGGCTAGCTGGAGTCAGGGGATAGTGTAATTGACGAAAAATGTATTTGGAACTTGTTATTTTCCATGTCGTCTGACCAGGAAGTCTTGCCAATGCGCATGCGTGTAACCGGAAGCAGAAATCTCATGGCATGGAAGCGCATGCGCATTACCCAACTTCCTGAGAAGCCATCTTGAAAATTATCAACTCTTCAACATTTTTCAACATCAAGATCTCAGAAGTTCAAATCTGACTTAAGATTTAAAATTTGAACTTCAATGACCTTTCAAGGTCAAAAAGTTCTTTTTTCAACTTGCTTCAAATTGACCAATTGTTTTTTCAAAATCATCTACAAGTTCTCAAAAGTTCAAATCTGACTATAGATTTGACCTTCAGTGACATTGTCAAGGTCAAAAAAGATTTGACCTTCAATGACCTTCTCAAGGTCAAAAAGGTCTTTTTTCAACTTGCTTCAAATTGACCAATTTTTTTTCAAAATTATCTACAAGTTCTCAGAAGTTCAAATCTGACTTTAGATTTGAGATATCACCTTCAATGACCTTTTCAAAGTAAAAAAACTTGCTTCAAATTGACCAATTTTGTTTTTCAAAATCATCTACAGAGTTCTCAGAAATTCAAATTTGTCTTAAGATTGAACTAATAATATTGTGAGCAACTAGGTGGTGACATTTTGTCATGTTAATGCCTTCTATGAGGCATGTCGTGATCATAGAATTTGAAATAAACCAGCCGCGATTTTTTTCACTTCACAATTTGAATTTCGAGTTTTGGTCTTGTCACTTATATTGCTTTAAATGACAGGAGCTTTGAAAATTTGAATTCATTTCTAGAAATGAAAAAAATATATTGGGCATGGGCACATTTTCTGAAAAATTCAAAATATTCTGTTGAGTGACCTTTCTGAAATGCTAACTTTTAACTTTTTTCAGTCACAATTTCAGAGGGCTGAAAAAGCTATTCCAAAATGAATTTTTATTTTATATCGGTATATATGTATAATTCCCCCTTCGACATTTTGAAAAGTGCTGAGACATTTCCGATGTAAACGATAACCCCATACAATTTGTGATTCAACTGCATAAAAAAAATCCTAAAATACTCAGGAATGTATCGAGGTAGGTTTTTTAAGTGTGCAATTGCATTTGCAGTACATTGTAGAAACGCTGCCTGAACAATCATTAGAGGAGTCCTAGAATTTGATAAACTTATTACTCGAGAAAAAAAGCTCAATAATGTCGCATTTTTACATTCCTGCCTCCTGAGGATAAAACTTTTTTGTTTTCTGAAAACCTCAGTCTGAAAATTACCACAAATGCTCAGGCGTAAACATGACACGTGTCTCATGTTTCTGCTGTTGAGCACATTACATATAAAATCTTACCTATTTGCTCATTTTATTTTCAGGTGAATACCTCTAGAACTCAACAATGGCATATCAACAACAGCAGCAGTATTTCCAGAATGCTGCATATCAGCAACAGTTTCAACAGAATGACCCATACTTTCAACAACAGCAACAGTATTATGCCCAACAGCAAGCATATGCTCAACAGCAAGCATATGCCCAGCAACAGCAAGGATATGCCCAGCAACAGCAAGCTTATGCTCAGCAGCAACAAGGATATAACCAGCAACAGTATGGGCAAACTCAGTTGGAAACCCCTGCCCAACAATCTGAAGCAATTGAGATGGATGAACTGGGTGATGGTGATGAGGAGTCTGAGCAATCAGAAATGGCCTTTGATTTTGATGATATTTCCTGGGATAATATTGACATTGATCGTATGATTGGTCCCCCTGTTATCTGGGATTACCCAAATTTGATGGAGACTGTCGTTGAACAACCCTGGACCTTTAAGCAACTAACAGGTACAGGGCATCCCTTGAAGTGGCACTTCACAAGGCAGTCTACTGATGATACTGTGCACTGGACATTCAGTAGACAGACTCCCAAAGCCTCTACAATTCATTGGTCTTTCGATCAAAGGCTACCAAGACAAACTACGGTTCTATGGAGTTTTCAACGACAAATGCTAAGTGGATCTTCGATCAATTGGGGATTCTTACGACAAAGTCCAGGGCAGAGTACCATAAACTGGAGGTTCAAGCCCCAAACATCGACCATTCACCCCATTAACTTCAACTTTCCTAAGGTTACTCCACAATCTACAAGTGTGAACTGGAGTTTTCCCAGACAAATCAAAGGATCGAATGTCCATTGGGGATTTCAAAAACAAACACCTACTGGTGCTTCAAGTGTTGTCAATTGGACATTTGCAAGGCAGACCAATCTCCATGGCAATGTTAATTGGGGCTTTGAAAAAGCCTTACAGATTCGTGATCAAGTTAAATGGACTTTCCCGAGAGTAACTGCAAGTAAAGGTAACGTCAACTGGGGCTTTACCAAGGTCACACCCACTAAAGGTTCTGTAGCTTGGGGTTTCAAGCCAGCTCTTGATAAGAACATCTGTACAGATGTTAATTGGAACTTTCCAAAGAATCTTCAGTCAGCCCAGCAAACAATGACCTGGAACTTTGAAAGTAATGTGGGTTCGATAAAGCCTTTAAAATGGCAATTTCCCAAAGCATGTGATTACAGGGATAAAACAATTGAAGAGGTTAAGAATGAAAATGTTAATTTTAAGGAAACATACAACAACAATTACCACAAACCGCATCATGAGTATAGAAATGTTAGGGATTAAAATGGGCCAAACATATAAATATCACATGTTGCGATATTAGAAAATACTGTTCTCCTTGGCTGATATAATAGGATCATAAATGGGAAATAAAATGGACCATTTTTCATCCTTCAAATTTTATTTAAAATTTGTATATACAGATTGATAATACTACTGCATAGTAAAATTCTTTGGTCCCTTTTTGTTCATTGACAGTACAGTATTTACTAAAAAGTTAAGTAGTATCCATCAAATGTTACGTGTTTTCAACCATAATAAAAAAATTCGACATGTTTTATAACATTATAATTCATCCAAAAATGAAATCATTTGAACCTGAATGTACAATTTGGCCCAAAAATATTCCAGATCATTTAAACTCAATGCCTCAGTCACATTTGCTCTCGATATGGAGAGTGAATCGCTGCCATGTTCCCTGAAATTGTAAAATACCTTTGGCAGCTATAGAAAATCAATGATCCCCTCATAGTCGCCGTATGGCTGCATGCACCTTTTTACATGCTGAAGGTACCCCTTGCATTCATTTGCATCTCCATTGGTGATTGTTAAAAGCCTATGGCCTCTTGGGATGCCAGGTTTTCTGTCTGCACTAATTCAAAAGATGCTGTAGCATATGTGACTGTAGAAATTCTATGATGGCTATTGGCCAAACGGGGGCGTAGCCAGCAAATGTCGTCAGCAGGGATGCGATTTTAAGCAAATATTGTGTATAATGACCAATGAAAGCAAATGGTGTATTTGATGCATACTGTAGATACAGACATTGTTACTTAGTATCCCATTTATCGCCTAAAAACACCTGACAAACATTTTACAAAACATGAAATGCAATGGGAAACAAGAAATTTCACAAATCCATGGGGATTTAATTGATGAAGATTAATCTTCATGAATTTTCACGAAAAATATTAGGAGTACAGTAGATGAACATCACAATGAGTTCATGTATTTACACATGAATATGAACATGTGCCTCAGTCAAAAGCTGAGAGAATCTCCTGTGTGTCTATATTTATTCAGATATTAATGTTCAGTACCATGCTAAAAATTTATTTCATGTTAACTATTGTCCTACATGAAGAGCTTGTGTCATTATATCCATTACTCTATCCCAATATATATATACACTGCATATATAGCTGTTGTGAAATAGAGAGATGGGTGGCCGAAGAACTTCATGCAAGAATACTTATTGTCCTCATCTAGTCTGACAGCCATTTATGTCTAAATATATTATGAACTATATGACAAATACACAGAAGGACATCCATGGTGGCTGTAAATATTTAGATTTTCAGTTGCCTAAAATGTACATAAAACATAGATGGACATTTTTTTAAATAAATATTACCAAAGGGGACTCACTTTGCACCATTTATAAACTAGTGTCAACCTAACTCTCAACTGCTAGCAAGTCTATGATATTGCAAACCTTTCATTAAACTTATTTTCTCTAATTATTGTGATGCACAGCAACACTGCAAAACGTAACCCCAAATAGACATCTTTCCATCGAAACCTGAAGATTTTGGTGTTGTTTGGGTTTTTCAAATTTTATGAATTAAACACACTGTATATAATATGATTGAATATTGAAAGGATATAATAATTGTTCAAAATGTCTATGTCTATGTCAATAATCTGCAAAAGGCTAATAAGCCCATATAAAGCAGATATATAATTTAACAGTGATAGAATTTGAATAGAATATAATTTAAAACCTTAACATTTAAAAATAGATCTATGGTTTACAACTCATTTTACCTGGGGAGACTGTCAGGCTACCGCGTTGACATCACCCCTCTTTACCAGTAGTGCAGGCAAACAAGTGTTTTAAGAACCAGGTTTTACCCCGTATAAAGTGTTTTTTTATAAAACTAACCAGAAAGAGCTTTCTATTTCTAAGAATTAATATGGTATATAAGGTAAAACTATGTACAGTATTTATAAGTGTAGTCAAGTTATAATGTTTTCATGTATTAACATATTATGTGTGACTGATTGTCTTGTGTGTAATATAGTGTTATTAATTCTCTGTAAAGTATATGTAAATATTCCTTTATTATTTAGTTATACAAAATATTTAGTTTTATACATTATATTTCCAGTCTGTTTGTTGACTGATACTATTTTTATTTTATATATATCAGGGTTATGTACTGGAAGGTTTTGCATATAGGGTATATCCCGAGGGATATATTTATATCGCCCTAAGGGACCAAAGGGAGATATAAATATATCCCTCAGGATATACCCTTTATCCAAAACCGACCACACATAACTGGTTTATCTCATACTTGAGTGGGTTTGGGGTAGATATAATCCTTTCCACCTTTTTCAAATGACAAGATACCTATACTGTAAGAGCACAATTTACATGTAACATTTTCGTAATGTTCCTTTAGTTCAATGCAATGAAATTGTAACATTTAAACTTTTTAAAAAATTTTAAACTTTTGAAAAATTCCCGGGAGCGTGATGTTTATTTATATCTGCCTGCGTTTGGCCTGGAGCGGGACATATGCTCTGTTCCTCAAACAGAATTGCTTGTGCATAAAGGCTTGCTACAAGACTGCCTGTGTTCACAGATGCATTATTAGATCATCATTACATTCATTTTATGATTCTCGAAATTAGGCACAATGTTTCAAAAGCCTTTATCAAATATCTTTATTTGTATTATTATTGGAAAACTGGGTATAGTAAATATGCCAATTTTATAATATATTTTCCCTTTTTAAGCATATGAAACAAAACCAGCCATTTATGTGTTGAATAATGGATTTTCGGGTATACAAATGTATATCGTAGAATCTTCTACTATATTATTTTATGATAAATACGTATATTCAATATACCTATGACTTTTAAATATTCTGGAATGTTTAAATCATTTAAAATTTAATGATAAATATGAGGACAGTAACAAAATGTTATATTTTATTTGATTTACTGCAAATAAATGTTATATATGAACCTAATTTTTGTGCTCATTCCTTTAGCCATGTTAGAACTTGCAGGCAATTTAGATATATTTTCGGAAATTGTAAAATCATTTGGATATACTACTATTACAGTGGCGGATCCAGAAGCTAACAAGGGGGGTCCAAATTTTGATTCAGTAAAAAATTCTCCTTGAAAAAAATTTTTGGCCCCTAAAACCCAAAATTGAGCCCAAATTTTGAAAATTGAAGGCCTTGCCAAAAAAGGCCCATTTTTTGAGGCCTTAGAAAATCCTGGGCCCAAATTTTTTTCTGGGCCCACAAAAAAGGGCCAAGAGACACAGATCATCTGTTTTTTTCAAAAATAGACCCATTTTCGATGAAGTTCCACAATTTTGGATTCACATTGTCATTTACAAATTGCAATTTATGTAATTGGAAATTAAAGCTGATCGGATAGATATAGAGAGAGCCAAAAAAGGTAACCCAATCAAATCTTAATAACTCAGTCATCGAGTATGGGTTAAAACTCATATTTGGCACAGTTGAACCTTGGTTTTTGCATTCACTTATGTTCCATTGGTTTGTTCCAAATGGTCACAATTTTATGGCCATTTTACAAAACATGCTCGAAATGTCACTCTTCTTTTTGGAGGCAAACTTGAACGTATCAGGTGAAGTTTTTTGTTTGATTACAAGCTCACAGATATCTTGTGCAATGGCTCTCATTTGCCTTCTTATCTCTTGTTTCAATTCACTGATGCTTCTAGGGTTGTTAATATAAACGTTATCTTTGAAATAGGCCTAAAGATAAAATTCTAGGATTTCATATTGGGAGATTTTTGTATGATTTGGCATTCAACCCTGTATTTAAGATATGATTACATTTTCGGGCAGTTTTTTTTGATGTCACCACCATAATAGCATAAGTGGTAACTTTTTGGTGGAATGTTCGGTGGTTGATGTTTGGCATTCAGTGGTTGATGTTTGGTGGTCGATATCTGTATCAAATAGTAGGTGGTGACATTTTGCATGTTAATGCCTTGTTTGGGTTACCCTGTAGTATGCACTTGATCATAAATCAAAGAATAAATTTTTATTACATGTATGTCCCTACCACCATGTGCGGGCCATGTCGTTGGCCTTGGCACGTATGCCTCTCTGTCTGTACATCTGACATTTTCTCAAAAATTGCAACAGATATCACCTTCAAATTTTCAGGGATAACTTTTTGCTACATACAGGTGTGGTACAGAAAGATAAAATCATTGTCTGCATTAGGTTTTAGGCATGTTTGCTAAATCTTGGCAGCCATTTTGAAAAGTCGGCAAGCAATCTATTTTTGTATCATATTAAAACATGATGCTTTTGAGTTTTTATAAAGAAACTATTTATTAGCTTTAAAAATTATTTCGAGTGTTCTGCATTGTGAAATAAATGAGATAATTTTGTAATAACATTCAATAATACGAGTATGCTTGCATAAATGTATAATTGAACACATTTTCAATCAATGTGCTTAATACATGTGATTTACTAATAAAGCCATAGATTTTGTAATTGTACAAATATATTTGTCTTCTTTAATGCTTCAGAAGATCATATTATACATGTAATCTTTGCCACCAGGGGGATTTTGGGACTTTGAGATAATGTGAAAAAGTGAGTACATTCATACTGTTCCAGTGATCTCCACAGGATTTTTTCTCAAGTGGGTGCAAAATCCTCATTTTTACAATTCAGACCAAAATTGGTCAAAATATGCCAATTTTTCATTATTTTTCTCATTTTCAAGTGGATGCAAATGGATTTTCAGGTGGGTGCAAGCCTATTTTCAAAATCTCAGGTGGGTGCTGCGCCCACTTGCTTTAATGCTGGGGAGACCACTGTGTTCCTATGAATTATGAATCACTTTAGACTCAACTTCAGTTGAAATGGACTGTTTTTCATTCCTAAATGATCACAACTATCATCAAATGAATGGAATTCATTTTTCATTAAACAGTTTAAATATTCCAATTCATTTTATCTTAACAATCCTGACTCACTTTGCATTTACTATAACTTTCATTGTACAAAAATTCAGAATTAAGAAATCATCTCTAAGGCCCAAGCTAGTTTGAAAATGTTGTTTAATCATCCAAATGCTATTTGGTTTTAATAAAATATCTCTTTTGATTCAAATCGTGAGTTGCCATGATTATGATTTTGAATCATTCCTTGAAATTTTGAATAATTCACTTCCCATGATTTTGATTTGATCAGTAATCACATGCAAAATAGGAATTAACTTCCACTGGCCTTCGAGCAAAACACTGCACAACTTTTAATAGATATGGTGAATACAAAAATATTTGATGGATAAACTAGCAAGAGTATACTGCGCTCAATTTGAAACTACATAAATTAGATATTATAGTTTGGTGTCCTCAGTTTTTAAAAATGAATCTTTATTCATAAATCACCAAATTAAATGGGTCCAAATCCATAATACTCTAGTAGCTCATGCTGGTTGAGTATGCACTTCTATGTCCAGAGATTTTCTCTTCAGAAATCATCTATGTGAAGGTCATTGATCAATTTTGGCTTGGTAACATATTTGCCACAGAAGGCGAAATAGGTCAAATGGCCACGCCCTTTTTTACGCGAATACTCCCCCCCCCATTTTTGCATCTCTGGAACCGTTGGACATAGAAGGTTGTGTGACCACTCAAAATGTCCGGAATGGCCACATTATAGGGGGTCAATAATACATATGTATTTAAAAAAGTCAATGGTTCTCAAGATATTTGCCAAAAACTGATTTTAGCATGTTACGCACAACAGTTTTCATCTATCCTGCATCATTTAAGACTGAATCCGCAGTTCTATCTAGTCAGATCAGCGAAGGAAACAAACTTTTTTGGTTGTTGAGTTGCCCAAGAGGTCTTAGGTGAATGGGTACCCTAAACCACGAGGTTGCGAGTTTGAGACATGTGTGCTCCGTATGTTCATTCTTTTATGAGTACCATATCTAGTATCTACAAGGAATGCTGATGTATTATGAGTATTGAATATCGATTGAGTTTAATTATAAACCACGAGGTTGTGAGTTTGAGACACATGTGCTCCTTGTGTTCATTCTGTAATGGGTACTAGTATCTACAACTAGTTATCACTAGTTTTCATGTTATGTGTGGCTATCAATTGAGTTTATTTATGCGGATTTCTACACTTTGTGCCTTTATTACATCCACAAAACACAACACATTTTATGTCCATTGCTCTGCAGGTGCATGTCTTGGAACTAAGGCAGGATGTTGGGCATTTGCATGGAGGAGGTAGGTCATCAGGCCTGCATGGAACTGGTAGTATTACAGGTGTAATACCATCATCTGTTGCTTTATAGCCATACTGGCATGGATCTGGTGTGATGACTTCAGGAATTGGAGCTTGTAACCACATCTTGCACTGCAGATATGCCCGCTTTATGTGTTCCTGTAGAGTTGATGAGCAGCACACAAGTTGGTTAAAATCGATGTCTTTCTTTGAGTTGTGGTACTGTTCCCACCGATATTCATCTTCCAAAAGCGAGAGATCCATGGCTGATTTCATACCAGATAGTTTTGGACCAACTTTGCTGGTACTGTCACACCCGCTAAGTGCATGAATGGCTGGGAGACACGATACCAAATTGTTGACCTACCTCCTCCATGCAAATGCCCAACATCCTGCAGTAGTTCCAAGACATGCACCTGCAGAGCAATGGACATAAAATGTGTTGTGTTTTGTGGATGTAGTAAAGGCACAAAGTGTAGAAATCCGCATAAATAAACTCAATTGATAGCCACACATAACATGAAATCTAGTGATAACTAGTTGTAGATACTAGTACTCATTAAAGAATGAACACAAGGAGCACATGTGTCTCAAACTCACAACCTCGTGGTTTATAATTAAACTCAATCGATATTCAATACTCATAATACGAGGGGTGATCAATAAGTAATGGACGCTTTTTTACACAGATACTTTTTATAGACCAATCCCTTTGATTTTCCTACCAGTGATACATCATTCAATTATCTATCATTTCTGAGGATTTGAAGGCAAAATATAAAATACATGTTGATATATCTTTATTTCCTTGAAGGAGGTACAGGTACCCCGGGACCGACATTTATGTCACATATTCAGTTTTCAGCCAGTTTGGCAGATTTCAGTTAGATTTAAACTTTTCATATGCAACATGTGTTATGTTGTTTGAAATACTTTGCTGACTGGTCAACACATAAACAGAAAGTTTTGTGATGTCAGAGTGTTGTATGGAAGGGGTTTGCAGGCCAATTTGAGAAAGCATTATGGAAGAAAGGGGTGGTGAGAGAAGGGAACACCCTACTCCATATGGACATTGCACCTGCCCCCAGATCTCAAAATGTTCAGAAAACAATATCCCTGGACCTCAAAATTGAGCCCTTGGCCAATGCACCATATTGTCCAGATCTGCTCACATGTGACTTATTTATTTCTATACTACTTATTTCTATAGAGAAAGGATGCACGTTTATTGATATTGATGAAATAAAACAACCCGTGCAACTGCATCTTGCTACCATGTCAGAGAATGGATTCAGCCTTGTCTCACGATCTTGAATTAAGAGGATGAGGAATTGTGTGCATGTAGCACTTGATGGAACCTATGTAGAGGGCTCTGTGGAATGAATGTGGCATGAATACCACATAGTGATGATAAAATATTCAAAATCAACTATGGCATAACAAAATGGGGTAATTCATGACCATAATGGTTTGTTTTGTTCAGCCTGCATTCAACTGCATTGCATGTAAAACAAGCTAAAATAGCTTCAGAATGTTTGACGTAAATGTCGTTCCCGGGGTACCCATACATCCTTCACAGAAATAAGGATATGTCAAAAGATATTACATGTTTTGTTTTCAAATCTTCAGAGTTGATAGATAATTGAATGATGTATAACTGGTAAGAAAATCGAAGGGATTGGTCTACAAAAAGCATCTGTGTAAAAAAGCGTCCATTACTTATTGATCACCCCTCGTACATCAGCATTCCTTGTAGATACTAGATATGGTACTCATAAAAGAATGAACATAATGAGCACACGTGTCTCAAACTCGCAACCTCGTGGTTTAGGGTACCCATTCACCTAAGACCTCTTGGGCAACTCAACAACCAAAAAAGTTTGTTTCCTTCGCTGATTTGACTAGATAGAGGCTGCGGATTCAGTCTTAAATGATGCAGGATAGATGAAAACTGTTGTGCGTAACATGCTTGAGAACCATTGACTTTTTTAAATACATATGTATTATTGACCCCCTATAATGTGGCCATTCCGGACATTTTGAGTGGTCACACAACCTTCTATGTCCAACGGTTCCGGAGATGCAAAAATGGGGGGGGGAGTATTCGCGTAAAAAAGGGCGTGGCCATTTGACCTATTTCGCCTTCTGTGGCAAATATGTTACTAGTAAGTAGCTCATGCTGGTTGAGTATGCACTTCTATGTCCAGAGATTTTCTCTTCAGAAATCATCTATGTGAAGGTCATTGATTAATTTTGGCTTGGTAACATATTTGCCACAGAAGGCGAAATAGGTCAAATGGCCACGCCCTTTTTTACGCGAATACTCCCCCCCCCCATTTTTGCATCTCCGGAACCGTTGGACATAGAAGGTTGTGTGACCACTCAAAATGTCCGGAATGGCCACATTATAGGGGGTCAATAATACATATGTATTTAAAAAAGTCAATGGTTCTCAAGCATGTTACGCACAACAGTTTTCATCTATCCTGCATCATTTAAGACTGAATCCGCAGCCTCTATCTAGTCAAATCAGCGAAGGAAACAAACTTTTTTGGTTGTTGAGTTGCCCAAGAGGTCTTAGGTGAATGGGTACCCTAAACCACGAGGTTGCGAGTTTGAGACACGTGTGCTCATTATGTTCATTCTTTTATGAGTACCATATCTAGTATCTACAAGGAATGCTGATGTACGAGGGGTGATCAATAAGTAATGGACGCTTTTTTACACAGATGCTTTTTGTAGACCAATCCCTTCGATTTTCTTACCAGTTATACATCATTCAATTATCTATCAACTCTGAAGATTTGAAAACAAAACATGTAATATCTTTTGACATATCCTTATTTCTGTGAAGGATGTATGGGTACCCCGGGAACGACATTTACGTCAAACATTCTGAAGCTATTTTAGCTTGTTTTACATGCAATGCAGTTGAATGCAGGCTGAACAAAACAAACCATTATGGTCATGAATTACCCCATTTTGTTATGCCATAGTTGATTTTGAATATTTTATCATCACTATGTGGTATTCATGCCACATTCATTCCACAGAGCCCTCTACATAGGTTCCATCAAGTGCTACATGCACACAATTCCTCATCCTCTTAATTCAAGATCGTGAGACAAGGCTGAATCCATTCTCTGACATGGTAGCAAGATGCAGTTGCACGGGTTGTTTTATTTCATCAATATCAATAAACGTGCATCCTTTCTCTATAGAAATAAGTAGTATAGAAATAAATAAGTCACATGTGAGCAGATCTGGACAATATGGTGCATTGGCCAAGGGCTCAATTTTGAGGTCCAGGGATATTGTTTTCTGAACATTTTGAGATCTGGGGGCAGGTGCAATGTCCATATGGAGTAGGGTGTTCCCTTCTCTCACCACCCCTTTCTTCCATAATGCTTTCTCAAATTGGCCTGCAAACCCCTTCCATACAACACTCTGACATCACAAAACTTTCTGTTTATGTGTTGACCAGTCAGCAAAGTATTTCAAACAACATAACACATGTTGCATATGAAAAGTTTAAATCTAACTGAAATCTGCCAAACTGGCTGAAAACTGAATATGTGACATAAATGTCGGTCCCGGGGTACCTGTACCTCCTTCAAGGAAATAAAGATATATCAACATGTATTTTATATTTTGCCTTCAAATCCTCAGAAATGATAGATAATTGAATGATGTATCACTGGTAGGAAAATCAAAGGGATTGGTCTATAAAAAGTATCTGTGTAAAAAAGCGTCCATTACTTATTGATCACCCCTCGTATTATGAGTATTGAATATCGATTGAGTTTAATTATAAACCACGAGGTTGTGAGTTTGAGACACATGTGCTCCTTGTGTTCATTCTTTAATGAGTACTAGTATCTACAACTAGTTATCACTAGATTTCATGTTATGTGTGGCTATCAATTGAGTTTATTTATGCGGATTTCTACACTTTGTGCCTTTACTACATCCACAAAACACAACACATTTTATGTCCATTGCTCTGCAGGTGCATGTCTTGGAACTACTGCAGGATGTTGGGCATTTGCATGGAGGAGGTAGGTCAACAATTTGGTATCGTGTCTCCCAGCCATTCATGCACTTAGCGGGTGTGACAGTACCAGCAAAGTTGGTCCAAAACTATCTGGTATGAAATCAGCCATGGATCTCTCGCTTTTGGAAGATGAATATCGGTGGGAACAGTACCACAACTCAAAGAAAAACATCGATTTTAACCAACTTGTGTGCTGCTCATCAACTCTACAGGAACACATAAAGCGGGCATATCTGCAGTGCAAGATGTGGTTACAAGCTCCAATTCCTGAAGTCATCACACCAGATCCATGCCAGTATGGCTATAAAGCAACAGATGATGGTATTACACCTGTAATACTACCAGTTCCATGCAGGCCTGATGACCTACCTCCTCCATGCAAATGCCCAACATCCTGCCTTAGTTCCAAGACATGCACCTGCAGAGCAATGGACATAAAATGTGTTGTGTTTTGTGGATGTAATAAAGGCACAAAGTGTAGAAATCCGCATAAATAAACTCAATTGATAGCCACACATAACATGAAAACTAGTGATAACTAGTTGTAGATACTAGTACCCATTACAGAATGAACACAAGGAGCACATGTGTCTCAAACTCACAACCTCGTGGTTTATAATTAAACTCAATCGATATTCAATACTCATAATACATCAGCATTCCTTGTAGATACTAGATATGGTACTCATAAAAGAATGAACATACGGAGCACACATGTCTCAAACTCGCAACCTCGTGGTTTAGGGTACCCATTCACCTAAGACCTCTTGGGCAACTCAACAACCAAAAAAGTTTGTTTCCTTCGCTGATCTGACTAGATAGAACTGCGGATTCAGTCTTAAATGATGCAGGATAGATGAAAACTGTTGTGCGTAACATGCTAAAATCAGTTTTTGGCAAATATCTTGAGAACCATTGACTTTTTTAAATACATATGTATTATTGACCCCCTATAATGTGGCCATTCCGGACATTTTGAGTGGTCACACAACCTTCTATGTCCAACGGTTCCAGAGATGCAAAAATGGGGGGGGGAGTATTCGCGTAAAAAAGGGCGTGGCCATTTGACCTATTTCGCCTTCTGTGGCAAATATGTTACCAAGCCAAAATTGATCAATGACCTTCACATAGATGATTTCTGAAGAGAAAATCTCTGGACATAGAAGTGCATACTCAACCAGCATGAGCTACTAGAGTATAATGAATTGTAAACAGTTTTTATGTAATCATGTCCGTCTTGGACGTTTTGTAGATGAAGGAGTATCTGTCCCAGATGTATTAGGGCTTGAGATTCCATGCCGAGTCCTTTTCCTTTCTGCTCTTTTTGGACTATCTGGGGGATCCAATTTTTCAAATATCGAGAGTTTTTGTTCTGTATTTTTACTTGTTTGTTTGCTAACTGGCGTAGAAACAGGACCTGAAATGATATTAAAATAGGTATTTTTATGATAAAATTACAAATAATGCATCGAAAAATTATGTGAGCTCACTTATAACTTATATACAAATGTAATTATTAAATTGAGATATTATGCCACAATGAATTAGTGAGAGAAATCTCTGTTTTATATTCCAATGACCTTTATAGTTTATGTTTATGTTTCATTATTAACATTACTCCCATGATTTACATTGTTGTTTTGGAAACTTCTATTCTCTACTATTTGGTATTAGCCTGAACTTTTATATGAATTAAGTAAACAAAGTAAATTGAAGAAAATTTAATCAATGACACATACTGTCTTCAGATTGTGATCCAGATTCTGAAATTTTCTTCGGGAGTTTCTTTTCCATCAGCTCTGAGAAGTCAGCTTCAGGTAGGGTAAATTCTGACTCTTTATTTTTGAATGGTAATTTTTCAGAGTCATTCTGCAAGCATATACATGTACAATTCAAAAATTATATTTTCACTTAGGTTTCAAAAAGTTAAGTATAAAATGTTCTTGTATACATTCTACAAATAATACAGTCTCCCTTTATTGCAACATCCCAATTAAGTCCACTAGCCTGTACACTGTTCATCGCACTGGACTGACAATAGAAGTCCAACAAACACTTACCAAGGATTGTAAAGCATACATGGTGTTCAAATGGGTCCAAATCTGTTTAGTTGTTAACTTTTTGTTAACAGCTGCATTCAACTTTTGCTGTAAACAAGCCATGTGGAAATGTCTGTTCACACCTGTAAAAACATTTGAGAATATTTTTTCATAATTATATGTACAAGTGTGCATTTATATTACAAACATTAAAATAATGGTACATATTGAGGTTCAAATGAAGAAGCTAGAGTAACTAACATGTAATTGCCTTTAGATCTATAATATACCATTAATGAAATCAATTTGGGGTTTTCAAAAGGCTAGGAGATATTCCAACATAACATAATCTTTAACACATCATCCTCTGAGCCACTGGAAAGAAACATTCCATAAGCCAATCAACAAGCAATCCTAGATCAAAACACGTTGCTATTAATATGAATCTCTTTTTTCATATAACTATTGCACTATGGTCCTTTGATTGCTTATTTTCTAGGTTTTGCTAGAGGTTACGATATTAGGAATGTGTGTACTCTTAAAACTATTGCTCAAGGTGATTAATCCTTTGTGAAGACAGTAATTGTATTGGAATTGAAGCCAGAAATATGGGAATACAATCAATGGGTCTTCCATATTTAAAACATCTAAATTGTTGAACTTCAATTCGCTATAGCAGCAAAATGGTCTCCTTTTTGACAGTCATAACATAGATAACAGCAATGCTAAAGCGTAGCAAATCCCATTGAACAGCCGTGGTTGCCATTTTTACAAAATCCTTCTACAAAGAGTATAAAAAACCAATAATCGAACTGGAAGGAATACACACTGAGTGTGAGCTCATTATTGTGGGATGACATCAGAGGAAATTACATTCATATAAAGCCATCTGTATTTCAACAATGTACTCTGATTGGAACGTAAACTGAAGACGAAATGAAGTCGAACTAATGCGAATGGAATGGAATGATAGGTTTACTTATAAACAAGAAATATGTTTTAAAAGTAGTAATACGACTGAATGAGATACATACCGACAGGTTTGTGGTTTCTCATAGCGTGAAATAGGGCTACTTCGAGATCGACATCCCATTTTACAAAATTTTCTTCTCCCATTTTTGATTTCAGTTTCGAAGTATGGCGAAAACGTAACTTATAATAAAAAGAATCTTCTGTTAATTTAAAATATTGTATATTGTTTTTTTCATTGAGGTTCAAATAATCATCTTAAATTTATCCTTTACGAGTTTAATTTCTCTGAACAAAGGTAATACGTTGAATAATATAATTTATTTAATCTGATGAACGTGTACATAAAATTTGCTGTCTTTTTCTGGATAGGACCGAAGTTTCGTCTTAAATTATTTCACAAAAACATCAAAATAAATCAGTTCTAGATGATTTAGAAAGATAAATCTAATAATTTGAAATTCTGAATATTTATTTTCCAAATTCATTTGGCTAAAGTATTCAAAACATATTTTTTACTAAAATACTAACAATAGTCTACAATTCAGCGGTAGTTTCCACACGAGGAGGTAAAAACAAAAAGTGAAGTTTTACTATTCATATCGTTTATCCAATTCAAACACCCCTAGGGTGTAAGTTTAGCACAAAATGTCTTTATACTACGAAGAAGAAAATTGGGACGATGAGATTGAGGCATCTCCATCTGAAGTAACCCCAGCGCAAACGTTTGGACGAGGAAGCTCAATGACATTCACAAACTCAAATTTTTCTCAGCCAAAAACATTTGGAAGAGGAAATATGCCAGAAAAAAATGACTATGGTAAACCAAGGACATTTGGCCGTGGTTTAAGAAATGATGATTTTAGTAACAGATCGAATGATGACGGAACTGATTCTTTTGATCGTCCACGTAGAGGCCGTGGAAGGAGGGGTGGATTTGGGGGAGGGGACAGAGATAATGATTGGAGAGGTAGTGATCGAGGAAATAATAATTTTGATCGGAATCAGTCTAGTCGCAATGATGGGTTTGGTCAGTCTAGTCAATCAGAAGGGCGTGAGAGACGAGGCGATCAAGGAGGGAGAGAAAATCTTACAGTCATGTCAGTTCTCAATACTGCAAAAGGAAAAATTATAGGTTTGATAACTATCTTTGTTTTATTAAATCTCAAAACCTGTCAAAGTAGAGTAGATTTCATGACCTGACTGCTAAATGCTCTATAGTTGACGCAACAAAGGTGATGTGGGTTCATTGAAATGTGTGTTCTAACCTCTAGAGGGTAAGTAAGACTCCTAATCTTCAGGTAAATCTTATTTTTCTACCGACGTAGTCAGGCCATGAAATCTACTCAAGTATTATTTATTTATGTGTGTATGAACTTTTAATTCAGAATTGTGACTCAAAGGTCACATCATACCCAAAAGTTTTCTCAAATGGTAGCTTAATCCTAATTTTGAGCAAAACGACTCGGGTGCAAACTAGGGCTGTACCACTAACACCATGGACTTAATATCAAAATACCAGTCAGAACTTCAAGGCCAGGGTGCATGTTCGGAATTTTTCTGCATTCCTCAATTGAGTCACATGTTATTTTTTCAAACAGGAATCACTCCTTCTCCACATTGTCTACATCTTCCAGTTTTGCACAAAGAGTGCACTTATGTGCCTAGAAAAGACTGGTGAGAAGATTTGTTTTGAAAAATGTATAAAAAACGAGAAAATTTAGTGAATTTTCTTGTTTTTCATACAATTTATTAAAACATTCTTCTTTACATTCTTTTCTAGGTACATTCACTCGTTGTGCAAAGTGAGAGATGTAGACACCTTGGGGAAGGAGTGATTCAAATTTGAAAAATAACATGTGACCCTATTCAGGGTTGCAGCAAAATTCCGAACATGCACCCTGACCTTAATATTAAAATACCAGACAGAACTTTGTTTATTATGATTTGAAGGTAAACATTCAAGTTAGGCTGGGCTACCCCGCCCCTTATGACTTTGACTATAAGAGTTTTAATAGTGTCATTAGGGGGGGGGATGTTACTGTTACCATAATAATTTCTTGAATCTTGAGAAAACATTAAAAGTTGAACCTAGGGCTACTTAGGAGTTGATTTCTAATCCAACTTAACCTTAAAGAATTATTCCTCCTGATTGTTAATGATCCCAATTAGCAAATTTCATATGGTAAACAATAAAGCCCCCTGTCAGTCGATCCATCCATTCATCCAGAAAATCACTCAAATACTAGCTGACGGATTTTCTTTATTATTGGTGATTTATATGATGATAATTTTTTTTAAGGAAAAGGTGGATCTAGAATCAGAGAAATCCAAGAAGAAAGTGGGGCCAGGATAAAGGTTTGTACAGTCTGTACATTTTGTACAGTCTTGATATATTACATTTTTTTGCCACAGGAACAGGATGCATGTTTTGCTTGCCTTTGGCTAAGATAAAATATTTGTTTGATTTCTGATTCAGGGCTGTCTCTTTGGTTGAATGGTTAAATTTGATTGGTTTTTCCTGTACCATGTTTTATTCAAATTCTCAAAATGTAAATATAATTGCTTTTCTGATAAGTGAATGTACTTTGTAGGTGCTGGATGATTATGAGTCCTACTTTGAGTCTAAGGTTGAAATACGTGGAGGCGATGAGTCAAGAGAAAAAGCAAAGAAGATTATAGAAGAAATCGTAGAAGAGGCCACAAAGCCTAAAAGTATGTGTTTTTTATTTAAGTTTGTATTGCCACTGGTTCCCTCACAAAACGGTTTTTATTCAACAGGATGTAAAATACCTTCATACATTACCCTCTGAACTAAAAAAGGACCATGTGACATATTGCAAGTGATCTTAGACAGTCATATCTTTCACCATGAGTACTTTCTTGCCATAAATGCAGTGGATTTATTGAGACAATATATATTCTTTCCAGTGAAGCCCCTATGATAGTAAAATATCAATCCAACTCTCTGAAGAGCTATGGATTAGGACCCAAACCTTGGCACTTTTTAAAAAATGTATGGTTTAATTTCTAAAAAGAGGATCTTGTTTTTCTCAATTTAAACATATCAAAAGTTTCTTCTACAACATATTAACAATACCTGAAAAGGAGATGGCTAAAGGAAGGAAGAAAATGCTAAAAAAACATATCCCATGTTATTTTCCATAGGGAAAGCTCATGTTATCAATTGTTTTTGACATAATTTTGCTCATCGAGGAAGAAGTTTAAAAACGTTTTAGACCCCTTGTTATATAAACATTTCATCCGATTATATAATAATGTATAATGATATTTTTATCATCATGGGGACTTCACTTGAAAGTAAACATATTGTTTTAATAAAAACCACTGTATTTATCCCAGAAAGTACTTGTGATAAAAGATATGACTATCTAAAATTGCTTGCAATACGTCACATGGCACTTTGATCATAAGTCGTGCTTTTCACAATTTTCAAAATTATCAACTTGGTGTAAATGATATTTGATCTCTGCAATGCGCATTTACTTCTCAAAGGACTGCGAGTTGTTTGTAGAATGAATCGAGGGAGTTTTTTCATGCATCTTGCTTGTGTTTTTCATCTAAAAAACGATACACTGTAAAACATGTTATTGACTATAAGATTGCTCTGTGTAATCCCCCAAAAAATGATTCCCAGCCCCTTGAAGTTTGAAAGACAAAAATACCTGGCTGTTAATCCATGGATGATCCTTGAAAATGAGAAATAATTTTTTTATTTTTTGGATTATATGGAGCAGTCTTATAGTCAATAAAACATTTTAAAGTGTATTCCTGTTTTTAAGATGAAAAACATAAGCAAAATGCATGAAAAAACTCCCCCAATTTATTCTGCAAACAACTCACGTCCCTTTCCAAATGAGTGCATTGAAACATATCCGATTGCTTCAATGTTGTGAAGATGACTTTCCTTATTACAAATTGTTTATTGTAGCATTGCAAGAGAGTCTCTCTGAAGCATTCCCATGTGACACTGACAAACCTATAGAGCCAACTAGAATAAACTGGAAAGAACTCCGAGAAAACAAAGATAAGAACCGAATGGAGAAATGGAAAGGTAGCCAATAAAACAATATAGTACACCTCTTAATTTACTGGAATATTTTTTGATTATTAAAAATTGAACTACCTTTGTCAAGTTACAGTCTAACAAATTCTGATTTTTGTTTCCTTGTCAACCCTTGTAATTTCGGTTCAAAAGATGTGCCATACTTAAGATGAAATCCTTGATCCACCATACAAAATAATTCAAATAAATTTTTTTACAATTTAATAAATTGGTGATTCTTCATTGCTTGCAGGTTTTCCTCCTATAAAGAAGAATTTTTATATTGAAGGCCCTCACATTGCCAACATGTGTCCAGGGGATGTGGAGATATTTAGGTATATGAATTAAGTGCATTTACCCTTTGGAAGAACTTGACTTCATCTACCCTCTTTATTAAAGTATTCTTTGATTTAACCTGTTTCCAATCAGAATATGGGAAAATAGTTACAAGACATTTTCAGTGTATAAGTACCAATCTAGAATCAAGCTCCTATAACAATGAAAGTTACATTTTTGATCATTAAGATTTTCCCAGAATTGAAATAGCTAGCAAATGGGGATTCAGGGTACAACCTAGAGGCCATCTTTTTCTTATTTTTAAACATATTATTAGCGTTGAATCTACCATTCATGAAATTTTTTGGAACAATAGATATATATTTTCAGAATGGAGAACAACAATATTGTAGTTGTAGATTTGCACAAGGAGAAACAAAGACCAATCCCTAATCCGTGTCCAAGATTTGAAGATACATTTGAACATTATCGTAAGTTGATGTCATTTCTGTTTTAGCAATTTTCACTTCGTCTTTTACAAAGATGTATTTTTAGCATTGTCAACCAAGATTTTGTTATAGTCTCCCAACTTTTTTACGGATGGCAGTGGGTAACAGCGTCTGTAATAAATTACACAGCATCTGTAACAAATGACAGGTGGTGACATTTTGCATGTGAATGCCTTGTTCAAATTTGCTTTCATTTTGAAACATATTTTTGCTTTATTTAGAAGTGAAGAAGAGGTGCAGACCCAACTCTTTATTTTTACAAGTTTTGACTGTTGTATAGCTGAACATATTTGCTGAAATCTATGATATTGCCACATATGATCATAATAACATATTAAATTTACTAAATTGAATTTTCTTTGGTTGTAGCTGAAATCATGGATGAGATACAAAGGGCAGGATTTGAGAAACCATCTCCAATTCAGGTGAAGAAATTGATACTAAATAGCAATACAACTACTTAATACTTGAAGCAGGAAGTTTTTTTTTATCGATATCTATTCATACACGTAATAATGTATATCTTCAATTGCAAAAGCATTGTAGCAGAAAATACAAGAAGCGGGAAGTAACTTTAAAACACATTGATGAGACATATTACACAACAATATTCATTGAAGCAGTATACAATGTATTTTAGACAATCTTTACAATATATATGGCTATATGTGGAGTATTTTATCATATTATATTATATGGTTAATCTGTAACCTCTGTCTTTGAAAACTTCTCTAAAGTAAACACTTTTTATGTCTCATTTTCTTCTCACCCCACTTTAGCCCATTTTATCAGAATATTTTAATACAAACGCTAAACATGAAAAATATTCATTTATGTTGTTCACTGTACCTTGATTTAAGACTGATCCATCATACTGTACAAGTACTGAATAATTCCAAATAAGCATTTTACCATTTTGATAAATGATTCGTTTTAGAGACTCCTAATGCACTGTGGCTTGTATATTGTATATTCAAAGTTTCTAGCTGATATACACAATGAAAAATACAAATGTCTCACTGAATCTACAATTTAATTACAATAACAGGAATGTAGCATAACAGGAAGATACTGTCTTGTTTCATACTTATATGTATTGCATTTTCTCCAGTATTTGACAAAGTAGATTAAGCAATATAGAACTGAGTGTGAAATCTGTTGTATGAAACATAAATGAGACTACCTCATCACAGACCTGGTTTATAACATGCATTTGAACTTCTATTTCAGGCACAGGCCTGGCCTATCATTCTTCAGGGAGAAGACTGCATAGCTATTGCACAGGTATGTATGCTTCTACTTAACTGAGAGACATAGCCCTGTGTGCTGGATCATAGATAGTTCCAAATTACAAAGATGTCCCTAATCATATATAGAATACATGTATAGATTGGGTTGCTTATTTTATCTACTAAGTAACAAAAACATATTGAGATATGCAAAATACTTTATATTCTCTTGTTCTTTTGTAGTTCAATACTTAATCTCAATGCTCAAAGTATACTGAAAGAATCTCAAAGTATACTGAAATTGATTGGCAGAATTAACTTGTCAGTATTATCTTTTTACCATGTTCTTCATGTTTTGGTTATAGCATATTTTAAGCCTATTCTTCCCGAATGTCAGTATTAGCGTATCTTTTAAGCATGTTCTTCCCGATTGTCAATATTAGCTTATCTTTTAAGCATGTTCTTTCCGATTGTCAGTATTAGCTTATCTTTTAAGCATATTCTTCTCGATTGTCAATATTAGCGTATCTTTTAAGCATGTTCTTCCCGATTGTCAGTATAAGCTCATCTTTTAGGCATGTTCTTCTTGATTGTCAGTATTAGCTTATCTTTTAAGCCTGTTCTTCTCGATTGTCAGTATTAGCTTATCTTTTAAGCCTGTTCTTCTCGATTGTCAGTATTAGCTTGTCTTTTAAGCATGTTCTTCTCGATTGTCAGTATTAGCTTATCTTTTAAGCCTGTTCTTCTCGATTGTCAGTATTAGCTTATCTTTTAAGCCTGTTCTTCTCGATTGTCAGTATTAGCTTATCTTTTAAGCCTGTTCTTCTCGATTGTCAGTATTAGCTTGTCTTTTAAGCATGTTCTTCTCGATTGTCAGTATTAGCTTATCTTTTAGGCATGTTCTTCTTGATTGTCAGTATTAGCTTATCTTTTAAGCCTGTTTTTTTCGATTGTCAGTATTAGCTTATCTTTTAAGCCTGTTCTTCTCGATTGTCAGTAGCTCATCTTTAAGCCTGTTCTTCTCGATTGTCAGTATTAGCTTGTCTTTTAAGTCTGTTCTTACCAAGTTCAATCCTCAGATCTCTCCAGAAGTTGTTCTGCGCTTTTGCATTTCCTTCTCTCCACTTGAGGCAGACATTGTGTTTCACAATCATTTGCAACTCATGTGACATCTCCGATCTGGGTATATCCTCCATAAGAAGAACAATAAACATCATCTTATGGTCAACTACTAACTTCTCCAATGCCATATGGAGCTCAATTATGTTCAGCATTGCATCCATCCAGGCTCTTGTTACCACAAATATGATCTTACGACTGTTTATTAAATGTTCACCCATGGAGGTGAACAGGGATTGGCCGAATTCAAACCTCTCATAGTATGTCATTCGGAATTGGATTTTATCCCCTGTTTCCATTTTATGTATGAGTTGGTTTTCTACCCATCTGATGGAATCGGGATGGTAACTTACAAATGCGTCATGTTCACCTTCCAATGGAACATATCCATCCTTATGTGCTGCCTTATAAACAATATACTTATACTCAATGTCTTTCCAGTAGACCTTTAGCACTATGAGTGCAACTGTGGTAATTAGCACAAGTGAACCTGAAACACATGCAGCTGTTGTATAGAACACAGTAGATTTACATTCCATCCATGTGGTTCTGTAGGCGGTAATACTTACATTCCGCCGTCTATCTGGAAGGAAGCAACGCTCATCATCATTCCTAGAATATTGTAGATTCTTCTCTTGAGACATAAGATATGCCTTGAAAGGATCTAGGTCACAGTTACAACTGAACTGGTTTCGTTTGAACCAAAGTTTTATTCTAGTATCATATCGATATGGAGGAAGAGATAGTATGTTTTGAAAGTTTGATGGGTCAATGTTATAAACTGCATTTTCTGAAAGGTCAATCTGTAATAGATTTTTTAGATGATTGAAGAGGCCAGCTTGTATGAAAGTTAAACTGTTTCTACTCAGGTTTATATACTCAACTTGTAATGTATTCTCAAACATACAGTTGGGAATATGTGAAAGAAAGTTCATTCGTAGGTCAATTCTATAAACCTCAGAAGCATTTGTAAGAAGCTGACAAATTTCAAGGTCTGTGTACTTAAATAAAAGATCGCCAGAGAAATCAAGTTCCCCAATTTGAACTTTCCCCAACACTTCAATAGATTGCTCTCTGTAGATTTCAAATGAATCATCGCTGATATCAGTCAAACGCATTTCCCGAAGTTGGAGAAGTTTCTGAAATAGAAATGTAATGCGGGTCTGTCCTAATCCTTTTAGCCTCAAGAATCTCAGTTTAGAGTTTTTATTTAGATCAATTACTGTTCTCTCTGGAGGGGGGTTCACCATTGTTTCAATGTTGCTTATTTCTAATAGATCTAGGTTTTTCAAGGATAGTAGTGCTTCAGGGCTTATATACATGAAGTTTGATATGTAGAGAAATCGAAGATGTGGTACATGTTTGAATGCATCAGATCTGATTGAAAATATACTGTTACTTGCCAGGGACAGATAAGTCAATGATGAGTACTGAAACGGAGCCAAAAATGAACTGTTCATATTTTCTACCACCAATCCACATGCTGAAACATCAAATGAATCAACAGAAACATGACCAATATCAATGTCTGATAAGATTTGTTTGATATTATCTGATCCTAAGATGTAGTTCTCATTAAGTAGAATTCCCTCTATGTGTCTTGTGTGTCTGAATGCACCTTGCTCAATACTTGATATTCTGTTACTACTCAGGGTCAGTAGGAGCTCAGGATTAGCAGCAAATTTTATCATTGCATTGTTTGTGACCTTGGTTATCTTATTGTTTGACAGTGTTATGTTCATAGTGCCTCTCCGTATAACAGTTCCTCGAAAGTCAAGACTTGCGATTTTGTTATTTGATAAGTCAATTGATTCTAGGCCAGATGTTGTTTCAAATAGGAAATCTGGTATTTTCGTCATATTTGTGTCTCGTATTGTTAGTGACATAAGTTGACTAAGTGGTTTGAATAGTTCTCTGACATCATCCAGATATGTATAGTCACCTAATGTTAGCCTAGACAACATGCGAAAATCTTTAAATGTGTCAACTTCTAGATGTTGTACCTTGTCAAATGCCAACATCCCTAGCATTGTATTCACAGGTTGAAAGGTATCTGGGCCAATATTGTTAATTGTAGCGCAGTTTGGCATCAAGTTTAGATTGAGGAATAACGTGGGTCCTTTGAAAGCACCTGACTCAATATGGTTGATCTTGCAGCAATGTAAAGTCAGGCTACTGAGGAACTCCATGTGCTGGAATGTGCCATATTTGATGGTTGGAAAATTGAAATTATTCAATTGAAGTGATGTTGTGTCATTTGGGATCATATTGAGAATCTCAGCCAAGGTATGGTTTTTGTTCTTTGGGGCATTACATTCGATAGTCTTTAAGATGATGGTACTTGAGGAGAACCCTTTACAATATTGTGGTATATTCTGTAGAGGCCCATCTGCTTTGCCTACTTGAAGTATACTAGATAGTGTGATAACACTAACAATGCACAGGTTCAACATGGTGATAGCTTTCAGGTGGAAATAACTCTGGTTTTATTTTATAGATGTCAGTGCAGTACTTTGTTAGCCTTATTTAAAAAAGTCTCATGAATACATCCTGCCTTTTTATGTTTTTACTGACTCATATTATGTTTTGTTGCATCCTGGTTCAATTCTCCTTGTCTCATACCTGCAAATAAAAGACATACTATGTCATATTTTTGTCCATCAGAGTTTCATTTTCAATTGAGTTTCATATCTCACACAGACACATAGGGCATATACGTGTGGCTGGATAATGTAACTTGATATCCTAAGGTAGAAACAGCTCCCCGTATTAATCTGACAGGAACTGGTATCTTTATCCTGGCTAGAACCACAAACAGTTCAAGTCAACACAGTCCTTTTATCGAGTTAGTATCACCCTAGTAATCAACTCTCTGGTGTACTAGTTAGCATAAGTTGGCTTCTGTCACCGCAAGCTGGGCTTGAACCCAAGACCTTGGAGTCCCAAAGTGCTAACCTTTACTCCACAAAAGCGAAGACTATGCAGTTCTCTCACAGAAAAAACACTTGCCAAACAGACCTGTCATTTTGTAATATGTCCGGTCTTTAATTAATTAATTAATTGCAATAGAATTTGATTACTTATTTTAATAAAAGTACGACGTTTCACTCTTGAAATTAATAAGTCTCGTAAGATATCTTGTAAAATAGTCACTAATTGGATCAACATCATCTCAAATATGAAGAAGTTGTAATTTGATTGATTTTTTAATCAGACAATAAAAACATGCGTCATGATTGCAGGAAGAATTCAGACTGGTATAGTGTAGAAGCAAAATTGAAATAAAGCCATATAAAAGAAGAAGCCACAATGTGTTGAAGTCTTGGGCTTATATTCTTTTCACACATTGCAAAATATTTTCTACAAAATCACCAAAAAGAACATATTTTCAATCAAACTTTTTTCAAGGGTCAGGTTGGCAAAGTATCAATTTTAATCCGTAGAGTCCAGTTGTCACAACCATTAATCAAGTGACCTTGAATACGGTTGTTGGTTATATAATGCAAATTATATGTTATGTTCTGGTGTGAAAAAGCAATGATCCGCAATTTATTTATTTACTTTTATCAGTTTATATTATCGAATTTGGGAAAGGTTAACTTCCAATAGACCATTTTTGATCAGAATATTCAAGTTTTTGTTTATGGATACTTTGCACACAAACTTTTAAACTGAAGTTCAATATGAATTGTCTAATCTTTTTGCCAGATAAAGCCTCAACCGGAATCTTTCCAAATACTTACAAAAATAAGTTTTTCATTTGAGAAAAGAGGAATATATTTTGTAGACAAGAATTTTGAAGATCAATATCTATAGTACTACAAGTCATAGATCAAAGATTAAATTCAAGTATAGTAGATACGAGTAAAATTATGTGAATGTTTATTTCTGTACGTTTTCATTTAGATAGTCCTGAATTATCTACAACCCTATGCACTTTTTGTACATTTTGAACTTTGATGTTTGTTTTGCATATATTTTTATCAATATAAAGTAGTATGTGCCTTAAATAGTTGAGACAATGAGACTGTGATGATTGTTAAAAGGAAAGTATATTGTGCAGTACAATGACAACAATAATGTTAGACAATAAACCAGGAAGTTATCTGCCACTATTCATTATCTGAGACTAATTTCGGAAATGAGATAATAGTGAAGTCATTTTTCAAGTTATTCAAACTTATGAAGTCATGTTTTATTTTTAATGCCCTTTATGATATTTAACAAAACAAACCTTGACAGAGATATAGTACAGCTGTCCATCTGTACCTGTTCGTCCATCCGTTCGTGTGTCCGGGCAATAACTCAAATACCGGTTGACAGATTTCATTCAAATTTTATAGGCTTATGCCTTATGGGTGTAGGACCTCTGCTCGAGAAGGAATTTTCAATATGGCCGCTAAATTCAAAATGGCGGCCATTTTTTGGAAAAATATAATCTTTGATAACTGAAATACTAGTGGATGGATTTGGTTCAAATTTTATATGCTGTTGCCTGGGTACAAAAGAGCCTTGCTCAAGAAGACATTTCCAAGATGGCCACCATATTTCAAAATGGCGGCTATTTTTCGTAAAAAAAACTTTATCTTTGATAACTCAAATACCATTGAATGGATTTGGTTCAAAATTTCATGCTGATGCTTAGGGACATAGGAACTCTGCTCAAGAAGGGATTTTCAAGATGGCAGCTAAATTTCAAATCATTTTTCATAAAAGAACGCACCTTTTGATAACTCAAATACCAGTTGATGGATTTGGTTCAGATTCAATATGCTGATGCCTAGAGACAAAGAAGTTCTGCTCAAGAAGACATTTTCAAGATGGCCACTGAATTTCAAAATGGCCGCCATTTTTCGTAAAAAAAACGTAATCATTGATAACTCAAATACCAGTTGATGGATTTGGTCCCAATTTTATTGTATTTGTCCATATTTGATATGTGAATACTCACAAGCATGGCACACTCTTGGCAATAGACGACTTTGATTGGACTTTCATGCATAGGTCGAAAATAGAATCATCAGAGAAGGTTTTAAACCATGAAATTGACTCTAAAGCCAGAAGATTTTTTGAACCATTTTATCGGCTCTGAAGTACAGTGTGCTTTTAATTATTGGATTTGTTCATATATACCTTTATCTTATGCAAATCATATTTATATATTTAATAGCAATACATATTTTAGTTGAATAAATACCTTACATTGAAGAATCTTGGAATATCATTTGGAGTTTCAGCTTCAAAATATAGCTTTGTGTGAAAGAACATTTATCATGCATCTGATCATTCAGTGAACAAATACAAATTGCATTCAAAATATATAGCCTCATAAGATAGTGGGTTCAACAAGGAAGTATTTCATTTGCAGAAATAGACAGTGTTTTTCTGATGTTCTGTAATTCCCATGAGTCATAACAAGATAAAATGTTTCTTATTAGGATGCTTTATGTGAGTCATGGCAAGAAATGTCAACTCATTGTAGGAAGTAGATTTCTGCACATGCCAAATATGGTAGATTTACTACCTCAACAGTTAGTTTTCGAAAATAACACTTTATTGTGATATTTTGATCAATGTAAGCATATTCGTTATACCTTTGTTTATCTTGATCCATATTAACAAGCTATGATATTTAAATCAACATGCCAGAAATTAACATAATATTATTCGAAGCATGTTTCGAAAACTTAGTAACCGCTATTTTTAGTTTGTCGATTTGACCAATCAGGACGATATGTCTTCTGAATACAGATTTACATGGTAGACATATGTCTTCTTTGAACCCTGGGGTCATTCCCCCTTGCACTTATATATATGCTCTAAGTACAATTGCAGTTCATTTGGATGAAATAACTAAAATTGTTCTGTGGCAATTTTACAAGGATCCTAAAGGTCCAGCAAAGTTGAAAGCCACATGTTATTTCTTGATTGACGACTGTTTTCAGCTCAAAAAGTTGGAATCTTGAAAAATATACTTTCAGAACCATTCTTCTCTCAAAGAAGTTTTAGATCTCTTGTATTATGATCTAACAATGCCATAAAATGGAGAAAGGATAATTTCTATAGCACATTCAAAGTAATTATCTTACATAACTGACTTAACTGACCTTAAGAAAGTCATTGAAGATTGACTCTCAACTTGAATCAATTTCTCACCTTTCATATGAATGTGCAAGATTGTTCTCATAAATATTTTATCTATAAAGATGTTAATAGTTAACATTTTTATATTTTCCAGACTGGTACAGGAAAGACTCTGGCATTCCTCTTGCCTGGTATGATCCATATAGACAGACAAACAACGTAAGCGTCATATACTTTTCATGAAATCCTTCATCAAAAACAGAGGGAATGAAATTTAAAGTGATGTATTCTTGTTCCTTTATATTGTTGTTCTATTTTCGTATTTGTAAGTTATGTAATTTCATACCTCCCAGAATTTCGTTATGTGTTTTAATTTTGCATAATTTTGAATTTCTAGAAATGCCCCATAATTCTTTTATCAGCATATTATTTTTACAAAGAATATCTAATCTGATGTTTCACTTCATTGTCTCCATCATTATTAGTAAAATAAATATTGTCTAAACTTAGCAAAAACCTTTAAAAAAGTTGAAAATTTTGTATTATCATCCATACAGGAAATGGCTAATGGCAGTGCATATGATGAGATGGGGTTGATGGTGAGATAGGTCGATGCTATCACAAAATTTAAGAAGGCTTTTTTTCATTTGAAATATGGAATTTTGGGAAATTTTCGTTTGCTTAATTTGCTGCATTATTTTCATTTTTCCAGCATAATTTTGTTTTTCCTGCATAATTCTGGGAGGTATGAGCAAGGTGTGTGTGCTATTGATGTTAAAGTGTTGGTCATCATGTACAATCATGGACATCTGTGCATGCATTCTATTTCCAGGCCAAGATCTGAGCGAACAGGTCCTAACATGCTGGTACTCTCCCCTACCAGAGAGCTGGCGCTTCAGATTGAAGAGGAGGTTAAGAAATATCACTATAGAGGCATTAGATCGTGAGTTCAGTGTTCTGTGTAAATGTATTCACCTAGCTTGCTCACAAGGCTTATTGACTGAGACACAGTATGTCACACTCTTTCCATACTTTGTGGCACTCTAAAACAGTCAGCTAGAACACATTGTTCTTGATTGTGAAATATCCCCTAAATATACTGATTTTATGTGATTCTTATTTTCATTGGAGTTATGGACCAAGGGACCAATAAGAATAGAAGTCAAGCTCAAAACAAAATTTTCAAAGTTTTTTTCACAATGATTTTCAATATCTCATAACTGATTTTATTCAGCCAGTCAGATAATTGTATATTGCTAGAGAATACAAAATAGCTAGGCTGTAAACTGCATATTGATGCTCAACTTATAAAAATTGCCTTCTTTGAATGAATGTCAAATGTAACATGTTTCATGAAAATGCATGTCAGTTGAAATGTATGTCAATTGAAGATCCTAATTCCCTGCTTGTAGGTGTTGTGTATATGGAGGTGGCAATAGACGGGAACAGTGCACTACTGTTCAGAGAGGTGTTGAGATCATCATAGCAACGCCAGGACGTCTCAATGACCTTTGTATGAATGGAATCGTGGATGTAAGGAGCGTCACATATTTGGTAAGATATCCACATCCTATTGCAAATACAGAAAATACAGAGTCACTATTTTACTTTGATATTCTCCAATTTGGCTGGTCTTTCCAAACCAATTTTCTTTTTGGTTTGTAACATCCTCCACCAGTCGAAAAATCTTAGAATAACCCAGAAATATTGTGAACTTCAGTCTTTATAATGATCTACAACTATGAGGAGCCTTTGTAGGATACCATTCTACTTCATCTACAGTTTTACTACTGATAACACCTTTATGACCATTAACTAAGCTTTTGACACTTTAGTGTTGTCAGCTGTATTCAGGTGACAGTGCAAGTTGATACCAAATCATATTGTGTAGATGTTTTATACTGTACATTTTTCTTTAATAGGAATCAAGGAATTACTCATATTCAATAAATATGAGATGGGCCAAAAATGCAACTTTTTGATAAAAAATGCTATAACTTTTTGATTTTTGATACAAAATCATAATTTGCTTGTCAAGTGAAATCGAAGTTGCAATCTAACCATGCATTATGAATTGTACACTTATACTTGAATAAGATGTCACCAGCAGGCATAATTCTGTAGCAGCCCAGACACATAGCTATAGAACAGTACAGTTGATTATCCCATCGAACGAAGATCGGAGGGATATAGGGAACGCCTCTGTCCGTCCGTACGTCCATCCGTCCGTCCGTCTGGGCAATAACTCAAATACCGTTGGCCCGATTTTATTCATATTTTGTACACATATACCCTATGGGGGTAGAAGTTCTGCTCGAAAGCCGATTTTTAAAATGGCCGCTCATTTAAAAATGGCGGCCATTTTAGTGCCGATTTTACAGTAATTTAGGTGCAATATGTAAAACTGTTATAGCAATATGTTTTAAATGTAAAAAAAATTATATAGGACATTAATAAAGCTAGAAATGTAGATATCTAAAAAAGCACATGGCAGCCATCTTGAAAAATGGCGGCCTTTACTCGTTATTTTACGATTTTTGCTGTAACTCGAAAAGTAGTGGAGCGATTTTGTTCATATTTGGTATGTGAATACTATAAGCATGGCACACTGTCTAATGACACTTTTGGTAGAAGGCAGCCATTTTGAAAAATGGCCGCCATTTTAACCTATTTTACTAAAACTCGAAAAGTAGTAGAGTGATTTTGTTCATTATTTGGTATGTGAATACGTATAAGCATGGCACACTGTCTAATGACACTTTTGGTAGAGGGCGGTCATTTTTCAAAATGGCCGCCATTTTAACGTATTTTACTACAACTCGAAAAGTAGTGGAGCGATTTTGTTCATATTCGGTATGTGAATACTGTAAGCATGGCACACTGTCTAATGACACTTTTTGTAGAAGGTGCCCATTTTGAAAAATGTTCGATGGGATTCACTACGCTTTGGCGTTGCTGTTGTTCTGGTTTTATTATGTCACCACCAAAAGTGTTGACATATTGTTATGGTCTCCGTTTTTTTGCGACGGCGGTTGGTGGTTGGAGGTTGGCGTCCGGTGTTTGTAACAATTTCTTACAACTTCCTATGACTTAACAAATACTGTTTAGACTGACTTCAATTTTTTTCTAAATCATCTACTTGTTCTCAGAAGTTCAAATCTGACTTTAGATTTGACATTTGACCTTCAATGACCTTCTCAAGGTCAAAAAGGTCTTTTGTCAACTTGCTTCACATTGACTAAATTTTTTTTCAAAATCATCTACATGTTCTCAGAAATTCAAATCTGACTTTAGATTTGACTTAAGATTTGACATTTGACCTTCAATGACCTTCTCAAAGTCAAAAAAGGTCAAAAAGGTCTTTTTTCAACTTGCTTCAAATTGACTAAAAAATTTTTTCAAAATCATCTACATGTTCTCAGAAATTCAAATCTGACTTTACATTTGACCTTCAATGACCTTCTCAAGGTCAAAAAAGGTCAAAAAGGTCTGTTTTCAACTTGCTTCAAATTGACTAAAAAAAATTTCAAAATCATCTACTTGTACTCAGAAATTCAAATCTGACTTTAGATTTGACTTAAGATTTGACATTTGACCTTCAATGACCTTCTCAAAGTCAAAAAAGGTCAAAAAGGTCTTTTTTCAACTTGCTTCAAATTGACTAAATTTTTTTTTTCAAAAATCATCTACATGTTCTCAGAAATTCAAATCTGACTTTACATTTGACATTTGACCTTCAATGACCTTCTCAATGTCAAAAAAGGTCAAAAAGGTATTTTTTCATCTTGACATTTGACCTTCAATGACCTTCTCAGTGTCAAAAAAAAGTCAAAGAGGTATTTTTTCAACTTGCTTCAGATTGAACAATTTCTTTTTTCAAAATCATCTACAAGATCCCAGAAGCTCAAATCTTCTAAAACCTTCTTAAGGTCAAAAGGTATTTTCCAACTTGCTTTAAATTGACCAAATTGTTTTAGGTGGTGACATTTTGTCATGTTAATGCCTTGTCACAGCCTTACTGCTGTCTAACATATGTAAAACATTCTAGAATTTATTAGTTTATGGGCATGCTGGGTAGATTTTAAGGCAGTCAAATAGTTTTTTCAGTCATAAAATTTAGCATGAAAAAAGATTTCATGGATTGATTAGAAATTTTCCCTCTCTGGATACTCACTACTCATCAGATGTAATTTAGAATTTGTACAGATGTTTGATGATATCAAGTTCTACAGCTGATTAGCTATTAGGTGGCCATCTTTAATTATGATATCCAATTTGGAATTCTCAAAAATAAATAAATACATATTAGTTCTCTATATACTTCGTTTCTTCTCCAGTCCTCTGTATATAATCATCAAGCTCCCAAGCTGAATTTTTCAAATGGTTCTCATGGTATGAACGTTAAAACAACCATGTATTTATAACCTCTAATCCTGTTCCTGGTATTTGCTTTTTGGAATTATCATAAATGATTTTATTAATTTTCTTGATGTTAAGTGGGTGTCTCATTGTTTAATCAGTATGTTTGTTTTATAATATGAGTTCCTTCTATTTGTATAATATCTATATTCAGCTCTATTTTGTGTGGAAAACATTAACTTTGAGATCTACTTTGTATGTAAATGTAATGCTATAAGAATCTTTTTGTGTTTGTGTTTTAAAACTTGTGGAGGTGGTCCTAGGTTTAATTTCTGTTTGGACAAGTCATTGCATTCGTGAAAGTGATACTTCGCTGAGTAGTTCACAGCCCTATGAAGGCTTTTATGTGCTTTATGTATATGTATCAGTACACAACAAAGGTTGACTTGTCCATATTGGCTGTTAAATTAAATCCTTTTTTTAATTTTATTAATTTTATTTTTATTGAATTCAATCATGAAACTGTAAATCGAGGTACAGTATACAGTGAGGGGTATACTTTTTACAGTCAACCAAATAATTGTACCTCTAGCAATTTTAGTCTAGTCTAGTTGATCACCAATATGTTATTGTTGTTCTGGAAGAATTGTCTTCTTACAGGTGCTAGATGAGGCTGATCGTATGTTGGACATGGGCTTTGAACCTCAAATTATGAAGATCCTGCTTGATATCAGGCCAGACAGGCAAACCATCATGACAAGGTAAGTTAATACTATTAGTAGTTTTGGGCTCACACAGTGAGCCTATGGGATCGACCAGGCATCCGTCCGTCCGTCCGTTGGTCCGTCCGTCCGTCAACATTGGCCGCACTGCTATTCGGAGTGAGTCATATCCACATTCATTTTATGCATATCCATAATGCCTATTTGACCTATCATTGCCATTTCCCAAGTTCGCCCGGTTTCCGAGAATTTGCTGATTTTGACATCAATGAAAATCAGGATATACATGTACATTCCTCTGAAGGTTCTACACTGTGTGAGCACAGGACCGTGGGTCCTTTTTATTTGCTACTAATATTGCAGTGTAGGAAATTACTTGCATCACCTTTTCCTAAATGTTGTATATCTTGAATGCACTGGAAATAAGTTTTGAAAAAATCAATTTTTAAAAAAGAAAAGAATGATTTTCAATACCCCAATATGGGGTATAGCATGCTTCTTCATTGTATCAGAACGTGGAACAGGAAGGGAACAGATTAGGTAGCACATTAGGGAGGGAACAGATTAGGTAGCACATTAGGGAGGGAACAGATCAGCTAGCACATTAGGGAGGGAACAGATTAGACAGCACATTAGGGAGGGAACAGATTAGGTAGCACATTAGGGAGGGAACAGATTAGATAGCACATTAGGGAGTGAACAGATTAGGTAGCACATTAGGGAGGGAACAGATTAGGTAGCACATTAGGGAGGGAACAGATTAGATAGCACATTAGGGAGGGAACAGATTAGGTAGCACATTAGGGAGGGAACAGATTAGGTAGCACATTAGGAGGGAACAGATTAGGTAGCACATTAGGGAGGGAACAGATTAGATAGCACATTAGGGAGGGAACAGATTAGGTAGCACATTAGGGAGGGAACAGATTAGGTAGCACATTAGGGGGGAACAGATTAGGTATCACATTAGGGAGGGAACAGATTAGGTAGCACATTAGGGAGGGAACAGATTAGGTAGCACATTAGGGAGGGAACAGGACATGGCACTTTTGTACTCATCACCCTATAAGATCATATGCTGATTCTGTCCAAAGATCAAAAAATTGAAATATCTTTGTTGTATATTTTTCAAGTTATAATATGTATACTTATTTTAGTAGAATATATCAGATATAATGTTAATGCTAACATTATAATTATTGTTCTGCTATCTTAGTAAATCCACAAGTCCATTCTGAAAATATTCCATATGGAAAGCCTGTATTCTATTCTATTTTATCTTTTTTTCTGTCCCATCCATACTTGTTACGATACTACTTTTATAACAAGCTGAATCACTTAGGACCTTCTTTACTCAAATGATAAATTAGCTTATATTTTTCAATTCAATCAATTTTATTGTATCAGTTAATGCAAGCTGTGTCAGTCTACTATTATGTGGATGAATAAAACTGCATTAAGCTTGTTATATAATTGATGATAATGTAAAAATAAAGCATTCTGCTTTCTCGAGTCTCTTCAGTTTCATAAATCAAGCATGAATGACTTATTTGTCAATGCAGAAGTAAAAACTTAGTGAATAAGTGAAACATGACTAAAGTCTGTGGTGACAAATCGGATGTCCTTGGCACAAGAATGCAATTTGTATATTCACAATTTTTATATGAATTAAACATGTTGTCGCCTTGACATGATTAAGCAATTAGACATGGATTTAAACACATTCATTTGAGGAGAACACTTACATTTATATCCTGCATCAAATGTTAAAGGTATGACCTGCCATAGAAGAGTTGCATGCATTTAATCTATTCATCCCTTGCTACTATGTTCTTGAGATACTCATTTGATCAGTTAATGTATTTAACGCGTTTGGAGGAATATGCTTAGAAAACACTAAGAATGTATTAGCAAATTGGTGCAATGGGTACGAAATACAAAAATCTGATAGTGCACTTTGGTTCATCATGAGGAAAGGGAATAAACTGAAAATCAAGCGTCTGCTTCATTCCAGTGGAATGACAGAATCAAAGTCCATTCAGCCTCATTGTGTCATTACCAGACATATTGTTACTTATGTACGGTGTTCAGAACTCCGGTGTTCAGAACTCTGTGGGACAGAATATCAGTGACTATTATCAAATAGAATTATAATTTTAAGTAACTAAGGTAAACAATTTGACATTCAAGTTGGTTATATGATGATCACACTTTTAAAAGTTTTAACCTCCATTTGGTATATCTTAGATCATGAAAATGACTGTTAATTGAATATACAATAAAACCTGTCTTATTGAACACCTCTCTCTAGTGAACACCTTTCTCTGGTGGACACCTTCTTCCTCTGCACATAATCTACTGACTTCTCTATAAATTACCCTCTCTGTAGTGAACGCCTGGCAAAGAAATGTTATATAGGTTTTCCTGTATTGGATATAATATGTCAGAGCATAGCTGTGCATACACATAATTGGAAGTTATAATGTTGATATATTTAAAAATGATTTATTATACTTCACCAAAGTAGTCGCTAAATTAATGAAGGGAGTAGTATATGGCGTCCATTTCGACCCCCTACCGGCACCGGTACTTACACTTACACCGGAAGTTACACTTACACCGGAAGTGACGTCATAGGTCACGTGTTCCACGTTCCACCGGAAATGACGCAATGTGCACTGGGAGTAACATAACTGGTCAAAGGTTACTGATAATTGATATGAGAGGAGTTAACTGATAAGATAATCAAACAAACTGGTCAAAGGTTACTGATAACTGATAAGAGAGAGCTCAATTGATAAGATAATCAAACAAACACTGTTAAGGTAACCTGGTGACTATGTGATAAGCTATCTTGTCTACTTCATGGATGTTTCATTGTTATAGGTCAAAGGTGAATAACAAACTGATAAAACAGTAAAAAAGATAACTGCAGAACCATTTCAACCAAACAGGTTTTAACTTGCAGAATTATGTTAACCAATCAGAGTAGAGTATATTTTAACCAATCAGATTTCGAGATGCAGAATCATTTTAACCAATCAGGAAACAGTATGTATGGACTGTTTTAACCAATCGGGGACAGTATATTTTCATCCAATCAGAAAACAGCAAAATCAACCAATCAGAGAAATGTTCCACCAGTAAACCAGTTCAGACCAGATTTGAAACTATATAACCAGCATTAACCAATCAGGTTCTAACTTATTTTAACCAATCAGAGTACAGTATGTTTCCACCAATCAAGTTTTGACTTTAAGAATTATTTTAACCAATCAGGTTTTGATTATTCTAACCAATCATATTATGACTTGCAGAATTATGTTAACCAATCAGAGTACAGTATGGTAGAAATTTGACGAATTAGAGATATGTTCCACCACTAAACCAGTTCAGACCCGTATCAAAGTATCAAAATTATAAATGCCAGTTCAGACCGGTATTGAAGTTTTATAACCAAAAAGTCTCCTGAGTTATTTAAGAATATTTTTTAAATTGTCATTGTTGATCAATTTCTGCTTATTTTTTCACCAAACAGTCACTTGTTTCTTATTTCCGAGTCATTTTAGAATATTTTTCCAATCTTCACGCTTGAGTAATTTTTGCTTATTTCTTGAGTTTGAGGTATTTAATCACCAAATGGACACTGTATTCTTACTCCCGATACATTTAAGAGATTTTTTACAATTTTTTCGCTTGAGTGATTTTTGGTGATTCCTGGAGTTTGAGGCATTCTTTTACCAAATGATCACTTGATTCTTACTCCTGGGTCATTTTAAAGTATTTTTTTAAGTGTCACGTTTGGGCGATTTCAGTAACTGTTGATCGATTTCTGCTAATTTTTGGAGTTTAAGGTATTTTCACAAAATAGACACCCACCCACTATACAAAATAACACCCTTTAATAGGCATATGTTAATTTAACATGCCACTGATAAAAATATAAACCCCTACAAAATAAATAAAAAATGCTAACGTTAACAGTTTTACAGCAGAACATTTTCGACCAATCAAAGTGTATATGCAAATGAGCTGCAGAAGCATTTCAATCAATCAGATCAGATTTTTGCACTCTTTGACCCCACCGCCACCGCCGCCGCCGCCGCCGCCGCCACCGCCGCCGCCGCCGCCGCCACCGCCGCCGCCGCCGCCACCGCCACCACCGCCACCCCCGCCGCCACCTTTTGTGCCTTTATCATATTTTATTCAACAGAGGGATGTATTAAAACTATATAAGTGAAAAGCAGGCTTGATTCATTCATTCCAATGATTCCTTTGACCACACCTATAATGGAAATGTGATGAATAGACTTTTTAAGAAACCTAAGAAAAAGAGGGATGTTATGGTTTATTCTGGCCCACCTGGAAAACGCCAACGCAGACAGTGATCATTAACAATGGACTATGAAATAATTTGTATAAATGACAATATGTATATTAAATAAACAACTAAAGCACTAAAATGCATTTTACTGTTATTGTTGGGTTGTTGTTGATAGTGGCGGCGGTGGCGGCGGCGGCGGCGGCGGTGGCGGCGGCGGCGGCGGTGGCGGCGGCGGCGGCGGTGGCGGCGGCGGCGGCGGTGGCGGCGGCGGTGGCGGCGGCGGCGGCGGTGGCGGCGGCGGTGGCGGCGGCGGCGGCGGTGGCGGCGGCGGTGGGGTCAAAGAGTGCAAAAATCTGATCTGATTGATTGAAATGCTTCTGCAGCTCATTTGCATATACACTTTGATTGGTCGAAAATGTTCTGCTGTAAAACTGTTAACGTTAGCATTTTTTATTTATTTTGTAGGGGTTTATATTTTTATCAGTGGCATGTTAAATTAACATATGCCTATTAAAGGGTGTTATTTTGTATAGTGGGTGGGTGTCTATTTTGTGAAAATACCTTAAACTCCAAAAATTAGCAGAAATCGATCAACAGTTACTGAAATCGCCCAAACGTGACACTTAAAAAAATACTTTAAAATGACCCAGGAGTAAGAATCAAGTGATCATTTGGTAAAAGAATGCCTCAAACTCCAGGAATCACCAAAAATCACTCAAGCGAAAAAATTGTAAAAAATCTCTTAAATGTATCGGGAGTAAGAATACAGTGTCCATTTGGTGATTAAATACCTCAAACTCAAGAAATAAGCAAAAATTACTCAAGCGTGAAGATTGGAAAAATATTCTAAAATGACTCGGAAATAAGAAACAAGTGACTGTTTGGTGAAAAAATAAGCAGAAATTGATCAACAATGACAATTTAAAAAATATTCTTAAATAACTCAGGAGACTTTTTGGTTATAAAACTTCAATACCGGTCTGAACTGGCATTTATAATTTTGATACTTTGATACGGGTCTGAACTGGTTTAGTGGTGGAACATATCTCTAATTCGTCAAATTTCTACCATACTGTACTCTGATTGGTTAACATAATTCTGCAAGTCATAATATGATTGGTTAGAATAATCAAAACCTGATTGGTTAAAATAATTCTTAAAGTCAAAACTTGATTGGTGGAAACATACTGTACTCTGATTGGTTAAAATAAGTTAGAACCTGATTGGTTAATGCTGGTTATATAGTTTCAAATCTGGTCTGAACTGGTTTACTGGTGGAACATTTCTCTGATTGGTTGATTTTGCTGTTTTCTGATTGGATGAAAATATACTGTCCCCGATTGGTTAAAACAGTCCATACATACTGTTTCCTGATTGGTTAAAATGATTCTGCATCTCGAAATCTGATTGGTTAAAATATACTCTACTCTGATTGGTTAACATAATTCTGCAAGTTAAAACCTGTTTGGTTGAAATGGTTCTGCAGTTATCTTTTTTACTGTTTTATCAGTTTGTTATTCACCTTTGACCTATAACAATGAAACATCCATGAAGTAGACAAGATAGCTTATCACATAGTCACCAGGTTACCTTAACAGTGTTTGTTTGATTATCTTATCAATTGAGCTCTCTCTTATCAGTTATCAGTAACCTTTGACCAGTTTGTTTGATTATCTTATCAGTTAACTCCTCTCATATCAATTATCAGTAACCTTTGACCAGTTATGTTACTCCCAGTGCACATTGCGTCATTTCCGGTGGAACGTGGAACACGTGACCTATGACGTCACTTCCGGTGTAAGTGTAACTTCCGGTGTAAGTGTAAGTACCGGTGCCGGTAGGGGGTCGAAATGGACGCCATATACTACTGAAGGGTTTATTCTTAAATGTTTATCATCTAGTGGTGGTCATGAAAAAAACAAAAAACAATCCAAACATTTTCATACATTCTTACGTTTTGTTTTTTGATTTCTTTCCCTGTAATACTAGTAGGTAGTCTGAGAGTCTAATTAGTCTTTAGAGTCCATAATGGCTTTTTCCAAACTTGCTACAGTATAACCCAAAATGAGGCTTTTAAGAACTATGAATGATGATAGAATTTTGCCGGCAAACAATTATGTCATAAAACAGGTAAAAAGTAATAAACAAAACACTTAAGATGCTTCTTTTTATTTCCTGTTCAACTTTTTTACTGGACAATGTTGTTTAAACAATTTGATGATGACTTTGACATCTACTGTCGAACCAAACACCATGTTTTATGTTTTAATTTTCTTTTCGTGAAAAGTCGTAGAAGTTGACTTCAACTCAAGTTCTGTGCCTCAACTACTCCACTTTGATTTCAAGAGTTGGTTCTACCACTATTATCATCCACTAATAAAACATCCTTCATGCAACAGTGCAGCAAATCATGATGTGCTTAATGGGCTTAATTATCAGGTTTGTTTCTTTACAGCTATCTAGATACACTACAGTGGCTAATTATACACAAGCGTTTGCTGTTAATGATGAGCAGTTTATAACAATGAATCGTTACTTTAGTTTTATCCTCTTTTGACATGTGAGTCTGTCACTCTGTGGTTATGAGATACAATATAAAATACAATAAAACTGTCAGTGGATCTAATATCAATTGACTCAGCTTTGTAAACAATTAGATGTAAATCATAAAATATGATATTCATTGAGATGCAGATGCTAAGGGCATTTGTAGTTGTATAATAGCATTTCTGAATCTATGATATTCGAAAGATGAATACTTGTTATTTTCTTATTGAAATGCCAGATTCTGTACCAGGTTTATATTTATTAGTGTTTATATTTATGATTATGAATTAATATTTTTCTTGAGTAAATTGAACATGTTTTACAATACAGTAGAACCTGCCATATTTAAACAGCAATCAGACCAGCAAAAAGTGGTCACATGTGGTTTTTAAACATGAAAGTCTATTGCAGATTGAAATATAGGACCAAAAAGTGTTAACAATGAGATATGTTTGGACTAGAGAGGTGTTCGGATATACAGATTTGACCGAGGAACTTTCCAATTGCTTTAGACCACCTGTTGTCTAAAGTCGGAATAAATTTCATTTTCTAGCATGTTTCCTTTGTTAATTACCTATTTCCTTTATTGTAAAGATAGAACTAAATAGCCGTGTATCATTATTTATTGCATTGTTTCCCAATATTTCCCGATACATTGTTATCAGGTCTACTTTTTCATTGAAAACACCAAGTTGTTCTTACCAAACAATAATTTTGATTCGATGGATTTTATTTTTACCACATAAAGTAATTACGTCTGAAATTTTGGGGTTGTGTTATAAAATAATGTTTGGTAGAAATCCACGATTTATATTGGGTTTGAATAAAATAATGTTGAAAGTCTGGACAGTATAGATACAGGCAAAATTCTATAGTTTTACTTCAGTAAAATGTTTTTCTTATAGTCTATTAGGGAAGGATATCTTTTGCAGTGATTTGGGGATGTTGTTATATGGCCCTTAGACAAAAGCAGATCTGACCACCTCTAAATCAATAGAAATCTTCATCTGTAGCTTGAGAAGAAAGTCTCATTGAATTCTCTCAACATTCAGTCAAACCAATCAAACAACATTTTTCTCATCGATCAAGTCTCTTCTACAAAGACCTCCATTTGAAATGCAATGGGCAATGCTATTTTTATGGTTGCATTTTCACTCAACTCTGTCGTATATTCATTCCAGTCTTCATAGAGGTCATAGTTAAATGTTCTGTTTTTCCCTGCTGGGATGATTAGTACTTCAGTTGTATTTTGGAGACCTATAGCAATTTTGTCAAATGGGCCAACTGCAATTCTGTCATCTCCACAGAACAGTATCTGAAGAGAAGTAAAAATAGTAATGATGATGAATTTAGGATTGCAAATTCATAATAAAATAATTCGATTTCACAATAATGAATCAATATGTTGTCAGTGATATATTGTTGAGGCTAATTAAATCCCTTCTGTGAAATTGCCTTTTATGTGCTTCGTGGAATACATACTAGTGTTGTCGCGATTAATCGATACATCGCGATGTACATCGCCAAAGCTGATTCTGGCGATGCATCGATGTCTGAAACAAAACATCGATGTTTTTTTAAAAAATTTCATTTGCTAAAAATCACCCTTTTTTATCTTATTTTGACCCAAATCGCTTACCTTTCTCATGTCTTATTTCATTTTCTGATATTTTCTGATATTCTTTCGCTTTTAAACTGTTTTAGTTAGTCGAAATGAACCATTAATCTAAAACAATTTACTTTACTTTCATTTCACCGTTACTAGAAGTTCCCGGATGTACTAGTGTACTCTTATTAATTTGTTCTGTTCGGTATTTTAGTGCATTAGCGTTCGGTATTTCAGTGCATTTTTCTCGAACTTTTTCTCGATGTACATCGCGATGTGCATCGATGTCTACTACTGAAAATTGCCGATGTACGATTATGGCACATCGCGACAACACTAATACATACCAGATCTGTCCAGGTGATAACTCAAATACTGGTTGATTGATTTGTTTCAAATTTCATATGCTGATGTTTATGGACATAGAATCTCTGCTCAAGAAAAATTTCCAATATTGCTCAATTATATTATGTAAAAATAGAATTTGTCAGTATCTATTAATGTAATACTAGTTGTGAGATAAGATGAAGATTTAACCTGCTGAAGCTGATGGGGCAGAGAATTCATGAAGGTATTTTCTAGATGACTATTGAATTCAAATAGTTCACTTTCAGGAAAAAATATAATTTTTGATAAAGGAAATAGACTGATGTCTTCTAAAAATAGAAATGATTCTAGGGAAAGAACTTCTGATATGGCCTCTCAATATTGCCATCATTTTCATAAAAAAAGTCTTTGATGACTCAAATATCAGTTGTCATTTTATGTCCATACATAGTAACTATTCCACCTGTCATCGCCATTTTCTTGTTCTTATCGGCTTTTAGCTCACATGGTGAGCTATTGCAATCACTCACTTGTCCATCTGTCCTTCTGTTCGTCCGCCTGTCTGTCCAAAGGTAAGTTTTCTCATGTACAAAGTCAGTGGGAGATTTTGACATTGAAAACTGTTTTTAAAATACAGATTATTTTAGCTCCTGAAAATTTTTTTGTATTATTTTTTGGACAGAAATCTATAAAAGATGTTTATTGAATATAAAAGCTCATTTTTTCACATACTATGTCTCATTGGATCATACTTTTATGGTTTATGACTTACCTCATAATCAGCTCCAATTTTTCGGGGTAGCTCAATCTTTTTCTTCTGGTAGAAAATATTGTTCCTTTTGCCCCAAACATAAATATAAATGACATCACTTCGGGTATTCATGTCATATACTCTCCATCTTGTTATATAGCCATGCTTTAGGATAACATCTCTGTAGAAGATGAAGTAACCGTATGGTAGTATATCAGTAACATCTTTAGTGATCTCATCCTTATGGTAAACATAACCGTACCATTGACCAGTAGGTGCTGAAGTTAAATAAATACATGTAATCTTGCATATAAAATTATTTTTTTTAATTCATGGTTTTCATTGGAAGAATCACTGACTGTTTCAATATTATGAAATATTTTGGGCTCACATCATTCATTGCCATGCCTATTTTATAAAAAAAATTCTGAAATTCATATATTATAATAGGAAATCTTTAGATTTTGATATGCATTTGCTCTTTAATCTTTTTTTTGCAGATATCCATATTTATGTTTCTTTTTTGTTTTTTTATGCTTTAAATACAAGTTCTCAATGGAAAAAATGATCTATGCATACAGGTTGGCATTTTCGGAATGTAATATTAATTGAAAAAAGCCTTGATAGATCAAAGTTGATCGATGGTGAAAGTTATTGTAAAAGTTGTTCATATTTTGTACTGATTCTGTATTTTAGGAAGAGTTAGAGGTGGAGGCCTTTAATGATACCATACAAAAGGATAATAAAAAACATCTTGTACCTAGAATTTTTTCATAGGTCTTCTCATCTTTTCTCATGCTATGTTCAATTTGGTCTAGATTGTTTGAATTATTGTATACTGTCCTTCCCTTTGTGCATGGACTGCCTATGAAACATCCAGTCTCCTCAGTAGAGGCCTTCTCTGTTTTAAAGTATCTACAACTTGGGTCTACTCCACATTTGGTGGCACATCCAAATAATAAATGTCGCAAATCAACACTTACATGTTTAAACTCGTAAAGTATATTGTCTCTGTAGCTTGTATGTGTGATTCTTCGATAGCCTGAAAATGTGATTGACTGTTGATTTGAAAATACCATGGAGTTGCAAAGAAGGGTGACTATTATGAGAATCAATATGTGGCGTTTGCTGACTTCAGAAGACATTGGATTTGCAATAATTAATGTCTCTCTTTAATAATAATTTAGTTTAAAGTGACCTACAAGAGTTATTTAAAGATAAATTGCCTGAGATTAAATGTTTGGCATCCCTCTTCTTGCCTTGATGTTCTTTTATTAATTCCTCCTATTTTCTTTCTAATCTCGTGAAGCAGGGGTTTTTATTGTGGATTTTATGCATTAAATAACCATTTTTTACAGCACATCTGTATACTTAATTCCAATTCTGTATGAAACTTCATGAATCAATATTAAAGATACTGGACGAATAGTTTACTTCACTTAGTTCAAAACATTCAAGACAGACTTCCTATATTTTCCACTCTGACTTTTATACATAGAAAGTTATGTATAAGAGTGCCATTTCCTTGGGTACTATAATTAGTGCAGTTTTCGTTTGCTTTATATAATACCATATATTTCTTTGTTGATATATCTATGGTCCCAGATCTGTTCTAGTATTTCCTGAACAGTGGATATAGCTTGACTATCCTATTCTTTTCATTCCCTAAATTTTCTCATATTTTAGGTATTATTTTGTTTTATAAGCAGTTACTATAATCCTTTCCAAAATATGTTGTCTGTTCATCCTTGTTCGGTTTCAATTTAATTTGAAATATTATTCCATGTCTGTTTTTATTTGGACTTGATACTAAAAGTTGACACTTCACCTTTAATTACAAACTAGCTCCTCGTGTGTGGTAGATATTTATCTGATAATCTAGGTAGATGGTGTGGATGAATGGATAACGGTGCAAGATAATCCTAATTGAATTACCTACCTTTATCTAAGATGTTTAATCAACACGGATGTGAGAAATATTTCAAGTGAATCTCTCTGAGCATTTAAGTCCACAACATGAAGGTGGATATAATTACTTCCCCGATTAAGTCTTGTTGAAGCACTGTCATTTAAAAAACCGTTATTCACCATTTAAGCCTAGCACTTAATAATGACAATTGTTTAATTAATCGATGTCATTATAAGCAGAATTTTAGATCAGGGTGACATTTTTGAATTATAAACATGCAAAATCGGGATGAGGATTTATTATTCATAACAGATTGCCTCAATTAGTATTGTGTTCAATGAGAAAACCATTGTTCAAGACTAATAATAGATATTGATGATATTTTACAGGTGATTCATTCAGACTCTGACAATCAGCTATTTTATAAAAATGTCTTAAAAATGTCTTAAAGAGAGAATCTGATCCAGCGAGCAGGCCAACAAAAAAATTGTTTCAATTTTAGAATATTTCTGGCTCATATCATTCCTTGTCATGTCTATTTTCTAAAAATCTACAAAGTGCACACTTTATTTCAGGAAAACTAGATTTTTAGAAAAAAAGATTTGTACAATAATGCATTATTTTTCTTTAAGAATGGTTACCATTCTTATTATTTGGGAGAATTTAAACATTTTTCACCCATTTTTTGTACTTTGAATCCATAATAACTTCACCAATAACACACATGTATCACAGATCATTTAGGTCAATTGTACATGTTGCTTGTACTTTTGTCACCCCTATAGATCTGATTCTGCTTTAAAGTGAAAATTTTTTTTAAGTGAGCATTTTGTTTTGAACAATGATATTGTATGTAACTGGTTTTTATATTGCAGATATTGTACCCATTTTGAAAAATTATCTTGACCTTAAAATTGGAAAGTAATCCGATGATACCAATTTAATAAATGTCTATTGCTTGATATGTTCAATGGGATTTGCTATGCCATATCATTGCTATTATATATGAGGTCATATACAAAGTGGGATCGGCTACATGTACAACATATCAAAATTGCTGACCATCTCGTGTGTTTCTTTATTTCCAGTGCAACGTGGCCTCCAGATGTAAGACGTATCAGCGAATCTTACCTCACTAATCCGTACCAGGTGTTTATAGGATCTCTAGATTTAGCTGTAAGTTTAAAAACACTCATTTTCTTCCTTAGATTTTCATTTTACAAAAAGTTTTGTAATTTGCCATCTAATATTTCGATTTATGTAATTTTAAAAGAATGGCTAGGAACAATTTATTGATATTATTTTAAGCATTCAGGGGTCCTTTTAGGAACCGTCATACAATTTACAAACTCACAATGAAGTGATTGTTCATCTAACGGTAGACAATGGTTTATCTAGGAATTCTAAGTTGGACCAAATTATAATATATAATTCATCAATTTGACTTAAGTGACAAATATGAAATATCTAAATACTTCGAATTTGCAACGTACTTCAGATTTTTATTTTTTAAATCTATTTCATCTGAAGCAACTTGATTAGAGACTATGAAACACTAAAAGAAAAGTATTTGCACAATTGGATGTTTTTATTGTCTATGTGTACCTCATATGTTAGCTGCTTTATGAGTTTCGCAATACTTAAAGAATTGATACTTGTATGTTTCTTTGTTTCCCTTCATGTGGAGATGTCTATGACCTTTATAAGGCAAATCATGAGCATGACGATCCAGTGTTTACATACAAAAGAATCAGCTTAATGTTCATTAGAACAGATTATGTTTTATTTATCAGATTTATGAAATTATGAAATGTGTTTGTTTTGAGGATGGAATAAAGATACATATGGTGCCATTGTGATGATGCTCTTTACACTGGAGAGAAGAATGCTTGTTAAGGGATTATACAAATATACATGCACATGCACTGTATTTAATTCGCAATGAATGCAAATCATGATGGTATTACCATCATGATTTGTCTACATTCCATGGCCAATAACAGTGTTCACTTATCTCTACAGGTTTTACTGTCAGATGATTGTTGTACTGTTGTTCAAAACAATTTTACCAATATATCTATTTACTGTCATTTGCATGGTTGTATATTCCAGGCTGTACTATTTACTGTCATTTGCATGGTTGTATATTCCAGGCTGTACTATTTACTGTCATTTGCATGGTTGTATATTCCAGGCTGTACTATTTACTGTCATTTGCATGGTTGTATATTCCAGGCTGTACTATTTACTGTCATTTGCATGGTTGTATATTCCAGGCTGTACTATTTACTGTCATTTGCATGGTTGTATATTCCAGGCTGTACTATTTACTGTCATTTGCATGGTTGTATATTCCAGGCTGTACTATTTACTGTCATTTGCAGGGTTGTATATTCCAGGCTGTATTATTTACTGTCATTTGCATGGCTGTATATTCCAGGCTGTACTATTTACTGTCATTTGCATGGTTGTATATTCCAGGCTGTACTATTTACTGTCATTTGCATGGTTGTATATTCCAGGCTGTACTATTTACTGTCATTTGCAGGGTTGTATATTCCAGGCTGTACTATTTACTGCCATTTGCAGGGTTGTATATTCCAGGCTGTACTATTTACTGTCATTTGCAGGGTTGTATATTCCAGGCTGTACTATTTACTGTCATTTGCATGGCTGTATATTCCAGGCTGTACTATTTACTGTCATTTGCATGGTTGTATATTCCAGGCTGCCCTATTTACTGTTATTTGCATGGTTGTATATTCCAGGCTGTACTATTTACTGTTATTTGCATGGTTGTATATTCCAGGCTGTACATAGTGTAACACAGATCATTGAAATTGTAGAAGACATGGACAAGAAAGACAGGGTAAGTGGGAGAATTATAAGCTTGATTAAAATCTATCCTATTTTTGACATTTCTATATACGAGGGGTGATCCAAAAGTCTTGGACGCCCCGCTCTAACTTTGCTATTTTTCAATATAATTACATGAAACTTTCAGATAATAAAGATCAACATCTTAACAACTTTGTGTATAAGTTTAACCATAAGATAATATATTCTCACTACTTTTTTGATTATTATTTGATATCAGGTCCCTGCCACCCGGAACGATATTTAAATATAGCAAATTACGCCACAACTGTCAATATGGAAAATACTTTAGGTGCAGATGCACAACCTAACACCAGTCATGATATGAGAGAATTTCAGATTTTTCGATCTGAGTGTCATCTGCCACCATCATCTTCACATATTAAGATATACTTTTTAACATTTCCCATGAATTTGAACACATTTTTCGTGCCGTTTTACCCATGAATGGAAGACATTTATGAAACCGCCATTGCTTATGTGATACAAATGCTCCTTGAGTGCCAAACTCCGAACCTCATCCAATGAGTAAAAACATTTTCTTTCAACCCTCCTTTCAACTTCAGAAAAGAAAGAAAATCACACCGAGTCATATCTAGACTGTATCGTGCAGATGGGAGCTGCTCAAGGTCAATAATAGTGTGAATATTTTGTAGTATTCTTTGTTTCACTTTGATTTCTTTCATGTTCTGCATTTCAGCAGCCATCTTGGAGCAAAAATGATACCAGAATGAGGGTTGCTTGTCTGATGTCATTTTCTTAGAATTTGACAGATACGGCCATTGTCATATGTGACATTATAATTAAAACACAATTAATTGGTTCCCTGGTAACAAAAGAAGTAAACTAACATGGTTAGATATTCAAAATTCAAAGAAAGATAGTGGTTAAAACTTGCGGAACAAGTTATATGGCGGCAACATTTAAGGCTGAAAGTTGCCATATGCAAATACCGTTCCGGGTAGCAAGGTCCCTATATTAAAAACTATCTAGAAAACCATATAAAATATATAATTTCACCATGGAATTAATACACAAAGTAGTTCGGTTATTGGTCTTTATTATTGTAAAGTTTAAAGTAATTTTATCAAAAACCAACAAAATTAGAGCAGGGCGTCCAAGACTTTTGGATCACCCCTCGTATGTTCCAATTACAGTTCACACAATGTCAGTAGAATATATATTCATCACATTCACAATCTTTGGACTGGAAAAGTCCTTTAAAATATTAATTCTTGCTTATATTGCATATTTATGCCGTATATCTACATTAATTATATTTAACAGTGTGTAACATAAAGCATCATCAATGATTGATCTGAAAAATTTCTCTTGAAATAATTTTATAGCTCAATATTTTGACTTGACAGGAGAAATGAATATTTCAGAGTGTTGACATATTGGTCCCAAAAATGCTTACCTACACATTCAAGTATTCTGGTGGGTCTCCAACAATTAATATTCTGATCGGAAAAGTTGAGTATGTTGTTCATCTAGTGTATGTATTTCTGTAAATTTTATGTTGCAGCTTCTATACTTCATCAGGAATGAGATGGACAAGGATGACAAAGTGATTATCTTCGTCTCTAGGAAAGCAACGTAAGTTAAATGCTGTTTATTGTAGACATGTGAATGCTGTCTAAACTATTCAAACGTCAAGGCTCCTTGAACTCTACAAATTACACATAGAATTAACTTCAAACATTCGTAGGAGTTTGAACTGAAAGCTTTTACTGAAGTTGATACTTGTTGTTGAAACTTTAATTGGAATTGAAATTTGCTGCTTTTGATAAAAATCTGTTATCTGTTAAAGGCTGAACCTATAAGTTTCTTCTAGTGATGGGACTTGCACTCAAAAACCAAAAATGCAGAAATTCTGAGTTGCCATCATATATCTATGCATGCACTTTAAACACTTGAAATTCCCAAAAAATAAATGTAGTTGGAGGAATCCACACAATTTGGCCAATGGGCTACGAGAAGATTGATCTGTAAACTCAACTGATTTCTGTATATTCATTGAAGTAATAATGTTTGTTGTTTCAGTGCTGATCTTTTGTCTTGTGACTTTGCCATGGATGGAATTGAATGTCAGTGCATACATGGAGACAGGTAAGAATAGTATCCAAGTAGCCAACAAGTCGAAATATACTGTCATTCCTAAGTGGAATTCCCTAGGAACCACAAGAAATGTTCTTCTTAGGAGGTGTTTCTCTTGCAGAAATGTTACAGTTTTTACTTTACTTTGTCGAAAATCAAGAATTCAATAAGGAGACACATCTTGAATTTTATGTATCCTATTGTTTAATGTAGGGGTTTCCTGCATAAAGTTATGTATGGTATCCTTTGGTTTCAAAATCATATGTCAGATTAGGCTATGTCGTATGTTTAAAGATAGCATTAAATTAATCCAATTTGCTTGTGATGAGAAACTAGAAAGTTGATATGTATGTATTCTCCACTAGGGAACAGTATGATAGAGAACAAGCACTGGATGACTTCAAAACTGGTTCTGTACGAATACTCATAGCAACAGATGTGGCATCGAGAGGACTCGATGTCAAGGATATCACGTAAGTTCAACATATCCAAAAGATCCAATATTAGTTGTACTGTATTTTCTGGTCATAAGGCCAAGCCCTTATGTGGCTCATTGTGTATTTATTGAAAGTACTTTCACAAGATTTAACCCAAGGGCTTTTATTTGAAGAAAATTATCTAGACTAATTTTTTGTTTTGACAGAACCAAGTGTAAATACAGTACACTGTTAAGTTCATTCAAGTACAACTAAATTGGTTGGGACAAAGTTCTAAGTTACACAAGTTCATCCATTTTGCAACATGACATTTTTATATTATCTTTGTACTCCAGGGTCGTGTTCAACTATGACTTTTCCCGCAACATGGAGGATTACGTACATAGAATAGGGCGCACTGGAAGAGCAGGGTAGGTGTCTTAATTTTCAGCTCAGTATTCAAATTATCAATACTGTCATTGTAGACTATTTGTATTGTATTTTGTTTACCACCAATGAAGGTGAGCAATACCTCTTGGGTATGTCCCGTATATATACGGTCGTAATTTACGTACTAATTAACATGGAAGATAGACCCAGAAACCCCTCCTTGAAGGAGCCCTGTGTTCTTTTATGTGCACTTATACATAGACATACAAGTACACACCACAGCCTTTTGTATGAGTTGAGGACCACTCAGTCAAACACCCTGAAGTACTTCACGCAAACAAGCAAATTTAGTCTTGCCTGAACCGGGGATCGAATCCGTGACCTATTGCGTAAGAGGTACCTGCGCTACCGCTGAGCTACACGGGTGGACTATTGCATATTTTCCAATTAACTTGAATCTCGATCTAAGTTCAATATGTAAAATTAGTGAAATTGAAGGTGAAAATGATATTGAATTGGATTAATTTGAATTGATTTAGTTTATAAAGTGTAAACGTGTATGTTTGTCACTTCAGGAGGTCTGGTGTGTCTATCACTCTCATCACCAGAGGGGACTGGAGGTGTGCTAAGGAACTTATAGATATCATGGCTGAGGCTAATCAGGTGAGACACTATGAGAGATACTATACTGAGGTCCTAGATTGTTACTGGAGCAGTATGGCATGCTTCATTGTTGCCACTCTAGATATTTGTTTTTTTTTGTAAATGTGTTATAAACCATGTTTGTCATGTGGGCAGTTTTTAGAAATTGTGAAAGTTTGGTACATTTATTAGAAATTGTGAAGTTTGGTACATTTAAGGTAGTGGTGTCAATTAACCGCTTGAGCATTAACCGGTTAACCGGGGGGTTTTACCGGTTAAAGTCGGTTAACCGGCGGGAAATTTGAACTGATAATTTCAAATGAAATCTTCATCTTCGATCTTGAAAGTTGAAAAAATTGGAAAAATGATATATCGGCGTTTATTTTTACGTTCGTCAAGCTATACTCTATTCTATGTAAGTAAGCGCGGGAAAGCAATGTGGCAGGAATTAAAGTTGCTGATTGGATGTTTGTAAGGAATTATCGGACCTATCACATGTATGAGTAGCTCACATGAAACTGACGCTTGAAAAACAAACAGATTAAAATGCAAAGTAAGCGCGGGAAAGCAATGTGGCAGGGATTAAAGTTGCTGATTGGATGTTTGTAAGGAGTTATAGGACTTATGACATGTATGAGTAGCTTACGTGAAACTGACTACATAAAACCAAACGGATTAGCATGCAAAATAAGCGAGGGAAATAACAGAATTATACACGGTCAACTAACCGCCCATAAAAACACAGACCGGTCAAGGCATTATCGGCGATTAACCGGTTAATACTTGACACCTCTAATTTAAGGATTACAACATTTCACATGGGGAAAGTCTACCCGCCTATATACAACCTACCGCCAGACATTGGATTGGCGGTATAACCGTGTCTTACTCGGTGGTAGGTTGTATAAAGGCGAGTAGACTTTCCCCCATGAACATGTTATGGCAATTATTTTGAGTGAATAATAAATGTAAGGCACTTTGAATTCAACCTTGTAATAATGAAACCTAAACATTTGTTTATTTGCAGGAGATTCCTGATGAGCTTCAAGAAATGGCAGATCGCTATCAGCGCCATAGAGAACGTATGATATCTGAGGGTAGAGATCCCGACAGGAAGCGAGGGTTTGGTGGTGGAGGCGGCGGCGGTGGAGGACGTGGCGGTGGAGGACGCGGCGGTGGAGGACGCGGGGGTAGAGGTGGCGGTGGGAGGGGAGGTAGAGGAGGTGGTCGAAGGAATGATGATGGATTCTTTGGAGGATCTTTTAGTGACGGCAGTTTTGGAGGTGGCGATTTTGGAGGCGGGTTTGGCGGTGGTGGAGGAAGGCGAGAAAAGGAACGTGGAATTTTGAATCCAACTTATGGAATTGCTTGAGGAACAGACACTAGTCACATGGTTATGTTATCATTAATAACAATATCAAGCATCAATTCAGTTTTCTGATACATTATTTCCATCTTCACAAGAGCTTCCAGTTACTCATAGACTCAGAGGAGTTGGTTACTGAATCAAGGACAAGGTCCTGAATTAAGTCTAGCATCATGCACCTGGGGTTGGCAAATTCGAGTAAGTCATGACTTGTTTTCATAGAATAGTACAGATGAGTGTGCATCAAGAAGAGCATTGAGTTCAATGAATCTCATTGATATTGTAGTGGACTAGCCTAGTCAAGAGTAACAGCGAAAATAGCAAAATACACATACACTTTACTTGTATTAGATATACATGTACCACGGATGCCAATTACGACCTTTAATTTGAATTTTAGACCGACCAGGTGTTTGAAAATCAAGGATTGTGAGTCTCATGTTCCAGAGAGGATTGGCTCCCAGGATGGACACTCGATATTTTCCAACAAAGAAATCGTAGAAATGTCGTTATTTTCTGAAATTTAAGCCGACTATAAATTCAGAATTAACAGTTCAAGAGAGTCGAACCAATATCTCGATCATATCTTGTGAGTTTTGGAATTTTTCGTTAGAAAATAAGACTAAAATTCATTCAAATGTTGAAGTGAACAAAATGGCAGCTGTTTGAATTCAAATTTTGTATCACGACATGTCCATATATGGGACAGAATATCAATGTTGCGTCTGGGATCCAATCCTCCTTGAACTTGTTCCATTAAAACCAAACAAAAATGCCTTTCTGTTGATCAACAGGGTGAAACAAAATAGTGCCACCCACATAATGTTGAATAACTTTTTGTCTGTTTTTATGTGAGTGGCACTTTTTGTGTCACTCTGTATATTGCAACATTGATCCATGACCTTCTCTATAGGAGAGGCCTCTGAAATAGTCATTTGTCTGTGCAACTTTCAATTGGCAGTGGAGATACAAAACAGCGTTAGTAGAGTATATTTTAGTAGACTGAATCAAAGTAGCATAAATGCTTGTCACTCAAAAGTGCAATTCATATTCATTAACTTTTTGTGTTTGTATTATGTTATGACGTAGAGACCATTACATAATACAAGCACATTGTAAAATCAGCCTCGGTACAAGCCTCAGTACAATTTCACTTTAAGTTATATTTTGGCTATTAGATTTAAAGTGAATTAAGTGCAAGAATAATTCAAACGAAATCCATGCTTTAACTCGTAAGATGAATATGTCATTTATACTCCCAATAGACAGATGTTTGTATTGCAATTAAATGTATTATTTCTAAGATACACTTGTAGATTATCAAGTGTTGAGGTTTGCAAACGAAGGCAATGTTTATTACATGCATATGATTGCATTCATAGATTTCTTGGTGGATAACTTAGATTTAGTGACAGTTATCACCACTATAATCTGCCTAGTTTTTCTGTGAATGGAAGTTTAAATGTCTATTTAGGCCTTAAGAAGTAGATTCTTTGTTTTACGTCCCATTGCATGATCAATTTTGAGTAAGAGAAAAAACACCTCCAAACATCATTAAAGTGAAGCAGTATCATGGCCGACCATTTGATGTGTATAAACAACAAAGGCTTAGTTGAATAATTTAATAATTGAAATTTATAGTGGAGTTTGGGTACAATATTGACACACCTTTAGGAGTTGATCTTTAAGTACAGTATTATAAATCTCATAAATAATCTCCACAGATAGAGTTTGCTACAAGGGTGCTTGACTATGGACTTAAGTGAAAAGCAACTTACTTTTACAGTCATTGACATTGTGTTGTTTATGTGCCTTTGATATTGACTGAAGTGTATGCTAATGCAAACAAAAAAACATGTATTTATCCTCTGTGGATTAGTTATGTATAATAAATATGTAAAGACAGTGTTTGTGGTCACTGCAAATTGGTATATCATACCCTTTAATCGTCATAAATTGTACACATTTCTTTGCAAACAGGTTTTTGGTCTTTGAGTCTGTACCCCTGCATGATTTGAATGTTGCAGTATGTAAAACAAAATATCTACTTCTTATGGCCTTATAAAGCATTTGGAAGAACTTATATGTACATTATTTTATTTTTTATTATGTAAAAAATTAGTTTTATATTACACTGTAGAAAAATGTACAAAAGAACAAAATAAATTATGTTCAGTATTATAAAATATATTCTCTTTATTTGCTATTTCTATGATACATTGCATGTATTGTGCAGCTATTGCTTTGTACAACAGGGATCATCTCAAGCTGAGCTTCTAAGTAAAACTTCTATACATGTCATCCAATGTAGACTAAACACACACTGCATGTACTTATTCTTTCATACCAAGTTTTACTTCAAAGAACAGATTCTCTAAATCTTAAATTAAAAATTCAATTGTTTTTCTCCCACAATTAAGTTTTTCGGTGCAAGTCAAATACAAATATTTTTAAGTAAATATTTATGTATTTTCATTATTTGAGAAAAAGAATATATTCTTATTCCAGATATTTGACTTTTAGGATACAGTTCACAAGTTTAAATGTCCAATATGTATGACATGCAATTATATGTATTAATTGCTATATATGTATATATACATGGCACTGATTTTGACATATCTCTCTGCCACAAATCTCATCTTGTCATTTCATGACCTCAAATATTTATCTCTATAATTCTCTGAACTGAACGGGTCTCCCCTGTTGAGAAGAAGTTTCTGTGCTAGCACTAAATGAAAAATAATATTGTCAAGAATTTAATGCAAAACATGATATAATCCATGACTGCATGAACACAGTCCAAAGATGGTCGAATCTACTATGAACACAGTCCAATTAATGTTGATGCAATGTTTTATTTCATTACATGTTGTATTTGTACACTAGGAATTCTGGTGTCTCTGTATATTTCATGGCAAACATTTTCCCATCATTTGTGGGATCAGAGAAGGCAAGCTCCTTCTTTGAGAGGTGATACGAGAACATGAAGTTTGTCCTGAAAAAAGCAGATAACAAAAGTTCAAAACAATCAATCAATGAATGAAGCAGGGAGTTCAGACTAAATTTTTGACTAAAGTTTCGATTCCCTGTGTAATCACAGAAAATTAACATATTTATATTTTTAGAATATTAATTTTGATGACAGCTGCAGAGATAGCATACAGCCAAACATTCAGCTACAATAAAAAATTGTCAATAAAAGCCTGACTAAATGAATGGATGGTTGTATTCAGGTATTCATTTTGAGCTATTTATTGTACCCGAGTGTAAAACTTCATAATTACAAGGACACAAACATGATTCCACCTATGGGTGTTCATCTTGCATGCAAAACACTAATTAGTTGAAAATATAAAATTTTAGGATGAAAAATCCAACATGGCCACCTAACATTTATCCAGAATGCTAAAAGACTGATCAATTTGAGCATTTCATTCAAAGAACTATCCCTGACAATTTGAAAATCGATCCATCAAACTGGAAATGCATAGATAAGACTACAGACAAGTTATTAGGACAGACAAAATGGAATGTGTAACTTGTACATAATGTAACATTATATAAACTGCTCAGAAATCAATTATTATCTTGAGAGCAACCAACCTCATTGCATCTAGTAACCGGGTAGCTATTCCTTGGTGGCGATACCCTTTATCCACCCAGATCCGCGAGATCCCACATTTAGCTGATTCTGCCTGGCTACTGCAATACCAAGCCCTCAGACCCTGGGTGCTGCTTTGTGACTGGGTGTCCTGTATTACACGGTAACCTTTGGTGATCACCTCCGCTATACACACCCCAATGATTCTTTGGTTGAAGATACACATGTAGGTCTGCAATTAAAAATAAATTTTAAAATAAAAATACAAAGGATATTTCAATTTCATCCATACAGATTATTCTTAAACTACAATGTCTTCATTTTGCATCAACAGAATGAGTTGGTTAAAGTTTATTGTTTTCAGGGTTATACAAAATTTTACTCAAAAACAAATGAATGTTAAAAGTTATCTCCCAGTGTGATGCTTGATCCCAATTCTTGCATGCTGATTTGTTACTGACCTTCATATTAGACTTGCAGGCAGGAGAAGGGGCATTAGTGAAAGCAAGATCTTCATCCACAACTGACTTGACAGAGTCAACCTGGAACACAAAAATGATGTAACATTATTCCAAACCATACAAGTATTAAAACTTTAAGTATTAAAAAAAATATAGTATCATCATTTATGTTGATTGAACATATAAAAAGAGATATGTGAGGTATATAAAGTTGCCATTTAAGAAAAATAGGTAAAAAAGGCAAAAGTAGGTGCTGGGACAAATGGTGCAAATTACCAGTATATGGACACCAATGGACAGATGGATAAGAGCATAATTTCAGAGGATGGCAGTTTAAGTTAATAAAAAATTTGTTGACACAGAGTACAGCTTGACAAATGGCTGATTCAATAGGCTCACCGTGTGTGTCAAAAATGCCCATATGGTATGAAACATAAGCAACATTTTCAATACTGATTTAGCCCACCCTGCCAAGTTCAAAATTTACCTTTTTCATGCAGTTAGTGTCAGTGGGTAACACAACAATGATTCTACTGCCATCTTCAAACTCTGCAACTACATTTTCTTTCTTCCACCCCTAGAAATAAATAAAAATTAAAATGATCATATATTTATTATGTCACTCATATAAAACATAATCACAAGCTACTTTAATATAGCCTATTACCCACAATGGTCAAACCTGACCGTACATCCATATTCAAGTATGTCCTCTTTTTTTTCCAAGTCCATCATATTCAAGTCCATCATATTTACAAGTCATTTAGTGGAGCATAATTAATATTGTCTACTTTTTATAACTCTCCATCGCAACTTTTATACAATTTGTACTTACATTGAATTTCAGGACAGTTAACATTCTCTTGTGGAACTTTGAGTGGCTTGCTTCATCTGTAGGTTCACCTTGTGTATATCGCATATGACACGTGGGGCACTGGACTGCTCCTATGTTCTTTTGGCCTGCATCCTACAATATTAGTAGTTATTGATGGAATTATTAGCTTCAGTAGTTTACTTTGCAAAATATCATCCGATATCAAGGTCACTGGAGTTCTTTTCACGAAGTTTCAATTAAGGCCTTTAACGACGCACCAAAACTATGTTGCACAGTTCTGAGGCCTTCGCCGGTGCTTTTCAGATTCTTAAACTGTTCAGTTTGGATATTGCAATTTTTTATTTAAGGAATAAATTATGATAGGCCATTCAATATGGTGAAATTCAGCACGAGTTGGACAGAATGTTGTACAAAGCACGAACCGAAGGTGAGTGCATTTGTACTAACATTCTGTCCAACGAGTGTTGAATTTCACCATATTGAATGGCCTATCATTATTTATTCCGATTCAAACATAAAAATTAGTAAAAGCCGTGTCTGTGGAACGGGCATGAAGGAAGAATATGCATGCTGTCAAGATTCTGAAGTCGGCCGTAAAAATTTTAGAATTTGTTTGGGCTGTTCTATTTTACTCCCCGTTTAGATTTTATACGGTGTATGCAAACATGGGGTGTTGATAAAATAAAAATAAATAGTTACGGAGGGAGTAAAAAAGAACAGCTATCCCCGGACAGAGCCCCAGATGTGCAGCTGAGATGTGACGTCACTCAAAACAATGCAAATTGCAGATTGAATAGAGCATGGTCGTGCATCTATGGAGAATTAGAGAACGTTCTATATTGGCTATGCTGCATTCTGATTGGTTGAGAAATTCGAATAGAGCACGGTCATGTTTGAATATATTATTGATTAATTTAATTGTTTTATTCATTATTGTAATTTTGTCCAGGATTTTAGCATTAGATGATCCTGGTTCAAGGACTGGAGTTTGAATGACTTAATGGGAGTTGATTGAGGTAATCAGGCTTAGTTTTTACCAGTATATATTGCTCCATTCCATCTGTCTCAGGCTTCAGTTTAGACAGCCTGGTCAGCCTTGGGGATCGCTTTCCACTTCCAGCCTCAGATCCTTTGAAGGAGAATACACTATTCAATGGTGTCAATGGGGACATTGTAAGCTTGGTCCTGAAACAAAAACCATGTTTCAATGTTAAAAGTTATCGAATGATTTGAAGTGCAATACAGGATATATTCTGCTAGAGAAATGCTGAATCGTTCCTTAAGTTAAGATTTCCTTAATCCATTGTTCTTTATGAAGTCATTATAAGGGTTACACCAATTGATTTAGAAATTCTTTATTTGTTGAAAGTTTCTTTGGGCCTCTACTTAATTAAGTTTTTTTTTTTTATTTAAAGCCAATGTAGTTGTTGATGGTTAATGAAAAAATATAGGAAAATAATGAATACTAGTATTTCTTACTGTCTCATCTTCAAGTGGCCTGGGCTGACAGGAGGTGTCCTATTGAACAGTGGAAAGTATTTCTTAGCATTCTCTCTGGGGCTATCACTTTTCACATCAGGGACACTGGGACTTCCATTTTTCGAACCAGAACTACTAAGACTATCACATTTCCCATTTGGGGTTCTGGGGCTTGATCGCTTGATAGATGAAACAGATGTCGCAGATTTTGGTGACGCATTCCTACTACTAAGAGAATTCACTTCTGATATTAAGGCGATTGAGTCACTTCCTCCTACACTGTTAGTGTCACTAAATAATAAGGGGGTGTTTTGATCTATGTTGGCACTTGGTTCAGTAGTACTGGTGTCTATTCCCGAATCAGGTATATCTTTCATCTGCATATTTGGCCACTTCTTTTTCCAAGTTGGAGTTGAACCTTTTAATAAATTCAACCTCGTGGAATCTGGTTTTGGTGAGCTGAATTTGCTACTCAAGGTCTTTGGTTGAAATTTCAGATGAAACCCCTTCTTATTGACTACACTAGAAACATTTGATTTTTTGGAGTCATCACTGTTTGTGGATGGTGTTTTTCGCGATTTGAAAAATCGTTTTCCACCACTAGAATCACATGGGGAAGCCTCCCCTGTTGGAGTTTCACTTTGCACAGGGGTCACACTGGTGATTTTGACTGGGGATACAGGTTTAATGTCAAAACCTCTAGCATTCCTTCTAACCTTTACAGGAGAGAGTGGTTTTACATTTAAGTTTAGTTTACGTCTCTTTGATGGTGTCTCTGCTAATTCAGAGTCCTTTTTTATCACTTTGGAAATGTTTGTGTCATCTTTCATCAACTGTTGTTTTTGTGGGGAGTTTTCTTCATCTGATGAACTCCAATTTATATCACTGTCTTCTTCAACTTGAGCTAATATTTTAGAAGGAGTTAATTTTTGCACGGGTTTCACATTTAATTTTTGAGCCTTTGTTATCTTAACTTTGTTTTCTTCATCTTGTTTCTCTTGGCTTGCTTTAACATTTCGTCTTCCTTTGCCCTTTCTCATAGCTTGTTTAATTGTTCTTACTTTCACGACACTATTGATCTCATTCCTACTGGATAAAACTGAAGAATCTGGTTTATTCCCTATCTTAGAAGTTGAAGTGCTAACTTCTCTGCTTCGACGTTTTCCAGTTGAGACCTCTACTTCTGAACTACTGGCTGAAGATTCTGGCGAACTGATACCCTCAGCTCTCATTTTGACATCTTGATGTTCAACAGGACTTAAATACCTCTTCTTACTAGTTGGTTTGTAAAAGGAACCTGTGTTAAAAGTAGGAGATACTTTTGTAGGCTTTTCTGGCACATTTTCTTTGATCTTACTTTCTTCTCTGGAGTGGCCCTTATTTGAGACTGCACTGTCAGTTTTGACAAAATCTAAAGATTTTTTACTGGAACTTTGTTTTTTCTTGAATGGAGATTTTGACTTTGAGGATGGAGGTGTTGATTTTTTCTTCCTCATAGGGGTCCTAGATTGTCCATGCATCTTATGTAGCCAGTCGATCACACTCCTGCAACAGATTAGTAAACAGTTAAAAACATAAAGGATATTATTTTTGGAGATCTTGAAGTTGGGCTATCATCTTGTTTGAAGAAGGCTGCTACTTAGTTTATCCAACGACGTATGTTAAACAAGGCATTAACATGCAAAATGTCTCCACATGTCATTTGTTACATATGTTAACTACCAAACATCATTCAAAAGAAAGTTTGAGACCATATCAATTTGTCACCACTGTAGGTGGTGACATAAAAATTATGCTATTTTTTATGCTAAGGCTTTAACCTCTATTACATGTATGTGATTTGACCATTTTTCATTGTTATAAACCAAAGTGTGAAATTGTAGAAGTGTTAATATGTGACACTTACTGTTGTTTGGTTGTAGACATGTCTGCGCTGACAGCTAACAGCTGCTCATTTGGTAGAGCTGATGACATCATACACTCTTGAATAGCAACTAAAATTTAAAACAACATAATTTGACTCAAGTGCAAGCTCTGGAGAATTAACTATTTTTCAGAATATGATCTACAGAGTTGACCTTAATGGACTGTAATTTCAAATTTCATGCTCACTTAAGTAACAGTATTTATTATTTAAGTGGACCGTTGAGATGCACCTTCCATAATCATTAACTGTGGCAGTCCTTAGAAATTCATTCAGAAATATTTAGGGAAGTTGATGTAGACATTTTTAATGACTCACTGACTGGATTTGCCAATTCAAAAAAGTTAGGTGAAGATATTTGCAAGTATAAAATAAATGGCCACAACTTTTGGACTCTTAGAATGTAGCATATTAGGCCAGATTGAGGCCTTTAAGTACTTTAAGTTCATGGGCATAGCAAGAGGGGATGGTTCTTGGGGCTCGTGAGAAGCCCTCCGAAACTTCGCCTCGAACCCCCCTCAGTTATAAAACGAACCCCCTGCTAGGAACAACCCATTTTCTGGGGGAAACTCTAGGCTGGGTACGAAGCCCACTCTCAGAAAGTTCATTATTTTTGTGCGAACAATGAATAGCATGTAATTACTACATGTAGCTATTTGATGACTTAATATATTATATTCCGTAATTTGATTGGTTCATTTCTCAAACACCTTTCCTCTTCGCCTAGAGCACCCACCTTACGTTATAAAAGGAAACTACATAATCTAGTCAGAGAAAAAATAAAAAAACTCTCGAAAGCCCATGGTAAATCCTGGCTAAATGGCCCACCTAGAATAAGACCTACTCCTAGTCTACCCCCATAAATGTGAGGTTGATTTTTCAAATCACACCCGCAACTGCTTTTGTATTGAAATTTGGGATTGAAAAACATTGTCAGTAGCCTAGGCCTAAAACTAAAAAGAGTTTGTTTTCGCCATAGATCCCGGCAAGATTATTTTGTAGTAGAATCAGTAGCTCAATTAATTATTCTTTGAGCCTATGATCCTACTACAAAACAATCTGTCCAACATCTGTGGTTTTCGCAAAATTATTTCAATCCGGGATTTCAAAACACATTCAACATCACATTTATGAAGACCTAGTAGACACCAAAGAGCATAGGAAGATAATAAGCAGAAACGGTATAGAAGCTTTTTGATTTGTACAATTCTTTTACGCACAAGTTTTATCAGTAAACAGGTAAAAGACGAAACTTACCTGAAACTCACAAAATGCGCCAACAAATCTGAGATCAAATCTTGGCGGGAATTGCCTCGTTTTCACAACGATTGGAACCGAGGCTGATGAAACCGGAAGTAAAAAATTTCATGCATTTTTCAGAAAATATCAATATTTAGAGACTATCAGTATGTTTTACTTTAAATGCAATAGTAAGTAAACTTTTATTTACATTTTCAAATCTGAGATGTTGTGTAGAAATTTTGAATAGTCGCGAAAATCATGTTTTTAGACTAAGATCAGATGTCGATCTCTTTTTTATTTTTTTATTTTTTTAGTCCCGCAATTTGCGTATTTGTCACGCATTTGCTGGAAAATTTGAAGTCACACCAGTTACTTTTGCGTGACAGAATCAAGGAAACCTGTATCAACACCTGACAGTGATATCTATTGGTGACCAAACCCCAGAAATAACCCTTATCTCTTATATATGAGATGTATTCCCAGAGTTCTGTCACCAATAGATGTCACTATCAGGTGTTGATACAGGTTCCTGTGGACAGAATATGTCACGCAAATACGCCCCCCGTTGACTAGTGTTGTCGCGATTAATCGATACATCGCGATATACATGGCCAAAGCTGATTCTGGCGATGCATCGATGTCTGAAACAAAACATCGATGTTTTAAAAAAAAATTAATCGGCTTAAAATCACCCTTTCTTATCTTATTTTGACGCAAATCGCTTACCTTTCTCATGTCTTATCCAATGTTTTCTGATATTCTTTCGCTTTAAAACTGTTTTAGCTTGTCGAAATGAATCATTAATCTGAAAAAATTACTTTTACTTTCATTTCACCGTTACTAGAAGTTCCGGGATGTACCACTGTACTCTTATTAATTTGTTCTGTTCGGTATTTTAGTACATTTGCGTTCGGTATTTCAGTGCACTTTTCTCGGACTTTTTCTCGATGTCAGTACATCGCGATGTGCATCGATGTTTGCGACTGAAAATTGCCGATGCATCGATGTACGATTATGGCACGTCGCGACAACACTACCGTTGACAGAACGCGAGCATAGTGAGCGTGAAAAGTTTGAGGTGTCCAAAATTTATATAATTTGAACAGAGATCACGGTAGACGTTCGCCATTCGCCAATTGCGAATTTTCGAAAGAGGTGGCGAAAAATATGTAAAGGTATTTCGCAGTTATGGCGAATTAGAGGTGTCACGGTTTCCCGATATTGGACCGAATTTCGGTCCAGATGCTTCGGTTCGGGACATGGGACAGAAAGGGTTAATATCGGTACATAGATTCCTTCCCTAAAATGCATAAAAACGTGTATAAATAGCGAGGAACACCTCCGATTTCGTTCTGAAAAATTAAATATTTTCACTTACCTCGTACCTAGATTACACTTCTTTGCATTGAAAAGTGTTATTAACGGACCCGCGATTTCAGGTAGATGGTAATGCTTGTTCGTAAATTTCTTCATCGTCGTTCGCAAATCGAGTGCATTATCAGTATGCCGGATGTAGGAAAGAAATTGAAAAATCGAGCCGGCATCTAAGTCGAAAAAGTCGGCAGTTTGGAAGTATTTTGGGACTCCGATATCACAAGGTAAACGAATTGGTGAAATTACACCATGCAGACTATGTGAAATGCCGATCACATTCGCGGCAGATGCTTTACATTCAATTTTAATTGACGTTTTTTTATTTCTGAATATGATTTTGAAACTGAAAGTGAAACTGTCATCATCAGACGTTGCATCATTTTTAATGTTCTGTCCTGTCCCGTCCCGAAAGGTCTTAGACCTTTTTTACAGTTTTTCAAAATGGCTAATTCATATTTTAGTTGGCTAAAAAAATTTTGGAAGATTTAGCCACAATGGCTAACAAGTTTTTTCAACTATCGTGATCTCTGAATTTGAACCAAGGTGCTCAAAATGTTGGCCAATGTGTTCAGATTTGGGCCAAGTTGTCTGTGGCCTCTTATAAACGTTTATTCTGGACATGGGCTTTCAATATTAGAAGGGTATGCAACTCTATGTAATAACAGTAGACCTTAAAAATGAGCAATGCCATGATTCCTCTTTTATGGATAATATTTCAAAAAGGATTAGATAAATGTATATGTTTCAGTATTATTTCGAATAAAAATCAATTTTCAATATGATTTAAGCACAAACTATGTTCAATCTCAGGTAAAAGTAAACAAAAAAGACCAATAAGAACATGGGCTTTCAACTTTAATCAAAAGCCCATGATAAGAATAAGAGGTCTGTTATACAAAACCATAGAGCCCATGACAAAACATAACATGAAAAATGTTTTTTATTTTTAGCACACTGGTATTGAGTCCCAGTTTGCCTTTTCACATGAACGTAAAGCTCTATATCTATGGCGAGATGTTGAATTTTTACAGTCAGAATTTCTGTACATCTATTAAATTATGTTACAGTAAACCGTGCACATAGGAACATAACTCTTAATCTGCTCAAAAAACCAAGTACATGTACTGTAGTTCTATCATTTTTAACAAAGCTATTTTTGAAAGATGTAGGTTGTATTATTGTATCACCCTGTATGTTCCTTTGCTGTATGTTAACCCGAAAACTTTTTATACTTCCAGTTGTTAATCCACCCTATGACATTTATGTTGGAGAGGATAAATATGAAAGTAAGTTCAGAACTACAGTATACATATACCTATGTTAAAGACCTTGCAGAAGTTGTACTTGGTACATGTACATCAATGAGTGAACAAACAAAAATATATAATACTGTGTGAGACATTGCATTTTCAAGAATATGATGTTTCATTATTCTGATATTTTGTAATAATCATGTTTCTGAAGAATTGATAATCTTAAATTCTTACATCATGAAACTGTTTGAAATCATTACATATTTATGATGTTTCAGATGAAGATCTACTGAAGTGGGCGTTCCCTGAAGATGTCTGGTTCCACGTTGATAAACTCTCATCTGCTCATGTCTACTTACGATTACATACTGTAAGTTTCTTCATCATTTAATAGGACATGCACATCCACTGCATATGTGTAAACTCTAAGTGTAATGAGCCATATCCAAATACCAAGAAAATCGAAGGTGTCAGGTAGTGTGAATATCCATTTGTCATTTGCATTGAACTTTTTTAGGCATCTTATCACATGAAGTTTACCTGCAAGCATTGTTTGAAAATGTTGATGAGAAATCCTGTAAAAAATCAAAATGGCTTATATGTTTCAAGATTGTATTGCTTAGTTGAATACATTTGTTGAAACATTGCATCAAATGAAGTGTATTGATCTGTCTTTTGTCAACACCTCATAGGATCATGTGAGCCATACTATTTTTTTTAAACTGAGACACAGGGCCTCACTTTAAATTGTCACCACTCTTTTGACTCAATCAAATACCAAAAAACTTTGTATCACTCTAAAATTCAAAGATCTGTTCTGAAATAATCTTCAAATATGCACAGAATTCTGTGTGGTTTCAATCAAAACTATCGATATATACTCCTCAGTTGACAAAAAAATTGTTTTCTATTTTCAGGGGGAAACTCTTGATGATGTTCCACATTCTGTCATAGAAGATTGTGCTCAATTAGTAAAAGCAAATAGTATTGCAGGTACATAAACATTACATTTATTGTCAAAATAGCACTCTTAGAAGATTTTAAAATCAAAGGAGGGAAAGTATCGCAACAGATTTCAGACAGTCATATGTTTGATTTTGGCTAATTTCTGAGGATTTAAACAGGTGCACATGTTAGACCAATGCATTACTCCCAGGAAAAGCACTCCTTTTTTCTGAAATGTTTTCCTATCTGTGTCAGCTGTTTCCGATCTATGTCAGCTGTTCAAAATGTGTATTAAAATTGTCCCAAAAGTCCATAATTCACTCTTTTTATTACACTCCATTCAATGATCTGCTTAAAAACAGTTTATTTATTAAGTCACCACAGTAAGTTGTGACCTGTTTCCAACTTTTTTCTGGATGGTGTTCTCCGGTCAGCTTTCGATGTTTGTAAAAAATGGCAGGTGGTGACATTTTGCAAGTTAATGACTTGTTCCTGACTATTGTGGTGATTTTTGAAATATTACACTTATTATAATAATGATTTATTCATCTTACAGGAAATAAACAGAACAATGTTAATGTTGTATACACCATGTTTGAAAATCTCAAAAAGACTGCGGGTATGGATGTAGGCCAAGTAGGGTTCCACAAACAAAAACAGGTAAATTCAACTTAACCAAATGTCAGATAACAGTGACTTTTAACATTTTTTATTCCCAGACCATCTAAGGCTTTATAAATCAATCTAATACATACGATATAGTAAATATTGTTTCGTTTATTTTTTTGTCCTGGACACTTCTTCCACCTGATATATCCACCAGTCTACTAGGATTAATTGCTTAATTTCTTTCTCGCGATTGTATCTCATGAAATATTTTCAGGTTAGATCTATACTTGTGGAAAAAAGATTAAATGAAATTGTAAATAGATTAAATAAAACAAAGGAAGAAAGACATCCAAACCTCCAAGAATTGAGAGAGGAAAGAGACAAAGCTGAGAGAGATGATAAGAAGGCAGTACTAAGAGAACAGAAGAAGCAAGAGAAGGAAGAAGCTGAAAAACGTGAAAAAGAGGCAGAATTAAGGTATGTTCCCAGTGAAGTGATTCAACCTCAAAATAAAAGAGTAATAACATGTTACTTGGTTTACTTGAGTAGGATTTATTTATTTTAAAATGTGTGCTTTTCAGTGGGCATTTTTGGGTATACTTTTAGCTGACTATTTTCAAGGTTCCATTCTTAAATCTTGTATGAAGTCTCTCTCTTTCTGTTGTTTAAATTTGGTATTAGCTAACTACATGTAATTATAGTATGTATGGCTTGCATAAATTGATTTATGATTCAAGGGATTACCATATGGTACCTATCCTTGTGTTTCAGGAGTTATGATAGACTGATGACATCTGATAGAATGACCACAAACCAGAATAATACAGACTTAGAGGATGATTTTATGTAATCATGGACTGTCAATTGATCTCAGAAAATCATGGGAATTCGTGGATTTAATAGTATTTACTATCGGCTTCTTTCCATCCACCATCACTTTTACATCCACGAGCACTTGGTGTAACCTCGTCATGTGAAAACATTTTGGATAAAAACAACTTTCTATATCAGCTGCATACAAACACATCTGAGAATTTGATTAATTGGATCTGATGCCACATATGAAATTATATTGTTCTTAGTGACCAGAGGAGATACCAATAACAGATGGACTGATGCCCTACTGGAAACATAAACTGATTGGAATATTGGGGAACATAACGCTGAAGAAAGTGATGTTCTAGGTGTTGACCAGATATTAACACTACTGTATTTATCAATGCCACTGTATTGGAAATGTGAAGGTTCTTAGAAAATACTCAAAAGTTATTCTCATTCCATCTTTGAGATGAGCAGTTACAAACTGCATCCAATTGTTATAATGGTACAAGGATTCTATCATTCTGTCATGAGAGAAAAGATGATTAATTAAAACAAGAGTGTATGACTAACACATCAATGCTGGAATTGTGCCCAAGTTTGAATCTATACAATCTGATTTGTGCACTAAATTGTACACCTATCTCAACTACTGTAAGTTGCTTTAATTTGACTGCCGTTTTAATTTTGCGGATTGATAACAACTACCAAATTAAGTCTCCAATTTTTTAATAAATCCCCCCGGAGATTCCCTTGCAGGATAAAAACATTTTAAAATACCCCACTAGAATGTCAATATTGAACTATTTTCGAAGATCTACTTCAGGTTATTCCTTTGAAAAACGAGAGCATTAAATGCATCTTTGTATGAACCATTTCCGCATTTTACTGATGGGTGAATCTGCAAAATTAAATATCAGCCAAAATTTGACAAATCCGCCAAATATAAAGCGCCAATTTAAAGCAACTTACAGTAACTAAAACCACCAACCCTCCTTGTTAAAATTTCAGGGAATTGGGACAAGTATACTTGAAAATCACTACACACTAAACAAACTTAATTTAAATTATGTGTAAAATTCAGTGCAACACATAATGCATTGTAACAGTATTCTTGATGATTGCTGTAATAAAATGTTTACTTGTGCAATGAAAATTAACATTACAATATTTGTAATGAACATAAGAAAAAGGATTTTGAAAAATAAATATTAATTTTATTGAAAAATTCCTTTGGAATTTATTATATACAGTGTACATACATACAGACATGGAAGCTTTCAACAGTCAATATTTGTTTCATATTTCAAAACGGTGAATAATTGCAGAAATTTTAAGAATCAGTTTAACATTTTGTTGGCTATCTTGAGATGGCAAAATGTTACCAAACTGGTGTGGCTCATGAAGTAATACACATTAAGTATATGTAAGAAGATTTGTGATATGAGTCTGCAGTTAGCTACACGATGTAAATAAAATATTACTGGCCAATTACATAAATAATGTCTATCTCTCCTTGTTTCAAAAGTTTAGTGAGATTTCATTATACAGCATTACACATTCAAATTCCTCACAATATGCTTCATGTGACATTTAAAAGGATGAATTCCTTGTTCCTCATGTGACTGAAAATTTTTTAGAAGGCTAGAAAATTATAATGGTATAATTTGAAGGTCACTTCCAAGTTAAGGCACAGTAATATCACTGGGATATTCAATGCGGCACTATCACTTGATCTTTTCTGATATTCTGGCAATATCACTTGATCCATTATGATATTCAATGTGGCAATATCATTTCATTCACTTTGATCTAGGTGCAGCAGACAAAAAAGTAAACCGCTTTGATAATCCACTTTGACATTCAACAAGGCAATATCATTTGATTCACTTTTATATTCAATGTGGCAATATTAGGCAGTGATTTGCCAGTGGTGGTTGCCATTTAGCATCAGTAGTGTTTGCCAAAAACTTTTTATAAGTCCTTTCATCTCTTCTCTCCCCAGTGCCACTTTTCATCTCCAAGTACATTCCTGAAAAATATTTTACAAGTAAGAAAGTGAGCACAATTAAGAGTCTCTGGGATTTTGCTTGACAGACTTTCTCTATAGGCCAATGTTTATTTGAAAGAGGGGTGTATGAAAAATCATTTTTCCCTATTTTTAAAGGGCCATGAGTATTCTTTTCAAGGGCCTCTAGATATACATTTGAGAAAAGGATTCTTATGCATTGAAATTGCATAAAAACAATTAATATGTACATATTGACCTCTCTAATCAACATCTAGATGTGAACAATTTTCAGTTCATTTTCTAAAATTTTAATTTGTCATAGACTTCCATGTACAAAACTTCACCTGCCAATCCAAACACTAACATGGTCCCAGAATGTCCAGATTAGACAGGTTTTACTGCATGTACTGTACATATATTAAAATCTTAATCTAGCTTAATCATGTATTTGTCTCATGTACATTTAACATAGAGAGTAAATAAAAAAGCAGATATAACGGCCACCATGAATTGAATAAGATAACAATACACAGATACAATGCAAATAAAGTACAGTAGAGATTTGTAAATTCAATGATTCATATTAAAGTATGTGGGTGGTTGAAGGAGTTTAAGTTTGAACCATTTAAGCTAGTAATACTCGTATGTTTGAGGGAATTGATTCTGCAAGTAGAGTGAGGCCCTATTCGAGAATATGTATATAACATGTATATCCTAGTATTACCTAAGTTTTCTCTTGGTGGTTTAGAAATTGATCTGTGCCAATCTGGATCTTCTATCTCTAACATATCACGAATACATTTTGCTATCAGCTGGAAAAAATTAAAAACATATTAAGTAAGATATTAGCCAATAAAATTTGAACCAAGTCTGTCAACAGGTATGAAGGCCATTTTGAATTGAGTGGCCATATTGAAAATCTCAGGCAGATGATCTAGGCCCATAAGACATCATTCAAAAAAATCTGAACCAAATCTATCGCAAAAACAAACATAAAAGATTCATGAATGGACTTTCTATATCCCTAATCGAACTGCATGTATGTTCAATGGCAAAATATGTTTCATAACATGAAGGTTAATACAAAAACAAAATATCCATTTTCGTAATTTACTTACCTTGATGTGCTCAAAGTCTGTGATTCCTATCTTAGGTAGATGAGAGGAATCAATGTGAATGAGACGCTTTCCATCAACAAGGTTTCTTGTGATACATTCCTGCAAATAAATAATAATGATTGAGCTTTCAAGCCACCTCAACTTCTCAAGCATTTAAACTGATCTAAAATACAGTATTGATGTAGTGCCTGAACACACTGTTGCAAATTTCCTTTGAACATTTAGCAAGCTTGATGCAACAAATAGCGTAAAACCTCCACCAATTTCTGGCCAATACTCCCATTATTCCACTTATTCAAAACACTGTAAAACTGTAAAATTAGAATTTTAGTGAGGGCACAATTTTCACAAAATTAAACCAGAATGAAATATAGGACATGGATATACACAGAAATAAACAGTACCCGATGTGTAGAATACAAAAAGGCAAGAAAGATTGGTGATTGGTGAAGACTCTCTTTGTATGAAGTACATTACGCAAACCTGAGGTCATATCCTCATTTTGATGCAATATTAAAAGCTTTAACTATGAAGCCATCATGAATAAAGGTAAATGTCATCCAAAATACTTGGGTGTTGGTGAGTAAATGTAACTTTGGATAATTTTTCCCCTAAATACATTTTTGACAATTTGGTCTAAGCCCAAAAAGGTCCCAATAGAATATAATGCCCAATAATTGAGGCCCTACAAAATTTTGGGGCCCAAAATCTTTTTCAAATTTCAATGAAGATTTTCACTTAATCGAAGCGTTTCTAATTTGAGACATGTACAACAAAACATACCCTGTAATACGGAAATCCTATTTCTTCTATCCAATCTGCGACTTTTTCAACGGACCAGTGCAAACACAGCGGAACTCGCTCGTCTTTCAAATCATCATGGTTCGCCATATTGTTTATTTGTCGCTATGAACAGGTGTCTCAGAATCCTTCACTGTGCTATTTTATTCCGCATTGTCAAACTAGCACAAACAAAACAATGAGTCGCCAACCTCGTAGTCCACGTCATTCCATACGCTTAGAAATTATCTGACGATCCATGTGATAATAATCAAACACACATCTTACCTCACATCCCTTAGAGTATGCAGAAAATGTGTATAAATTCAATGGTTGTGCACAAATGGTTGTGCACTGAACAAAATTTAGATCAAAATGGACAAACTCAACCAATTAACAATTCAACCACATTTAAGCAATCCTGATACAAATCAATATGAACAATAGATGCAGCATCAACCAATATAAAAGTAGAACAATCTACTATTAACTCAAGAATGAACACAATCTCTCAACTCCCTAAATAAAATACACTGATTGTCACCTCAAATCAAAAAATCAATACAAATATGATTAATTTCAGTAAAATAACCCTAAATTTGTACAGTAGTTTGTCTTAAGTTAAACACTATAAACCAAATAAGCATTGTAAATAGGTCCCTGCGGAGCAAACTTCCACGCCTAGTAAATCTCATCAATATTGATATAATCAGTGAAGACACAATTGATAAAACCGATGATATTAATTTCGAGGAAGATCATCTCAAATAGTGAATGTTTGTCACAACATTAGCATCTCAACTTTCAATCAAAATTAAATGCAGAAAGTATCAAAGCTTGGGAGTCAAAAAGGTAAATCCTATCTAGTCCAAATGCCACTTGGACTGACCAAATATGTTCGAATGAGCAGGTGTTCCCATTTCAAGGTGAGTCAATGGAAGATAACAAATTTTGGACGAAGAAAAAGTGTTCACATTGAGAGGTGCTCAAATTAGAGAGATGTTCAGAAATACAGGGTTCACTGTAATAATTGGTATGGTGACATAAAATTGTTTTTATGAGTGTTAATGTGCTTTATTCTGCAATTCATAAAAGTGTACAATGTCACATACATTGATAAATCATAAACAAACTGAATAATGCAACACTTAATTGGAAAATACAACAATCATTATTTGATGACATATATATTTGATTAAAAGTATAGTTCAATTCACTCTTTATGCTTGGAAAGATACTAATTGTTATTTAAATCATATCAATGTGGTTAATGGTTTACATAAAATGTTTCCTTCTGACAAAACATACAATAAATGAACTTCTATTCAATAACAGTGTAAGATAAAAGTAAATAGCAAACAACAAGGCAAGTCATTACAAATGGTTCCTGGTGGTCAGATATCAAAATATAATTTTAGAGAAGCCAATGCAGTCCTAAATTAATTTCTTTAAAATATGATTCCATGTTGCTTCACGCTTTATTTTCATATTCAACAGTAAGAATCAACACACTATTCTAGTGAAGTGGTAAAATACATGATGGAATGTTCAAACAATTTAATAATCCGATGATGTTCAATAAACTTGTATAAGCGGAATATCCATTTATAGAGGTTCATTAAACCTTGCAACTTGCAAAGTTTCAACATGACAGCTTTTACCACTCATGTTGTAAAAACTTATAGCATATGCATTTCAAATCAATACAAGGCATTAACATGACAAAATGTCACCACCTAGTTGCTAACAATACTATGAGTTCAATCTTGAGTCAGATTTGAATTTCTGAGAACTTGTAGATGATAAAAAATAGACTGGTCAATATGAAGCAAGATGAAAAAAGACCTTTTTGATCTTGAGAATGTCATTGAAGGTCAAATCTTTTTTGACCTTGAGAATGTCACTGAAGGTCAAATCTATAGTCAGGTTTGAACTGATGAGAACTTGAAGATGATTTTGAAAAAAGAAATCAAATCTTAAATATAAAGTCAGATTTGAATTTCTGAAAACTTGTTTGAAAAAATTGAAGTCAGTCTAAACAGTATCTGTTAAGTGGAAGTTTTAAGAATTTGTTACAGACGCCGATCGCCGATCGCCAACCACCAATCGCCAACCACCAACCGCAGTGAAAAACGGAAACCATAACAATATGCCACCACTTTTGGTGGTGACATAAAAATGAAAAAAATCTTTATAAAGAAAAGATACTTATGTTTATCTATGTATAAAACCTTCAGTTCAGTATTATAGCAGAAATGCAAATACAGTAACCTATGTAAGCAAAAGCATACATAGATATAGGTGAGTAGTTAATAAGACATTAAATGTATGCCTATGTATATATTGTGTTATTTGTGAAAAACCCATCGTGTACATAAAATGTTAAGTCATTGAGTTTAACAGACAGTATCACATACAAATTTACAAACATTGTTCCTAACAAAATGAGGAAGGGAGGGGAATAACCCAGAATTCATAGATGATCAAATCTTCATGTAAAGATGAAGCTATTATAGACCTTGAGGATTCTCCAAAGATGGCATAACATGCAGTGGATTGTTTTCAAAATACATCATTGACCACAATTTCAAAGGTCATGATGGAAAATTCTCTACGCATTTCTGCCCTCTGTCTTTAGGGAGACCTCAATCCCATTGCCTACGACTAAACTAATGAAAATTTGTAATTTTCATGTGGTACATTTATATTGTAACATTTATATGATTATTTGTCCGAAACGAAATCATGTTAAGCATAATTCAATATTATTCCTGATGTATGTAAAATTATAATAAAATATTAATGCTGATAATATGTGAATGTTATTTAATTGTAAATAAAAACTCAACAAAATTAAACTCTAACCTCAATGTGGAGATCTAGCTCAGTTTCTGCGTGTTTAAAAATTGGCAATAATGCACATTATGTTAAGCTCAATTATTGCGTATAATGGTAAGGTCAATACTCCACTCTCAAAGGAAGTAAAAGAGAGGTTTCACACAACGTATCTAAAATCCGCAATGTATTCATCAGATTTATCTATGCGTAGCAGTTAAATTAATAAAAAAGAGATGTGGTTGCAGGTACAGGCCCGTAGTCAGGATTTGCCAAGGGGGTTCACCTTTTTGAAAAATTCCAGGGGGGTTAACTTGTTACAATTTTGTTCCAAAAAAGGCCAAAATCACTTAAAAAGTGCTCAGAATGGTGAAAAACTGCATGATTTTGAAAGATTTTTTGGCCAGGGGGTTCGCTCTAACCCATTGAACCCCCCTGGCTACGTGCCTGAGGTACATTGTGCGAAACCTCTCAATGGCCTGGCAAAGTTTCCCTTACAATCCTAATTTAATTTAATAAAACTGAGATATCTAATCAAATATGGAAGTTATAAAGCTACCATCAGATATAACTCAAAGAGTTATCCTGAAAAAGTCATAACAGATTGAGTTAAATATTATCACGAAATTGTGACAAAATTTTGAACTCTACTCCCAACTCTTCTCAAACTATTGAACTTTGAACCATTGCTTTAGCTTGGTATATTGAACTTGATAAGACAAGACAGGTTAAATTATGACATGAGTACAGTGTATATCATGAGCAAAGTGAAGACACATTAAAATGTGCACCTTATACAAGAAAGTATAAATATTTTTACACTCCTCCAATATGAGCAAAAATATGAAATATATATATTGTTAAATAAAGCATGCTAATGTAAAATTTACAAAATCATAGGCAATCACAGGGTTTAGTCATGATCACAGGTTTAAATAATGCTTACATTTATACATAAATGATCGTTTAGTCTAGCTTCAAGCCCTTGTAAGCCCACCTCCCCCTCTACAAGTGTTGTGTTGGTGAAGTGGATAGGGCTCCAAAGTCTTGCAGCAAGACTAATGATCACACATAACTGTATGTGTACCTACTATACAGTGTATGTCTCAGTTTTAAAGATAAGTTTATAAAGATATAAACAATTTACATACATGTAAGTATCATATATTCAAATTACATGTACAGGGGCATAGCCAGCAAATATCAAGTGGTGCGATATTTAGAGTTTGCATGCATCACTGCAAGCGAAGCGAGCCACAAAAATTGGGGGTGCAGGGTTCGCCAGGAAACGTGGTACGCCAGGAAATTTTCAAAAATTTATTTTGTAAATGGTGCATTCTAAGCAATTCAAACTATAATTTGTTTTGTTGTTTTTCAACTAATTTTACAAAATTGTTTTTTTTTGCTTTTTTATGTTGTTGGGGGGGGGGGCACACATTGCACACCCTAGCTACGCCCATGCATGTATGTTACTTGTACCTTCAGAACATCTTATTCATCTAATTAACCTTAAAATGTTAACTTGAGGTAAACAATTGATCACTGGTATTTAAGGAAAAACCTCTTTCTGGAAATGCCAAAGTGTTTCAGTGGGAAACCCAGTTTTTAGTATAGCAGAGGTTTTCCATACGTCTAAACTATTTGAAACACATTGCCACGTTTTAATCACGTTAAATCAAAACGTATGAAATAGATAGGTATATAGCATTCACTGTCAGATAATGAACTGCTGTATAAATCCTAATGGACATTTACAATCAGTTTAGTCATTATTGAGTGCCTTATCAAAAAACACATTCTCACTTTAACTTCTTTAATAATGATTTATGAAGCAATGTGCAGTGTTGTGTGATACACTTATTAACAATAAGTTCACAAGCAAATACTAGTGTTCTCAAATGATAAATTCCTTTAAGATATTTTGATAAAGATTATTTCAAACTTACATAGCTTCATATGGTCAGAAATCTTCAAAACATCAAAATACAAAATAACATTAGTTTCGATCTAATTTCTAAATTATTTTGTATGTTGAATCAAAAAGACATACTCTCACTTTAATTTCTTTTTTTTTAATGTCTTCAATTCACCTCAAATCTGTTAATCTCAATCTCGTAAATAAACTCTACTCCGCGTATCTCAAGATCGTGCTTTTCTGTTCACTTTTCCATAGACCTCTGGGAAGGCATCGGCGCATTCATATTTCTTTCTCATCCTATCGTAGAGAGAATGGTCAAACATTGAACGATACTCATCCAATGTCATGTAGGAATCTGCATACATCATCTGGAACCTGCAATGCATTGAAACAATACTATTGTGCTCCTTCACAAATATCACTATGGTAACAAAATAATCATTTTTAAGGTAGGCTACTATCAGTTGAATTGTGTAATATGGTATTGTTTTATGAAAATGCACATGTACTATGTGTCTTTTGTATCTCCATGGGCTTTCAACTAGATAATGTATGTACATACTGTAAAACGGGTATTGTTAGTGAGGGGTAATTGTTAGCGATTGTTAGCGATCGCTATAGTTTCGCTAAAAATTCAATTCGGTAAAATAAACCGGGGTTAAAATAAACCGGGCACTAAAATTTGCAAATTCCCGGGAAACTACCTGAATACTAGTATTTAAGGAGATTTTCGTTCAGTGCTCGACTTCCGGTTTGTAATTTGAAAAAGGTAAATATTTTTAAATCGTATGTTTCTTTCAATATCGCTAAAATTTCCCGCGCTAAAACCCCCTAAAATTGAAAAATCGCTAAAATTTCCCGGTGTTAAAATTACCCGTTTTACAGTATGTTATTGTTAATTGTACATGTACAAAGATCATATACTTACCAAATCCATCAATACCTATATTTTAGATGGGGTATGCAAACTTTCTGAATGACTGGTACAGATAAAGGAGGCATGGTAATTTACCATGATCGCTTATGATAAAATTTGACACACATAAATTACAGAATAGTCCTATATTGTGTCAAGAAGATTTTAAGTCATAAACTAAATTAATAAATTTTCTATGGTAAAACACAAATGGGTTTTATCATGGGCTTTCAACTCTAATAGAAAGCCCATGGTTTTATCTAAGAAACTTACCCCTTAACATCCCTGACAAATGCCTCAAGTCTACGAGTGGTGTCCATACAGTTGTAGTTCTTGGTGGTGGGTGTACCATATGCTCCTATATCTACATACATGGCTGTGTCACCGTCAGGGTGGACCATACCTGGATCATTGGGCAGCAAGAATGGACACAGCCATAATGGGTACATCTACAACATCCATGAATGTTTAATTAAAGAGACAATGTCCGATATGAGCACTGTCCACAAAAAAGTTGACGACTATACTAAAACAATATGACACCGCTTCTGGTGGTAACATATAAACCAATTTAAATTCAACAACTGAGCTGATTCCTTACCTTAATCTCTTTATGAAAGCATGAGAGTGACTCCCCCAGAGTGTCTAGGGGGACCAGCATATCTTGGATGATCTGATTCTCCTCATACATGCGTTTAATTGTCTCTCCCTGGGTTAACTTCAGGAGTGAGATCTTTGGAGGGACCATCCAGCCACACAGGTACCTGAACAAGGGGTGGTTACCAAATGGTATGATGTCCTGTAAGAGATGAAGTTTTACTATGATTACAGTGTACCAATGAATACAGTGGATACACTTTTTTTAATTTGACACTACTTAATTTGGCGGATTTGCATATTTTGAATTATTGCCGTCTATTTAATTTGGCAGATTCAGGATTGAAGTCATATATTAGTGTCAGTATGACATGTCTTTACCAAGATATTGTTCTGAGTTCTCTCAAAATAAAGTAGAGCTTGACAAAAATTTTGGAAAATGATGACTGGAAGTTGAATTCCAGAAGTGAACTGAAATTTCCCTAGGCATTTTCCAAAATGCATCTGAAAATTGGGCAGATTTTTAATTTGGCGAATTCTTTCAATTCGCCAATCCATCAAATTCAAACGGTAGCCAAATTAAGTGTATCTACAGAACTGATTTCTTAATGTGCTCATACATGTTAAAAGTACACAATATATACAAGTACAAGTGGCGGACAAGGACCTGCCACTACTCCTCTATGGTTGGCCCTGAAAAATTGAGGCCAAAAAAATCTGCTCCTCCCAAAAATTTAGCTTTACAGATTTACATTACAATTTAGATAACATACTGGCATTGATGGGCATTTTTTCTAATTTAATTATCTAAGGAAATAGGCCTTAAATTTAAAAATTGGGGCCCATAATTTTTTCAGCTCAAGCTAAAAAGTTTTTGGCCCCCCTTCTTAAAAATGCTCATTCAAAAACCTCTCTCCGATCAAGCTTTTGGTACTTTTTTGTATTAGGCAAAAAATGAAGAGAAAAGGCTGGTCACCTAGCCTTTACTAAATTGTCTTTAGGGCCTAACTTACCTGAAGTTCCCAGAAGATGCTGCGTGTGTGTCTGTGATAGTAGTGCCTAAGAGGGATGTACTCTGTACTCCTCCCCTTGTGAAGGTATTGCTCCACATGCTTGAAGAACCATGGCTTCCAGAAGTAGCCTATGTTATTGATCTGAAGTAAACATTAATACAGTACATGGAGGGCCATACTGTAGGCTAAAGGCATTGTTTGTCGAACCACTCACACAAATGAGTGATTTTCCTGGAATTGCGATGACAACATTTATCAAGTTATTGAAAAATATCTAAAATGGCTACCAGAAAACAAAATGGCTACCCAAAAGTTAATCAACAGTAGAACTTGCTACTCTCTAGCATGTGTACAGATTTGAGGAAAACCTGGCAAGCAGCTTTTTAAAATGGAGAGAACAGACCAGCCACCCAGGTGGTAAAGATGCGAGAGGCCATTTGGTTGGGAATCACTCACCTTATCTGATTCAGCTTCATCAGTCATATTAGTAGTCATTATAACAGCCTCATCTTCAGAGTATGCCAATGCCTCAACAAACTCATTCCCTTCCTTCTTCATGACCTCCTCTTCAAACTTGACAAGCAGATCCTTCTTTGAGTGGACAGGGATATAGTCAATCTTGGCCCACTTCTTACAAGGGACAATCATGATCTCTGTAGCAACTAGAAACCCTAGTGTACCATATGACCAGGGGACAGAATAAAATAAGTCTGAGTTTTCATCCTAAAATTCAAAGGGTGGTTCATATAACTTTAAGATCTGCATGGATATTTTCTGATACAGTGAAGGATATTGAGTATTCTAATTGTCCAAATAAAATTTTAATTTACAGTGTCTTCGCCAGAAGTTTCTCAATTAGATGCTACTTTTTGCAGTTTTGTTAATGATCATAAAAACATCAATTTCTCATGGTTTTAAAATTTTCAGCTGGGTGTAACTAGGTTTTCAAATGGGTGCATGCTCTCAAGTGGGTACAGTACTGCTTTGTCAAAAATGAAAACTGTGATCTTTAAGCATTACGGAACAACTAGGTACAACTAGGTAATAGATTGGGAAGATGACCAATGATCTGGTGCAGGACTACCATTATTTAAATTTATATGTTTTACAGTTTTTACCTTGCTACATTTTACTACACTGCCATCAGCCATGACTAGTTCATATGACACACACTGATGTTGGAACAGTCCATACTTGTGGGATGACGTCTCTATGCCAGTGCCCATCACCAAACCACCTAAAGATAATTATTTTATCAATTTTGGTTTTAACTCAGATCCTAATTAACTAAAGCTTAGTGAACTCAGACCAAGTTTTATTCAAAAAGGTAAATATACAAAAAGGTAAAATTATAAATATCTAGGAACACTTTAGAAATTTATTTGGTTTCTTCACGACCCCATCTCTGTTCATTCAGCTCCCATCGGTAGAAGGCAAAGAAGATATATCTAAAGCTGATTACGTTTTTTGCTTGTTTATCCCTGATAAATATTTATTCATCAATTGAGATAAATACTGGTCATTTCCCTGTGAGTGCAAAATTCCCATATTCACATTTCTGGCCATATTTGGTAAAAAAATAAATTTTCACTGAAGGTACAAATAGATTTTCAGAAGATGCAAGCCTCTTTTCAAAATATTAAGTGGGTGTAGTGCTAGGGAGGCCACTGAAATGACACGAGGCTTTGGATCAAGCAATAAATGAATCAATCTCTCCAAGGATATCACACAGGTTTTGAGCAGAATTGACTGAGAAACAACAGTGCTATTCCTCAAACCAATTAATTCATTTGTCAATTCTCTATATTCTCTGCCAATATCAAACAATGCAATTAATTAGATGGTGAGACACAGTAGATTTAATCATTTCCCTTATATGAGTCATCAGCTTTTTGACGACATTTAATAACTTAACAAACCAATAACTGCAAGTAATGAACATTTGTAAAAACAAGACGTTCCTTCAAAAAGGTACTGGGCTGGGGTGAATGGATGGCCTAAGTTTATAATTTTAGAACTACATGTATATCTGAAATGGTAAAGTGATGAAAATAAATTCATATACTGTACCCTAATTCTTAAAATTTTCCTCAAAAAATGTTTGTTTTGAGTCAAAATATTTAATGATCTCATTCAATTCACTGGTTCTAAAAAGGGCAACTAGAACTAACTACAGCTGATTAATAGTCAAGTCGTACAAAAAACAAAAGGTCATCTGTAGCAACCAGGTTTTGGTTTAGTTGTTATAGCACAAAACATCTTGGATAATTCCTTGGATAATTTCTTTCAGTGCTTTGAATCCAATTAAAGACAAAAGCTTCAAATATGGAACAAAACCTTTATTCGTGTAATAATGGGATTTCTTTCTCCAATTGAATACATCTATATGTATGCTACATTTTTAAGGACTGTTATATGCAAGAACCAAGAGAGCAGATTAAAGCAAAGGAAATTGAAAATGATATCTTAAATTTTGACATTTAGTCTAGATTATCACTTAAGTGAAGTACATGTAAGATCTCTTATAAGTAAAATGGAAAGTGCCTTCAAAACCAAAGGAACTTACTCTAATCTAACTAACCTTGCTATCATTCTGAACTATATAATCTGGACCATTCACCTGTTTATGTCCATTGTTTGGATGTGACCATTAAACATCTAACATTATATTAAACTGCAAGCTATTTGATGGTGTGAGCAACATCATCTGACTTACCTACAGTGAGATCATCTAACTCAGGCAGAATTGGTAATGTCCAACCTAGAGGATTCAACATGGCAGTCACTTGACCCATTGTCACCATTGGCTCTACTCGTACAATCTTACGATGTGTATCTACTTCAAGAATATCAATGAGGTTCACATTGATGTTGGTCATGGATCTCTTATATTTGCCCTGTCTAAAGGAGACATTTGCCCAGCCTGGCCTGGATGTACACATCTTAGTTTTGCAACCATTTTCCCTCCAGGCTTTCACCTATAACACATAATGAGAACTATTTTTCAGAAATTATGAATGAGAGTGTATAATATGTATGTGTTCTTGGAATGAAGAATATCACTTTTATAATTGACACAGACTTACATTGTGTATCATAGAAACCAAAGGAGAATGAGATTGACCATGCTTGTACTTGAATTCCATTCGCCAAACACATTTCTATCTTTTTGCCCTGAAAACTTCCAAAGCGAATTCTACTGATTTGGGATTTCTGACTGCCATTATTTGAGTAATTACTGGATTGCTTCTATACATCGTCGCATGAGAATAACTTTGTACTATCTCACATTTTTACGGAACTGAGAAATCAAGGTTTGAAAGTTTAGAGGTCTGTATCTTACTTAGTATTGCTATGTGAAACTTGATTTTTTGTATGTCACCTGGTCTCACCCTAGAGATATCCTATATGAAATATCATACCTTGAAACAATTTACAAGATCCTTTTTTAAAACTATGGAAATGGAGTTGATACAATTTCCCACCGGAATAACAGCTTATTTCTAATTTCAAATTGTCATATATCTGATATCAACTGTTTCAACCAATCAACTCTCTAAGAATTGGTCATGTGACTTGCAAAACTTGGAGTTATAACAATCTTATATTAAAACGAAGTATGCCAATATGCATGTTATTGTATCTAGAATGAAAAATAATGTTTTGCTTTGTAAAAAAATCTTCAAAAACCAAAGAATATTATTCAATTTATTAAACTTTAAAATCAATTTCTCAAATAAGTACAATTATTTCTTAATTTTGGAATCTCAGGACACCCTTCAAAAATAATTTATTGCCTTTGAAACTAAGGCAGAAGTACAATGCATTGAAACCAATGATGCCAATACGGTCCCCCACATATTTCCCTCGGTATAAACCCTGTAGCCTAAACCTCCCAGCACATTACAATGTAGCCCCTAAGGGCCGGTCCGCTGGTCATTATCAGGTTATTTTTGATACAGACCAGTTGATTTTTTCACTGGGTATAGGAGAATAACATTGCAACTGGTCCGTAATTCCATTTTGACCAGCAGGTTTCAGATCCTTAGGGCCTAAGACATAACCAATTTTTATTACATGCACATGGAAGAAATTTGAAAATAGAAAAATAATTTCTAATTCATTTTAGATTAATGAAAGTGATGAAACCTCGATTTAGGTAATCACATTTTGTTCATTGGGATGCAGCTATCATTATCCATTCATTTTCTGTTGTTTGCTACTCTGTGGAGTACAATTGGGAATTGAAGCAATTGTAGAAGTGGAGACTAAGAGTGGCTCTTTGTAAAGAAATTGAACCAATTTGTTACTTTTTCAAAATATGTAGATGATCTAAAAACAATGATCCCAAAAATGCAAAAGAAAGGACAAATCTGAAAAACATACTAGTAATAAAATAACTAAAAAGATCCCAGATGTTCAGTGAAAAGCGCAAAGTAAATCATAGACGAAGAGAAAATAAAATAAGTGTTTTAAGGGACTATACTAACATAAAGATAACTCCTTATTGATATAGTGTATGGTCAGTAAAAGTTAAAGCTAGTTTAAATAGATTTAGCTTTTTTCCACAAACTATAAAACATCATTTTGAAAGAGATTTCAATAGTATACAGACAGTGATTGCCTTTGAGCAATGTAGTGCAAAATATTTTCCAAATTCTTTTTCAAATTTCCAATTTTTTTCTCGAAATGTTTTTTCAATTTTTTTTCACATTTTTTCAAATTTTTTTCAAAATTATTTTTCACATTTTCTTTCAATTTCTTTAAAATTTCTTTTTTTCAAATTTTTTGAAAATCTCGCAAACTTTAAGACCAAGAAAACGTCGTACCTTAAGTATGTTTTGGAATTTTGATGTGCCTAGAAGTTGCTAGAACCTCAGTAGGTATGAAATACATCTGTCATGTACAGTCGGTTTTGGATACAGGGTTTATCCCGCGGGAAATATGTGTATCTCCCTCGGTTCCTGCAGTCCCTCGGGAGATAAACATATTTCCCTTGGGATAAACCATGTATCCAAAACCTCCCAGTACATAACCCTTATTTATTATGTACTCTATTTGAAGAAACAAATAAGTAGTCTTTCATTTTCAACATTTAATGATGACAGCTTCGTATATGCATTTCTATTGCATTTGGCCATTCAAACCCCCATAAGACCTGGCAGCAGGGAAGATAAAGGGTACTTTTGACTGCTCACATGATCTAATTAACTGGTCATTTGTACTTTTCATCTTCCCTGGTAGCAAGGATTTAGGTTTTCGAGGAAATTAGTAATTCTATTTCATATCATGTGGCCATGAATAATCCAACGAGCATCCATAATACAAAGAGTAATTGAGGGCATATAATTTGAATATGCATGGGATTACACATACTGTATCATTTTATTTTTTTTGATCTACTTGTAATAGTTCTAAAACGAAAACATGAAAGGCCAGGCATGCAAACTGGCATGGTTTTATGTTACACAACATTATTTTATTCTAGATACAATAACATGCATATTGGCATACTTCGTTTTAATATAAGATTGTTATAACTCCAAGTTTTGCAAGTCACATGACCAATTCTTAGAGAGTTGATTGGTTGAAACAGTTGATATCAGATATGACAATTTGAAATTAGAAATAAGCTGTTTGTCTGGAGATGGTACAATTTCACACTGAAGTCTGGCTTAATGAGAGGGAATTGAGATGGGGCATGTATCTGAGATGAAAGCCTGTGTTTCAAATAGTAAAATTCCATGTCTATCTCAATTTTTTTGAAAATGGCAGTTAGTACAAAGTTATTCTCACGCGACGACATATTATCAATATTCAGGGCTCTCGCCAGGCTTTTAGACTGTGGCGCAGCACCACACTCTATTTAGCTCCCTCCACACCCTATTTGCAAATCATGACTGTACTTGACTGAATATACAATAAAAGCATGTAAAAAGGATAAAACATAACATAAATATGATTTATCACGATTGAACGGTCATTCTGAGGATGTTAGCACCACACCCTAAATATTTCCTGGTGAGAGCCCTGATATTATACCCTATCTAGCTATTTTAAGAATAACTTTGTTTTGTTATAAATAATTTGGTAGGTATCTAATTTGATATGGGAGCATGCCTTGATGGCTAGATTGTAAATATGATGTCCCTAAATCTCAAAATCACAGATGATACTGTTTCAAGCATCTATATAATAAAATTCACGAAGATATTATAATTTCATAATAAACACCATTATTTACTACTAGTAATTCATTTTATAATTAGCTGCATTTTAGCATCACTAATTAAAAGTATTAACTAAATATAATATAAGAAGTACACAATTATATGGCGTAAAAAATGAGGACTAAAGTACACACATATAATTATTTCTTAATCAAACAAAATAACCAAGACTATTTATTATAGTATAAGATGTCAGGTCATTTGGTATTTTAATGATCTTGATGTCAAAAAATTCCCCTTTTAAACAAATGGTCATTCATGAAGAAAAGGTGTGTTGGGGCATTATTTTTCAAAGCATTGGAATTACTTTTTTCTTCATGTTCCTAAAAATCACCATCGTATTTTTCAGTTGTGTTTCATCAATAAAGTTCATTTTCAGAAAAGAAAATCAGAAAATAAACAATCATTTTTAAATTGTAATTTGGAACTTGCAGCGAAATCATGTTTTATAAACAAATTAGACTGTGTTCCCTCTCAGTCTGTGTAATTCACCTTCCTAATACAACACAAGTTTGAAGTATAAGAGGGGAGGGGTTACACAGTCACGAAGCAAGACTATAAACAAATGTGACATATCAAAACTTTTGAATATTTAGGTATTTGACTGAAATTGATGGTACAGTGAGACTAAAGAGCAAATTCTTGCACTTGAAATGTAGAAAGTACTCAACTCATAAAATATTCAGCCAAAAAATAAACATGTACTAAATCAATATAAGCTGGTCACACAAGAATAGCCTGACAACTGTAAAGTCAGATACCGTTGTCACAAATGGTGGACACAACCGTCGCTTCAACTCTTTAATCACATGGTCCTCATTACATGGGATTTTATCGTCGCTAATCCTGTGCATCTATTAAGCTCTTGTGATGATGTATCATATGAAATCACAATTTCGATCAAATTAGGTCATGAATTGCCACAATATAGCGTCTTCGATATCATCAATGACAATGGAATCTGAATTTGAAATAATTTACAAAGACAACGGCAATACAGTGTCCATTGTCCCGTGTCTCATTTTGATAGGTTAAATTAAAAGCTTTATTTCGATGGTAGAACATAATTAACTGTACAATGAGTATAAAGACACTTTGATTGATTGTTGTTCGAAAGGAATTTAGTCTAGGTGCTCTATTAAACAAACAGTTCATGAAAATCAAATTGAAGCGATGGTTATGTCCACCATTTGTGACAATTGTATCTGACTTTACCATTGTCAGGCTATTCCGGTGTGCTAGTGGCACAATGAACTATGATCCTCCATTGTTATCTGTCTACTAATCACGATGGCTCATTGTGCTTTTATTGTTAATCAATAACCATACAGCTCATACGGGTCAAAAATCAGCTGATGCTTCCTAGTACCGATCGACCTATTTTGATAAAAAATCACTGGATTATTGATATGTAATTTGCAAGCATTATACAAGATATTGATCTTCTACAAACATTCTGTGTTCTTTAACAATGGTTGGCAATTATTTCAACCAAATTAGGCAATGGCCTCTTTAGCCATGATAAATGGCAAATTAAACCATAAACAAGGCATTAGCATGACAAAATGCCACCACCTGAAATGGTTACAATAGTGTAACAATTGTTACAGATGAAGGCCAAATATCATCTATATCATTGGCCTTCAATATATTGCCATGGTAACAGATATTGGTAGAAAGATATTGGAACTCAAAACATGTTATATATGTTGAAAGTAAAAATTTGAAGTCCATAAATGTATTATATATAACAAAATACTTGTTAAATTATTGGTTAATAAGTTGTAAGAATTTGTTATGGGCACCAATGACCAAACACCATCTACTTTTAGTCATGACATAAAAAACGACCTAAATAGACAGCCATGTTTTTTTGAAACTTATGGCTCTCCAACGGAGAAATGGACAGCTGAATAATAGTGACCTTTGAAACACGAATTAAGTTGATCCGCGGCTTACTTTTGTTCTTTAATTATGTCATACATCATTATCATCCTTATGTGCAAGTATTGGAGCGCTGAAGTACTTCCTTTTCGATCAAGGCTTGTAATTGTTAGTCGACTGAATGTTTTTCTGCCAAATTCCAATATCGCGTTTTCTGCTCAGACATTTTTGTAAATTTCCAGAGGTTGTCCGAACCTAACTCATTCTCAAAATTCATTTCGTTCAGTATATTCAGTGAGTATTCAGTATATTGTATGGAGAACTTCCCATAACCCAAGGAGTAACTCCTCGTAGCGTACGCGCGGCATTCATTTTCATTTGTGCCCACTCTAGCAAACAATCCTGTATCCGTGTGTGATGACGATAGATGATGTAGATGATATCAAGCTTAAGCAGATGGTGAATTTGTGTGGTAATATTACATATCATGACAAATGTAAATGCTTACCTGTTTCTGTACATCTGCAACTCTTTTTCCATGCAATTTCGGAGCACTGTTGAGTTTGAATGTGATCCAGTTTCTGAGGAAGAACAACACTTCATAAATAACAGACAGGGGTAAAAGGAACAAGCAGACAAATACCCATCTGTAATTTATTAGAATATATTCTAATCCCCTGTACTTGCCGTACAAACCGGCTAAAAACACCGGTATCCCGAGATATACCGCCGATACTTCAACCATGGTGTCGCAAACTGAGCTGTCAAAATAATTTTCAAAAGTTTTCCAGAAATAGTCTCATTCCTTATATTTAATTTCTAATTATCAGGAAAGAAAGGTTGAAAAACTTTAAAATAACAGAAAAAATTGATTTAAACAATTACAGTTGATGATATATTATTGTATGAATATAATCTTAGGACGTTTTCAAGGTAAATTAAAATATAAGTAGGTAAATCAAAATTGAGACTATATTCAGGTGCTTTCTATTTCCGGTTCCGGGTTTGTATGTCGTTTTAAAGAAAATTCTGCTCATATTGTCGATTGTCATCTTTTATGGACTACTCAGAGATGTCATTGTTGTTACATAACAAGTCGGAAGTCTGGTTCTACCTATATTCAGCTTCACTTTTTATACTTTGAACGTAATTTATCGTGGAATAGCAGAATAGTGACCTCAAAACTCCTTCAAAATCAAATATTTGATTTTGATATATTTTAGCATACATCACATGACTTATACTGCCAAACTCCGTGGCATTGCTAGTCTTAAACATATCACTGTGGCAGGCAGATTGTATGTTGTAAGAAAAGTTCAGAATTGACAGTAGACTGTCTGGGCCTATAATCCAATCATTTATTCTAGTGAGCAGTTCATCCATCCTGCTAGGTTACATTGTGGAACTTAGCCAAACATGACACTGAAGGCAGTATTCTGAGGTTATGAAATCTAAATCTAAAAAATTTCCCATTTGCAGCCCCTTGGAGATTTCCGGAATTGAACAAAGTGGGGAACGTTGCGATCCTTCAACTTTAGTTTGTTGTTTTTCACCACTTTATGTGTAGTATTTTCATTTAGGAGGCGGTCTTATTTGAATGCATCATTTCAGGTCTTTATGAATCAATAGATCAATAAGCAGACTAAAAATACAATTAAGCAGTTTCTTTCGTTGCGTAATTGGGCCTTCTATAATCAGTAGCAAATGCTCGCAAAACATTTTCCTTGAAGACATGGTTGGGTGACACGTCATTAGTAACATGATCAATACAGTAACTAGTCACGTGATCAGACAAGTGTTGCTTGATCAGACACGTGTCACATGATCAGTCACGTGAGCTTCCAAAATAAACGATTTAAATTTCCAAAAATTCTGCTAAGATCAATATCGATATGTTGTGTTTGGCTTCTTCCACAATGTTACCTAGCAGGATGGATGACATAGAACAAGCTGGTAAGTAGACGCATTGTAACATTACTTCATTTCGTTATTTTAACCATCGGAACTGCTCACTAGAATAAATGACTTGATTCTACTTATCATACAACCTTAAATCTTTTTAAATGTTAGGTTTCATGGAATTGCCTGAATTTCACATATTTAACTTCGTGCGGTAGGCAAGCCCAAATTTCCGCTGACAAAATTTCACTATTATGTCAATCTGAAATATTTCATGGGCATTAAATTCCACTGTTTGAAGAAATATCAAATTGAATTCAATGTTAAATCAAATTTTCACTGTGCCTTTAATTTCACGGTCTAGGCTCTTCAGCGAAAATAGTGAAAATTAGGCCACCTTGAAAATTTTGGCTTTTACAGTATTATATTTCAAAAATTGGCTTGTCTCTCACTTTCAAGGGTGAATATTCACATTCTTCATCAATTAATCAGAGATTCACTTTTCAGGATTTAAACAATCAAACTCATGTGGACACTTAACAAAGAAGTATCCTCTACTGTAGCACTTGTCAAAGAAGTATCCTCTACTGTAACTTCATACACATTGCCCACTGTTGAATCTTCCTGTCGAATCTCAGAGTAAAGTTTGATTCTGGAGGAAGCAAACATGACGATATCAGATGAGGAGAGCAAGCCTCTCATACCAAAACCAGATATTCAAGGAGGAACTAGAGAAGTTGATAATCTGAACAACCAGGCGACTGATGATCCAAACTTTGAAATAACGCCTGGGCAAGTCTTGGTACCACAGGATGAAAATGTAGGTCACTTTATATAAGTAGAACACAGTTTTGTAATTCCAATCTAAAGTGGGTCACTTATTCACAAAAAAATCCCTAGATGTGGGTAACATTTTGAAGAAAAAACTTACAACTGGGTCTACTTTTTGAAAATCCTGGGTGTTGTTCTTGAAAAAATCGCCGGAAGTATTTTTTTTTAAAAACTACCTCGTATGGGTCTATTTTTGAAATAGAAACCCTAGATGTGGGTCCATTTTTAGAGAATAAATCCCTTGATGTAAGTAGATATTTTGAATCCCAGCAGCACACTAAACAATAGCACAAAAGTACAAAAAGTTTACCAGTGACTACATTCACATTCTAGGCTTAGCAAAGTGTCTCTAGAGGTATCAATACAAATGAATAAAAATATGCAATAAAAATTAGATTGCTATTTTCTTCTAGGTATATTCATAAGTTTTAGATTAGGATAAAGTAGAAAGTATGAATTAACTGTAAGTACAATTACTCTAAAAACTTGAAAATTGACTTAAGTTTTTTTTGCAGTATAAGTTTAGTTTCCGTAAACTATGGGCCTTCACAGGTCCTGGTTTTCTGATGAGCATCGCCTACCTTGACCCTGGTAACATAGAGTCTGATCTACAGGCAGGGGCCATAGCTAAATACAAGGTAAATAATTAATTATTTTTACTTCAATAATTTGGATATTTAGTATTTGCATGCACCATGGTATGATTGCATGGACCATAGTGTGCTTACAAGAACAATGGTACAATTACCCGGGGCATAATGTGCTTACAAGGACCATGTTATGGTTACATGGACCATAGTTTGCTTACAAGGACCATGGTATGATTACATTGACCCTAGTCTGCTTACAAGGAGCATGGTATGATTACATGGACCATGGTATGCTTACAAGGAGCATGGTATGATTACATGGAGCATAGTGTGCTTACAAAGAAGGACCATAGTATGATTACATGACCATAATGTGCTTACAAGGACCATGGTATGATTACATGGACCCTAGTCTGCTTACAAGGAGCATTGTTTGATTACATGGACCTAGTCTGCTTACAAGGAGCATGGTATGATTACATGGACCATAATGTGCTTAAAAGGACCATGGTATGATTACATGGACCTAGTCTGCTTACAAGGAGCATGGTGTGATTACATGACCATAATGTGCTTACAAGGACCATGGTATGATAACATGGACCCTAGTCTGCTTACAAGGAGCATGGTATGATTACATGGACCATAGTATGCTTACAAGGAGCATGTTATGGTTACATGGACCATAATGTGCTTAGAAGGACCATGGTATGATTACATGGACCTAGTCTGCTTACAAGGAGCATGGTATGATTACATGACCATAATGTGCTTACAAGGACCATGGTATGATTACATGGACCCTAGCCTGCTTACAAGGAGCATGGTATGATTACATGGACCCTAGTCTGCTTACAAGGAGCATGGTATGATTACATGGACCATAGTATGCTTACAAGGAGCATGTTATGGTTACATGGACCATAGTATGCTTACAAGGACCATAGTATGATTACATGGAGCATAGTGTGCTTACAAAGAAGGACCATAGTATGATTACATGACCATAATGTGCTTACAAGGACCATGGTATGATTACATGGACCCTAGTCTTCTTACAAGGAGCATGGTATGATTACATGGACCATAGTATGCTTACAAGGAGCATGTTATGATTACATGGACCCTAGTCTGCTTACAAGGAGCATGGTATGATTACATGGACCATAGTATGCTTACAAGGAGCATGTTATGGTTACATGGACCATTATGTGCTTACAAGGAGCATGGTGTAATTACATGGACCATAGTATGCTTACAAGGAGCATGGTATGATTACATGGAGCATAGTGTGCTTACAAAGAATGACCATAGTATGATTACATGACCATAATGTGCTTACAGGGACCATGGTATGATTACATGGACCATAATATGCTTACAAGGAGCATGGTATGATTACATGGACCATAGTATGCTTACAAGGAGCATGTTATGGTTACATGGACCATTATGTGCTTACAAGGACCATGGTATGATTACATGGACCATAGTATGCTTACAAGGAGCATGGTATGATTACATGTACCATAGTATGCTTACAAGGAGCATGGTATGATTACATGGACCATAGTATGCTTACAAGGAGCATGGTATGATTACATGGAGCATTATGTGCTTACAAAGAAGGACCATAGTATGATTACATGACCATAATGTGCTTACAAGGACCATGGTATGATTACATGGACCCTAGTCTGCTTACAAGGAGCATGGTATGATTACATGGACCATAGTATGCTTACAAGGACCATAGTATGATTACATGGAGCATAATGTGCTTACAAAGAAGGACCATAGTATGATTACATGACCATAATGTGCTTACAAGGACCATGGTATGATTACATGGACCATAGTATGCTTACAAGGACCATAGTATGATTACATGGAGCATAATGTGCTTACAAAGAAGGACCATAGTATGATTACATGACCATAATGTGCTTACAAGGACCATGGTATGATTACATGGACCCTAGTCTGCTTACAAGGAGCATGGTATGATAACATGGACCATAGTATGGTTACAAGGAGCATGGTATGATTACATGGACCATAGTATGCTTACAAGGAGCATAGTGTGCTTACAAAGAAGGACCATAGTATGATTACATGACCATAATGTGCTTACAAGGACCATGGTATGATTACATTGACCATAGTATGCTTACAAGGAGCATGGTATGATTACATGGACCATAATGTGCTAACAAGGACCATGGTATGATTACATAGACCTAGTCTGCGTACAAGGAGCATGTTATGATTACATGGACCTAGTCTGCTTACAAGGAGCATGGTATGATTACATGGACCATAATGTGCTTACAAGGACCATGGTATTATTACATGGACCATAGTATGCTTACAAGGACCATAGTATGATTACATGGAGCATAATGTGCTTACAAAGAAGGACCATAGTATGATTACATGACCATAATGTGCTTACAAGGACCATGGTATGATTACATGGACCTAGTCTGCTTACAAGGAGCATGTTATGATTACATGGACCTAGTCTGCTTACAAGGAGCATGGTATGATTACATGGACCATAGTATGCTTACAAGGAGCATAGTGTGCTTACAAAGAAGGACCATAGTATGATTACATGACCATAATGTGCTTACAAGGACCATGGTATGATTATATGGACCATAATGTGCTTACAAGGACCATGGTATTATTACATGGACCATAGTATGCTTACAAGGAGCATGGTATGATTACATGGACCATAATGTGCTAACAAGGACCATGGTATGATTACATGGACCTAGTCTGCGTACAAGGAGCATGTTATGATTACATGGACCTAGTCTGCTTACAAGGAGCATGGTATGATTACATGGACCATAATGTGCTAACAAGGACCATGGTATGATTACATGGACCTAGTCTGCTTACAAGGAGCATGTTATGATTACATGGACCTAGTCTGCTTACAAGGAGCATGGTATGATTACATGACCATAATGTGCTTACAAGGACCATGGTATGATAGCATGGACCTAGTCTGCTTACAAGAAGCATGTTATGATAACATGGACCATAGTATGCTTACATGGAACATGGTATGATTACATGGACCATTGTGTGGTTGCTTACATGGTATGAATGCATGGACCATGTGAAGATTTTGACAATGGCTTGATTACACAGACAGTGATTTTGTTACATGGATCATAATCTGGTAACACGAACAGTGATTTGATGACATAGATAGAAAAAAAAATAGGTTTGCCATTTTTTGACCACCCTGTACTTGATAATGATATGCTTACAGCTTCTATGGGTGTTGATGTGGTCCACAGTGATGGGGCTCGTTCTACAACTTCTTGCTGCTAGGCTTGGCGTTGTGACAGGTACATTTGTGCTTTATGCTATATGCTTATTTTCAGAACCAGCTGGTTTTATTTAAGGATCACATGCTTCTGAGACTGCCTCTTCATCTTCTGAATTGATCATTTTCAATTTGTAAAGAACATATGCCAACTTGCTTATTTTACAAACTAAAATCAACAAAAACAATGAATTTGTATACTTATTTTACATGTGATAGAATCTTTAAACCATTTTTGGTTGAATGTATATATCTCTACTCTCATACTTTATGAATAAACTACCCTGAGTCTATACAAGTCTGAAGTCCACAACGTTTCATTCCATACCAGACCTAATGAAATAGATGCATTAATAATCATTCTGTACAAACTCTGTTGCTGTAGGATTCCGGCAAAGGCAGTAGTCAAGATTTTAAAACAGGAGAGGCGAATGATCATGATCCATTTTTATAATAAGATTAAATGTACTCAACAACAATCTGTGATGGGGTTTGTCTTACTTCTTGCCGCTAGGCTTGACTAGCAGCTACACTATTATGACTATGAAAAGGTTTCAAGTGGCTTAAATTGTAATATGTTGTTTGATATTGCCATTATGGACCTAGCTACTGTGTACCTTTAATTCTAATATGTTGTTAGATATTACAGGTATGCATCTAGCTACTGTGTGTCTTTGATTCTAATGTGTTATTTGGAATTGCAGGTATGGACTTAGCTACGGTGTTCCTCTGCCTTTAATTCTAATATATTGTTTGATATTACAGGTATGGACATAGCTAATGTGTGTCCTTAATTCTAATATGTTGTTTGAATGATATTATAGGTATCAGGGGTTTCACTAGAATTTCTCACAACAGGTTAAATAAATGAAAACAACAGTCAAAAATTATGGAAATCAGAAATTTAACATGGAAAAGTTGAAAAGACCCTCAAAACAACAGGCAATTTTGTGAAAACAACTGTTGAAAATAGCCTGTTGCCTGCTGCTAATGAAACACCTGGGTGTGGACCTAGCTACTGTGTGCCTTTAATTCTAATACATTGTATATTGTTTGATATTACAGGTATGGACCTAGCTACTGTATGCCTTTAATTCTAATGTGTTGATATTGCAGGTATATTTTTTGTTTTAATTCAAATATGTTGGGTGATATTGCAGATACGGACTTAGCTGTTGTTTGATATTACAGGTATGGACCTAGCTACTGTGTGTCGCATGGAGTATAAAACTGTGCCTCGTATTGTGCTGTGGTTGATGATGGAGATTGCCATCATAGGCAGCGACATTCAAGAAGTCATAGGGTCAGCTATCGCCATTAATCTGTTGTCCAATCACCTGTAAGTATTCTTCTAAGTTTCATTATTATTGCTTTGTGCATATGCTCTAAAGCAAACATCTAGAGTACACCTATAAATCTCTCATTCATTAATCATAGTCACACTTCTTAGTTATACCCTGCACACAGTCTAGTTATAAACTACCCTCTGCCTAGTATAGACTATGTTACAGTTTAGCAGCCCCGCCCCAAATATTGGTGCCTGTGACAGCCCGGGTAACAAATCATTTCAAACCTACCACGCTGACCCTTCCTCAACCAATCAGGGTAGTAGAAAGAACACATGCTAAATACATGCCCATTAACTGTGCTGTGATGTCAGAGGAAATGACCTTATTTTGAAATCCTCTTTCTAATGCTTCAGCTATCTAAATATGAAGTAAAAGTTCAAGATTCACATTTCTTACTGTTTCTCTATGTTGGTTATAGGGTGCCTATATGGGCTGGAGTGCTGATTACAGGGGTGGACACATTCACTTTTCTCTTTCTTGAAACTACAGGTTTGAGAAAACTTGAAGCATTTTTTGGAGCCCTCATCACAACTATGGCATTTACTTTCCTATACATGGTAAGTGTTTTATCATGTAGGTATAACAAGAGTTGGGTTAAAAGCACTTTCAAAAATTTACATTTGAATTTTTTAAAAACCTTTATTGTTGACTTATGAGAATATGACTGTAATGCACTAGACAAAAACATAATTGTAAATACGAAGCCAGAATTTTAAGATTAGCCCATCACAAGAAAAAAAAAGGTTTTTGCTCATATTCCTCAAATATGCACTTCATATTAGACTACTGTATGTCTTTCTATGGAATGTCAAAGTCAGTGTTTTGACCCTACCCCGTCCTAAATAGATAGCATTATTGGTAAACCAAATGGAGCCACAAATATATACCAACCTTAAATTCATATACATACATCCAGGCCCGTAGCCAGGATTTGCCAAGGGGGGGGTTCAGTTTTCAAAAATTTCCAGGGGGGGGTTCACATTTGACAATTTTGGAGCAAATATGGCTAAAATCACAAGAGAAGTGCTCAAAATGGTGAAAAACTGCATGATTTTTGATTTTTGGCCAGGGGGGGGGTTCGCCCGAACCCTGCGAACCCCCCCTGGCTAAGGGCCTGTACATCTGACCGTAAGATGTATTGTATAATTATTTCATTCCAGTATGTGACTGTTAAACCAGATCAAGGTGAGATCTTGATAGGGCTTTGGTTTCCATGGTGTCAGGATTGCAACACAGCAGCAATACAACAGCTTGTGGGTATTGTTGGAGCAGTGATCATGCCACATAATATATATCTGCATAGTGCATTAGTCTTGGTAATTACAATATTATTTTACATGAGCTGGTATTTCTTTCAATTGATTATCCCATCGAACGAAGTTCGGAGGGATATAGGGAACGCCTCCGTCCGTCCGTCCGTCTGTCCGTACGTCCGTCTGTCCGTCCGTCCGTCTGTCCGTCCGTCCGTCCGGGCAATAACTCAAATACCGTTGGCCCGATTTTGTTCATATTTTGTACACATATACCCTATGGGGGTAGAAGTTCTGCTCGAAAGCCGATTTTCAAAATGGCCGCTCATTTCAAAATGGCGGCCATTTTAGTGCCGAATTTACAGTAATTTAGGTGAAATATGTAAAACTGTAATAGCAATATGTTTTAGATGTAAAAAAATTATATAGGACATTAATAAAGCTAGAAATGTAGATATTAAAGAAGCACATGGCAGCCATCTTGAAAAATGGCGGCCTTTACTCGTTATTTTACGATTTTTGCTGTAACTCGAAAAGTAGTGGAGCAATTTTGTTCATATTTGGTATGTGAATACTATAAACATTGCACACTGTCTAAAGACACTTTTGGTAGAAGGTGGCCATTTTGAAAAATGGCCACCATTTTGAAAAATGGCCACCATTTTGAAAAATGGCCACCATTTTAACGTATTTTACTATAACTCGAAAAGTAGTGGAGCGATTTTGTTCATATTTGGTATGTGAATACTATAAGCATGACACACTGTCCTATGACACTTTTGGTAGAAGGCGGCCATTTTGAAAAATGGCCACCATTTTGAAAAATGGCCACCATTTTGAAAAATGGCCACCATTTTAACGTATTTTACTATAACTCGAAAAGTAGTGGAGCGATTTTGTTCATATTTGGTATGTGAATACTATAAGCATGACACACTGTCCTATGACACTTTTGGTAGAAGGTGGCCATTTTGAAAAAAATTTGAAAAATGGCCGCCATTTTAACATATTTTACTATAACTTGAAAAGTAGTGAAGCGATTTTGTTCATATTTGGTATGTGAATACTATAAGCATGGCACACTGTCTAATGACACTTTTGGTAGAAGGCGGCCATTTTTCAAAATGAAAAATTGAAAAATGGCCACCATTTTAACGTATTTTACTATAACTTGAAAAGTAGTGGAGCGATTTTGTTCATATGTGGTATGTGAATACTATAAGCATGACACACTGTCCTATGACACTTTTGAAAGAAGGTGGCCATTTTGAAATTTTTTTTGAAAAATGGCCGCCATTTTAACGTATTTTGCTATAACTCGAAAAGTAGTGAAGCGATTTTGTTCATATTTGGTATGTGAATACTGTAAGCATGGCACATTGTCTTATGGCATCCTTGGTAGAAGGTGGCCATTTAGAAAAATGGCCACCATTTTAACTTTTTTACTATAACTTGAAAAGTAGTGGAGCGATTTTGTTCATATTTGGTATTTATGAATACTATAAGCATGGCACATGGTCTAATGACACTTTTGGTAGAAGGCGGCCATTTTGAAAAATGGCTGCCATTTTTGCTATATACTTTGTTTGTAAAAATGCCATCCATGGCTGTTCGATGGGATTCGCTACGCTTTGGCGTTGCCGTTGTTCTGGTTTGTCTAACAGTCTAATGGTACATTATTAAATAGTCATTAAACTGAAATGGCAGCATTTTTTGTCAGTCAAAGAATCAAAATTAAACATTGATGAATTGATTGAATAATTTACGATTTTAACATCAAAGGATGAAATATTCCAACAGTGTACTATCAAACTTTTTTTTTTATCGAAACTTTATCTTTGGTTTTTTGTTAGTGAAGTGTGACGTTGATCAATGCAGAGTCTCTTATTCATTTCGATTGTATTATATTGTATGTGATAGCCTTGTTTGTCTTTCACCTTTCCCAGATTACATGTACATTGAAACTAAGTTATGCCTTGTAATTTTAGTCAAGAAGTATTAATAGACGTAATGGGAAAAAGATTGAAGAAGCCAATATGTATTATGCAATCGAATCTGGTAAGTCTGATCATAAAAATGCTGAAATTATAGTCAGGAAGGAGTAAAGTAGAATTATTTAAAGGAATTACTTGAAAGATACACATAATAAAATCCGAAGCAATACATCTTCTCAATCAATATGAAATTTGAGAAAATATCAAAAAATCAGTTATTTTGGCTGTTCTATTGGTCTGCCTCCTATTTATACCCTATGTCCCTCTTTAATCGTGTTGATATCTCAATTGAAAGCAGTTTTCATGTACCGATTTTGTCATTTTTATGTCACCATCAGAAGTTTTGGTGGTCAGCTTTCAGCAGTTGGTGATCGGTGTCTGTAACAAATGTCAGGTGGTGATATTTTGCATGTTAATGCCTTGTTATTTGTGTTTACCTGTAATATTAAAGTGAGTGACTAGAACACATTTGATCACATGATTGTTCATTTGTGTTGATGTGACTCCCTTCACTGTATAAAGAGTCTAGTGAATATGAAGGCGAGGATATTCAAAATCAATGCCTTCACTTTCACGAAGTGAAATGTGCTTTTTCCCCTGCCTCCAAAGAAATGTATCATATATTCAAAGGATGATGCTGAACTTATCTCTCTTCCAGCAATTGCACTGTTTGTATCATTTCTGATCAACCTTTTTGTGGTAGCAGTGTTTGCAGCAGCATTCTCTGGGGATCAATTCCAAGATGCTAGCCTCTCAAAGGCGGTATGTATGAATTATGCTATATACATCTCATCTAAAGTATGCGATGCACTAGGCCTCATGCAATATTTTTTGGTTAATCATAGATCTTTTACATAATTTTTGAAGTAAATTACATTTCTTAAAAAGCTAATTATATTTGATCTGTAGTAACATAAAATTTTATTTGATATACACTACATGTACATTATTTTGGAATTTTCTAATGTACAAAAATAACCCGGCTTGTACATCTCAAATAAAAATAAATCTGATGACTAGAACAAGATTTTTTATTATATGGAATTGCATAATATGTAATATTCCAGGGAGAGTGGATCAATGCAAAATATGGACTGGGTATGAAGATTATTTGGGGGATTGGAATATTAGCAGCAGGCCAGAGTTCTACTATGACAGTAAGTATGACCAATTTGTTAAATTCTACCCTGAATTCCCCATTGGTTAGCCACACTCCCCTCTGACTATTATATATGATTTTACAGTTTTTATGCAGATGAGATTTTAGTGATTTCTTTTATGGGAGTTCAATATGAAATTTAATGTAAGGCAATATATTCTGATTGAATATACATAGATTAGATCAAGCAATTACATCTCATTAAGAGTGAAGACAATATCAAGGTCTTGCATAGGGTTGCGTCATTTAATACAGGGTGCATCACAACATATGACCATCTTAAAGATTCTTAAAATAAATAGTTTAGGCTTTAAAAAGAGAATGACTTTAAGGTTCTAGAGTGTCTACCAGCACAGCTTTTACTCTATGAGCATTTGTAAGTCTAAACTCTCAAATTCAATGTGTATCCTCGTAACTATATTGTTGAGAAGGTATATACCTAGTATATGGTTTAGAATTCACTTGTAATCTTGTAATCTCCTGATACATTAGAAGCAAACTAATCTGATTTCTTACACTTTACAGGGTACTTATGCAGGTCAATTTGTCATGGAAGGGTTCCTGAAGATTCATTGGGCAAAGTGGAAGAGAGTATTACTGACTAGATCCATCGCCATGGTACCAACCATAGTTGTTGCAGTTTCAGCTACTAGTTATTTAGACTCTCTCAACACATGGTTGAATGTGCTACAGAGTGTACAGCTCCCATTTGCCTTACTTCCTATCCTTCATTTAACCAGTAGTTCAAGAGTTATGGGGACATTTAAAAATGATAGGTGAGTTGCCTACCATTATCACTTTAGTATATGATATGTGAAACCTGGATACATAATCAATAATTAAAGTTATATTACAATTTCATATCTGAAGACTGAAATGTTCTTAACAAACTTATATTTCAGGTTATCAGTTATTCAGTTATCAGTAGCCAATTTTAGTCATATCATAGATACAGTACAGTAAATGTACCTGTATATCTGAACACCTCTCTTATCTGATTTCCTCTGATTATGAATGTTTTTCCTGTGTAATCTGCCTTGGATAACCATGTTAAATAAAAAACTCAAAATATGAACACCCGCCAGACAAACAAACAAGCTAATCCAAAAACTTTTGGCAGGTCTCAGTGGGGTCTGGACAAGGCGGGTTCTAGTGTATCTTGATTCAAGGCTGTGATCCTCCAAACACAGATACAGAATACACATATCACAATGCGGATCACCTTTAACTGAAAATAATTGAATACACTTTTTGTATACTGTTTTGTAGAATAACAAAAATGGTAGTCTGGCTGCTGGCAGTCCTAGTCCTAAGCATCAATTTTTACTTAGTCTATCTACAGGTTAGTGCACAGATTTCTTATTTGTATGTGTATTATTTTAATATGCATATTAAATGCAATATAAAAATATCTTACACTAAGATTTATCTTTATAAAAAAAATCTATGTACATATTTAAAATCTTTGTGAACTTTTAATCAAACATGCTTAACACTAAGGGATTGTAAATAATTAAATGTGTTCTTTCTCTACATGAAGTTGAAGTTCAGCATTGATTTTCTGTGAAGCTCGATCGGAAAACAACAGAGCATTGTCTGTTACCAACCAACATGACAAGTAGTCTTGACTCAAGCCTTTGAGAACACCCCATCCCTACCTTATCAGGAGGTCAAGAGACTTGATGCAAGACTACTAAGTGGCTCATAGCCTATGACCTCTTCCCACTGTCAAAGCTAGCCTTTTGGTTTAGTGTTAAAATGTTTTGAGGAGACCTCCAAGACATATGTAACATAATTTTAGGTGACAGTTGCTCTCAAAGTATATGTCTCAAAGTCACCAGAAAAATATGAAAAATATTTCATATGGTTATTATCACCATTTTTATGGTCGCCAACAAATTTTCTAATAATCACTTGAAATATTTAGTTTGAACAAGAAATCTTCATGTTCTTAACACTACCCTAAACAGACTGTGCTAAACGAAAACAAGGGGTGCAGATATTGTGTGCGCGAGCTGAGGATATTAACGGTCATTTTTGAATTTGAATTTGTGATATTTCATTACCTAAGACATGTTGGGTACTCAATTATAGTCATCCATTTGTAGGATACCTAATAAAAGGGAAATTTTGTCTATAGTTGTATTCTTCATTCTTTAAAGACGCACTAAGCATTCATCCTTGCTCCATAGCAAAGAATTTGAAATGGCTACTTTATTACACAGTTTACAGCCTTCATTTATTTATTTATTTAGTAATGGTGATCAAGATGACCAATCGATATAAATTTTTTTTGCATTTTGAAAGTCATAAACTTTCTGTGTGAATTTTTAAAAGATTGAAAACATTTATCCTATATGTGCTACCTCTAAACAAACGGTGCGGATATCCTCGGATATACTGCTTGTTTAGAGGTAGCACAATTTTGATTTGATATGTCATATATGTGAAACAGCTTCAAATTATTTGCTTTGGAGCTGGTATTATTGCTTAATGTGTCGCTATAGAATGAACTACACACCTATTTTCACAATTTCCTTTTTATTAGGGAACCTGTACACATGTATGAATATAATTGAGTACCCAACATGCCTTAGTTGGTGAAATATCACGAAATCAAATTCAAAAATGACCGTTAATATCAGCACCTTGTGCACATGATATCTGCACCGCTTGTTTTTGTTTAGCACAGTCTGTATAGAGTGAACACCTTCAGAATGCACACATTTAACAATGTTGAAAATATTTCCCCTTGTTTGGGTAGCAGTAAAATGCCCTTGCAAGCATCATCATTTGCTGAATTATTACATAAGTTTCTATTTTTGTTATACGCATACTTCAAAGAAAAATATTTTTTCAGGTGAATGACACAACATGGTGGGTGTACCTGATAGTTGCTATAGTAACCATTATCTATATGAGCTTTATCCTGTATCTTGTAAGTACTGCATAATTTTCTCGTATCATTCACATGTGAATATATCAAGGATAATTTTTGTGCAATATACTTAAAAATTCAGAAATTATTACCTTTTTTGATGAGATGCCAACTTTGAAATCGGAAATTGATTCTCACTCTAGTGTCTAGAAAAAATACTAGATATAGTCTAGTATCCATGAAGTCCATTTATATTTCTTAATCAAGAAAAAGATAAAACAAATTATTATTGCAAAATTTCAAGTTTACATGTACAGGAACAGTGTTGAAACTTTTCCTCAAATACCCACAACATTTGAATTATGCATTCTGCATCTTTTGAAGAGAATATATGCAAATCACCCATTTTTGGGCCACCTTGAAGAAAACTCATATTTTTCTGTTTTTTCTGTTTTTCAGGCTATCGGAATCAGAAAGGGAATAGAACTGAAGATGTGGGTATATACAAAATTGGGAAAAGATATCACATACTTAGAAGAAGAACTGACTCTACACGATACACAGCTTTATATTAATCTTTCTGAAACCCCAGCGACTGGCAATAACACAAACACATATGGCACATCTGTACAAAATGGATTACAACCCATAACCTAATTTATAAGTGAATATGCAGTATTACATTATTATCAAGAAATTCTTGGAAGGACGGGGTTGCAATCACAATTACAGGTTTAATATTTGCAAGGCATACATTTTAGGTCTTCCAACATCATGAAAAACTGCTCCCTTTCCACTGATTTGCCAATACACCAGGATTGTGTGAGATATGAAATGGGATGGGGAATTTTCAAAATAAAAATTGGGTTGTTAAATTCCCTACACAGAGACCAACCTAGTGAGTCAATTTTCCCAATCTGGGAACAATAATAGCTTGTTAACTAAATCGAATTCAAAAGTCCTTTTTCCCAGGATGAAATACAATGTCAAAATTTCAACAATACAGTGTGTCAAATTCCCATTCCTCTCCACAGGGGGGTCTCATGCAAACTTTCTATTGGTGCACATTAAAAAGTGAACAAAAAATATGAATATGCCATTACTTAAATGTGCCAATTTTGTATGTTACATGTTCTGTTCATTGATATTTCTGGCTACTCTTGGAGTGGTTGTTTTCTATACTTTGTTTATTGTACCTTGTGTTCATACATGAGAAACAGAAAAATGTAATAATCAAAAACAGATTTTGAAGTACAGATTTCTATTGAAATCCATATTTTCTATCTTTATATACCTCAATATTGTAATTATACTGGCAGATTTTGGATATAGGGTTTAATTCCCTCAGTATCATTGCGTTGAAGGATTAACCATGAAGTAAGCTCGCCAGTAATATATATGATGCACTGATATGAAACGCTTATACATGATATATCTTGCAAGATGCTCAAATATTGATAAACAAGTTTTGTAAAAAGAAGTTATTCACCAAGAAGTTATTCACCAAGAGGGATTTGATATAGGAAATATCACAAGGATTATATCAATATTTTATATTTCCTGAGGGAACGCAGTGACAGAGGGAAATATTGATATCATTGGAGGGATATTGCTCATATCACCCCCACAGGTGAATAACAACCTTATACCATGGTCAAGAGCAATATCTACCTAAAATCCTCTGTTGAATGTGAAAAAATGAAAATTTTAGTTTTTGAAAAAATGAAAATAAAAGTAAACATATTTGAAAAAATGTAAAATTTTGATAATTTTGGTATCCTTATCATCCATCTAATCCCAATATCATCCCTATCCCAAACGTGTGATTTATCACTTGCTATTATATACCTGATACTGCTCCTTACCATGGTATAATGTATTTATTATATATTTTTTGTAATGAATATATAAGAGATTTTGTATATGGAGGACTGCGAGAGACTATTTCTCAAATTAGACTATGGTTCTCTTACCCAATTCAAATGTGTTTTTGTATGTCAATTGTGTATCCATCCATTTTCTTGAAAGCATAATAAATGATGATGATGATTGGAATTTTTTATTATGTTCTCCTTGCAGATTAATGAAATATGTGGAATTCGAGCCAAAACAGGAACACTGTTTTTACAGTAATTAAACAACCTGACACATTTTACTGGTACATGTATATTCACTTTTATTTTTCACAATTGAAATAATAACATACATATTTCATAGTTTTTATCACAAAATCTTAAGATTCATCATGTAATCTAGTGTTACGATTAATTTCTAGATAATGTTACATTTAATTTACTTTTTGATATAATTGTACATGCACTATGCTTGCTCTCCTTTATAATACAGGGGAGGTAAATTATGGGCAAGAAAAACAGCTTCTCAAGTGGCAACTGACACACTGTAAAATTTTACCTGAGAGATGACATTATAAAATAAATAAATTAAAAAATTTAAATAAACATCAAATTAGATTTAACATGTTAAGGTCATCACGGAATTCAAAAGCATGTGTTAAAAGCCCAAAGATTTACTGATTTTGCAAGATATAAATTATTCAAATTTTTCAGCTGTAATGGCAAAATCCACAAACTCAATCCAGTAGTTTAAGATGGAAAATATTGAACAACAGATAAAACAGTTTACAGCTGAAAGTTAAGTTGGAATTCTTCCTGTTTCAAAGAAAACCTACTACGCATCATATTTCATTGTGCATAACACATTTTATTAAGTTAAAAGTACATTTAGTTTTGTGAAGGTGACCAACCTGTAAGCAAGGAATCAAACAATGAAATCACGAAAGTCCATTTAGATGGCAAGTGATCATGTATTTTTACAAGGATATTACGAACATCTGTTTTTTTATATTCATTTTATTTGTAAAGCCCCCTCCTTCACCAACTTCAGTTTTCATCAAAATACAGTTTAAACTGTCTTCCTTCTGAAACAAAATATACTTTTCTGATTTTTCCCCAAAAACTTGACCATTGAAGCAATTTTAGGAGCAGATGTTCTATCACTATGATGCTTTTGGAAAACTGGTTTTAATTTCCCCGACTGTAAGAACCCTACAGACTACTCATTCCCAAAGCTTATTATAGTCCTAAATTATAACATGTAACAATTATCTGCAAATATATTTGAAGAAATATATAATAATTGATAGTTACACCAAGCCAATAATAAATCCATCAGTTGTATATCACACATGGCATGATAAATGTGAAACTCTGATTTTTAACTACAAACAAACTACTATATCACTTATACTTTATATTCTTATACTTATATTCTACAATTTCCCTAAGAGTATGTATTATTGAACTATTAAACCATTCATTATTGAACTAAATCAATGTATTTGAGTTGTGATTTACTATTTACATCTGGTGATTTGACAAGTGATCATGTCATGTCAATCCAAAACATACCAATTTGTAATATTTGTTTCTCTGGTTAAAAACTGTACATTCAACACCCTAATAAAAATCTTAATCATAAAATATTTAAAAAATATTGAAGCAAACCACCTACTCTAGAATAAATATTACATTTTGTCACTGTGCAAATCAACCTAATATACCAACCTTTGTTTAAAGGCAGAATCAGATATACATAAGAGGTGACAAAATTGCAAGTAACATGTACAGTTAACCTTTCAATATACTCCTTACAATATCAAATACAATATCTCCCAAAAGTTCTGGGATATGTTATAAATTGGTGAAGTTATTAAGAATTCAAAGTGCAAAAATGGGGGTGGAGGATGTGTAAATTCTCCCAAATAATAATAAAATAAAAAAGTTTTCCTGAAATGAAGCATGCACTTTAGGGATTTTTAGAAAATAGACATGACAAGGAATGATATTATGAGCCAATAATATTCTCAAATAGAAACAACTTTTTGTTAAGGCTGCTCACTAGATCTGATTCCCCCTTTAAATTGACATTACACAAATAATATATGTTATGACATACTGGCAGCACATCAAATCTTTGAGATTATCAAGCACTGGTTTGATAATCTATGAGACTACAACCTGGTTTGCAGTTGTATTACCCTAAAATAATTCAACCCTTCCATGATAAACTCACTTTAGCTAAATCTCTATCCTATTCACCCTCGATGGTTTATCTGTGAAGTGAAATATCATCAGGTAGACGACATTTGGACACCATTCCTACCCTTAGCCATTTTTTAACAGAATGTCATCACTTGTTTTTCTATATGACAATCCTGATGCCAAAACTAAATGTTAAGATATTTCTTACCCTTACCGGGATGTTGGTGGTGGGGATGAATAGGGGGATGGTAGGTCTGTGTATTTGTGTAACGAGGTTCATATACAGGTTGATTAGCAGGGCCAGAATAACCATACCCTGACTCGTAGTACACGTCTGTACTGCGGGGGATAGGCATAGGTTGAGGGGGTGGGGGGTCAGGGGTACGGGTAATTTGCGTAGGAGGCTCAGGCATTCGTGCCATTTGTGGTTGATTTATAGTCTGCTGAGGGATGGGATTCATGTGATGATTATTTTTATTACCACCACCCACCTTCTCGTAATATACATCTTGGTTACGTGCATTTTGTGGACCTTGATTATTTTTGACATTATTTTCTACACAACGCTTGTGATGTGCCACAGCATATGTTTTAGCCGTGAAACCTTTCCCGCAAAGACCACACTTAAATGGCCGCTCCCCAGTGTGACTACGCATATGGACAACAAGCAGTCGAGGAGCATAGAAGAACTCCCCACACTCCTTACATTTATGTGGCCTCATTTTCAAATGAACTCGATCATTATGTGCCTTAAAGGCTTTCTTTGATGACAACTGCTTGTTACATTCCCTGCAAAAGTTTTCTTCTCTCGCTTCCTCATGAGTCTTTTTATGATTGTACATTGCTGTTTTGGTTTTACAACTCACACCACATATATCACATAATGACTCTTCATGTTCATTCCGCACATGTTCATTCACCTCCAATCTGGTTTTGGCTGCATAATTGCATGTTGAACAGATGTACACATACATAGTCCCTGTGAATGTTTTTAAAGCATCCAAGTCTTGGCATTTCACATTATGATGGCTCCATAAATGTGGACGCAGAGACTGTAAGCTATCAAAGTAGGCATCGCTACATTGTGTACACTTTATCTTCGATTTGAAACGATGGTGAATTCGATCATGTTCTCCTTTACTACCAGCATCAAAAGTCATCCCGCAACATGTTATCTTAAACTCACTTCCTTTCTTTTTCGGTTTGTACTCAGTGAATTCATCGTCATGTTCCTCCTCATCATCATCCTCCATTGCAGAGTCGTCATCTTCATCATAGTTATCATCATAATCAGAGGGGGGTTTAGTGTCCAACAAGCCTTTAATTGCATTTCCAAGCTCTGGATCCGAGTACAGTTCCTGGGTGATTTCCTCCAAGGAAGCATTTCCCTTACTTAAAGCCTTAGTGCTTATGTCAGCAAGATTCTTTAAGGTATCAGCTGGGGACTTATCAGTTGCACTTTTAGGTACAAAGAATATAGTTGGTTTCAGCTTTTGATTCGGAGCTAAACTTTTGGCAATTGGAGTAATGGCTTTAGATGTTACTGTGGGTACAATCAAATTACTGCTTGGTTTCCTCTTTTTTTGTTTTCGAACGTTTCGTTGATTTTTCTTCCTCAGATATTTCATACGTTTTGCTGTGAATGATGCCCAGAATGTTCTCTCATCAAACTTAGAGTCCTTCATTAATTTTTCCTTAGCTGCCCCAAATATTTCTGTATGGGAGTCTATTATGTGTTCCTTGATCTTCTCTACTGAAGTACTAACACTGCCAGGTGCAGACAGGGGACATAAAGTGCATTGGAAGCATGGTCTAATGTACTTCTCAATTTCTGAAAAAAATCAGATGACAACGAGGTTATTATATAGCCTACAAAATTTTTATTATTGTATATCAAATATTTTATGAATTAGAATAAAAATTTTAGGACTTATGGGACAACCCCCGTAGGTACAAAATATTTCAGAAACATATAAAATGTGCATCTGAGAGACACCATATCATATATGGTACTTCAAGTGAGTAAATTGTTCAAATGAAGCAGATAACATTCCCGATTAAGATACATTTGTTTGATGCTAATAACAATGAACATTTTATTATTTTCAAAAATATCGATACTAGTCTAACGATATAACAGTGTACCGTAAACCATAAGATTCAGGTTTGTATTACAATTGCACACAATTTACCTAAGGACAATTTATCCTTCTCCTTAGACTGAAACACAACCAGTTCTTCCCCTGGCTTTGCCTTCTTCTGTAAATAAAAACAAGTCAAAATTAGACACAATATATGTAATAAGGTGCTTCACCCTGTAAATAGGGCATAACATGTCACCACTTGCAAATTGTTACAAAATTGTAGTAATTCTTACTGATGCAAACAGACCTATGGAAAAGTTTTCAGGTCAGTTTGAAGAGGTAGGTGTGAAGAGGTATGAATGATGTGGCAGCAATGAAAAGAAGATTAGAGAGTGTAGCTTTGTATCATCTAGAAATAATTGTGATATCTGATGAAATAAGGAAGTCATTGAAGATTTAAGATACAGATAGGTTAAAATTATTTATAGAATTTTCCTCTTTAAGGAAGAGCAATTCAGTTTGATGACTGATATTCGCTGGTTCAGTGATATATAGTTCTAGATGGCCATAATACTAGTAAGCATGTTATCTAACCTCGGGTACTGTATCCTGGTTCTTAGTGGGACTCTTAGTGGGCCAGAGCTTGTGGGTTATTCCTCTTTTTCTCCCTCGTTTCCTTCCTCCACTTCCCACTTCATTTCCAAAGAAGTCAAGTATCTCTCGCTTACTTGGTATTACACAATCGGACAGAGTTAGAGTTGTGGCATCCTTATTTGGCTGTAAGATTATGATTTTTGAATCCCCCACTGGTTTAGACTGCTCTGGGTTGAGATCATTGATTCCCTTCTGGAAAAACTTAACCATCTTTGCACGCTTAGGCAGTGTGATATTCGTGAAGGTTATAGTTGTAGGGGCTTTATTAGGTTCTAGAATGATGATCTTTGATGTGTTATTATCAAGCAATTGCTTAACTGTTGGAGGCTTTTTGACGCTGGAGTTTTCTGTGGGCTCAGTTTTTACAGAGCCATCTGGTGGAGACACCTGGGCTGCCTGGGATCCTGTACTAGAGGGCAATTTTATACCTTGCTTGGCTATAGCTTGGCTAATCTGAAAAATGGCAAGAAGCATGTTTACTTTACAAATCAAAGATTTTAACAAAATGTATCATCCAAATTAACTTTCAAAATGTCCGTTATTACTGTCATAAAAAATATTTTTAAACAGCTGTATTGGTACTCAGCTCACTACTAAACTTCTGGGTGCTTCAAATTAAAACAGTGAACATTTAATAATAACAGATTGGCAAGTAGATATCGCTCAATGTCTGAACTTTAAAAGATAAACATGGCATATATTAGCTTATACTAGGCGATTGGGACCGTAACCACGAGGTTGCGAGTTCGAGACGTGTGTGCTCCTTGCGTTTATTCATTGTAAAAGTTCATACCTGTTTGCCTAATTCTGTAAGTCCTTTGGGGGGTTTTGGTACATCACTTGGAGTAGCTTTGGTTGGTGATGTCTGGGTAGTCTCCCCACTATTATCCACAGGTTCTTGCTTAACTATTGGTTTAGATTTCACCTTGGTTGTAAAGGTATGATCCCTGATAATATCCGACACAGATGCTTGAGTGACCATTCTTATATCCACCTTAGGATCACGAGACTTTGGTAATATAGTGCGAGGCACTACAATAGTGGTGGCAGGATTTGGTAAAGTTTTAATGATCTGATATGTCATATTTGGTGCAGCTTTTGGTAAGATTAAAGGAACATTTGGTTTAATCGGGAATAATATTGGCATTCCTGGTTTTATGGTTGAATTAGTCATTAATCCAGGTGAGGAAGCCAATGAGATTTGATTAGCTGCAGACTTGGTTATGTTTGCTTGAGGAGTAGGCTTTGTTGAGGTTGTAGAGGAACCACTTGATGTGCTTGTTATAGTTGAAGATGAACTGAGACTTGCTAATGCAGTAGCAGCATTTGACTCTGCGGTAGGTGTTGACAGTGACGAAGTGGTTTGCTTCATGAGAGCAGCACTGATCTGTAATTGCAAATAAAATATAAGAATTAATGTTACTATTCAGTGTGTTCAAAATAAAATATTCAAAGTGACCTACTTTTCAATCTGAAAGGTTTCAACCCAAGTAAAAATTGAAACTGAACATGCGTTAAATAAATAAATCTTGCGCAAAATACTCAGACATCAAAAAGATAATTCATATCAAAATATAAGATGTTAGTGCAACATTATTGTCATCAAGGCACAATCCTTACCTGTTTGCCTAGCTCCATTGGCTTGGGGATATTAGCCTCTTGGGCCGCCATGCCTCTAGACCCCGCGGGGATTTTAGGTAAAGAGGATAAACTGCCTGGAGAACTTGATGCTAAATATGCTTTATAAGATCATCTGGAACAAAGATGGAAATACATGTAGACATGGGCGTAGCGCCCGGTACGCTTGGTATGCACAGGCGTACCAGATGGTTGCAAATTCGCTCCAAATACAACCAAATTTTCCTAGAACCCAGACCCCCCGAATGCTCGTTTTTGGATTCACTCAACTCTTGTTCCTGTGGTCATGGCGTGCTACATAGAAAAATAGCGCTACGCCCATGGTAGATACAGTCGACAAAAGATACAGATTCTTGTTAGATTGGATCGCACATGACTGACATTCTAATTTCAAGTGACATCGGATGAGGGAAGCTCAATTACAAAAATCTATAATTTATAAAACAAATACCAATAATATCTATCAAACCTAATAATAATCACAATAATATAATCATGAGTTAATACTGTATTTAGAGTATGTAGTGAGGCTAAAGATAATAAAATTAGATTGAAGATCACGCCCAATGATCAGAGAAAATGAATGGAGGGGGGAGTAGCCAATTTTTGCAAGAAAATTCAACAAATCTTGAAGATTTATTTTTTCAAGAGAAAGTTTACAATTGAATTGCTTTAACAAGTCATTAACATGACAAAATGTCACCATCTAGTTGTTCACAACATTATTAGTTCAATCTTAAGTAAGATTTGAATTTCTAAAAAAATTGGTCAATTTGACCCTGAGAAGGTCATTGAAGGTGAAATCTCAAATCTAAAATTAGATTTGAACTTCTGAGAACTTGCAGAAAAAGAATTGTCAAGCAAGTTGAAAACAGACCTTTTTGACCCTGTGAAGGTCATTAAAGATCAAATCTTTTTTGACCTTGAGAAGGTCATTGGAGGTCAAATCTGAACTCCGTCAGATTTGAACTTTTGAGAACTTTGAGATGATTTTGAAAATAAATTGGTCAATTGAAAAAAGACCTTTTTGACCTTTCTTTGACCTTGAGAAGGTCATTGAAGCTCAAATCATAAATGTAAAGTCAGATTTGAACTTCGGATAACTTGTAGATGGTTTTGAAAAAGAAATTTGGTCAATTTGAAGCAAGTTTAAAAAAGACCTTTTTGACCTTTTTTAACTTTGGAAAGGTCATTAAAGATCAAATCTTAAATGTTAAGTTAGATTTTAATTTCTGAAAACTTGTAGATGATTTGGAAAAAAATTGAACTCAGTCTAAACAGTATTTGGTAAGTTATTGGAAGTTTTAAGAATTTGTTACAGACGCCAACCGCCGCCTGCCACCCCCCAATCGCCAACCACCAACCGCCGTCACAAAAAAGGGGACCATAACAATATGTCACCACTTCTTGGTGGTGACATCACATAATGAATAGGGACATGACATGGGGATTGAAACGTTCAGGATTTTTTTAACCGATAGAGTCACCAACGTGCAAATGTCAATGTTTATGCTATAAATCAAGCAACAATGGTCTACATGAGCTGTAATAAATACTTATAAGTGATGTTTTTATCACAAAATTAATGTCATAGCTGGTTTTTTAATGAGTTTGCATACGCTAGATAAAAAATAATCAAAAATAATTAAGATTGAACGGAGGGGGGAGTGAACGCAGGGGAGTATTATGTTTCTAAGGTGGAGAAATTTCTGCGAATTTGTGTATTTGGAAAATGAACTCAGTAGCAATTAACTGAATGTTACAACTCTGAAGATTGAAAATTGAAAAATACATTTTGAGTCATTGGAAATAGAGTCATGTTACATCTCTTAACATATGTCTTATCATAACTCCCCCTCCATTCAATTTTAATTATTTTCGTTATTCTAAAAATAATTTTGTGATAATAACGTCACTAACAAGTATTTATAACAGGTCGTGTTGACCCCCGTTGCTTGATTTATACCAAAAACATTGGCATTTGCATGTTTGTGATCCTGTGCCTTTTTTAATAGGTCTTATATATTAAGGTCAGGGTGCATGATGGGAAATTTTCTGCATTCCTCAATTGAGTCACATGTTATTTTTCAAACAAAAATCACTCCTTCCCTTCATTGTCTATATCTTCCAGTTTTGCACAAAGAGTGCACTTATGTGCCTAGAAAAGACTTGTGAGAAGAATGTTTTGATAAAGTGTATAAAAAACAAGAAAATTCAGTGAAAAAAATCAGAAACTTTTCAGAAATTTTTTTCACTGAATTTTCTCATTTTTTATACATTTTACAAAACAAACCTTCTCACAAGGCTTTTCTAGACACAGAAGTGCACTCTTTGTGCAAATTTGGAAGATGTAGACAATGTGGGGAAGGAGTTATTCATGTTTGAAAAATAACATGTGACTCAATTGAGGAATGCAGAAAATTTCCCAACATGCACCCTGTCCTTAAAGCCTATCAGTTCAAAAAGAACCTAGAAGACCCAACATAATTCCCCGTGTCGTGCACACATTGATCTAGCAATTAAATTCAATTGTAAACCCCCGGGTTGTAAACTTTCTCTCCCAGTTCCAGATTTGTTGAATTTACTAACGAAAATCAGCTACTCCCTCCTCCGTTCATTTCTTCCGATCACCAGGCATGAAGATTTTAAAAGCAGACCCACAACTTCAGTATGCAGTTCAAATCAAGATTCTTTCTTCCCCTCAATAACCATACTCACAGCTCATACTGACTGTAAGCAGACCCCTTTTTTATTTCATTCTCACTCACTCAGTCTGCAAAATATAACAGACCTAAACATAGAAGATCCTATCAACGCTGGCTTTGATAAACGAAAAAAATAAGTAATGATTTATGAACAAATCTGAGTGATAAATGTATAAATACATCGAGCCGAATGAGTGTCTATTCATTTTCGATTCAGCTTTTCTTTCAAACACAGGAGGACTCAAGGAGGAAATGGACTCCCATCAAAATTCGAGACAAAAATTTACGAACTTTGCATAAAGAATCTGCTATTTGTATGAGTGATGCGTTCACAAACTGATGTCCTGGATATTCCCTAGGAGCAAATCTTTCATACAGACAATAAACAGTAACTTATTCACCGTTAATTACTTACCAAATGCACTTTGGAGATGTTCAAATTTCCTCCACGACAATATAGCCGTAGCCTCGTTTTCGATAAAAAGTTTCAAATGCTACTTATAGATGTCAGGAGAGTATGTGAACACTCATCAATATCTATATCATTATATCTCCCAGTCCTAATGGCATTGGACTTGCAGAGATTATAGTCCAACGGGAAAATGTTGTAAACTGAATATAGAAAGAAAGGGGAAAGTGTAGTAAACTGAATATAAAAAGATATCATATGTACCAAACTGAATATTATACAAATATTTAATTCTTAGATTCTATTGAGGTGGATACCTGTGCATCTTTCACAAGTGATATAATATTCCACTAAGCCTGATGGGCTAGTGGAATATTATCTTGTGAAAGTGTCACATGTATTCACCTAAAATAGAAATAAATATTTGTTTTATGCTTAATTAAAGCCTCCATGGATACCTTTAGGCCTGTAGCCAGCTTTTACATGGGGGGGGGGCATCGGTTTTACCAAGGCGGAGCTTTTGTCAAAGGGGAAGCTTTTTGACAGTTTTGGTTAAAAAATTATGCTCAGAATGGTGAAAAACTGCATGATTTTGAAAGAATTTCTGGCAAGGGGGATTTTAATCTTTACTTGGTGTACCCTGACCTTCTAGCCTGACCTTGCAGGATCGAGGTTAAAATAGTTCTGCACACACGACCATTGCCCATTACTACATACATCGTATGTGGAGTTTTAGAGACAGTTGAGTATTAGAGACAAATTGGACACACTATGCTAGAATCTTTGAAATAAAAAAAACATTTTTTAATGTTATAACATGATAATTTATTTAGTATAGACCATAATCATTTATAATGATTTTATGGATGATCTTACATTCTAATAACAATATATGTGTTGTCACCAGTTTAGAATTGTACAATGTACTTAAATGCAAATTCAGTTTTTACAAAACATTCTAAGTAAAATTACATGTTTTAATAATAACTTAAAGGAGAATCATTTTTCAATTTCATTTTTTTGGGCTCATATCATTCCTATTTTCTAAAAAATGATTTACTTAATGTAAATTGTGGTCTTTATACTTGTTATACATAGATTTGAACATTTAATTCATGTGATTTATATTATAAATGACAAGGTTAATATTATATTAAAATTACAGAACATAAGAAATAGCTTGACTATAACAAAACATGAAATATTCCAATTAAATATAGGAAACAATTCTAAATTTAGAAATTAATTAAAAAGAGTAAGTTAACAATCATTCGTTCTAAACATATGAGTCCATGATGAAATAAATCCAGAAAATACTTTTAGCATCCCTAGATTACAATATAAGGAAAGATATGAGCAAAATGAATCTAATTACAATGATTTTCAAAAACAATACTTGAGAGAGTTTAAATACAGTGACACCTATTTCAGAGAACATATCTGGTTCGATGAAGTGAACAACTGGAAACGCCTAATATTTAAAACAAATATGTTTATATCCCATAATTTCTTAAATGTGAATCCCTCTATGATGCACAGACTCGCATAGAGCAAGTTCCAGCAGTGGTCACCTTCAATAGGTATGTACCATATCTGTACTTTTAAACACTACTGGGTGTGAGAATATAGGGTGAGACAAATTTATTTAGGCAAGGCAAAACTTAACCCAAAGATAATTTTATAGATAATTTTAGAGTACTCGTATATATGACATAATTTCTTAGTTTTAGCTATCTATTAAAATGCAACATGATGACATTTTGAACTATTTTTAATATCTTTGAGAACAGATATGCAACATAGTATAGTGTCATAGATTGCAACACTACATATGTAACATATGCCATAAAATAATTTCTATATAGCTTATCTCTATTATATACATTAACTTTAATAGAACTGTTTCCTTAAATTATTAAGCATTTTATAGTACAGCATTTCATGATTAACAACTAACTATTTTCATAAATTCTAATCTGATTGATTTATAATATTTAAAGCAGTAAATAACAATATAACTGTTAATGGAAAAATTACATATCACATATGGACTTATATAAATAGATCTAAATAAATGCAAAAGTCCTTCAAGGACGATTGAACAATTAATATCTTATTTCATACTTTTATTTACACATCTACTATTTGTACACATTGTACATTAAAATATTTCAAAGGGTTAACTTAAGCAAGGACTATAATCTTGGAGAAGCGTACCCTTTTGACTAAAATTTGTTTTCATAACAACCAGATCCAGAATACGTTTGCACTCATTCTAGTCTAAACTATATTTCTAACCAACCATATTATTCAAAAAAAGAGGCTATTGCCATTTTCCCAATCCTATTTGCTATGTATCATACTGTGTAAATGAAATTCACTGACAAAAATTATTCATAATAAAAAATCACGCCATTGTTCAATATAGCCCAATCCACAATATTATTCCCATCATATTCCAGACCTGATCATTTTTTCTGGAAAGGGTAAGTTCCCTAATATATAATTCCCCTTGCACTGGCAGACTAAAACAAAATCAACAGTTGCTTAAAGCGGCAGCAAAGACTAAGAACGAGGTGATGGTAACTTTAAAAAGATTTCTGACTGATCAATTCTGACATTTTTCATAAAAATGCTTCAACTCCTGTGTTTAAAAGGCAATAATTCTGAAAACAGGTACATATCTCTGTTTCAATTCTTATAGATTTGGGCATTTCTGTATCTTCTATCTTTTATTACCTTCTTTAATCAGTTGTTAAATGTTCTAACCTTTGCTACCACTTTAACTGAAACTTACAATTCGAAAATGATTTCAGTGTACAACTGCACCTATAACATAAAACTAGGTGTACTATTCCTACTTCTATAACATACAACTAATGGAACTTGCAATAAGCATGAAACCATGAACTTACAGAAAAGTTCTTTAAAAAGTTTCTTTTTAAGTCTCTGACCAACTAGTCATGATGTCTACTTAGTACTTAAACTAAAAAATGTAAAATTAATAAACAAACAATTGTATAATCAATTCAGGATATCTGAGCACAGCGCACTGGTACATGTTAACATGTCATTTGTCTCAATTACATTGTTATTTTTGTTATTTGTTAATATAATTTGAATAAACAACAGTAGCATGAATGCCTAGGATTTCTATAGATCATAAAAGTCCATCTTATTCATACAAAATACGCAAATATGAAAATTTTGCCTGTTTTGGTAGTAAATTAAAAAGTCATATACATAACCAGAACTGCAACTTTCTCTTAAAGGAGAAGTATGTCCAATATATTTCTTCATTGGTATTGCTTTAACAGCCAACTTATCTCACTTTAAAAGTGTCACATATATTTTTGGTCTGAACAGAGTTTTAAAAATACAATAAAGAACCCTACTGAATGGTCATCACAACAGCTCTATCTAACATTTGTCAATATAGGAGAAATTCTGACCTAATTTCTGGATAAATGCTACATTAACTATCATAAAATTCATCTCTACATGCACATTTTCTCCAAATATGGTATCTGACATCTTCTCCTATTCATTTATGCTTTAGTAAGCTATTGTGTCAACTATTTTACATGAGTTAAGGTCAATGTGACAATTTCATCCAATTATCGTAACAATCTCAAAGATTCCTAACAAAAAGGGACCAAACATAACTTTTGTGTTTAAGGTATACTACTATAAAGAAATAATATTTGGGAATAGCTTTCTTACATTTTGTGTATTTCTAGTTATTGATCATTTTGGCAGGTATAATATAGGCTATAATAATAATTAAATTTAATGATAAATATTTCTTATTTACAAAGGTGCTATAATAGAATAATAATTATAAATAAATGTGAAATTAAAATAAAATATACATAATATAGACTCTATATAAACATATAACATTCCAATATCCGACCCTGCATCATTTATGCAAAAAGCATTTTTGATTTATGCACACTTTCCTTCTAAAGTGTATGTACCTTTAACAGTTAGACCTAACTTTTGTAAAATTAAAATCAAATTCAATTGCACAAGTTGTTTAGGGGTCAAAATAATAATGTACATCAAGTAGCATACTTCATCTCAGTATATTGCTTGACCATACCCCTGGACCATCATTTATGATGTTTGGAGCCCAAAGTCCCTGAAAATGACTTGATAAATAAACTAATTCTTATGCGATTTGAAGAACATTGATATCTTCCTATTTCTTGAAGTTAAAGTGAAAATCAGAGATATAGAGTGTGAAAAAATTGCAAGCAATATTTATGAATTTCCAACCAATGTGTCCTTTACCATTCAGAATATAGTATATGTACAGTACTAAAATCTTGTAAATTTTTTTAAGAATAACAAAACAAATTTCTGATGCCAATGACCAACACACAACATATGCAATGATTCTCTATAGGAATTGGGCCATCTCAAATTTTCAAATAAGGTATAACATTTTGGGATTTTTTGAAAAAAGGTATGTCAAGGAATGAAGTCAGTCAAAAGGACATTGAATAAGGTAGGTACATGTTTTGTAAAGTATCTCAATATCTCTGATATCACAAAGTTGAAAATGGATGAAGAGAACAAAATATTTTGTGTAGATATGTAATTTGGCAAATCCAAACAGGTAAATGACTGACTGCTTGTACATCACAACGTCACCGGCTGAAAAGTAAACTGATTTAAAATTCACTTTATCTCTCAATCCTGATAATGATAAATTGGTACATACACCATGCAAACAATATCAACAATTCATTAACACTATCTAGTCCTTTACAATATTACTATACAGATTTTCTATGGCACAAGTTCACACATTTAACTGTTTTCATGCTTTACTTTCCCTAGCTGACAGGGAACAATATTTTTATCTTAGAAATGCAAGGATAGCATAGGTGACTGATAAGCTTTGGGTATTGCTATATTTATGGTTTATCATAGCTTACCATTAAGCTACGACACAGCATAATTATATCACACCACCGAAAGGCAGACAAGATACTGAATACTTTAGGATGGAAAATAAAAAATATGGGTCTTTAGAATTCTAAATGCCTGCCTGGCAGTTATCACAAGAATCATCCCAGAGGGTGATAAAAAATTGAAATTGGTCCAAAATGGCTGTCACATTTCAAGATATATGACCCAAAAATGAATCAGTTGAAGAACTTGATACAGTGTAATATGTGTAAAGATATGGAGTGAATCCAATGATCAGTTTTCCTGGAATCGCAATGTCAAATCAGCAAGATGATTACACTGATAATGACAAATATACCACAAGTACTATGATAAACATTATAACATTTTCTATTCGTCACCAGTCGTAACAAGAAAAACAAGACAAAAAATATGTACCTCAGACAAATAAACTGTTTTAGTGAACAGAATGCTCCTTGGAGAAGATTCAATGATGATTTTTGATTGACTGCTTTTGGATATGCTAGTATTTTTTGTGGTTAAATGTGTGAAAAAGACCACAAATCCTACAACTGCACTTATACATCTTACCATCAATCTTATGTAATAGTATGTGTTCAGTTTACATATTCACATATAGCTTTTGTAGACACACTGCAGTGGATTTAAAATGTTTTGTTTGTTTTAGAATCCTCAGCTTTAGGACTATTGCCACCCTTCACCCAGCCACTTTTGCGGCAATTGTGCGTTTTCAAGTATTCCTTTCGGTGGAATCTTCTTCCACATTTTTCACAGCCATATTCGGGTTCACCATGTATTTTTTTATGGCGACTAAAATTTGAATGATGTCTGAAACATCGAGAACATTCTGGACATTTGTACTGCAGTTCTCCGTCGCGAAACACAATATTTTGATCTTTCTTCAACAAATCTCTCTTGAGAATAGTTGTTTTTGCATGACGTGTTCTCGGCGGAAGAGAAACCTGACTGACGTCTTGTGTAAGGGTACTAGAGCCAGTGGTTGCAATAGCAATTGGGCATGGTCCAACAGAAGCCTTAGAAGTTAATTCTAATGGATAGAGTGGAAGGTTTGCATTTGAATCCTTGCTTAAATCAACTGCTGTGCTACTATGTCCTGAAGTGCAGAGATTTCGTAACAAATCAAATGCAGCTTTTATTCTCGGTTTTTCTTCTGACTGACTAGGTTCTGCTGTGTCCCCATTAGATGGTGCTGATTGACTAGATAGGCTGCTATTTGATGACACAGAAGGGCTACTGAGTGACAGGAAATCCCCTTGCTCATTCTTTATTCCCATGCTATTAGAAACCATTTTACCCCCAGACATTAGTCTCTTGTGGGTAGTCTTCTGCCTGCTGCTTGGGATCATGCTGGACACACTAGTACTAACTTTAGGGACAATATCCAACTCTTCTTCATTCATTTCCGGTTCAATTTTTACATTTTTTAAATCAGCTTTAATACCCTCATTAGATTTCTCCGTAGGAGAATCAGGTTCATTTTTAATTTTTCCATCCAAAGCGCCGTCTTTATCCACAGATTCGTTCCATAGTTTATTTTCATCCACACTTTCGTCATCTACATTATTGGAGTCAACTGTAGCAAATGACACTCCCATGGATGGTTTCAGCATCTTCCTCGGTGATCTCATATTGTCCGTCGGGGACACTGAATCTTCATCATTCATCAACGGAACTCGTCGTTTTCTTGGTTTTGTATCGCAAGAATGTTTCTCAAAATGCTCCTTGCGGTAAAACCCGCGCTGACATCCACTGCATGTGTAGCTTGTAACCCCTTGGTGAAGTTTCAGGTGACGTGAATAATTCGAGAGATGGCGAAAATACCTCGAACATTTTCTACACATAAAAACAGATTCTCCAGCTACTTGGACTACATCATCTCTAAGATTTTGCGAGACGGCTCTCGGCAACTCGGACGATACCTCTGAAAAGGACAATTAGATACTATATTCAATATGTGGAAATGAAAATAATGGGTAAGTCATTTCTTTTTCTTGGTTGTACATAAAATTTCATGTTTATTTCCATCAATAGGCTGACTAATTACACATGGAAAGGATATTGACATGAAAGGTTCCCAGGATACTAGATAGTAGCTTAGGTTCTACCCTGCACACAGTCTTGTTACAAACTACCCTCTGCCTAGTATAGACTATATCACAGTTTAGCATCCCACCCCCCATGACTGATGCCCATGACAGCTTGGCTCATAAATCATTTCAAACCTACCATGTTGACCTTTTTCTTAATCAATGCTAAATGCTAAATGCGTGCACAATAATTATGCAAATACGAGAAAATGACCATATATGGAAAGTCATCCTTATTCTGACGACAAACTCTGATTAGCTCGGTGAGTTCAGAGATTTATTGAAAACTGCAAGAGTGAAGACGAAGCTCTCTTTTGAGAAGCGAAGTCGAATGAATGCAAAGGTTACTTAGGTTCTCAGCAAACCAGAGACACGTCCTCCCTTTCTGTTTACAAATTGATGTCAAGAATCAAATCCATTAGCCTACTTATGTTATGGCAGTCATAACCTGTACCATTTACAATATTAATATTAAAGTATGTGACTGAAAAAATATATGAATGTTAACTATTCAATGAGCAGAACTTTGAATAGATATTGTTTTTAATTATTCATTTATGAGACAGTATATGTGATTAATACTGTTCCAATTCTTAATTCTTTCAAATGTGGCAAAATAAAAATGCGAGTGATAACTGATAAGTGATCTTTAATACCTGCACATTCACCATTTTCATTGTGTACATCCTCATCTTTCCTTCCATCTGCTTCTTCTAGAACTGGAAGCAAACATACATACATGTGTCAATGAGTTCTTTCTGAGCGATTGGCAAGCCTTAATTTTATTTATATAATATTGTCAATGTGACAAATAGTTATTGATAAGTAACGAAAGTATACTTATCTTTAAAAGTTCTAAATACAGCATTGATAGACTATATATTCTAAAATCCCACTGATTAGGTATGGTTTGATACATGCAACTTTTTGTATTATTTTTTAAAATGTACAATCTTCTTAAAAGTTCCAATACTACATATACATCAATATATCCTAAATCACATCCCACTGATTTGGTGCAATACAGTATGAAAAATAACATTAAATATAAAATCCTCTTGTACGCCTAGATCACCTACTTAAATGTGTGTCTTGGCCAAATATCAAGATTTGGATGACTTCTCGATTTCATCTACCATCCAAAAGAATTATGCAATTTGTCCAAGTGTTTGAATATACCATTAGAAAGGGGAAAGTGTCAGAAGTAAGGAAAATATATAATCACAAAAATCTGGTAGTTATAAATTTAATTTAATTATTTTAATGGGGAAGTTTTGAGTCATTTTTCCATTAAATCTATTTTGAAGGTAAACATTTTCCCAGGATGACCTTCAACCTCAAATGACCATTTTGACCTTCTAGACATATTTAGTGAACAAGTTGAATTAATAGAGACCTTAAGCTGTCACCTTTTTCACAATGTCAATGTTAACGGAAAGATTTAACCTTAGTACATGTTGTTTGTGCATACTTTTGTACCATTGTAGCCATTTAGTTTGAGTATTTCATGTTTAGAGCAGGAAATTTAAAATTACAAATAGGTGTCTGTGGAGATGATTTAACTTGGATACTGTGTTGGAGTCTTTTGTTTGTATGCACAGAAGAATCCATTCTGAAGCATGCTATGCATGTCATGCATGTTTTTAGCTCAAATCATGAAATGAATATATGAAGATGAGTACCATATAACTATGCAAGGCATTAACATTCAAAGTGTCACCACCTACCATTTGTTACAGACACCGACCCATGAAGGCTATTACAGTTGGCAAATGTCGAACAACAACTTTAGAACACTGGCCACAAAAAGTTGGAGACTATTACAATTTCTGGTGGTGACATAAAAAAGTATGATACTACCTCTATATCACGCCCGGTGATCGTGAAAATGGGACGGAGGGGGGAGCAGGCAATTTCTGCAAGAAAATTCAACAAATCTGAGAGATTTATTTTTTCAAGAAAAAGTTTACTATTGAATTGCTGAATTGATAGGTGCACGGTATGGTAAAATATGTTAGGTCTTCTGGGATTTTTTCTGAAACGATAGGCATCTAAGATATGAGATCTATTAAAAAAGGCGCGAGGCAACCAACAGACACAAATCAACGTTTAAGCTATAAATCAAGCAACAATGGTCTACACGACCTGTATTAAATACTTGTAAGTGACGATATCATAACTAAATTTATGCCATTGCTGAATTTATAAAATAAGTTTCAATACGTAAAATAAAAAATAATCGAAAATAATTATGGGACGGAGGAGGGGAGCAATATGTATCATGTCTTAATACATATTGCTCCCCCCCCCTCCGTCCCAAAATTATTTTCGATTATTTTTTATTTCACCTATCGAAACTTATTTTACAAAGTCAGCAATAACATTAATTTTGTGACGATAATGTCACTTACAAGTATTTATTACAGGTCATGTACACCATTGTTGCTTCATTTATAGCAACAACATTGACTTTTGCACGTTGGTGCATTGCGCCTTTTTTAATAGATCTTATACCCTAAAAGAGTATCGGTTGAAAAAAAATCCTAGAATACCTAACATATTTTACAATACCGTGAGCCTATTTATTTAGCAATTCAATAGTAAACTTCTTCTTTAAAAAATAAATCTTCCAGATTTGTTGAAATTTCTAGCAGAAATTGCCTGCTCCCCCCCTCCGTCCCAATTCTACGATCACCGGGCGTGTATATTACATAATAAAACAAGTATCAAGCAATATAAAATCTTACAATACCTGCACTTTGTGGTACTGCACTTATACTACCATCATTACTCAAAGCCAATGGTTCCAACTTTGGTATTATCTCCTTATGATTGGTTGACACATTTTTTTGTGCGGACACCAATTTTTCTCGTAGAAGGCTTAACCCAGTCTCATGGCCAGATTTAACTTGGGCAGTGTTCTGATCAGTGTTAGATGGTTGAGGGGCTATAGGCTTTGGCTGGCTATTGGAGTTCAGTCGTACTAACTTTGGAGGGCCAATACCCGAGGAGCTAGTAAGATAGGCAACTGTTATAGGCTGGCTGGTTTTTAATAGTGGACCATGGGTCTGTAAATCAATCCCTAGGCTCGGACTAATCTGTGGCACAACCAGGCTTGGACTGATTTGTGGCACCACCAGATTTGATACTGCACTTGTAACATTGACTAAAGGCTGAGGTTGACTTGTTAATGTATAGTTTTGATTGTCATCATGGGTAGCATGCTTCCCTGTTTTGTATACTGCACTTTTCTGGGTGAAGATGGAAGATTTTTGATCAGCAATATGGTTAATATAGACACTTCCACTGTATTTCTTGAACCATGGGGTGAAGTACTCTTGCGATCCTGCAACAAAAAAGGTTATTTGTCTATTACATTGACATCCATCAGTGAAGAGTGTCATACTACCTCTTTTGAAGATGAAGTTTATACATGTACATTTATCAAAAATGTGACAATTATATATTTCTAATCTTTGCATTTAGTTGACTTTGATGGTAATTGGTTTTGATAATTTGGTATTCTTAAACATATCAGAACCATTGTTCTCCACTTAATTCATTTTACAAGGTAAAATGTAAAATGATTGAATTATCTTACCTAATATAACATAATATGCATTCTATGCTATTTACAATCAGATCTACATAACGTTACAAAAACATCATAATAAAGACAATTGACATTTGAGTTGCTATTGGATACATTCCAAAGGATATTGGCATCTATTTAATTTTGCGATTCTTTTAAATTGCCAGATTAAAACGCTCGCTAAATTAAACACAATTTCAAAACTGCCAATGGTATACAGGCTAATCATCGGATCTGAGTCTTATAATCTGGCTCAGTTTCAAATAAGGATAAAATATATTTGGAGTTTTCACATTACATAAATATTTAGACTTTGTGTTGTTATCCTCGCCCCATCGAAAAAGTCCCTCAATCATCAAATTGATTGATCAGCATTCAGTAAATATTTACAAATGAGACATTAAGAAATGGTTTGTTGACAGTTTAGAAAGAAAAACATAAATTGTGAATCATGATAGATTTGCCAAATGAGGGAAATCGCAGGATATACGATCTTATTCTAAAAAACATGAATGACAGTAAACACGAATTGATTTTACATATATTACGTCGTACTTATAGGTTTTTGTTGGTTTATGTAATCTAATGCTGTTATGGATGTAAACTAAACAAGGCATTAACATGACAAAATGTCACCACCTAAAACAATTTGGTCAATTTAAAGCAAGTTGAAAAATACCTCTTTGACTTTTTTTTGACATTGAGAAGGTCATTGAAGGTCAAATGTCAAATGTAAAGTCAGATTTGAACTTCTGAGAACGTGTAGATGATTTTGAAAAAAAAATTAAGTAAATTTGAAGCAAGTTGAAAAAAGACCTTTTTGACCTTGAAAAGGTCATTGAAGGTCAAATATCAAATCTAAAGTCAGATTTGAACTTCTGAGAACATGTAGATGATTTTGAAAAAAAAATTAAGTAAATATGAAGCAAGTTGAAAAAAGACCTTTTTGACCTTGAAAAGGTCATTGAAGGTCAAAGGTCAAATCTAAAGTCAGATTTGAACTTCTGAGAACTTGTAAAGGCAAATTTGAACTTCTGAAAAGATGTAGATGATTTTGAAAAAAAAATTTGGTCAATTTGAAGCAAGTTGAAAACAGACCTTTTTGACCTTTTTTGACCTTGAGAAGGTCATTAAAGGTCAAATGTCAAATCTAAAGTCAGATTTGAATTTCTGAGAACATGTAGATGATTTTGAAAAAAAAAATTAGTCAATTTGAAGCAAGTTGAAAAAAGACCTTTTTGACCTTTTTTGACCTTGAGAAGGTCATTGAAGGTCAAATGTCAAATCTAAAGTCAAATCTAGTCATATTTGAATTTCTGAGAACATGTAGATGATTTTGAAAAAAAAAAAGTCAATTTGAAGCAAGATGAAAAAATACCCTTTTGACCTTTTTTGACATTGAGAAGGTCATTGAAGGTCAAATGTCAAATCTAAAGTCAGATTTGAATTTCTGAGAACATGTAGATGATTTTGACCTTCAATGACCTTCTCAAGGTCAAAAATCTAGTCATATTTGAATTTCTGAGAACATGTAGATGATTTTGAAAAAAAAAAAGTCAATTTGAAGCAAGTTGAAAAAAGACCTTTTTGACCTTTTTTGACTTTGAGAAGGTCATTGAAGGTCAAATGTCAAATCTTAAGTCAAATCTAAAGTCAGATTTAAATTTCTAAGAACACGTAGATGATTTTGAAAAATTTTTTAGTCAATTTGAAGCAACTTGAAAACAGACCTTTTTGACCTTTTTTGACCTTGAGAAGGTCATTGAAGGTCAAATGTCAAATCTTAAGTCAGATTTGAATTTCTGAGAACACGTAGATGATTTTGAAAAAAAAATTTAGTCAATTTGAAGCAAGTTGAAAACAGACAGCAAAGCAAGTTGACGCCAACCTCCAACCGCCGGACGCCAACCGCCGTCGCAAAAAAACGGAGACCATAACAATATGTCACCACTTTTGGTGGTGACATAAACAAAAAAACGGAGACCATAACAATATGTCACCACTTTTGGTGGTGACATAAAAAACGGAGACCATAACAATATGTCACCACTTTTGGTGGTGACATAAAAATGATTAAGCAACAATGATTCTATAAAAAAAACATGCATACCTGGTGAAGTATATGAAAGGTGTAGTACTGTAGTATCAGTATTAAAGAACTTTATCATCCTAACTGCCATTAAATTAATGTACTCAATATCAGATTAGACATATTTTTTCAATATTTGGAAACATTTAATTATGGCATTACACATAGTTCTTGATGTTAAAGACAGTTATTTGTTTCATATACATGTCTACTCTTAGAACTCTATGAGGTAAAAATCTCCACTGGGTAAGCAGTATTAATTATGAATTATAATTTCACTTTACATGATTATTCATTTGTTTTTGTAAGTTTAAAGAATATAATACCGAAGACAAGGAGTCAATCTCATCCATAGGTTATTGTCAGACATATGCCTGTGTCCACTGTCCAGCAATAACCTACAGTGAAATCTGTATATCTGAACACCTCTCTTATTTGAACACCTCTCAATTTAATATTTTTTCGGTCCTATTTATCTTATAAGTAAAACCTTGAAATGTGAACACCTGCTAATTTGAAAACCTTTGGCTGGTCCCAATAGCTTTCATACAAGTCACAATCAATCAGGGTGTCAAAAAAATTTCAACTTGTTATCACCTTGTAATTTCCTTATATATCGTATGTTATATTTTAATGTGCAATAAAATAAGATAAGACAGGTTTTACTGTACACACTATACTCTATATCATTACATTATAGTCCGGATGTGAAGTGCCATATTTTAAGTGAAGGTGGAAATGCTTACTATATGAACTTTTTTTGCATTTTCTGTTTAAACATGATATCCATATTCAGAAACTGCCGGATGCCCAACGGGCATACTTGAGGAATTTTTTTGGCGGCCATTTTGAATTTTCACACGTTTTATGTATTTTAGCCTGCATATTAGAACAGAAAACTAGCATACACATGAACAAATCTTGCTGTTTTTTCTATAATAGAGTTTTAATATGATGTATACCAATATGTTAGGTTCCAGAAATGTTTCTTGACAAAAATAAAAAAAAATTCAAGATGGCCGCCAACCTTACAATTTATGAAATGGTTCATTCTGTGATAATATCAAATTGATATTAGTGTTTCCTACAAAGTTATCAATAAAAAATACTAAATACATCTGATTATGATCTCTTTCTCACATATAAAATATCCAAAATGAGTAAAAAGTAACCTACATAATAATAATGATGTTCCACAAGGGTCATTTCTTGGTGCTATATTTCTCTTGAATTTATGAATTATCTTCTTTTACTAAGATTTCATCAAAGATTTCTTTCAATAAATACTGATCAGTTTCTTCCAATTCCTGTTCAGTTACTGTCTTTGTATGTTTGTTATTGCATTCATTCCCCTTGCAAACACAGAACAATATACATGATAAAGATGCCTTGGAGCATGAACATCGCCCAGTTCTACATACATTGCCCTCTGATGCACATGTGCACTTAATGAGCTGGAGAATTCCTTTAGGGGCACAGGGTGTATCCTTGGGCATTGTTGTTGGGGCAAGTGAGCCTGTGCTGTTAATTTCCCAACCATAATCTGTTGGAAGGATAAGTGGGGGGTCAGGCATATCAGCATTTTTCCATATAGCTACTTGGAAATGAGCTCGCTTCACATGCTGGGAAAATGCTTCTGTTGTTGGTGGGAGGGATTTTAGCTTTGGTGCATTTGTAATGTGTTTTGCAGCATTTTTCTTTGCTCATACAGCATATCTCACATTAGACATTTTGTCTGTGACTTTAGGTGTAATTCCATAACATCTAGAAACAAATTCTGTTGAAGTTTTCTCAACTTCAGTCATGTCTGCATTGACATCTCCCAAGTTAGCGAGTGAGTATCTATTCAACACCTTCAGGACTGTTAGCTTGCCAATTCCATGCATGCAAGATGTCGATCACTGCCAGAGGGACCATGCGCAGCTAACAAGTTTGGGATTTTTAATTTGTGTTCATTTACGGTTGCATTAATGTTAATGTTTGCTCGGCCAGATGATGTTCCCTCCATTATGATGTTATTTTCCATTAACTTGTGCTTGAGACAGTGATGAAGAAGTAGAAGGAAAACATCAGTATCAACACTGAGTACACTGATATTCTGTTGGCCTTTACTGGCAGCATGCAGAACCTGGTGTACAGGTGTTGGATCAGGACCTGTGATAACAAGGATGTTGGAGAATGATCCTTCACTAGCTTTTTGAGTGAGATGGTCGATGACACACTTTATCAACTGGACCTTGTTCTCAGTCACATTCAGAACAACATTCTGTGCAGGGAGAGGTGTGTCAGAGCTGAACTTGAGCTTGAGATGACCTGGTGCTGTTCTTTATGCTATTGTCTTTATATCTGTCAAATATAAGGTCAAGGCTTAAAGTCTGTGAAAAAATTTTACCTGAAACTATCCGAACGCTGGGCGAAAGGCGTGTGCGGAGCCCTAGGGGGGTTCAAGAAAATTTTGAAAATTGGTGCCCTCTGGTGGCTTCTAGAGCCTTCTGGTGAAAGTACATTGAATAAAATGTTCACATTTTTTTTACATCTGTTTATTGCATTTTTGTATTTTTTTAATTTGATAACTGGGCTGGATCTGTCTTATTCTTAATGACATACCTTACATCTCTGTTCTCTGTGACTTCACATCGTGTCCTTATTTTATCGATATCTGGCAGAAATAAGACAGATTAGAAAAATTTCAAAAAGTTTCCCTTTAGCGCTAGCCCGCCGGTGTTCATAACGGTTACGTTCATTGGTTGATTCGTCAGATTAGTCATATCTTTAAGCCAATCAAATTCAAGATAACACTTCGTAACTCGCTTTAGCGAATCGAAGTCAATAGTTCTCGTCGTAATAATGCAGACAAGATGGTAAGATTGCTTCGTGTTCCACATAATTTATGAAACTGACCTATTTATTAAATAACAAATCACACGTGGATCAGCTGATCAGCTGTTTTGGGGCCCGCAATTAAACGATTTTTTCCTCAAGTCTTCAACTTATTACGACATCTTGCATGCATGGAATTGGCAAGCTAACAGTCCTGAAGGTGTTAAATAGATACTCACTCGCTAACTTGGGAGATGTCAATGCAGACATGACTGAAGTTGAGAAAAATTCAACAGAATTTGTTTCTAGATGTTATGGAATTACACCTAAAGTCACAGACAAAATGTCTGATGTGAGATATGCTGTATGGGCAAAGAAAATGCTGCGAAACACATTACAAATGCACCAAAGCTAAAATCCCTCCCACCAACAACAGAAGCATTTTCCCAGCATGTGAAGCGAGCTCATTTCCAAGTAGCTATATGGAAAAATGCTGATATGCCTGACCCCCCCACTTATCCTTCCAACAGATTATGGTTGGGAAATTAACAGCACAGGTTCACTTGTCCCAACAACAATGCCTAAGGATACACCCTGTACCCCTGAAGGAATTCTCCAGCTCATTAAGTGCACATATGCATCAGAGGGCAATGTATGTGGAACTGGGCGATGTTCATGCTCCAAGGCATCTTTATCATGTACATTGTTCTGTGTTTGCAAGGGGAATGAATGCAATAACCAACATACAAAGACAGTTACTGAACAGGAATTGGAAGAAACTGATGAGTTTTTATTGATGGAAATCCTTGATGAAATCTTAGTAAAAGAAGATAATTCATAAATTCAAGATATATATAGCACCAAGAAATGACCCTTGTGGAACATCATTATTATTATGTAGGTTACCTTTTACTCATTTCAGATATTTTATATGTGTGAAAGAGATCATAATCAGATGTATTTAGTATTATTTATTGATAATTTTGTAGGAAACACTAATACCAATTTGATATTATCACAGAATGATACATTTCATAAATTGTAAGGTTGGCGGCCATCTTGAATTTTTTTTTATTTTATTTTTGTCAAGAAACATTTCTGGAACCTAACATATTGGTATACATCATATTAAAACTCTATTATAGAAAAAACAGCAAGATATGTTTATGTGTATGCTAGTTTTCTGTTCTAATATGCTGGCTAAAATACATAAAACGTGTGAAAATTCAAAATGGCCACCAAAAAAATTCCTCAAGGATGCCCGTTGGGCATCCGACAGTTTCTGAATATGGATATCATGTTTAAACAGAAAATGCAAAAAAGTTCATATAATAAGCATTTCCACCTCTATTGGCTCTACATCCAGACTATTAGGTAATAAAACTACCTCAAATGACTCCAATTACTCACCAAAGACCATATGTCCATTGATTTTGTATTCGGCAACTTTGACATCAAGCCAGAAGACAAACTCCACCAATGCCTCAGAGTCAGTCTGCTGGACTAGGGTGGTAAATGCAGACTTTAACTCTTCTAATTCAAGATTCATGGCTGGAGGTAGCACATTCTAGAAAAATAAAGATATTTTTATGTAAAATATATTATTTCTTGACATTCCTGGCAATTGTGACAGGAAGGCAGAGCATTTCACTAAGATGTAAGTGGCGAAAACCCTAAAACAGACTGCAGAACATGTAATTAGTATTGCAATAGCATACTGATACATATGGGAATAAAGCAGTAGACAGATTTGATTCACATTCACTGGTGGTCAAATTCATCTAGATATCATTATGCCTTCAAAGGTGTGTGAAGGTGGTAGAAATGTGACAGAGAGATAGAATAGCATGGCAATTTTAATTACTCAAGCAACCATTGTTATTGTAACCATACTTTTTCAACAGTTCTTATACTAGCTAAGTGAAGGATTGTATTCAGAATGAATATAAGTAATATACCATTTAATTTGGTACAAAATGCACTGTCATTAGTTGTCATCAGTTATAACACTTCTGTTGGTGACATAAAAATGTTGTGAGGCAACTGGTGCCGCCCTCATGCCAAGGATGACATTCTAATTTGTAATTCCACTTTATTCAATGCACTCTTACAGAGAAAGTGGAACCTACTATAGGCTACTCCCCAGTTATTAATGTGACTAATCTGCAAAAACTTGTCTTAGGAAATATGATCTTGTAGTAACATCCTCTATCACTGTGTATAACTCAAACGCTTTTACTGAATCCAAAAAGGATACGCTCCAGAATAAGAAAAAAATGGCATGTGAAAATGACCCCCTAAAAAATGGCATGTGAAAATGACCCCCTGTCCAACGATTTCGATAATAATGGGAACTAGAAAAACAGCAAGTCCACAGAGTAGCAAATCCCACCGAACAAAACATATTTTGATAATTAGTGGGTATCTTGAAAGTTTCTTCTTGAACAGAGCATATCAGCATATGAAATTACCAAATCCATCCACTGGTACTTGAGTTATCAAAGATTATGTTTTTTGAAAAATGGCAACCATTTTGAAATTCAGCCACCATTTTGAAAAATGTTTCTTGAACAGAGCAACGCAACTGTGTCCCTAGGCATCATCATATAAAATCTGAACCAAATCCATTCACTGATATTTGATTTTCCTTTTTATATACAGGTATAGTAAAGTAGTAAGAGCATTTCTAAAATTGTGTCCAAAGTCAATAGAGCGTTTCAATGAAAACAATCAATTTCTTGAATACAAGTGAAGGTTTTTTTGGATTAGAATTTCACCACTGAGAATATACAAGTTTGTGACCTACTAGTTTGATAGAAAGCTCGACATTTTCACATAAATACTACGTAATTTCGTTCGTAATAAGCACAATTTGTTCATTAGCATGTTTCATTTTGCTTTCTCTCAGAGTTGAAAAAAGGAGAGTTTGGGCTAAATGACTGTTATGTGCAGATTCAAATGAAATAATATCTTGAAATTCATAGCTAGACAATATATATGTTATCAGGATATTACTTTACTGTATATAATCAATATCTCATATGTAGCGTTCCAAGAAAAACCACAGTTTTATCACTCGATGCTACATCTCTTATTTGTCAGAAAGAGACATCTAATGAGGCTTCATTTTACATGATTAATATGATACCATGAAGGAAATATCCAGGAATACAGGTAACACAAACTTGAATTTGTGACCATATATTAGGAATTATCAAAGAAACAGAGCAGCAATATTTTCAAAACACATTCTTTATAGTTTTGTAATTTTTTTTATTTTTTATTATCATGAATTTCTAAAAAAAATCCAAAATGTTACAATGTAACCTTATTTCAGGGTAATACCTAGGTAAAGACACAAAAGAAAACGGCAGACATCAGTGATGATATAAACCATTAGGTAATGCAATAAGACCCTGGTCACCTTGGCAGGTTGTTTCATATCAGAGCAACTTGACTTTGCATTAAAAAGGTTTTTAATATGTATTAATATGTGCATATACATCATCTTCTACACTCATTCATTCCATGGAAATTTGAAGTGACATATATCCTTTCATTTTTGTCCTAGATTTTGATACTTTTGTAAGACCGACACAGGGCTAGATGGGAGACATGGTGCAGCATCATATTAATAAGGTCTGCAGAGATTACCATACAAGTCTCAAGATGAGAACACATATTAAATTACCAAATGTATTATAAAGGTAATAAGCTGATATTTGTATGGTATGCACGCACTTTGCAATCACATGTCATTGCTATTGTCTCCCAACCTGGATGACTAATGGTTTCAACGTTGCTCAATTGAAAGAAAAGTTTAAATTGTTGATGAGATTAATTGTGAAGATCTTTGGCAAAATGATTCTGAAGATGCATTGATATCTGAAATAATATATTTATGCTTTTGAAAAATGTAACTATTCAAAATATCATCTTTCCTTTGACATTTCAATGTAATGGTACAGTTTTATTTAAACAAGCATGTTACCCTACTGCAGAAAGCTCCTTCAAAAAACTTAAAGTTGACACAAAGTTAAACTCAAATAATTTGACCTTTAAAAATACCTTGAACTCACAGTTGACCTCAATATGACTGAATGCTTATTCTGAGTATTTCAGCATGTTTCTATTTCTTTACTTTTGGATGAATTTGGCCTTTGAACATGAACATGACCTACAAAGACCTTGACCTCTGTAGACCATCAATGCACATAAAAATCACAAAAGTGAAATGCCTTCATACTGACCTTTCAAAAAATGCTGCAATATGGGCAATATTGCAAGGAACTACAATATAGAAACTATATAAATGTAGTCATTATATATAACATGTATAACATATGAATGCATTGTGCCTTAGTTCTGAGAAATAAGGTAGAGTTCAGGTATTAGCTGAATAATGTAAGCAGACATACAGACATATGTCGCATTTATCTCTTGTACATATTAAATTGATGAGGTAATTTTTGCTATCTGCCTACGCAATACATGCATTTCAATATCTAAAATGAAAGCAATGCACTTTTTTGGATATTTAATTAGATATTAGATGTCAAAGTAGAATGGACTGATTAGAGAGTAATTCTAATGATCTTAATTTTGAAATAAAAAAGATATAGATCAAATGTCATCAAAATGTCTGAAAGTGAACCCCTCTTGGCAAAAGCTGGCTACAGGCCTGTCTATTATACACCCTGCGCACAGAGTCTTGTTATAAACTATCCTCTGTTTAGTATAGACTGTATTACAGTTAAGTAGCCCAACGACTGGCGCCATTGACAGCCAGGGTCATGAATTATTTCAAACCTACCACACTAACCTTTTCTCAACCGAATCAGCTAACTGTAAGGAACACATGCTAAATGACTGTCATTACCTATGCAATGATGTCAGAAGAAATTACCATATAGAAAGCACATGCTATCTATTGCAAGACTTATGCCTGTCACAACCGTCACCATGTTATTAAGTTTTTTAAGTTTCGCAAGGATTCTACCATGACTGTGGTATTGTTATTGTGAATGCCTGGTATAACCGTGACAATGCTATATTATATTGCAAGGGCTGTCATCACCTTGGTAATGTTAAAGCCTTATATGGCCGTGGCAATGGTTGTAAGGCCTGTCATGACTGTGGTAATGTTAAAGCTTGATATGACAGTGACAATATTCACGTTCTTGAATGAGATTAGAATTATAGTTTGTGGAAATGAGTTAAAGTAGTCGTAGTAGTAGTAGTCTAGATTTACATATTTAAGGTAGATAAATGATGAAATTTTTCATTACAGTATTCTCGTACTTCTAAATGTCACTGTCATATTGTGCTTTAACATTACCTCAGTCATGATAGGCCTTGCCGCCATTGTCACGATCATATCAGGCTTTAACACTACCACGGTCATGACAGGCCTTGCAATCATTGTCACGGTCATATCAGGCTTTTACATTACCATGGTCATGACAGGCCATGCAATATAATATAGCATTGTCACGGTTATACCAGGCTATCACGATAACACTACCACGGTTATGGCAGGATCCTTACGAAACTTAAAAACACTTAATAACATGGTGACGGTTGTGCCAGGCATGAGTCTTGCAACAGATAGGGTCTCATAGAAAGTCGTAATTATTTCGATGACAAACTCTGATTGGCTCGGTGAGCAGATATTTATTGTAAACAGGCTGGTAATAGCATTCTACAATACGGTAGATATATCTATATCTTTCTACACGTACCCCAGTAAATGGCCAGGGTAATCTCGCTAAGACTAAATAGGACAATATATCAAGGGTCATACATCCTTCAGAGTAGTTCATGTCCTATATATCTTTAGTGCATTGGATGTCAATAATTTATTATCAAACTAAAGCTGAACTTTGGACCAATCAATAGTGAACGTGAACTTGATCTCATCAAATTCCTCAGAACAACCACTTCACAGGATCAGATTTCGAAGAATCCTTTCTATGTTTACATTTCCTCATCAGTTTTTTCATGTATAACCACACAATATATATAACATATTATATGTTGCAAATATCAAATATAACAGTACCATATACTGCTGTTATAAAATTCTCAGTTTTTCCACCCACTTGTTAGAGCAAGGATCATTTTCCATTGACCAAATCTGGAGCAAAATATTTGAAATTTGACCCCTAAAATATTTCCTCGATAATACCTAGATTTGAGCTGTTGGCATTTTGAAAATACATTATCATTGTAGAAAAATATCTTAACTTACCTTATACCATATATTTGACTTGGAATAGCCATTCTTATAAGATGAAATCTAGTGCTACATGAAGAGGGATCATTTTTTCTGAATCCCAAATGAACCCGGAAGTGACGTCAAAAATTACATTTTCAATGTCAAATTCTATCAGATATTTTGAACTTGAAATTATTACAGTATAATTTCATATTATCGTTTATAATAAAAAATTAAGTATAATCAAGAATTGAATAATATATTCATATTGATTTATGCGTAATATCTTTCAAATTAACGCAGAATTTATAAGCATAATATAAATATTCGTTTTACTTGTTGCTGATAAATTTGACATCCAGATGCAACTCAGGAAAAAGAAAAACAAATAATTTTCTGTAATTTTCTCACATAATCTCAGAATAAAGCGACATTTAACGTATTTCTTGTACATATTTTAATCCTAAAACATGAACAGACTATTTGGAAGAGGAAAGGCCAAAGAGCCACCCCCGAACATGACGGATTGTATCGCTGGAGTAAGTCAAAAATTGAAAATAATTTAGAAATTATTTGATTTTTAACACCAGACCAAGATATTCGACCTGTGATTCTGAATCATTTATCATCAAAATTTGTAATACAGATTACTCTTGAGTATTTCTCAAAGTGAAATTATTTAATGCAATGTGAAATGCAATATGTCATCACGGACCTCTGCCAGATTACGTCCTCTGTGTCTAGGCTCAATAAATATACTCAAGGACAAGACACGAGATCTTCGGAAAATTTCTTTTTCCTTGATTTTGGAGTCAGTTTATCAATAAATATCACATGTCATACCTCAAACGATGCGTACTGTTGTTAGCTTCAACTCCAATCACTAAAGCCACATATCCAAGATGTGGAAACAATAACAACGGTTTGTTAGGCTACGCGATCCTTTACTTTCATTGGCTGTTTGTTGCGATGTGACGTAATTTGAGAGACAAACAACATCGGACATTACTGGAAATTACCGAAGCACTTCATTATCTTTACGCTCTGAAAATTTGAAATATATGTCCCGGGAAAAGTCGAATTACAGCGTCAATAATGGATATCATGCAACCATGCAAACTAATACATGATAAATATTTTTGGGTGGTCCTTTTTTTGATGTAGCATTTTTGGCTCGTGGCTTATCTTCCCATTTATCCTTTGGGCCTACTACCAATAGGGGCTAGATCTGGCTCCAGATCTGTGTATGTCATGACAGTTCTTACTTTTCTACAAAAAACCATCACATGATTTTCAAGCTATTTGTTTAAAGTTTGCAATAGGCCTAAGGGCGCTTGTAATTGGTATAGCATTCTATAATAAATAAAGAACATGATAAGTGTATGTTGAATATAACTCACAAGAGTTACATTTGTAATGTTACAGATTGACAGCAGGGGTGAATCTATTGAAAAGAAAATTGCTAAATTAGATCAGGAGCTGGTGAAATATAAAGATCAGATGAAAAAGATGAGGGATGGACCATCAAAGGTAAAGCCTCACTCACGGTTGCTCTACAGAGGATGTAGGGTGGCCAACAGTCGTAGCTTTTCAAAATCAATAAAGAAAACCTATTCGTACTTCGTACTGCTTTTTCCTATATTTTATGTTGCATATTTCTCTTGATTTTGGGAAGCTATGGCTGTTGTACGGTTGCTGTAGATCAAATTTGACTGAGGCATTAAGATACAATAAACGCAGACTATGTATACTTACTGATAGGTACTAGTTATATTTAAACAGACCAGATAAATTTATGCTTATGTACACTACATATGTAATTGTATTTATTACATGTGCATGTGCATACTTGAGATTTAATGCTATTTTGATTTATTTTAGAATATGGTAAAGCAGAAAGCTATGAGAGTGCTGAAACAGAAAAAAATGTAAGTTTAATTATAAAGGATAGCTTGAAGTGTTATAAATGGATACCTCTGAAGTAGTTGGTTAATGGTCGAGTATTGTCATCCTCTCTGTTTAATTTGTAGCAATACAAAGGATGCAGTGGGACTAATGTTCTGAAAAACTGACACCATTTCAGAATTAAGCTTGCTTATAAATAATTTGATATTAACACCTTGAAAGCCCATGATTAAAGTAAATCATATAAATTTCAGAAAAAAATTAAGAATTCTGATTTGATGTGTCAAACCCCAAGTCATTTTTGGTTGAATGAATATTTGAACAACACCCTGATATTATGGTAAAAGGAAATTTAAAAGTTTTTTTCATTTTCTTGAGTAGTTTTTAACACTTTGGTGGCATTTTCCAGGTATGAACAACAGAATGAGCAACTAAGGAACCAATCTTTTAACCTTGAACAGGCTAATTTCGGTATACAGTCTATAAAGGATACAAAAACAACAGTAAGTAACATTTCTTGTGTTTTTTTTAGAAGTTATGATTATTTTATTTATTTATAATGGTAGATTGCTTCCAAGTTATAACTTGTTCAACCTGAAAATTGATAAACCTGGTAAATTTAGAGGGGTATGTTCAACTAGACTGGAATAAAATGGAAATTGTCAAGCATTGCACTTTTATTAGGGCAAAAGCCCAGCTGTATTAGATGGAAAACATCTATTTACAGTGAACACATAGTTGAATCTAATAAGATTAGGGCAAATTTGAAAATAATAGATAGCTTCGTACAGTTGGTGAAAATTTGCCACTTAACACCTTTAAATGAAATGGCTGATTGGATTACTAGATAGACTGGCTTATTATTGAAAATATAATTATCGTGGTGTAACTTCATTTAAATGTATCTTTATGTTTGTAGGTAGATGCAATGAAAGTTGGAGTGAAGTCTTTTAAAAAAGAATACAAAAACATTAATATAGATCAGATTGAAGTAAGTAAGCATTGAGAAAATCATAACAGATGAATGCAAGTAACAAAATTTTGGACTTTGGTAATACATAATAGAATACATTTGGTTGAAAATGTATGAAGATGCTTGAAGTTTTCTCAAAAGTTTCTTTAAAATTATATGATACCTACAAAAATCATCCTTCACATTTGTGAAAAGTGCCATTTGTGGTTTATATTTTGCTCATCAGGATCTTTTACTCCTTGGAGTTGCCTTTTTAATTCTCTGATGTATTGTTCCAGTCCTAAACATGTAAATGTTTGAGGAAGTTGTGTATGTTGTACATTATTAAAGCTGAATTCTGTGTGTTGTAGGATCTTCAAGATGAGATGGAAGATTTTACTGAGCAGGCTAATGAAATCCAGGAGGTTATGGGACGTAGTTATGGGATGCCTGACATAGATGATGCTGACCTGGATGCTGAATTAGACGCATTAGGTAAACATTCAATGTTATGTAATACCAGAAACAACAATTCCCTTACCCTTGATTAGAATCTAGATTTAGGAAAAATAAAAAAATAAAATATCATTTTGATTTCCTGAACAGATTCAGATCTTTGGAGCCAGGGTTCAAAGATTAAAATTGATATCATTATCGTTACAGTAGGTCAACTTCTATGGATAATGATATGGGCTACTAATTTGGGTTGCTGGTCACTTCAGGGCTTTTTTGTATCTGTAGGCTTGATTTTCCCCTCCCTCTTCCCACCGAGGGTACACTTAGTAGGCATGGTTTACAGAACTTGACCACTATGCTGAAGCTTATACATTTGACAAATAATTTGATATGATAATCTGCTTTAAATGGGCTTATTAGACTTTTGCAGATTATTGATGTAGATGAACATTAGGGTATAGCATGGAATACAATATATACAAAACTCTACCAAAGTCTAGAGCTCAGTAGGTTTTTGCATTGAGGCATAGCATCTCCTCATTCTTTTTCTCATTCAAATTGTAAAAAGGAACTTTGCGAGAGAATTTTTTAAAATCTACTGAATTTTTTATTCCTATTTTCATTTTATCATGTATTTACAGGTGATGAGCTTGGGATGGATGCAGACACCTCCTATCTCGATGAGGTGAATGCTCCAAGCGTTCCCACTAGGGTACCTGGAGCAGATAGCGTCACTAATAAGGTTTGTACATATGCTTGTGTGACTATAGAATATAAAAAGGTACTAACATTACATTTGTTTCAAACAGAGATGATTTATTGTGTATTTATCATGCATATGCATTGTGTATTTCATTATTTTCTGAATTGCATTGATTTCCCCCTTCTCTCTATTCACTGTCTTAGAATATAATACATGTATAATATAAAATAAAAAAGGATCTGTAGTAAACAAGGGAAGGAGTGGTGGGGCCTTGAGTTTAGATATTTTAATTCACAATCTATATTTTGAATAGCTCTCTTACATTATTCATTCCGGAAGTATTTAAATGTGAAAGCATTGAACTTAAATGAATGTTAAAGTTTGTTTTTGTGTCATACTCACAATATATTATTATTTATTTGTTCAAACAAGATTTTGATATTGGTCATATCTTTTAATGTGTAATGGATCTTGTCTATTTCCAGGATGGAGTGCCAGTTGATGAATTTGGACTTCCCCAAATCCCTGCCAGTTAGAACTATTTATGTTTATCTTGTGTCCTTTTGTGTTAAAGACATCATACATTATGATACAGATATGGACTCTAAGTGAATTCAACAGTAAATGGATTATCGTGGATTGGCAATACCAGTAGACAGGACAATATATTCTATGTACATATGTATTAACTATTACTCAATATCAATGGAGAATATATCATAGGAGCAATTGTCAATGAGGCTGAGTTAGCAAACTAGTGAGAATCCAACTTGAATAACTGAAACACCAGGAGACTTGTAGAAGCCCAAGGGAATGATTCTTACATGTATGTTTTGCATCAGCTCTTTCCCTTTGTTTTGGATAATACGATTATAATTTGACAAGATGTAAACATCACTAAGTCTTAAGCTTTTTGAAAAGACCCGATGCCTATCGAAAGTGTTAAGTGATTTTATATGATTGTTATAGACCTCATACATTGGTACAATATGCTTGATGCAAGATCTGGAATTAAATCTTATCTTTTGTACAAAGATTAAAATAAAGTGTAAACTAGACAACAGCAACGCCAAAACGTAGCAAATCCCATCAAACAGCCATGACTGGCATTTTTACAAACGAAGTATATAGCAAAAAGTGTAAAATAATGCACAAAAAGCGGCCACCATTACAGCCAAATTTTCATCAGAAAGTGTTATATGTAATAACAGAAAGTGTATATGTGATATTTCAACAAAATCCCACACACATACATGTCAATAGCGGCCATTTTTCAAATAGCCGCCTACTTGTCAACATACCAAATATGAACAAAATCGCTCCTCCACTTTTCAAGTTATAGTAAAAAATGTTAAAATGGCGGTCATTTTTCAAAATGAAGGGATATAGGCGTTCCCTATATCCCTCCGAACTTCGTTCAATGGGATAATGTAAGAAAACTTATGATATTGATTTCAAAAGTAAGAAAATGTGCTTATTGTAAATGGCCAATTTTCACAAGAGGAAAAATATTTACATGGTTATCTATATATCTAAATATGTACATGTATATACAAACTATTGACTTGTGTGAATCTTTAGACAATGATTCAAGATCTAATTTGTAAATGGCTTGTTCCAAATTATCAATTATGTTGAATATGTATTTGGTGCATCTTCACCATACTTTCTTTAAAAAAAACGGGAATATTTCAGGGGGCTAGAAATTTCAAATTTTTCTAAGAAATGTAATAATTTTTCTCCAAAAACATGCCAAATCTAATAAAAAAGATTATTCAAGAAAACATAGATTATTTTCGGAAATAATAGAGGGCTCACTAGATTCTCAATAGCCCTTTTGGCTTCTGGAGCTGTGCATTCTATAATTTATTTACCATATTTTCATTGAGTAGTCTATTATACTTTGTCTGTAACATTTATTTCATGAACATAATGACATTCTGTGGATATCTTGATTAATGTAATAAGATGTCTGATTATACTAGCTATAGTTGTATTATATTTGAATAAATTAATCTAAAAACACCATGATTATATAATTTTTTTTATACTGGAAACGGAGTAGCAAATCCCAACAAATAAATTATTCATTATTCTGAAATATGCACCCCATGCAGACAGATCGCCTAAAATTACATTCGGATGATGCGAGACTCAACATTCACCAGGAAACTTGAAATAAATTGTCACCCATGGAGCAAATTATTTTTTACTGCTTAATAAATGGTGAATGACAGTCAAATTAAGTTCTATAAGAATGAGAATAGCATGACATCTTGATATTCCAAGGTAACTCGTTTGAAAAGTCATAAATTGATTATGGTGTAACAATAAAACAGCAATGAAATATTTGTAGATTTCTTTGAAAAACTAAGAAATACACATCACATATAGAATTTTCTGAAACAGAAAAAAACATGTATACAGAGAAAGGCCTGCGGGTCCGATTCACCCTGGTAGCATTAACATTGGTCTCTTATATGCTATACAATTAATATTTGAAACGCAACTAATATTGATATTAATTTATTTTTTTGAACTGTTGAAGTACACATCATACTTATGTCCGATCATACGTTCGAATAATAGTTGTGTTTCAAATATTAATTGTATGACATACACAAGACCAATGTTATGCTACCAGGGGGAATCAGACCTGCAGGCTTTACTATTTATACATGTTTTTTTCTGTTTTGAAAAATTTGATATGTGATTTATATTTCTTAGTTTTTCAAAGAAATCTACAAATATTTCATTGTGATTTTATCTTTACATTGTAATTTCAATCACTGCAATCACTATTCGAGCGAGTTACCTTGAAATATCAAGACGTCATGCTATTCTCATACTTATAGAACTCAATGTGACTGTCATTCACCATTTATTAAGCAGTAAAAAATTAATTTGCTTCATGGGTGGCAAAATGTTTCTTGTTTCCTGGTGAATGTCGAGTCTCGCATCATACAAATGTAATTTTAGGCGATCTGTCTGCATTTGGTGAATATGTCACAATATAATATAGTCATAGATTTCCTAATACTTTAGAATTCTCTCATTTGGTGGCAGTTTTGATTTTTTGAAACTTGAATAAGATAATAATGACACATGTGATCTACTGTAAAATATTTTCCATTTGAGTATTAAATAGGCAATAGCGTATAGCCATACTTTGAATAGATATCAATTACTAGAAATTCAAACATCCGGTGGCCATTTAGGGTTTTCAAGGGCTCAATCAGAAAAATGATACAATAATTAGAATCTACTCTAAAAACTCATGTTTTCTGAACCCCTGGATACAGCCAAACACAGAATATTTGTGAAATAGATATATTTTCTGACTAAAGTGCTGAAATTTCTAACACTGCCTATCGATACTAAATCTTTTAATCCCCAACTTTCCATGCTCCATCCTTATTTTACAAGATTTTGCTTGGATTTTGATATTTTTCCAAGTTTTATGTCAGTCTGATTTCATCTGAAGATTGTTCTGATGAGACATGTCTTTGCTGCTCAGTTCGTAATTACAGTACAAAAATATATCATGACCTTAGTGCTGATATGAAAAACTCAGTCCACCCCAGAGGCACATGAATCTATGACAATAAGATAACATGATTAGGTCTTAAATTAATACTTTACATTGCATAATCTGTATTACAGCAATAAATTATATGTCCACCATCCTTCAAAATCAGGTGTCCATCCATAAATCATCCAGGAGAAGGAAGAAACTTGTGGAACAAACATCTAGATTAATGTCATCAAAAAGTGAATAAACACAGAACTGAATCCCAAGGGCTAGTGTGAAAAAGTCGATTTACCTCAGTCTTGATGTTAACATACCAGATTGCAATATTGTGTTCATCTAATTATGCCACATACACACATTGTGTGTACTGTTGTTATTGTATATGGTCGTGCTTGATTGGGTCGTATTGATTGTGTAAGATTGTTCTTTGTCCAATTGTGTTATTGAGATTTCACTTGATTTACTTGTACTGATTGTGCCATATTGTATTGTTTCTATGCTAGACTGTGTTTGTTTGATTGTCTTGAATGGTGTTTGACCTGATAATGCATGATTGTGATACTCGGACTGTACTTGACTATCTTGTACTGATTGTGCCATATTGTGTTGTCTTTATGCTAGACTGTGTTTGTCTGATTGTCTAATATGGTGTTTTGACCTGATAATGCATGGTTGTAGTACTCGGACTGTACTTGACTATCTTGTACTCATTGTGCCATATTGTGTTGTCTTTATGCTAGACTGTGTTTGTCTGATTGTCGAATATGGTGTTTTGACCTGATGATGCATGATTGTGGTATTTGGACTGTACTTGATTATCTTGTACTGATTGTGCCATATTGTGTTGTTTCTATGCTAGACTGTGTTTGTCTGATTGTTCAATATGGTGTTTTGACCTGATAATGCATGATTGTGATACTCAGACTGTACTTGATGAACTTGTACTGATTGTGCCATATTGTGTTGTTTCTATGCTAGACTGTGTTTGTCTGATTGTTCAATATGGTGTTTTGACCTGATAATGCATGATTGTGATACTCAGACTGTACTTGATGAACTTGTACTGATTGTGCCATATTGTGTTGTTTATATGCTAGACTGTGTTTGTTTGATTTTATAAGGTAATGTTTTGACCTGATAATGCATGATTTTGATACTCAGACTGGACTTGATGAACTTGTACTGATTGTGCCACATTGTGATATTTTTATGCTTTACTGTGTCTGTTTGATTTAATAAGGTTATGTTTTGACCTGATAATGCATGATTGTGATACTTGTCTGATTGTATAAGGTGATCTTTTGACCTGAAATTGCATGATTGTGTTCCTCAGACTGTACTTGATTATCTTGTACTGATTGTCCCACATTGTGTTGTTTTTATCCTAGACTGTGTCTGATTGTCTAATATGGTGCTTTGACCTGATAATGCATGATTTTGATACTCAGACTGGACTTGATGAACTTGTACTGATTGTGCCACATTGTGATGTTTTTATGCTTGACTGTCTGTTTGATTTAATAAGGTAATGTTTTGACCTGATAATGCATGATTGTGATACTTGCCTGATTGTCTAATCTGGAGTTTTGACCTGATAATGCATGATTGTGATACTCAGACTGTACTTGATTATATTGTACTGATTGTGCCACATTGTGTTGTTTATATGCTAGACTGTGTTTGTTAGATTTTATAAGGTAATGTTTTGACCTGATAATGCATGATTGTGATACTCTGACTGTACTTGATTATATTGTACTGATTGTGCCACATTGTGTTGTTTATATGCTAGACTGTGTTTGTTTGATTTTATAAGGTAATGTTTTGACCTGATAATGCATGATTGTGATACTCAGACTGTACTTGATTATATTGTACTGATTGTGCCACATTGTGTTGTTTTTATGCTAGACTGTGTTTGTCTGATTGTCTAATATGGTGTTTTGACCTGATAATGCATAATTGTAATACTCGGACTGAACTTGACTATCTTGTACTGTGTTGTCTTTATGCTGGACTGTACAGGACTGTACTTGATGAACTTGTACTGATTGTGCCACATTGTGTTGTTTATATGCTAGACTGTGTTTGTTTGATTTTATAAGGTAATGTTTTGACCTGATAATGCATGATTGTGATACTCGGACTGTACTTGATTAACTTGTACTGATTGTGCCACATTGTGTTGTTTTCATACTAGACTGTGTTTGTTATTTGTATAAGATGGAGTTTTGACCTGATAATGCATGATTTTTTAAGATGGACTGTAGTTGTTTATCTTGTTCTGATTGTGCCACATTGTGTTGTTTTTTAGCTCACATGACAGATGGCTTGAAATAATTTTGTAACAAAAAATCAGCAAAAAATTATATCCATTTTTTTCTGTCACCATGTGAGCCCAGTACCCATGGTACTAATTTTTTATGCTGGGCTGGGTTTATCTGATTGTATAAGATGATGTTTTGTCCTGATTGATTGTGCTGTACTTATTTTATTATTATGTTGGTGACATATCCAACTTTTTGTGTTTGGTGGTTGGTGTTCGGCAGATGGTGTTCAGTGTCTGTAACAAATAGCAGGTAGTGACTTTTTGCATGTAATGCCTCGTTATTTTTATTTTATGCAAGACTAATAGCATTCTTAAATTAAACCACAGCCAGTGTGATGGCAGTTAAATTTGTGAATGGTACCTGAGTCCGTCTGATATCCTGAATGTGATAAGATGAAAAAATAGTAGTCATAAGTAGATTAATACAATGTAAATGTAATGTAAAACATAATGCTACTTTCACTTTCGATCAAGGAGGATTGGCTCCCAGAATCGAAGTCGATATTTTCCAACAATGAAAACGCCGAAATGTCGTTATTTTCTGAAATTATAACCGATTATAAATTCAAAATAAACAGTTCAAAATATTCGAACCAATATCTCGATCATTTCTTGTGAGTTTTGGAATTTTTCGTTGGGATATAAGACCAAAATTCACGATTCAAATGTTGAAGTGAACAAAATGGCGGTCGTTGGAATTCAAATTTTGTAGCACGACATGCCCATATATGGGGCAGAATATCGATGTTGCACTCTGGGAGCCAATCCTCCTTGCTTTCGATATTACATGTACTTCTTCTGGCCAATTAAATCATCTAAAAGAATTCAGTCCGTAATAAATTAAAATAAATCATGTTTTCCAGAATCTGTCTAAGTTGTCGGATTTTGCAGGTATTTCAGGTTATTTAGTCTATTTTTATTCACGTAGAGAGTAATTTCATTTGATCGTCGTATTATCATGGTAAACCTATTCTCAACCGTTCACTGCATGTATCTTTACAACGGATGTTTAAAATATTTCACATATTATCGCCCACCAAATTCAGAATAATATTTTACTCAGTCCGTTTGTTAAGAACATCCGAGTGTGACCTCATCGGTTTCTTCACCATTATAAGAACACGGGGAAGTTGAATCCTAAATGAAGATTGTCAAAATAAGTAAGGTCCTGCTCTGTTATCCCGTTCCCGGACTATAGTCCTGCACTGAGCGCATTCATTTGCCTGTACGATTACAACTTGGGAGAATTATCTACGCCCCTTACACTTAAGATACCTACCTCAATGCATTATAGAACTCAAAATGTAACTTCTAATATATTGGAACCGCCGATTGTCTGGGTATATCGGCAGAACGGGAACATTTTCTCTTTTTCATCGAGTGAGATTCCATCACTTTTCAAAATGGCGGTTGGATTTAAAAGGGGAATCCCCCGTTTGGCTGTCCCGGATGTAGCCCGGAAGTACCAATATGGAGGAATTTGACGGTTGAAATAAGTTAAATGTTACACGCAAATATTGCGATCAAAAACGAAAATGTCTTCGTTCTGCCGATAAACCCAGACAATTGTGGATTCAACTACACGAAAAGAATGCTAAATTACCAAGGAATCTATTGAAGTAGGTATCTGAAGTGTAAGATGAGTAAAAAATTCTCCCATGTTGTAATCGCACAGGCAAAAGATTGAGATGTTCACAGGACCATAGTCCGGGAACGGGATAACTGCTCTGTTTCTCTAAACTAACACTCGTTTATAATTCTATCTTGCGGAACTCAAATTGCTACATGTACCTGTAAACCTCTGAACTCTGCGATATTGTAGTCAGTGAGAATCTCCATGATTTATCCAAGTTGCATTGCAATTCGGGTAAAATTTGTCCTAAAGATTGTAGGAATTCACCAATGTTCGGATAAATTCTAAGATAATCCCACAATGCATCATTACCATGACAAAATTTATCCAGATCGGGTCAGGGATTGTATGATTTCACAGCCGATGGTCAAGAAAGTTTGTAAAATTTATTGAAAAAACATTAACAAATTATAGTTTGAAATGCTAAGAATGCACCATACTCAATGTCTATTTTGAAAAAATTTTGGGGCTGAACTCCCTTACCCCTTTTTTGCTTCGCTGCCATGTTTGCTTCACTTGCAGAGATGCAAACCCATAAAATCGCACCCCTTTGACATTTGCTGGCTACGCCCTTGTGTTTATATACTATGGGGCAAAAAGCTACAAATAAACAACTTTGATTTAACAAATAAGCAATCACAGAACCATGTGTTGCAAGATTACTGTATATGGACAAATAGAAACATATGTACATGGCCTAACTTTTGTATATTTCAGATAGTTAGATATATTTTGCAGCAAAGGCGTTGCCTTTTGTAATTTAGGGAGTCTCGGCTAGTGTTAATTTTCTAAATAACATGACAGAGAAGCATCAAAATATAAGAGGCCACACATATGATAGCCAAACTACAAAACAAAATTCAAAATATATGCAATGTGCAATCCTTTGATTGCTTATTTATTATGTATGGATTTTCAGGTGAACTCTAAAAATTATCCGGGTGCTTTATATAGACTTCAAGATGCATCATTCAACACAGATTCTACTCTTCAATCTCAAAGGAATACACACAAAAGATTTAGAATTCTTAGACGACTGAAAATCATGGTAATTATCTTTGATAAGATCATATTCATGAAACCACTATGTGGACATTGCTGGTACCTACATGTTAGTGAGTATAAATAATTCACTAAATTTAATGACATCAAGCAAAATCTGTTTAATATTATTGTATACAATCCATCTCATCAAGTTTTATGTTTCATGCAATTGATGCTGCAAAAGTTAGAATCGAAAAGACCGTTACTTGTTTACTTTAGGGTTTACTGGACTCGGCATAGAGTAATTAGGAATATCATTAGAATGTAACAACGTAATGTGATATTTTTGTTCTTATAATAGGGCCCACCTCGGAAAGACTTTCCAAATTTTGAGGAGATGCGTGAGAAGCAGAAAATGACACCAGCTGAACAGAGACAGGACATGAAGAAAGATGGTAGAATGCCACCAAGGTCAGACAGAGTGCGGCCCATCAATATATCATGTACAGGTTAGACGAACACTGTATAAGTTTAAAGTAAAAATAGTGGGTGGCCAGAAAAGTCATTGATCATAATACTCTAAAACATTACGTAGCACATATATTTTGAGCACATTGCTAATAAATGGGTTTAAAATATGGCCATATTAAATGGTGTTACCATGGTCTATTGACATTTAGGGAGCAAAGAGGAGTAACTGTCCATTGCATTTTAAACATTTCTTTTTGGTATTTAACAGGAACTTAAAGAGGCTCTATGCCATAGGATAGCACAATCAAGACCCCTTTGGACTTTTTTGCATGTTGAGTTTCACCACATACCCATCTACTTACCAAAGAAGAAGTCCCAAATCCCCCTCTTTCAGTGTTAATTTTGCGATTGTGCTGGCTGATCTAATTATTTTCGAAGAAATTAATTCAATCTGAAGTTTGAATATACCTGGAAAGTCCTCCTGTTATCTGATTGGTCGTTTTAATTTGTTTTACATAAACCTGATTGGCTGCCTGGTTCAAGGCGCTTGTGGGCGCTAGTGTGACTCAATGGGGATTCCCCTCGCTAGCCGAGGAATCGATTGTGTTTAATTTTGGAGTTTGGTTGTTGTGTTGATTATCTCTGATATTTCAGCAATAATATACCCAAAAGTTATTCTCAAGATATATAGCCATGGTATGTGAGATATTATACGAGCAATAACAATAGGACATCATTGATTGTCTGGGGAGAAACCTATGGCATAATGCATCTTTAATTACTGTATACAAATTACATAAAGAACAATAAAAATAAATTACAATAACAACATACACATTTATTAAATTAGTATAAAACATCATGCTTGACATACACATATTTTTCATTCATACAAGTACATTCAATCTTTCATTCAGTTACAAATCATGTTTTGATGTTTTGACTTTGCCATAGGTAAACAAAAGTGGCTTCTGTCTCAAAACATCATACTCAAATGTTTTCATATGAAATTACACCCGTGAAAAATCTATATCTGTAATTTTTTCTTTATCACATATTGTTTTGGCTTCAGAGTTTGTAAAACCAACATTTTCATGAGCCACATTTGTTATAACAGTGTTATCATGGATATTTAAATCAACAACAGTATTGTCCTGAGCATTATTGTCCTCACACCACACTGTATGGAGAAGAATCTCCAGAGTGAAATAACATATCATAACAACTATAAGCAGTCCAAGGTTGATATATGCTTTTACCCAAACACACAAGAATCCATTGATAGCAAAGGAGAATGCGAATCCAAATGACTGCCACATATTTCTGATGATGAAGCTGCTCTTGAGATCCTCTGGACAAAGTCTTGCAATAAGCACTGGAAATAAAAGATAATTCATGATATTATTACATAGTAGCAGAGGCAGAACAAGTCTTCCCTTTTGTTTTTCCTAATAACTTCTCAATAGAAAATTCTCAATAGAATTTCATGAATTTTTTTTAGGATGAACCTAAAAGCATTCTAAACTTACAAATTATTTTATTATGATAACAGACAATTAACAAACCCTTTGAAAAGGCAGCAAAAAAGTTAATGTTATAAAAATTGTTCATTGATGAGATGTTAATACCAGGGCATAAAATGAGAGGGAAGCAGAAGAATGCTACAAACTATGAAGATGAATATGCAAATGATTTGGCACAATTTAGTTTGGCGAATTGGGCAAAATTGGAAAATTGGCGAAGATTTAATTTGGCAAATTAAGTAGCCTAAGGATAAATATGAAAAATAAAATTGCCAAATTCAACAGGAGTGAACCTGAGTTCCGAATTAACCATCGTCATAAAAATAAGCAAGGTGGATAAAAATTGAAAAAAGAATGCCAATTTTGCGAATAAAATTGAAGCGACATGCATTCAGAAAATGATTGGAATTTGTTTTATTTTGATGGGCAATAATAGAGTAAGCACAATAAAATCAATCGCTGTACGAAAAAATTCGCCCAAATAAAATCGCTTGACAAATTAAGTTGACAACAGTAAAAGGTTACTCACCATTCTCTTGTGTTTGGCAAATAGAGTGAGCTACCCCATAGAAACCAGGTAAGGCAAAGAACAACCAGTATTGGTCCGTTGATGGTTCCCACATCAACATAACTAACGTGCTGATAGCATTCATCACCATGGCAACTGTGACAAGTACATATGATGGTAGCCATTTTGAGAGAAGTCCAAATAATGGTGCTGTGAGTGTGTTGCAGATTGCCAGGCATAACATAGACATCCCGATATAGCCAATGCCCAATTCACAGCTCACATAGGCCTATAATATATTAGAAATCATAAATTGTAAAAAATTAAAGCTTTTCTTGGTTTTAAATGACATGTCAGGGTTGATTAGCAAGTAATGAAGTGAAGATGATTGACATTAGGGGGGAATTTCTAAGTGTGTTCCTTTAATACTGTGTGCTTTTCCTTTAGCCATTGTACTTAGATATTTTGACATTCTGCATTTTTCTAAAGCATTCTCATTCTGGCTCAAAAGATTTAAGTTAAATTATCATTGAATTTTATCTAAATTATTCATCATAGAATGACAGACTTTATTACATACCTGATTGAAGTCTCCGAGGATGAGAGAGTTCCTGACTCCAGTGAATATGAGCATCGGGGTCAGTAGGCACAGCTTTAGACTTCTGTGTTGCTTGAATAACTGGACCAGTCTGTCTGACATCTTCGCATTCTCATCAGCTTTTAGTTTTGGTGCATCAAGCAGGATGATCAAGAGAAACGCAAGCCCCGTTAGGCCCAGGAATGCACCAACCAGGATGTAGATGCTCTGTTCAGATGGTCGGATTATGTTTGTGTTATTTAAATTTGAATTTGGACAGAATTCAGCTCCACAAACATCTTTATGCACAAAACCAGTTTCATTTATGTGTGCAAGTTCATCTTCATCTTCAATTGGAGCAAGGTTTGCGTTCATGAGAATATTGGATGATATAAGCTCACCCCAAATTCGCCCACTGTTGAATATACCAAGAAAAGCCCCAAAGAATAAATCAATGGTTGGTTGAATGTTCTCACGTTTCATAAAATGGGCATAATCAGTGGCTATCGAAGTCAACAATGTCCCAAATGCAGCCCATGCTAGACTAAAGCCTGCCCCCATTAACATGCCAGCTGGTATCAGAGTGAACCAGGCGGCATAGGAATTAGCAAGATAGTACAGCAGCACACAGCACCAAGCCAACATCATTGTCCTCTTTTCTCCTATGTAACCAAGCACGGTGGGAGATACAATCAGACTGCAGATGATACTAGTGGCATGACATGTTGCAATTGTAGCTACACCAAGGCCCCCCTCGCTGTTCAAGCTACTCTGAAGCGATTCAAGGGAATTCTGGGGTAGCAGCATTAATGTGAAGGCAAATGAAAAACAGAAGAAGTTTTTCAGAATTCTCCATCTTCCCTTTTCTTCTGGTCCCTCTTGAAGTTCGCCTTCATCGATCTTACCAAAGCGCTGTGGTGAGATGATGCTCTGCTGACTAACAGTTTTCTCTCTGAAATTCTCTGAGACTGCGTAGATTTTCATCTTGTCGAAAGTCTTTGTATTTGTGAATGTTGAGCCTGATACAGACAAATGTGCTGTGTGCTGCATTCTGTCGAATGATCACACACAGATCTTGTTTCTCTTTTATACTCCATATTTCTATGTGCGTTTAATCAGTACATCTGTAGAAACTAAATTGCTTCTTTACCCCCACGTGGAGTCACGCATGTACCTTTATCATTATTTATTGAACAACCTTCATATTTGACTATTGTCTTAATTATCAAAGCTTAGAGCCAGTTTTTTCCAGTCTCTCAGACTGGATTCTGCACTGCACCAATGTTGCCGTCCCATAGACAGCTGTGCTGTCACATATCTTGAAATAAATGTCCTGGGGACATGTACCTCAAATTTGAACTAACACACACTTTGGAATAACAGAACACTTGAAATTAAACCTTTAATAGCCATTTATTGTTTTATGATGTGTCCGCAGCTAGATTTGTCCAGTTTTGGTAGTTAATTTAGAGACACTAAAGTTTGATAACAGCTCTTGTCTCAAGACTTCAAACCAGAACTAACCAGCCTTTTAGTGTATGTCATACAATGTGATGTTGTCAAAGTACACCAGGTACTTTAGGTCATCTTTTCCTCTTGCCTGACCTGATGGTTTACCTGGGACTTATGTTCAAGTGTTTTATTATTGCGTTTGATGTATATTACAGGGTAACCCCCCAAAAAATATAACTCATTTCTGGAATTACTTTATCAAAATTAGGAATTCACCCTTTTTTTCTCGTGAAGATAAAATGTTAAGGTGGTGATGTAATCATGTGGCATCTATATCTGAGGTTTAAGATCAACTTTTCTCAATCTTATATAGATCCTACAATATGAATCAAATACTATTTTGATCATGAGTAGCAATTTTTGTGGTCATCATATACCTTATTCAAATATAAAGGGAACTGGCATGTTTGTCATCTGTAACCTTATAAATATAAGTTTTATTTTTAAATTTAGAAATATTAAATTTGTTTTGGAAAATATGAACTTTCATTTGGAATTCATATAGATTTATCTTGATACATCAATAACAAAGATATCTCAAAAATTGGGAACAGTTATAACTGTGTAAATAAAATGTATTTTGGAAATATTAAGAAAATATGCAACATTACATGTAATAAATCAATTTGAAATAATTAGTGACATTTGATATTATCTTGTCCAATGGGGAAAAAGCTGGAAAATATATGCGTAAATTTCCTTTTATGTTTCAGGAGTGATTATAGATCAATATGTGCCACCTGAGGGGGATGGGAAAATGTCCTCAATATCAGGGGAGGTATGTATCATCAACCTCAATATCATTTATTTGACTCTCACTATGGTAACAATTGCTAATGGATAGCTAGCCACTAGTGGTGGGATAATTACCCACTTACTCACACATTGACTCACAGACACCCCACGAGTTACTGTCTCAAGTTGGCTCGTGACTACCGGAAGTAGAATTTGCTCATATCTGAGGTGAGCTGGTAGTGTTGCAGGTCCTGCGACTTCATACGTCATAATATACGAAGAAGAATACAAAATAAAACTGTGATTTTTGTTTTTATTCTTTGTTCTGCGAGTTCTGACACAAGTTTGGTTTTGAGTGTGAGTCCCACCACTACTAGCTACTTTATCTGTAGATATGGTTTGACCATGCTAAATATATACATGTGACAATATTAAAAAATAAAGAGATTAATTTGTTCAACATACAAAATAGTTCTATGGTATTTTCTCGAAAAAAAAACTATGTTGGTAATTCATACTACATGTACCAGGTATGTACTAGGTATTAGCAACAGAGCAGATCAAGAATTCTGCAGTGTAACTTAAGATAACAAATCTTAATTCACATTTTGAACCCTTGAACCCAGTAAAAGGAGATAAAAAATTGTTAACATGATATAGAAGAGGTTTGTATTACAATAATATATAATAAAAAAATGATAAAAGGACAAGCTTAAATAAAAATGCCTGTTAGTGGATACTTATGAATGATGCATCATTTAAGGAAAAGTCTGTGTAGAAAGCATTTATTACATTTTATTACATATTGATCATGTTTTGAATATGTCCCATACCTTTCTTATTGTACTTTAAAAAGTGCTATATTGTCATCATCGTGTGGTGTGTGCCATATACAAAACGCCATATACGCCATATGTAAATCTTGTCATCAAAAGTATAGCAAAACTGCTTATCTTGAACTATAACTAACTTGAAATATTTACAGATGCAATAGCAGACTATTGTCAAGATCTTATAAGGGTTTTGAGCTAATTAAAAAAAGTTGCAAATTACATGGTGGCAGTTGTGCTCTCCAGTGTGATATTTATCATTATTTGCATTGTTTAATAGGGAGCCAAGCAGAGGCTGAAAGAATTTGGCAAAAAGGGACAGTCTTATATGCAGTTGCGGAAAATTAAGCAGTTTGATGAAGACTTTGAAGTGAAAGAGTTTGCTCAGACAGCCCAGGAAATGTATATAGAGGCTCAGAACCTTCTGCAAGAGTAAGGACCAATCTTAAATATCTAAGCTTGTGGAGAGAGAGAATGTGGCTGATAATTAGGGGTGGGACGGATAACCGAAATACCGAAAAACCGCGGCTCATAGCCTTCGGATCAGTTTTCGGATCACGGCCCTACTTTCGGATCAGCTTTTCGGATCGTTTTCGGATTAATATTTCATTGGTCAAGTATCAATAAAACAGTTAAAAACACTGTTTTACAGCAACATTTTTGATATTCCTAGTCCCTACCTTGTCTGTCTTGTCTGTTGCTAGCTCACTCGTTTACTAGATTCATTTGGTATCCGCGTATTCGTATCCCTCGGTATGCTCATTAAGGAAAACACATCACAGAATAAAGGTTTCTACAAGCATAAATTAGTTATTTTATTGGTTGTATTAAAAGAAAGTGACAGTCAGCAGTGAAGTCAGAGACAAAGCAGCTAATCATGTCAATCAATACAAATCCTTAAAATGAATGAACCGAACCGAAAAAACCGAACCGACGGCTGATGATCCGAAAAACCAAACCGAACCGAAACGAACCGTCCCATCCCTACTGATAATGAACAAAGGGCGAAATAAAATATACTAGAATCATGCTTCAAATACCCTATCTTAAACATTATTAGTTTAACATGCAATAGGTGTGGGAGGAGAAATATACTCCATTTATTTTAACCTGAAAAATTACCAATGCTATTTCCTATTCACTAACCAATATGCTATTTAGTCTCCCAAATAGAAAAATCACACTGTTATACTATATAATGAAAGTAAATGTAGATAAAGGAAAAAAATATGTTTGAAATATCAAAAATTTATGTATAAATGCTTTTGTGTTTTCAAATACACATGTACTTGACTTCTGCTTGTATTTGCAGTGTTGAGAAGAATGAAGACAAACTACATGAGCTTTGTAGTGAAAAGGCATACCCTGTAAGTTTAAAATCAAATCATTGTTTAAAATGGCTCAACTCTGATCTGCATTATTATTTAAAATATTCAGAATTAATAGAACTGCAGCCTCTTATACATATCTTTTTCTATAAAGCGTTGACAATTTCAAAAAAGGATTGTTCTGTAACATGTCATGGGCGTTGCTAGGTATGAAGCAAGCATTTTATAAATGTATTTTTCAGCTGTTATGTTTTCAATTAAAAGTCAACTAAAACTGTAAAAATGAAGTCAAAAAGTAGCAATATACTTGCTTTAGTGTCAATTTGCCTCACCTATTTACATTTGCCTCCCCAAATTATTTATCCTGACTACGCCACTGCATTTGCCTCGATTTTACTTTGGAGTAGGATTCGAGTTGAGGTTAATTTGATTTGCAACTGTCATGCACAGCAGATAAATGAGCAATACTCATATAGATATATTTTGATTCATATTTGCAGGAAATGACATATATGCTGGAAGAAAAAACATTCAGGTGGCGATTTTTAGAGTCGGTGGAGCCCCCTAGGGTTGTCTATGTGCGCACCCAGGATATGATGTCTAAAGAGAATCAGTATGCACAAGTCACAGTCAGGATGCATTTAAAACAGGTAGGTATTTATTGAATATCCTCCATTTGGGACTGAGTCAAAATATTGATTCAAAAAGAGCAGAGGATACAAATTCTATTAATGTTTTTTGATCAATGTACATTGATTTTTAAAGAGGGGCATGGGGTATAAGTAGGAGGCAGATTAATGGAACGAATTTTTGATATATTCGCAAAGCTTATTAATTTTTTTCCATATTAATAGAGAAATTGGTGTGATGTGACATTTAAAACAACTAGTAATATTTTTCCAATTTAAAAGTCCTCAATCAAAATGGAGTATTCAGCAGTGTTGTTAATTATTAAACTTACCAATCCTGACTTTTTGTACCATATTAGAGTATGGATGTAACCTGATATTTTAATGGGAGTTGCTAGCAAGTTTGAAATCCCCATTTAAAGGGAATCAACTTTTAATGTGAGAGAAATCAATTAATGTGCAACAAAATTATTTACTAGAAAGGGAGGGTGTGACTCCTAAATTTTATCAATTACGCCTCAGGTCGTAATGCCATACTAGTTTAGTAATGACAAGGCTAGTATGACGATACATCCCCAACTTCATCACATAACATGTAGTTTTACATCAACTTTTGAATTGATCAAAATTGATGAAATCATGGGCTTTCAATAGATCTATTGACAGATTGAGTGCCCATGATTAAATTCATAGGTTTTTATATTCAAATTATGAAACTTCCTGCATATGAATATAAAAAAATATGATATGAATAAATATGAATATTATCCTTTATTTTTCGATCTTTCCAGACACTTGCTGTGTATGACAGGTTTGGTCGGCGGATGTATGGAAGTGAGAACATTGCCAGAGACATGGTCGAGTATATTGTCTTTGAGAAACATTTATCAAACCTTTATGGAATTTGGCGAGTACATGGGAAAATTGTACCAGATTGGATGCCAGTGAGTGAACCTGTGATAAGGACATATAGGAAGAAAGAATTTGAGGAGATAGTTGAAGAAACTGAAGACTCCACTGATAAAGAAGTGGTCTCAAAGGATGATAATCCAACTGTAGCCACTGCTTGATTGAAATATTCTAAAGTGAAGAAAGTACCCAATTTTGCAAGCAATTCTGAAGCATTTATTATAGTATTCATGTACAATGATATTCATGGACTCAAAGGATTATTCACATATAATATGTCTGAATAGCAGAATGGGAATATGAAGATTCCTTTGTATGGTCCTTGTACATGTATTTGAATGAGCGCCAGATGAAGGTGTTGGGTGTCCTTGTACTGCCACAAAGAATAAAAATAGTTTACAATTGACTAATAAGAAAAATATATTTTATTGTTTTCTGAATTATACATGAAATACAGTACATATTTTTTAATTCACAAAGTTGATCCCTCTAATATGTACAATAACAATACAGAGTGAAAAGTATTTACCATTATGCTGGTATTTCAAAATGAAGCTTAAATGTGCAATCCCTTTAAAGCTGATCTTGATATGCCCCGATTCTTTAAAATCCATAATAGCTTGCAATTGAAGGCCATTGAATTAAAACGTTGATACATGCTTTTTCTGTAAATATCAATCTTGAAGCACATGGTACAGATGATCTTTAGTACCGGTTCATATTTCTGTATACTATGGCTTATGTCTATCTGTCCTTCTGTGTTTCGGATTGGTCCATCAATTAGTAGAACCTTGAATATATTTACACTTAGCCCATATTAAAATATTGTTAAAAACAATACAAGTAAACATTTAAAGTATCTTAAGTAAGATAAGTTATATTTCATTGAAATGCAAAAAATGATAAAAGCATCTATAGCATGAACATCCGTGTTTTCTGCAGTTCTGCTAGGTGCAAGTTAATTTAAATTGTATCGTTTAGAGATGACTGGTTTACACCCAATCTCAGTGAGGAAAGGAGGTGAGGGTGTCATGGTATGTGCAACAACCTATCTACTGTAGTACTAGTACATGTAATACCTAAAATTCAATTTTTAAATGAAATTAAATAAATTTATAACATACTTAAATCTTCATAATAAAGAATCACTCTCATATGACTTGGCAGAGAAATTGATTTTGGTTAAGTATGTTATAAATACATCAAGTAGTGCAAAAATACGATTTATTTTAAAAACCTTAAAAATAAATGATACATAATTTCATAATAATGCAGATTAAAATCAATGAGGAAATATCACTGCATTTCTTCACAATATCAAATTGCAGAAATATCTGTTACCAGTTTTATGAACCAAACATTCAAAATTTTCAAGCCTGACTTGGGACAAAATTTCCTCAAAACTGATTGGTTAACAGGCAAAAATGCATATAAAAACCTCATTTTACTTAAAACTCATAGGTACCATATACATGTATATATTTATAATATATTGTACTAAAAACAAAATGATGACTTTATGTACTAGGTACATGTAATCTATAAAATACTGTACTGAACATCTGCCTTGATTAGTCTTCAGTAAGAGCAAAGCAAGTAACTAAAAGCTAAACAGACTGGAGGTGAATGCAGCTTATTCCTAACGTTTTTAAGAAACCAGATGTATTCATACATTCATTTAAATCTTCATACATTCATTTAAATCTATCTCATTCAAGGTTTGTTGCTTCTAATTATTGCACCAGTCAAAACTACAAAGAAACAATGGCATTCATAATGGTTTGCTTATGTTGAAACTTTTAAGTGATCTAACTAAATTTTGATATTGTTTCTAGGCAAGGCAGGGTGACTTGAAAATGGGCTTAGCATCTCACTAATTGCAACAGTTTCTAGATTCATTTTATTTACAGTTGATGGCTTTTGTATTTCATCACAAAGTACAAGATGCCAAGTAGAAAAGTGCTGGTTTTGTAAAAGATCGTTGGTCTCCATTTATCCTGTATTTTCTCTATCTTAAAATTATAGAGCTTCACTTCTCAGGTTCTTATCAGATGTGAGTGTTCATTCGGTTCATCAGGATCCCTGAAAACAAAAATATGAAACATTGTTTTAGTTGCTATTGGTTCGTTGTCAGGTAAAGTTCTGTAGAACATTTAAGATAATCCTTTCATTTGAACATCAATAGTTGTGAAGATGAAGATTGTTTGATTCATTTTCACTCTTTTTCCCTTACAATTACTTTATATATAATATTATTTTAAAGGTAGAACATTAAGACTGATAGGAATAATGAAACTTTTCTTTATGAATGTATTGAATGAAGGCATATATTTAATGCATAAAACATTACAGAGCTTAAGTACTGTAGTATACCAATACCTACTTAAATATATATAAAAAGCAAAATAAGCTTCTTATTGGAATAAGATAAATAAATGAAGCCTGTAACAATGGTTATAATAAGGAGGATGCCCTGCTTTCCAAAAAGCTATTGATCCACTGGACCATGCTTAATCAATCTTATGCAAAAGAAAAGTGTTGAAGTAATTCAAGGTCCTTTGTTGTAGCTCTAATATTTCCAAAGGATAAAACCCAATGAAGGATCAACTGATCAGTTTTCTTGTGCAGCCTAAGTGAACAGTATAAAGGATTCTAATATAATATGTGACATCACAATAGATAGAACAATTGATTTACTGGTCTATATAGGAGTATGTACTGGAGTTTCTCGCAAATATGCCCATGGGCGTTTATTTGAAAGAGAGGTGTATGAAAAAATATTTTTCCCTCTTTATTAAGGCCCATGAGTGTTAATTTAAAAGACTTCTTAATAAATGACCAAAACATTGAAAGGATTGAAATTGCTTAAAAACAGAAGTGGCAAACAGAACAGAGGTAAACTTGACATGATGTAGCAAAAATATGACAAAAGGTCACATATTGGTAAACGTTCTTGCCCGCATTCATGATATTATCGCGTATTATCGAATATGAAGGCCATGTGTCAACTTATCGATCGATAATATCCCCCGAAATAAATGCCCACTGACTCGGGAAAGCTATTTTCCCTCTTAATAAATGCCGATGGGTGTTCATTAAAAATTCTTTCAAATAAACGCCCTGTGCAAAATAAACACCCATGGGGCTATTTGCGAGAAACTCCGGTATGACCACTTAAATTCATAAATGCAAATAGTTGTTTTTCTTGTTTGTTTTTATCATACTAGAATCGTAACCGAGACCTCGATTTTATGACCTCAAATTTTATTCTGGCCATAAAATCTCTTTCTTTATTCCTTAATTTAAATATGGAGACATTTTGAGATGAAATGTCAAATAAATGACCTTGTATAGACATTGACAACTTGTGTCATTTGTTTCTTATGCTGTATAAGTAAAAGAAAAAATTATTGATTTTTTTGCTTGACTGACCAAAAAATACTTCAACACTCAAGTTTGGTGAGAGTCTCTATTGATACCAGGAGTGCACCTTTTTAAAGTCTTCATTTGCCGGCCCAGTGGTGAGCACACATGATCCTTGTCTGTCTGTGTCATACCTTTGTTCACATCATCACCACTGTCAATTTGAAATTATGTAGAAACAAGATATTCAAGTGTATCATCTTGCTTAAACCCCTTGGCTTGTATCCTCCCTCCAGGGACCCCCCTCCCCTGTTACACACCCCACCCCATAGATAGGGAATGGGGATCTAGAGAATTGAATCAGGAAGACAGTAAAAAGATTTCATTTGATTTTGTTTCCTTGGTTTACTTCCAAGACCTATGTTATCTGATTATAAGGGCTTTCATCAGAATGACAACTTGTAAAGAAATGATTTACTTCAATATAAACTCATACCATTCTCATGAAATTCATGGTTATTCCATTTTTCTCATGTAACGTTTACAATTTGTAATAATTGTCAACAGAAAGAAAGTGGAGATAATACATAAGTTCTGGTCAATATGAATGGTCAGCTACAAAAGTTACAGTAATTGACTTAATATTACATTTCAAACTATTTTTGCTCGTTTTCCATGATATAAGGTTTGTTTTCGCACTATACTGATGTGACTTATATGATAATTGTAGCGTTAGTATAATTCATGCAGTAATAACATCTACCAAAGTCAACCATTGAGAGAGCAATGCAGCATAAAACAAATATATCCACATCTGCAACAGCTGCCTACCTTAAGTGTTTACAGCAGCAGAGAAAGGTCCAACAGCTGCAACCTTGTGTTTGGTCTTCCGATCTGTATAGAGGGCAGTCTGGTCCATCCTCACACTCCCCGATAAACTCAAAGAGGCGGCTCTTTGGGAAACCATTGTTGTAATAATGCTAAAAAGTTTAAATCAAGATAAAAAATAATAATCGACTGGGCTTAAAATAGCAGTTCATTGTAATGACAGTTACTAATTAATTATTCAAATCCTCACGAGTCTATTAACTTTGTGAAGCAGCTTAACAATAACAATATGTTACATAGTCTCTTTTTATCATTAAATTGTATGCAAATATGGTTAATACAATACATCAGATTGAATATCCATACATATCTTATACTGAAACAACTTTATATTCATTTCTTCAGAGAATTTTTTATTAGATCAAGGCTTTCGACTTGTATCCTCAAGCCTACATATATTATATAATATATAACAACATACATGTAACAAGGCTTGATCTAATTAAAAATTCTCTGAAGAAATGAATAAAGTTGTTTTCATATATATATAAACCAGAGAGATGAACTTACATAGAACCATATATATCTTAGTACTCATATGTTTTACCTTAATTGTCTCATATGTGTCCATAATGACAGCAATAAAGAGACTTAGCACTACGTAAATGAACAAAGATATGAACGCATAGAGATAAATGCGACTGTAGAGCCACATTGACCTGCTAAGGTTAGGGCGGTTTTCTGTCGTGATTGCAGAAAATGTCACAAACATGTCATCTCCATTTACCAGGGAAAACAATGTTTCTGAAGTTGCGCTCAGGGTGCGGAACTGAAAAATAATTTACATGTAAAAATAGCGAACTGAGCCAGATTAGTAATACGGTGAAGCAGACAGATTAAATTTTCAAGCATAGGTTCTACTACAATAAACACAGCACAATAGAGAAAGCTAGCAAATTCAAATTGATTTGCGGATCAAGATAATATAGGATGGACAGAAGAAAAAACATGTACAACATGCAATAAGACCAACACCTTTCTCCAAAAGTAAACCATACCCATGTTATTCAGAAGCATGCTTCACCGCATCAAAAACCTGGTGGTCAGTCGAGCCATATCAAATGTGACCCACCTTTATGGTATCATAGCTATCCATGATGACTGCGATGAATAGATTAAGCACTGCATATATGAAGAAACTAATAAAGATGTACAGGTAGATTTGACTATAAAGCCAAATACCCAAATTCTCCTTTGAAATTGCTGAGAAGGTGACGTACATATCGTCTCCATTGACTAGAGAGAACAGACATGCTGATGTGCTGATTAGTGTACGGAACTACAAAAACATAAATGCAGGCAAATTTTGAACAAAAGCTAGATATAATTAATAAAAAAAACATTGAAATTGTCATCCCATTACCTTCCTTTCTATTTTTATCATAACATTTTAAGATCTATAAGTCAAAATTGATATGTGTTTAAATGAAAGTATTCCTGATTCCTGTATTGTTTTCCCAGTAATTAACACCCATACTTTCAAAATGATCCCCACTTAACTCTGAAATTACGCCCATGTGGAATATAATGAATGGTTGTCATTGTAAGAAAATCTGGTAATGACCCATGTGCAAGCTTTAGTCTCATTTAGAATCATAAACCAAGTGCATCTTTTTGTTTTATTATGCAGCTAAACAGCTATTTAGTAATTAGAAGTAATAAGTAAATTAGTAATTGAATTATAAAAAGCATTATGTGTTCATTCAGCAGGAATAGAATAATAAACATAGGGAAAGTAATGATTTGACAAGACAATACTACATGTACATGTATACAACTCAACATGCATTATTTAGCCATTATGTCCCTATCATTGAATATATGCCTGAGGTCTGACGTCAATAAAGCCCGAGCTTGCGAGGGTTATATTGACGACAGACCGAAGGCATATATTCAATGATACGGACATAATTGTTGTATAGCTGGCTATACAGGAATATATAGCCGTCCTTCGACTCCATTGACTTCCATACAAATGCTTCGCTAGGTATGCAATACAGATATGTAAACTTTACATGCACTATGACATACAACATACTGCATATACATTACACAGACTGGTTTCATAATTCATACAAGTTTTTTATAATTTAAATAAAATAAAATAGTATCCCACTGTGTAAAGGTGAATAAATAATTTTTCTGGCCATTTCATCTTTTCTTAATATGATTCAGAATTGATAATTTAAAATTTCCACTAACTTATAATTTTCTGATTGCTTATAATTTTTAAAAGATTGTATCTGAAAAATAACTTGATATTTACTTACCTTCACATGGTAAGGTCCCAGAACCACCCAGCCACAAAATGTGAAACCAAAATAAAATACTGCTGCACACACCAAGAAACGTAAAATATTTGGTGTGGCCTTTTTCATGGTAAGCACTAATATCTGAAAGAGAAGGACATCTGAGGTCAGGGAGGATTTAAACATTTTAAAATACATGATAACACAAGGCGATATCAAGTTATTGTTTAGAAAACCCTAATAAAAAATAAAGGTTGGTAAATCAAAGTGATTCACAAGAAACATCTTTTTCAATTTGGAAAACAAATAAAGGATAAATATTTCAGAGCCAAAATTTGATTTTCATGACATTGTCAAATAATTTAAAGTTGTTTATAGTACTATGAACAGTGTCACTACTTACATTGTATTGCTCAAAGAAACCCAGGTATCTCAGTACCCCAAACCATACAAGCATACTCCCTGTACCTAATAAGACACCACACGTCTCATAGTCATGGGAACCCTGAAAAATGGTAAATGTATGATACACCAACAAAGTCTCATTTCATGCAATTTTTTTCTTATGTTTCAATTAATTGTCTGATTTTCTTGATTTTGCAAAATGTCTGATAATGTCAACATGTCTGAGTTACATATTATTAAAATCGTATGTTACAGTCAGAGGGCAGAAGGGTAGCCAATGGGGTTCAGGGTATAAAAGAAGTCTCACCTTATAGTCTATTTGTATTTTAAAGATGGAGCCAACGATGGTTAGGATGTCATTGATGACAATCATGACATACCACATGTTGAGGAACTCTAATAAGTCCCAGACATCAAGTTCTTTGTTAAACTGCTTCTTGAAGAACTCCTTGCATTCCTGGAAAAAGTGTAAGACATTATTTTCAAACTCAAGAAAAGTTTGGATATAAAGTCATCTCAGATGTTGGAGACTGAATACCCAGGGATAATGATATAAGATAGCAGTTCCAACTGTCAAGGTGAACCTGTATCATATCATAGTATATTTCATACGTAATAAATTACTATGTGAGCAACTTCAGGATTTGATTACAATAGATAGGGTTTGTAATTTTTATCAATGTTTACTGATGAAGAAAGTTTCAGCGCATTATGATTTAAAAACTTATTTAGAAGGTTCAGTCTCTAATCCAGGTGATAAAAATCAGAACAAGTGTGGCGATTAAAGAACAGCTCACCCATGTGGGCTAAAGAGGTGCTACACATACAATATGTGAAGTGTAATAAAAATCAATAATAGCACTATACATCTTATCACAATATGAAGTTAAATAAAAATCTTATTCTCACCTTTTTTAAGATTTGTGCTCTGATGATAGACCTGGTACAGAGAATAAGTGAGAGAAAACTTATGAAGATAACGAAGACATCAAACACGGCATACCCGACCTCTGTTGCTTGATCCAGATTATTTCCATTAGCAATCTTACCATGACACTCTAGGTGAATTGCAGTGGCTAACAGCGTCACTGCAATCTGACCATTGTGGCCACTGTTGTCAAAAGTAATCTGGAAATTTGTAAAACGTGTATGTTGATGGAACTAGAGGCACTTGAAGAAAGATACTGTATTTCAAATCTGAATCTGGGAGCTCTAGGGGTGTTATTTGATTCTAAATATATGATTTTAAATTAAAGAAGAAGTAAGATAATTGAGTGTAAAACTTATACTGTAATTACTTTATATTACTAGAAAATAATACAGTTCTTCAGTGAAAGTGACATTAGTATTGCATTCAAATGTACAAGAAATGTTTTAATGAATAATACAGATAAATGGATCATGATGAGATGGAAACTAAACAGGTTACATCCTTTATGTATTTAATGTTTTAAATTGCATCCAAACATAAATAATAAATATTTAACAATGTATAATTCATAAGCATGTTTCAGTTTCCCATAAAACTGTAAATTACAAACTTACCCCAATATCAAATTGGAAGCAATCGGGTTCTCTAAAGGGAGACAATGTTCGTAGATGTACACTCTTTAAAGAGAACATTAACTCCAACTTTATCATCCTAGAAAAAATGTTTCCATTAAAATTACGTTCGAAATGTTCACATGTCTGGGGAACTTAGAACTATTTAAAAGGGCTTTTCATTACTTTTCCTTTCCCTTAGAAATTTTCCTTTAAAGTGTCTCACATATTCGATCAAAACTTGCCATGCAAACATGTTAGTCTACTTTACTGGCCCCCTTGCTGTAACAAGGTGTTGTAAATATTGTAAATCAATGTGACACACACACAGGAAATACAGCATAATAATATGAAATATATCTTTATGTATAGATTTGAGAAACATCAGCACACATCTCCGTCTGAATCTAATGTTATATTTGATTTCTTTAAGCGAGAATAATTTCAAAGTTTCCTACATTATTGACGTCTGGAACCGGAAGCCATTTTTAGCTACAGCGAGAAAATTTAACCATGTGTCAAACTCCGAAAAGAAATTTTGAAATATCTAAAACCAGACAAGCAACGCTTCATCCTAAATATAATTAATATAAAATGATTTCTAGGTGCGTGTAGCAATTTTTACATACGAAATACGAGTACATACGAAATAAATGAAGTTACATCTAGCTGTAAGGTAGAGACTCGAGTAATATGTGACGTGTCCATATTCATCAATAAATTAATTCTTTTGTATAAATTCAAGTTTTAAACCATATGTACGAGATATCAATTGAATACTTCAAACATAAAACTACAAAGTCATAAAGACAAAAGATAAAACGTGTTTGAAATTGTTTTGAACTTTTTTAAACTGACGTTTTTTGTGTGAAATATTACGATAAAATTTTCACAAAACGATTCAGCGATAGATAAATGTATATACAAGAGATAAATGTCGATAAAAAGAATCGAAATGTATAACTTACATTGATGTTAATGGATTTTGTACGCACCTAGGGAGAAAACCCTCCAACTACAATCCTATCGATATCTCGTCTAAAGTCTCATCTCGTACTCTCGAGATCTGAAGCTTGATGTTTCGTTCAGTGTAACTTACCAGAAACATTTACCTGGGATAACCGGGGAATGGTCTTCTTAGGGCTTGTTCATACCTAAACCTTAACCGACTCTCACATTGCCATAAATGAAATTATTGTCAATAATTTGAATTAAAACGTAAACATAAACCAATTAGTCAATTCACTATGAAAGTGAGGGGTGTACGCTGTGTGCATGGACTAACACAATATCAGTGGTCATTTACTGTGTCAACTTAGTAACCCTTGCATATCGTGCTCACTCAAGTGTTGAATAATTTTTTTATGATCTAAATGTTTGTGGTTTATAAAAAATGGGATATATTTTAGTTAGAAATACATTAATTAATATATTCATTCAAACAGCACTAGAATGCGGGAAGAAAGAGCAATGGTGACAAAATGCAGACAGAATTTTCCGTAAGGGTTTCAAACATTTCTGAACACAATCATACATGTACTTCATGTGTACTGTTATTTTTAGTGCTGTATTTATAGATACAATTTCACGTATTAAAATCATATTTTCCAGCAATGACTTCAAATTCGGAACCACACCCATATCACATTTTCTTCAATAACTCCAAACATGTGTAAACATTGACCATGTGCATATAAATTCAGATTTCACGAGCTCTTTCCTATTCGAGTACCTCATACACCCCTGCATGGATTTGAGTTGGATTCGCCTTTTATACTTGAGCCGACACACTCGCAAACGCTCATTGGATAAAGATTGCAAGAATCTTTAACATAAATATCAGCGTATATTGGTGATTTTTCTAGGTTTGATAAAATATTCTAACTTGATGAAAACTCACCTATCAAAGTTGATAGATGCATTGTTGTCCGCAAGAAACTGTTTGGTGTCAAAGGCCATGTACGTACTGTTTGTAGAAGCATTGTGTTTCTGAACAGCTGATAAATCTGTGCACTCTGAAAAAAATAAATGAAAATGTGATTTCTAGGTCTGGTAGATTCCTTTACGCTGAACACATGTTAAATGGTACATTTCTAAACTTCAACTAAGCAGCACATGATGTGAACAAAACCACATCACGAAACAGAAACAAGGGATTAACATGATTTTCCTGCAATAATGATGACAAGATTTATCAAAATCTTCCAAAAGTTTGAGTTCACATTTCCATAAAATGAAGTACGGGCAATATTCCCCAGATTTGTTTATTGTGGTTTTTATTCTAGTAAGTGCTAGGAAGTGACTAATTCACATGCAACAAATATCAAACAATCTGATTGGTTTAAACTTACAGTCGCACATGTGCCATGTTTCTTTCATTCCATGGAATTTGTGTTTCCATGAAACGAAAATAGTTCTGAGAAAAATTGTGGACCGAATGCGGAAATAACAGGTAAAATCACACCGAGGGTTTTTGCCAATAATAGCAAAAACTTTGTATTTGCATTCTATCCTTGAGATAATAATCTTAGACGTCTACAGGCAAATCCATTTTGGAAGGAACACTCTATTTAGTTTGAAAACCCAACAATTATTTGTGAAAACGAGCGTACACATTGGCATATATTTTATTGAAATAAAAAGCATAAAAAAGACTGTATGCATACTTACGGTACACTTTCTTGTTATTGAAGTAAAAACTTTCATTAAAGGCCCATATTTCTCCATGTTTATACCGAGTGATGCATAACTTCGGGTCTGGTTTACTTCCATTCACAGCAACAAAGTCGTAGGAACCAAGAGCTATCGCCTTTGTGTCATTATACTACAAGTACATGTAATAAAACATAATGATACTAATATACTAATAATATAAAGCAAGACAAGATAACAATGAATTACCGAATACTCTTTGACATGCATTGGGTTTCGAAGAGAAAAATGATGTTCAATGTGGTTCCATCCTCCGATCACAGGGCTTCAAAATCCAGAATATCTTTTTTTTTCTCCTGCTATAACCAAATTAGAAGCACCCGATCAAACTGAATCACGTGATCTAATTATGCGCCGATGACGTATACATGATTGCGAGTTCTTAATTGGAGCTTGCTAACTGCTCATAGCAGGGCGGAAGAAGGAGGTACGGATTCTGGACACCGACTTCAGAGGATGATGTGGTTCATATATGATTAATTATAATTCCTGATTATACAAGCCATTGGGAAATGGGAATGCTTCATTGAATACCTGTTGCTTTTTTAATATGATTCTCAGAGACATATTCCCCTGGCCCTTCCAGAAATGCATCTCATTCAAAGATGAGCAATATTTGTTTTATCATATCACTGTTATATTTCCCACTCTCTTATTGGGAGTCTTATATTATTTAAGAACATATACAAGGGGCGATCCATATATTCTGATAAAAATGCTCTCATTTCGCTTAGTTGCTAAACAAATGTTTATTCATGATCATTATAACATCACAACAACTCACAATAGCAATGTATGACAGGATGGGCAAATTGGAATTACATGTCATGAGACACACCAAATATCAAAATAACAGATCAGATGAGGTTAGTCAATTAGGTTATGTCAGTCACCTAATAAACCATGGCCCTTTTCCAACATAATCAGTTACATGTAGTTTGGTGTGACAAAGGAGGCCATGGTTTACCAGCAAGGAGACAATTCCACTTGATCAGATCACAGATGTTTAACATTCTGTCTGTCATAGATAGTACACATTATGAAACCTACGCTGATAAAAACTGATGTTTGATACATGTTTTCTAATTCTTCCTTGACCTCAACTTTTAATACTGATAAGCAATTCATACATTGATGATAGCTTTCCTCATTTCTAATCAAGGGGTTAAGGCAGTTCTGCACGATGAGAATTTTTTGCAATCCTGAAAAGAAGACTGCTCAATATTCTAGTTATTTATACATTCTAAAGAAAAAATTAACACTTAAATTTTAATCTGGGGACTCTAAAGCACTTTTTGTGCAAAAAAGAAAGATTTAGGCCATGTTTGGAATGAGTTACGTTCATCTGAAAAAGCACATGGTCATCAAAATGGTAGAAAGTGCAGTCTAACCTTAACATGCAAAATGTCACGACCTGCAATTTTTTACAGACGCCAAACTCCGAACTCTGAACACCAACCACCGAACACAATCCACAAAAAAGTTGGAGACTATAACAATATGTCAGCACTTGTAAAAACATAGTACAGATAAAGTTATTTTCAAAATATTGTACACCACAGTTTGTTTATAGATGTATGGATTAGTAAATAGCAGGAAAATGTTTTGAGATATACCAAGATTTTTATTACCCTTAGCTTGAGGTTGATTTTGGCTATCCTCTTTCAATTTGAGATGATACTTATTCCAGAATATGGCATTGGTAAATCATCATACAAGATATTCTCAGATTAAAATGCTTATATTTATTCCAAATTCAAACTCATTTTGGCAAAATCTTATTAGCATCAATTGTAAAATCATATTTTCAAGTCAGAGGGTAGTGTTTAATACCCAAAAGAGATTCAGGGTAGATTTACATACCTTTTCCAATGTATAATCTATACTTCTAAACAACTCATCGTGTTCATAAACTGCAAATACACCATGAGAAGGTGGGTAGGGCATGGTCTCATATGATATATCCCAGCCTTTCAGATACAAATGTTGGAATGTAACCACATTCTTCTCCAGGAATGTCACATGAGACGTTCTGTCGTAACCAAACAAGACCAGCTGAAAAGCAATTCAAATACAGATCCTTTAGTAGGACTGTTGTATATGCATCAAAAAAGAATACGGATAGGGATCTCAAAATAAAAAGTTAATAAAAAGCCCATCAATACATAGATAATACACGGAGCTAACAAAATGTAAACATTGTTTCTCCATGGGCCATTTTGAATGGTGATACCAGGACTCTGATACAGGTTGCACCAATCACTCTAGATAAACACCACCCAGTTTTATAAAATTACTCCAATGTCTTTGCTTAAGTATCTGCATCTGCATCAATCACATTTTGATACACTTTTTCCACTACTCTGAAAAATGTGAAGATCTCTGCTGATTATGTTTTTAAATAAACCCATGAAATAGAATATAGATGGAGCCAAAAGTACCTGTAAAGTCACTGCAATGAGTTTGATGACTTGCATCAAGAGTTTCCATGGAAACCGTTTCCGAGCTTGCCATTTCTCACAAGGATTCATAAAATAAAATTTGAGCTTGCGTCTCATTTTGTCTTCCAAATATGGAGTTGCGTAAGATCGCCCAGGATTTTGTATATTGGGCTGGTCCTCACTCAATTCCTCATACTGCTGGTTAGGATCCATCATGTTGTCAAAATCTGGAAGAAGAAATAATTATAAAAATAATCATAAAAAATGTATAAATTGGATTAACGTTAACATTGCAAAATGTTACCACCTATCATTTCTTATAGATGCCAATCACTGAATGTGGAATGCCAACCACTAAATGCCAAACACCATATGCCAAACACCATCCACAAAAAAATAACATGTTGTGGTGATATAAAAAGTTGGATACTATAAAAACATGTCTACTTGTGGTGATGACATAAAAAGCTAAACCTAGTGACATCATTTTCATCTGTTTATATTGATACTTACTTATATATAATGAATATATAATATTATATAATGCAATATTGAACAAATATTTCACTCTATTGAGGTGAATACCTGTACATCTTTCACAAGTGATATTCCACGAAGCCCGAAGGGCAAGTGGAATATCACCTTGTGAAAGTGCTACAGGTATTCACCGAAAATAGAGTGAAATATTTGTTTTATTATATCACTGTCTAGCTAAACATCCCTAATATTATTAAGTCATTAAGTCTTCAGATATTTTTACGAATCTACTCGGTTCGTCTGCCATTTTGACTTAAACTGAACTAGATTATTTACACTGAACGAAAACAAATTCTTTGAAAATTCCCGGGAGCGTGGGATATCGCTAGATATCTCACGGTTGTCTTATCTGATTAGCATTGCCATTGAATATCGCCAGATATCCCACGACATGTGACCCGGTTTTGACCAATCATACTGTCGCTAGCTAGATAGTGATATAATAATATTATATATGCAAATAATATCCTCCTTAGAAATATTCTGTAGAGTTTATGGTGATCATCTGTCAATGAAGCTATATCAATACTGTATTTATAATTTGAATCTACAAGCTATATAATTTGAAAATGAAAGAGGAAGCATTCAAATACTTAGAATGAGGAAAAACCTACAACATGTACTATCTAATCTAGAATATATATGTACATCTGTTATGAATCAATAATCTACAGCAGATCCAATAATCATTTAAAAATGAAAGTAGAAACAAGTGTTCTTGGAATAAGGAAAACACAAAAAGATTCTATCTAGAAGTTGCAGGCATATACATGGAACTAACAAGGAAGTAACTTATTTTTACCATAAGTCACTCAAAATCAGCTGAAGAAAGATACATGTAACTACTGTAGTTCCCTATGATTCCTCTTTAAATAGCATAAATCAGAGGATATGCTTCTAAAATGGAAACTTGAAACTTGATAGCTCTTTAGAAATATAAGAAAAAAATAAGAACTTCATTTCTAAGGGCACACACTCTTTCTAAACAATGCAGGTTGTATCTTATTTTAATCAAATTATTACTAAAAGGAGCTCTTTTAAATAATCAAAACTGATCCAGCTACAGTTATATTTAAAATACATCAGTCAGTCCTAATTCTAATATAAGACTGCTTTTTCTGATCTCCCATAATCAGATGAGGAGAGAGTCAACTGTCACAAAGTGTGAGTGTTATCAGAACAAAGTTGAACTTTAATGTAACAATCTCTAAGCCTAAGATTAGAAATACCTCATTTTAACAAATATTGTCAAGACGTGATATTTTTCAAAATAATCACAGGAATAGTCTATATATTAATACAAAAACAATGAATCCTGACTTCTCTTTTCTTGACGTCCACTAAGGCAGAATCAAATCAAGGAAGCAACCTTAATTTCCAATGAATTGTTTTGGTTGAACAATATCTTTTGGATCATATCATTCCATGTCAGTTCCTAGCTCTCTTCAACAAATCCTAAAATGTCATACCTCCTTTGAGGAAACCATTTGTGATATCTATGATCTTTAGGGAGATTATCTTAATTCAAAATGGCAAAGAAATCATAATTTGTCACCTCCTATATCTTTGATCTTAATTGCCTTTATTTGTGTTTATATATATATTGCTGTAATCCATCTACTACAAAGGAGACTTGTCAATTCTCTTATCAACTGGTCAATGTGAGGACAGTAGTCTCCAAATATAGACTCACTTCACACCAAAAATAGGTTATATTTGCAGGAATATTAGAATATATCATATAATATTACGAAAAGCATCTTATTTTCCCAAAAAATTTCATGGGAAAAGATTCTCAGGACAAAGCAAAGAAAAACACTTACAATTATTGTCTGAACCATAACATCTTGTCATTTTATCTGAATTATCCAATATTGCATTTGCATTCATGTCTGATGCATTTGATCCTGTCATCAAACCTTGACCATCTGATCCTGTCATTGTGTCAGAAGCATTTGATTCTGTTGCCAAAGCTTGACCATTTGGTTCATTTGTTGTATGAAAAGAATTTGAACCTGTCATCAAATCTTGACCATCTGATCCTGTCGTTGTGTCAGACGCATTTGATTCTGTTGCCAAAGCCCTACCATTTGGTTCATTTGTTGTATTAAAAGAATTTGATCCTGTCATCAAATCTTGACCATCTGATCCTATCACTGTGTCAGAAGCATTTGATTCTGTCACCAAAGCTTGACCCCTTGATTCATTTGTTATGTCAAAGGCATCTGAAGGTGTCAACAAATCTTTACGAGTTTGGCTTGTTAAACACATCAAGTCTGAACTTTTTAATGATTTTGTTCCTGTTGTTGTTTTTAGAGCATTTACTCTTGTCATCAAGTTTGAACTATTTAATTCTGTCATTATGTTTAAACCATTTAATCCTGACATTGTATCTGGAACATTTGATTCTGTTGTCATGGTTGGTGTATACAATCCTGGCATACAGGCTGAATTAGTTAAGACAATACCACTACTATGATTTAACTGCAATGTACACCCCAGCCTTGTATCAACTAGTATTTAATTAGTTATAATGTAGTTGACAAATCAGGCAGTGTTACACAACATGGCAGATAATGCCAGACTTAACACTGCCATGATTTGATAAAGTGCAATGGAAAGTTCAAATGATTAAAGTTGAATTATATGACAGACTTTAAAGGTGGCCTGTCTTCTTTTAATCATTTTATTTTTGAAGGAAATTAAATCAAATGTTCATGTTACAGAGACTGGTTTCTAACTAACACTCTATGTTTCTTTATATGTTTAAGTCAATGGGAAAACCTGGTAATATCTTTAAATTTGTGCAATATTTATTATTTATCTATATTTGAATTATTTATTAAATTATACTCAAATACTTATAATTTGCTCTTTTAGTCTTAGAATCCTGAAAGTCCATTCAGTGAAAACTAACAAAAATCTGAACTCGCTAATTGTTTAGTTTAACTTGAACATTTTTTTTTAGATTTTCAGACATGGGACTCATCTCATGAGGGTTATGACAATATAGAAATCTAACATATTCTGTGAAAATATGAGATAAGTGATGAAATTATGATAAAAACATGAATTTTTACTCAACATTATATTGTTCCCTTGTAGTAATGAGATAGCTAGCATAGTATGTTTGTTTGATTATATGGATAAAGTATCATTTTTGTGAGACTACATGACACAAATTAGCAGCCAAGTTGGAGAAGTTGTTAATTATTATGAAGATCAATTTAAATAAGACAATCTAAGGTATTAAAATTATCCAGTATATACCTTATTAACTTAATAAGTCATTGTTTCAGGCTATTATACAAACATTGTATTTTAATGTAATAAAGCTTGAAGCTTACGTAAAGTACAAAGACATGTAAAACCCTGTATAAGTGACATGTGACGATGATAAGAGTCAGTATAAGATATATATAAATAAACATCTGAAGCCAAGTTGAGACACTATACAGTAAAACCTGTCTGATGGAATACCTCTCTGTAGGGAAAACCTATGAACAAGGAATGCTTTTCAAAAGAACCAAATATTTTTCTATTGACTTACATGTTAACACTTTTTGGGGCAAATTATGAAAATTCACCTGTGAATAAGGAATATGGAATATTGGTGACACTGTATATTCTATTATTTTTCAGAGGTGTGAAAGTCTTAAGCCAATATCTGATTCTAAAAAGCTTGGATTAATATGAATGAGATTAAGATCCCAATTAAGATAAGCCAATTGTTTACAGGATGTAGCATCCCACCCACTGTTAATTAACCTGATATATCTAAAACAAATACTAATCTGTTTGTTACTTATTATCATGACACTAATTCTTCCTTTCAACAAACCTTATTATTTCTCATCAGTTGTGATAATCTACACAATTGTTTTATGGATTTGACAGAAGCCCATGTGTCATGTTGAGCCAAACCTTTTTCAATCTTTTACTGATCCAAAATTCTAAATTATCAATGATATAAAATGGGGTTGATGAAACTTGAAATTCAGTTCTTAGCAACATATCTCTACACATCACATCAACTAGACATCATCAGAAGCCAGCATCAGCAGCTAAAATCAACATAGGGAGGGCGCCCCTTATCCTCAGCCAATGAAGGCAGGTTGGAGACCTTCATACATCTTTCAAGATGTTACAACAAGGTCTAGCAACCAAGATGGAGTCGGTATTGGTACAATCAATCAATGCCCAAATATATACAAATATGCTTATTCGGCAAGTCTGAGTTTACTGAAAGTGCTCAGGAAGCACTACTACTCTACTACCTACTCTCTATAGGGAAAACCTCTGAACAAGGAAACTTTCCTCCAGTCCGAAGAGCATTCCCTGTTCGCAGGTTATACTGTACTTCCTCCTATGTTTTACCAGACAAGTTGTGTACTTAAGGTAATACCAAAGTGCTAACAAAATTTTTTCTAAAATCTTCTCACTTTATACAAGGCAGTTTTCTACTAAAAAGTGCTACAAGTCACAAAATGATGTAAATCGCAAACATAGTGTTAAACCTAGGCAAATGTGACAGAATAATGGTCATAAAAAGCAATGCAATGTTTCAACTTCTACAAGCGTTTGTTATCTAAAATAGATATTCTGATGGTGTTCTTAAAGTACATCCTACTGAAGGACTTCAAGTGCAGTGTACTTTATGGGGTGAAATAACCATTGTTTTCTTCAATCTTAAGTTTTCAATTTCAGTATTAATATATCCACTTACTGATCAAAAACTATCTATTTTTTGAAAAGTGGGTCTCTTCAATAGAAAACCTGGGCTTATGCTGCGGACTAGTAATTTAATAGTACAATTTAAGGTACATGAGTTCATCACTTCCAAATAAATGCAATATCACAATCCCATCCAATAAGTCTTAAATTCTTTTTCATCAGATGATCCACAGCTGATTTTAAATTAAGATTAATATGAATGTAATCTGATATACTATTGTGGCTTCCTTTCACTTTGGGCTCAATTTCCTATAATTTGTAGGCAATTTTGGCAATGATTCAAGGAACAAAATAAAGTTTAGAATGTGACAAATCAGCTGATTTTTCTCATTGGAATACTTTCTTACAATTATGTTACCTCTTACTTGTGGTATGGCATTGGTCTAGTAGTTACACAAATCCTTAATGTGAGGTTGTTTTGGATTGTTTGCCTCCCAGGGGTTTGCCTCAAAGATTTGTCTTCTTCCTGATGCTTAAGACATTTTGAAACCCCCTGGTCTTATATCTGGATATTTGGTATGGCATTGGTCCTATATTTGGACATTTGGTATGGTATTGGTCTTATCTTATATGTAGACATTTGGTATAGCTTTCTCTTGAAAGCCCATGTTACAACATTAGGTACGCTTTCTATAAAAAATTGGATCATTTGCCTCCCAGGGGTTTGCCTCAAAGATTTGTCTTCTTCCTGGTGCTTAAGACATTTTGAAACCCCCTGGTCTTATATCTTGATATTTGGTATGGCATTGGTCCTATATTTGGACATTTGGTATGGTATTGGTCTTATCTTATATGTAGACATTTGGTATAGCTTTCTCTTGAAAGCCCATGTTACAACATTAGGTACGCTTTCTATAAAAAATTGGATCATTTGCCTCCCAGGGGTTTGCCTCAAAGATTTGTCTTCTTCCTGGTGCTTAAGACATTTTGAAACCCCCTGGTCTTATATCTTGATATTTGGTATGGCATTGGTCCTATATTTGGACATTTGGTATGGTATTGGTCTTATCTTATATGTAGACATTTGGTATAGCTTTCTCTTGAAAGCCCATGTTACAACATTAGGTACGCTTTCTATAAAAAATGGTTCACTTCAGATGATTTCTCAATTTAAAATAAAACATTCTCCGAAAATATTGGAAAAAGTGTGTGTATTATTGAACTACCAATCCAAACAAGACACAAGTCTACAGATTGATCTTTATCACCAAGTGCTCCACTCATGCAGTCCATTTATATTCACCGATTTCACCATTTTATCAATTTATGTTAAATTATATATCTGATTTAAAATGGCCTTATTAGCCTTTTGCAGATTATTGACATAGATATAGAAAAATAGCCTACAGTTTGGAACAAATAAATGACAGGTGGATTTTCTATCACCATATCCAAACCATGGTGTTTTGTAGTCATATAAATCCGACCGTTGTATGCTGTTCTGCGATATTCCTTGTTCTTATTTGGATATTTATTTTTTATCATTTTCTTAGCATATACCGTCGTAGATGTAATTGCTAACAAATTGCGGTAAACGCTTTTCTGGCCTGTCTTGGTAACCATAGTTACCATACTAACCAGTCACACAAATTATCAAGTAATTATTTAGCCCCAACATCAAAGTGTTAAATCTTACCTTAGACATGTAAAACGCTTGATAATTGACGAAATATAATCAATTTAATTATATTTTCATTATCGCCGCCATGTTGCTGAATGTTGTTTCTGGTACTCTAAATGTAAAACATGTATCGAAACGGAATCATAATTAACAGAGATCGATTCCAAAGCCGTTCTCTCATACTTATTACTTTTCTCATTTTGAAACTATAACTTCTCCAAATAACTTCCCTTCTTAACGACACTGCTTCCTTTTCAACTGAACCTTATGATTTTATTTGATATAGTCTTATGATTTTGTTTGATATAGTTTTACATCTAGACTCAGATTAACCCGGAAGTGACCTTGGTATGGCAAAATTTTAAAATTCAAGCGGCATGCTTATATTTCTTCAATTACCAAGCGTTTTACGTGCTTAATGTAAGATTAAATACTCGGAGATACGCGGAGTTTGTATGACCCTTGTATGCAAGAAAATTAGAAAAAATAAATATCCAAATCAGAAAAAATAACAACAAATAACATCATACGAGGACACAGATGTTGGCCAGATCGTTTTGTAGTAGGATCTCATAGGCTCAAAGAATAATACAGAAGATGCGTCACTCAATTGGAAAATTTAAAAAAAATATGACCACCTTTTAAAACGTTCCTCATAAAAAATGGTACCTGCTTCCCCTTGACTGATTTTGTACTTGATTTGTAGCTGAGATCTTCATCTTTCTATTTCTACTTGATTGGTTCAAGTAAATAACCTATGGACGCAGTGATTTGACTTTTAATACGGCAAATATTTTTCACTAGATCCGGACTCTTGTGTGTCCAAATATCATTGTACTGATGACGTCACATTTCTGGAACCACGGGAGCTCCATTCAGATTTGGACAGACAAGAGTCCGGCGATAAAATATCACTGTTTTGGCCTCTTATCAATGCAGTATTGCTTGAATAACGGTCATTGGTGATAAAAAGGTTAGAGAATAACAAGACGCTTCAAATCAGGTATGATTTGTCTCATATTTTTCAGAAATGGCTACACAATCGTCATTTTAAAATTTGAAATTTTCTGAGGTGTCTCATCTTGAGGAATAATTATTGAGCTACTGATTCTACTACAAAAGAATCTGGCCGGGAACTATGTACGAGGGTCAGATTTATATGACTTTTTCTTAGGTGTTTTGAAGCCCTATAGTCTCAAATATTGTCTAGACACATATCCCTTAAAATTTGTATATTTAAATTTTGTATACCCTCATCCACTGATGTATGACCTCTTGAGAATTCTCTTATTTTTAACATGGGAAATCCTGAGCTCACTTCAGCAAAGCCATGTGTCATTATTTTTGTTCCAAACTGTACATGAATCATGATGAAAATCAGAAAAGATTCTTACCATCATCTTGCATGTTAGAATGAGGAGCATAAGATCTATGCATTTGACTATTATGTCTATCATTTGATGACTTTGTATCCAGACTCTCATTAGTATGTCTTCTTGGCCTCATCGTTTCAGGATTTACAGCAGTAAAACTTAAAAACAAGAGTACGCATGCATCTTGAATATTTTTTGTTTTTATTTTTCCTGCTCTAGATCTAGCTCAGTATTTCACATCTTGTTTAGTATCTATATGATAGGAAATTTAACATTAATCTATGTAATATATCATAAAAATAAATGAAATGTTCTTTTGGTTTTGTAGTATCGACTAAACAAAACTAATTTAGCGAGAAGATATTTACAAATGTGAAGTTAGGAAAAATTCGAAACAAGGTTTAACAGAAAATGAAACCGGAAGTTACAAAAATGGAAAAAGAAAAAGACGAGTTGTGTAAGTAAAGTACCATTTATTCAGCTTCTTCACTACAAATATAAAATATATATTGATTTTGTTTCTAAGAGAGTATTTGGGTATGATAGAAGTAGCGTTTCAAATATATTTATCGAAGGGTTATTGTGCAATTATCAATAAACATTTTCTTTTTTTTTATTTAAAAATTTTGGCAAGTCACTCAAAAACTGAAACAATCAGAGGGTCGATATTAGATCCATAGGGAGCTATTTACACTGGAAAAAGCAAAGAGCAGTGTAAAGAACTTCTATTATGAGATCAAATTTTTTCTCAGAGTCCATAATGCACTGATTACACATTCAGATCAGTAATTCCCACATACTATCTATTGCAAGACTTACGCCTGCCACAACCGTCGCCATGTTAATCAGTGTTTTTAAGTAGCGCAAGGATCCTGCCATGACCGTGGTAGTGTTATCGTGTAAGCCTGGTATAACCGTGACAGGCTGGTATAACCGTGACAATGCTGTATTATATTGCAAGGCCTGTCATGACCTATCGTGGAAACCTGGCATGACCGTAGCCTTTATTGTGGTTTATAAGTGAATGTGAATATAAATGTGTAGTAGTAATTTTGATTTTGACATGATTAAGGTAGTTAAACACCATGATCGCATAGTATTAAACTGTTTAATTGTAATGACGATCACTTAAAATTGTTAAGGATATTCCTGGCATTAATGTCATACATATTTACTAGTCATTGCAATACACTATAACGGTCATAGTAGGACTAAGCCTAAATTTCTACATTACCACCCTCATACCTGGCCTTGCAATACTATATTAAATTGTCACGGTCATACCAGGCTTTGCGATCCCATAATACATTGTCACGGACATGGCAGGTTTTGAAATACACATTGTCACGGTCACTTTTAGCAATCATAAATTTCTACATTACCACTCTCATACCCGAACATTGCCACGGCGGTCATACCAAGCCTTGCAATACTATATTACATTGTCACGGCGATGCCAGGCCTTGCAGTACTATATTACATTGCCACGATCATGCCAGGCTTTGCAATACACATGGTCACGGTTATAGCAGTCCTAATTGTAAATTTCTACATTACCACTCTCAGACCTGAACTTGCAATACTATATTTACATTGTCACGGTCATGCCAGGCCTTGCAGTACTACAGTATATTACATTGTCACGGTCATTCCAGGCCTTGCAGAACTATATAACACTGTCACGGTCATGCCAGGCCTTGCAGAACTATATAACACTGTCACGGTCATGCCAGGCCTTGCAGTACTATATTATATTACATTGTAACGGTCATGCCAAGCCTTGCAGAACTATATTACATTGTCACGGTCATGGCAGGCATTGCAATATAATACAGCATTGTCGCGGTTATACCAGGCTTTCACGATAACATTACTACGGTCATGGCAGGATCCTTGCGCTACTTAAAAACACTGAATAACATGGTGACGGTTACACCAGGCGTTAGTCTTGCAACAGATAGGGTCTCGTAATGAACTTGCAATACTATATTTACATTGTCACGGTCATGCCAGGCCTTGCAGTACTACAGTATATTACATTGTCACGGTCATTCCAGGCCTTGCAGAACTATATAACACTGTCACGGTCATGCCAGGCCTTGCAGAACTATATAACACTGTCACGGTCATGCCAGGCCTTGCAGTACTATATTATATTACATTGTAACGGTCATGCCAAGCCTTGCAGAACTATATTACATTGTCACGGTCATGGCAGGCATTGCAATATAATACAGCATTGTCGCGGTTATACCAGGCTTTCACGATAACATTACTACGGTCATGGCAGGATCCTTGCGCTACTTAAAAACACTGAATAACATGGTGACGGTTACACCAGGCGTTAGTCTTGCAACAGATAGGGTCTCGTAATTCCGTAGGGACATTTCGTTTTCCACCTGATTTGACTCCTGATTACAAAAGCCACATGGTCGTTTTCCTCATGACTTGTCCAATTAAAATGGATTGGTAATACTTTGAAAGTTAAGTGTTTTACTTGAGAGATATTGATGTTAAAATTCAACTACGAAATTGCTGGCATACAAGGATCCCCCAAGCTACGTTAGTTTCAAAAAGTATCAGAACTGTCATACAGGCAATGTCTGCCTAGGAGGGAAAATTACTTATAAACTTATGTGAAAATATAAGTAAATATGGTATTAAAAAATAGATAAATTTTTGAAACAAACCTTGCGGTTTGAAATTTTCATGCTGCCATCGTTTTATTGAAATTTGGAAAGTCATCCCAAGTGTCTGATCGATCCAGGTTTTGAAAAATGGATAAAAATTAAGCATGTTTGGTGACTGTTTTTAAGACACCTGGACACATTTTCCTCGAGGCAAGATAATCATTATTAAAGATAATTATATAGGGAATACAAAAGATATTCGAAAAAAAAAACATTTCCAATTTAAAAAAGATAATATTTTCCAACATTAACCACCGGTCAAATCACGGGTCAAAATCAGGGATAAAACAAAACGTCCCAATTTAGTAAACTACATTGACTCTTAGAATTTTTTATCAAACTTTTGCCTCATTTTTGATAAAATTGTTTCTTCTCCAAATGTGAGGCCAACAAATAGTGCCATTTTCCACAATGAAATCAATGAATTAAGTGCACAAGGTTACATAAATGCATATCATCAACACATTTGTATAGATGTTAAGCAGCCTAGAGAGATCATTGATTTGATATGCCACATGTTTAGCTCTTGCACTGTTTTTTTTTATTATTACTTCCAGTCCTCTTGGAGAGAGTATTCCTCAGATTAGGATCATGTGAGACAGATGAACAGCTTCAGTCAAACCTTGCCAAGTTTCTTGTACCATGTCTTTCAAAGATATCCAGTGAGTTTGAAAATGTGAGAAAAAAGGTATGGTGGATTTTGTTTTACTTCTCTAGAAAATGATGTCATTGAAACATACTGTTACATAGTGCCAGTACGAGCCATATCCCATGAATAATGTAGTATGACCATTTTTCATTAAAGAAGTATAATTTCTTTTGAGTAATTCCTCTGTAATTGTCATGTACTGTAAAGCCTGTGGAAATATAAAATACATGTATACTTGTATAGAGTATATTCTGAAAATTTAATTCACCAAAGACACATTTAACTGTAATTGCTATTCTTTATATTCCTTGGACTACTTCATTGTAGGTGATGGAGTTACTGACTCATATTAACAAAAGGGTTAAGAGTCGTCCTAAGATTCAGCTACCTGTTGATGATCTCCTGAAGCAGTATATGAGTCCAGATGCAACAGCGTTCATCACAGTTAGTGATATACATTTTATTTTATGTACTTGATTTTAAAACATGTCAATGATCCTTAAATACATCAGAAGCTATCAACTCACCCATGATTGTATTGATTATATGTACCTGTACATTGTATATTTTTAACCTTTTCAAAATTAAATTCTGCTTTTTAAGAATAGCCTCATCTTCACACAGAATTAATCAGAATCTGAAATAAATGAAAACTAGATCCATATCCTCAAGATGATATATACATGTACATTTGTTTCAAAATGTGTACCTTCTTTGCAGAATTTTACAATACTCTATGTTAAGATGGGAGTTAGTCGGTTGCCACCCGAACAGCAAGGGGCTTTGGTGCCAACACTCTTCAACTGCTTAGAGGGTAAACCTAAACCACAACAAGACTGGTAAGACATACATTGTTAATACTGTTATTGGTGACTGTCTCATTTATCAATACTTTCTTCATTTAATCATTTTTGTTTGGTGTTTCAGTAATGAAATCTCTAAAAAGTGTTACCATCAAATTTTCTTAAAAAAACTCTCAAATCTGAATTGTACTTACTCATTAGACCAAAAACAATTGGAGTAAAACTGCATTTTGATCAGTCAAAAAAGTTACTATGCATGTCTAGCTATGTGAGAAAATGTCAATGGTGAATCATGTGAAAATTTGATCACATCTTGAAATTCCAATGACATTTTTTCATATACATGTCACCAATTGAAGTACATGTATATGTATTTTCCAGTATTCTTCAACTGATGATCACTGCAATTCAGTATATGAAAATACCTGAAGACCCGGCTAAAAGCAAAGTTCTTCTACCTTTACAAGACAAACCACAGTTGACAAAGAATTTGCTTGCGTACATGTTGGATGCTCTCCTTTTACCATACGGGTGAGCTATCTTTGTTCAAATTGTTAGTTAGGATGTTTATGGCAAGATGAATACTATGTTTATTATAGGATTGATAAACACTATGCAGTATATAAGTTTTATAAATATGAATGATTACATTATTATAATTATTAATTGATGGATGTAAATCAAAATTTGATTGTGCTTGCAGGTGGACTGGTCAGAAGGAGGGTGCTCCCACAATGTCTGCACCCCCAGGTCTTACAACCAGTTCATACAAGGCTCTCACTGCTGAGGGTATACCTGAACCAGATGCATTGGAAAAGGTATATAACAATATAACAAAGTTTAAACATATAACATGGCTTTAAACACTTTGTTTATCTACATCTGTGGAGAAATAAAGTTTTTGCAAATGAATGATACAAATATTTTCAAATGCATAATACACTGAAATCTTTTTATTATATTATATTGAAGTACAAGGAAAATATATTATCCATCCATTCATTTATGCCTGTTGCAAACATATGATTTGAGATTTCAAGCTTTAGAGATATGAAAGTTGATGTGAAAATGACCACTGTATTTTCATTGACAATTGAAGAAAAGTAAATAATCAATCTTTTTGGTTTAATTTAATTGCAGATAAAGATCGGATTATTAAAACTCCTTGGTGCAAATATGCTACCAGAACATGATGTGGTTTGTCTTTACACAGTTGCAACAGCAGATGCTCGTCATAATGTTGCAGAAACTGCAGATAAAGAACTGAAAAGAATATCAGGCAGTGTTGACTGGAATAATATGGCTGTGATTAGTAAACTATTTGCAATCTATCAAGGGACTGTAGTTGTCAAAGGCAAACCAAGCCCTATCAAACCAGAACATATAAGATTACCAGTCAACATAAGAGTCAAGCTGAAGATTTTTCCATATTTCTTAAGATCCAGCGAATCTGCCAATCACTTTCCAGCATGCATTCAGGTATGTATTTCAAATGTTTTTATGTTCTTATTTTTTATATATCATCCTCTATTGAGAGGGAATGTTAGGTTTTCTGTATCCACTTACTCTAAAGTGTCTAGCTCTATTGTAATTATATTAATATGTAAAGCAACTCCCTTGGACATCTTGAATGTGATCATCCCATCATAATGTGGAGAATACTTTTTGAGATGCAAATACATTTGATTATCCTGATTGTCATGCCATGGTATACAGATTCTGTGCTACACTTTCACTGTACTGTCATATTTTCATCATTTTCTCTTGAACATAACTTAGTTAAAACACCATATGCTACCAAGTATCATTTTATAAAAACATCATTGAGTATATTATAAATTATTCTAAAATAGTACTTACTCTACTCAAATTATTGAATAACTTCTAATATTTTTGAGGGGTCCTCAGGGGTTCCTAAGGGATTAATTCAGCTCCTTTTGTAAACATCACTGAATACACCCTCAGAAATACATGCAGATAAAATGCTCACATCATTCCATGGCTTTATATTTTCAGGTTCTTTTTGATGCTTTGTTTGGAACAGATACCAATGCCAAACTGAAGTCTCTTGGAGTGCAGTATGTCCATCATATATGCCTACAGTAAGTGTACTGTAACAACTGATCTCTCTCTCTCCCTACGTATGTCTTGCAAAATAATTATTATACATTTACTTGGTTAGGGACAGACAATGTAATTTGAGGTTGGGTGGCTTATTGCTAAAATGTGTTCAAAATAATTTCTCCTATATGCACAAAGCTTCCAGAAAGCTTTGTTGAATTACCAATTTTTTCTGTATGTTAAAACAACCAAATCTACTAGTACCAGTGTGTAAAATACGATTTTAATTTCAGTGCTTCAGATGCCAAATTCAATCCGATCGCTGGTGTATTAATGAATGGAATGATCAAACTGGTGAAGAATTCTTCTGAGGTAAGTTATATTCACTGATGAATGAGGCGTTTGAAGAGGAAAAATCACTGGTCTAAAAAATAAGTAAATTTCAGTAATAAGGAACAAAATACCCAACAATTTGTGTCAATTCTCCATCTATATTTTGTAATATACAAGTAGGTTCTCTAAAAAAACTTGTAATTAACAAAAGTCATGGAAGATCAGTATAACATTTCAAGGTCAATGCCAACTTGAACCAGTAAGGTCAATATAAAGGACTGTATTTAAGGCTTTCAGAATCTTGCAGCGTGTAGTAATAGTATTTTAAAAATCATATGTATGATAATATAATATTGTATTTGATTACAGAACAGTAATATTCGAGGAAGGGCCTATGTAGCAGTTGGCAAGATAGGAAAGAGAGCTCCTAACCTAGTGAGCAAAGATATAGCTTTACTTCAGCAGTTCTTTGATGCTATAACTAAAGTAGGTTACAGTTTTTCATAATCTCTATCATGGTTTTGAATAGGAAGCAAAAAGCACCAAATTTTATTGAAAAATTAACCTGAAATAAATAAAACATTTTAAAATGATGAAGGGTTTTCAATTCAAATCAAGGGCATACAAATGGGTGGTTACATACTATACATGTGTATTTCATACTTGAGTGGGTTTGGGGTAGATATCACCCGGGAATATATATCATATCTGAGGAGCGGGCAGGATATATTGTATATGTCCCGCTCCAGGCCAAATGCGGGCAGATATAATATATCCATCCCGCTCCCGGGAATTTTTTCAAAAGTTTAAAAATTTTAAAAATTTAAATACACATATTTCCCTTGGGATAAACCCTGTATCCAAAACCTCCCAGTACATAACCCTTATATATGCAAATTGTTCTGTCAGGTATAAAGTGAAAACATTGTCTAGTTCTTACAGAATTAGTAAATCTATTCTGGAAATAGGATTTTTCAACTTCGCCAATATTTCTTAATTACCAATGGGCAGTGATCTATCAGGACATCATTATTTAGTTTGGTAGTCGTCAGTTACACTCAACATATTTAAGAAAATACCTTTGCAAATAATATTTCAACTTGAGGTATAATTTGATATCTTGGTGCTTTTAAATAATGCAGACAGTAGATCTTATTGTCTTAATATTTTCTACTCTTAATATACAATACATGTATTGTATCCTCTGTTTAGGAAGAGGGAGAGCTGAAACTTGCTATACAGGAGGCTCTATCAATGATGTCTAGTGCCTTCAAAGATCTCTCTGGAACAAATTGTGCTCTAATGGAGGCACTCATTCTACAGAATATTGAAAAGGTATGTCATTATTTTAACCAGAGTGTTGATAATCTATACACCAATGAGTCCAGATGGTTCACATAAAAGTCAGTCAAAGGTCTTATTTTTGAATTGGGCCATGGAAGTTGCTTTGCCCAATGGTGTAGTGACTTAGTACAGCCATCATCAATAATAAGCTATGTGCCATCTGCTTAGTGATTTGTCAGCCATTTTGCTCAGATAACGGGTTTCTTGTCATCACCAAGTAACAGTGACATATTGTTATTGCCAACATTTTTTGTGATAAGTCCTTGAAGTTGTGATAAGTGTTTGAAGTTTTTTGAAGTTGGCAGTTTGAAGTTTTTCAACTGTAACAAGTTGTCACAGCTTTGTAACCATTTCCAATAACTTACCAACTGGTAACCATAATGCCATGTTTAAAGTGCATTCTTCATTTGTGATGCTTGTTTTTAGGTTGAATCACAGGCACGATTGATGTCTGTTCAGTATGCTAGCAATGTGTTCCCATCTTATCACATCCCTTCAACTTATGTACTATTATTGGCAGCCGGAGACAGGTAAGTACATTTAATGACCCAGTCATGCATGTGAATACCACATTTTAAATATTAACCTTGGTTCGTTGTAAAGTTACTGAATATTTATGTAAATTGAAATAAGCAGAAAACATAGAAAATTAAACTTAAAGTTATATTTAGTTTATTGTGATTAACTGTACATATTTTTTGAATCGCGTCATATTAATTTTCAGTCAAGATGATATAAGAACAGAGGCTATCAAAGCTCTGTATGGTGTTGGACAGAATGAAGGGGGAGAAAAACATAAAGACAGAGATGACCTTCCAGATTTCTCACAACTTGTAGTGTATCTAGCACAAAAGGTATGTTAATTTCCTTTGATAATTGTACTACCTAGAATGATTTATTCAAACATTTTATTCAAATATGAATAAAAATTGTAAATAATACCGCTCATAATCATTGTACTATATAGTTAAAACAAATGAGTTTTTTGAATCATAAATAATTTGAAACAGATTGTTCATGAAGCTAGTCAACATGCTATGCATTTCAACATGTTACATTATTATTTTTTGTTATTATCAATACTTATCAATCACTCTCCTAGTTGTATCCATTATTGATATTCCATCAAATGAACACCTTAATATCTTGAACACTTGAACTTGCTCCATTATGAGAGAATGCCTACACTATAATACAAAAGGTTTTAAACAAGATATCTGCCCACATTTTCTGTGTCACACCCCCATTAATAAGTCAGTGCTAGGGTGCTACTCACACATTCCAGGGGACCTACTATAGACCAAACCAAATTAAAAGAAGTAAAGATACATTTTCAAGTTGCATATCCTATTTGTTTGAAGTTATCGTAATTGTGTTTCAGCATCTCTGAGTTGAAATCAAAAATGAACAACTATCTAAATATTTAAAGTGCATTAATTGTTTACACTGGATATCTAGCTAGAAATGTCAACAGATTGATATGATCATAAACATGTATCAACTGAGAACAATAGAAGTACTATGTACACTGTAAGCTATAACTCTCATTTGTATAAATGAAACAGTTTGGAAATAGAATTATAATATAATTCCAATGCCAAAATACATTTTCTCTTGACAGCATGCATTTGTACAAGGGGCGATCCATATATTCTAATAAAAGAGCTCTCATTTTGTGATTTTTTCATATATCCCTCTCATTTTTTCAGAACAAATAGATTATGTAATTACACCTACAATGCCAAAATAGTATAGCTATATCTAAAATTAATTCAGAGATAGGTTGCCATGGTAACCCGTAAATACCGATTGACCGATTTTGTTAAAATTTTATTTATGCTTTATTGGAGTAGGACCTCTGCTCAAAAAAAATTTTTCAATATGGCCACTTTTGTAAAAAATGTAATCGTTGATAACTCAAATACTAGATATAGTAGACAGATTTGATTTAAATTTTATATGCTGATGCCTAGGGACAAATGAACTTTGTATATGAAGAGATTTTCAAGATGGCTGCTGAATTTCAAAAATACCAGTGAATGTATTTGGTTCAAATCTTATATACTGATAAGGACACAGTAGCTTTGTTGGAAAAATAATTTTTAAGTTGGAGGTTGTATTTCAATAAAGCCATTTTTTCGTAAAAAACATAATCCTTGATAACTTAAATACCAGTGGATGGATTTGATTCAAATTTTATGTGATGATATGCTCTGTTCAAGAAGAAATTTTCAAGGTGGCCACTAATTATCAAAATATGTTTTGTTCAGTGGGATTTGCTACTTCATGGAGTTGCTATTTTCTAGTTGAGGTCTGTTATTGAGGTCTGTTATAAACAGTTTTGAGACAAATTTTCAATTGTCAAGCTAAGCACATAAATGATTGACAAATCAGTCTCAATAAAATTGTCTTTTATTATCTGTTTATAATACAGTAGAATTTCTTTGTTATGAATAGCATTTATCTGTTTTCCGTTTTCCCTGTGTTATTCTGTATAATATTATCATCTCTTCTTTGCTTGCACTTATTTTACTTGATGGGCACTCATATCTGATATATTCTGGATAATATGCATCACATTCAACATCTTGGCTTGCACATGTTTATTCACTATTATGACACTCTTGCGTAAATGGGCATGGATGGTCTTCACCTGTAATTCAAGATAAATGTACTGTGAATAAACATTATTTTGAACTTAACCGCATAATACATTCTCTTCACAAGATTAAGAACATTGTTAAAGTGGTAGGCTATAGGAGGTAGCCATTTTGGATTTGGCATTCTGGGTAGATTTTTGAGTTGCCATTTTGGATTTTCTGTCCTAAAATCTTGTTTGTAAAAGTCTTGTTTACACATTTTCACCCAAGCTTTTAATTAACTGTATAAAATTTCAAGGATGCTAATTGGTATAAAATGGTTGTCATTTGGGATTTTCGGTACTAAAATTTGTGTTGACCTTTCGTAATATTTATTCAAGAATGCAATTTTTTGTTATTATAACATGAATGATAAACTGGCTTACCCTGTGTACAAATTTCCTTTACAAGGTGTGTTCCTCCTAATAATAAGTCTTCCTCTGAAAATGTTCCCTCGGTGAAGTCAATGATGTGACAAGCTTTAGGATCACTAGCAACATGGATCCATTCTCGTTTACACCCATCAACAAGACCCTTGTGGTTTGGAAGCCCTTTAAAATAGAAGTCCTTCATTGTGTATATTCTTTTATTTATTTCAGTGTACAGTTTTCATTATCATTCTGTCTGAGTTCACACTAGCCATTCCCAGTTAGAGGGATACCAATTTACTCGTTGAGTGGCCTGTGCTGAATAGGGTGTAAAAGTTGCCATAAATACCAAAATCAAATGTGACCTTTTTGTGACATCAAATTTTACCTCTAAACATGACATGTGAACATTAGTCCTGGGAGGCCTTTGATAAAACATTGCAAAAATATGAAGTGTCTATATATTGCATTTTAGTTTGACCTCTGTGATATTAAACATGTAATCTGGTACCCCAATATGTCATTTCCATATGACCCTTTAGGCTTTTATCATGTGCTTTTATCAACTTTTATCACATTCTTTCTCTAGCATGATCTTCCAGGACTTTTAGAGAGGGGAAATGACTTATTTTAAAAAGGATGAAATCTTACCATAAACATAGATTTCCTTTCCGGCATCTTTAAGGTCCTTCGCTGCAGCTATAGTTGCAGTAGGAGGATCAGAAACAGTTCTTGCATTACATTCCCACGTTCTTCCATCAGTTGCTATGATAACTATTTCACGTACTTCAACGCTATTCCTACCATATAGGGAAAATTGTTTATGTGCCTCTTTCAATGCATCTGCTGTGTTAGTATATTTACCTGTTGCATGGGGGATACCCTTCACACACTTTATCAGACCAGTGTGATTATTTGCCCCAAGGTGGCAGTGAATATATACAGGGCAGTTGTATGTGAGGATGGCAAATCTGAGTCCGGGGCCGGGTGGTGCAAGGGGCAATATCTTGTATTTTAGAGCCATAATAAAATCTTCAAAGAATTTTAGAACGTTTTCTATGTCTGGCAGAAGAATGCTCTCTGATCGATCAATTATTATCACAACATCAGCATTACAACAATGTGCTACAAGAACAAACAATTGCAAATATCAGTTCTTGTAGGTTTAGATTAATATATAAACCACAAATGAAAAACAGAAATTGTTTGTTTCTATTTCATTAACTATGATAGTTAAATAGACATAGAAGTTCAACCAATGCTCTAGAACATTTCATAAGTGAATGCAAAATGTGTTTAAATGTAAAGATAAGATACGAGGGAGATAAACCAATTGGAATTTTGATTAGACTCCTTATGTGCACAATGGTTCAATTGATTCTATAACAAAACATATAATATTCTATAGACTTAAAAATTTTAAAAATCCTTAATGTCACCCACATGTAAATTCACCCATTTAACCTTTTATTTGAAATATCATAGATTTTGTTTTGTACTTACGACATATTATAGGATCACCCTCCTTAGTTATTCCTTCAACTGCTGGTATTTCTACTGCATGTGGATTGATATTAAGATTTTTAATGTGGATGTAGTTTAAAATGTTTGTGTTGTCAAACTCCAATAGAGTCCATTCGTCAGAAGCATAGGAATAGTCTCCTACTTTGAATGCACGTCCAGCTGTGTTTGGACATTGTTTAACTTCTAGTAATTTTGGTATTACAGTAGTAATTTGATAGGTTTTGTCAAACTTTGAAATGAAGCTCAGACCATCTGTATAGGTGACAATCACATCTGGCACAATATCTCGGCTATTTTCATTCTTCTCTTTCAACTGTTTCTTGCACAAATCAAGGGCAGTTGGGAGTTGGGCTTGACAATCATCACATTTTCTTGGAGGTTTAAATTTCTTTATAAGTTGTTTTTTGGCATCTGTCCAGTCAATGAATTTCTTGGCAGTTTTGCTATATATTATAATTGTATAGCAGCTTTGATTCCCAACGTTAGATATAATTCTATTTATGTCTTCAATAATCTTGTTCAGTACTCGTTTATTACTTGGACATGAAATCTGCACTATGAAGCACAAATCTGTGCGACTTTGATCTAAAATCATATTTGAATACGATAGTTTCTTTATTTGTATAGCATAGAATATTTCTCATTTGGTAATAATGTGCTCAATTACATTGCCACTATGGTAACTGAATGAAGTTATGAGGTAATCATTGTCCTATGATGATAGGTGTGTATATTTACTATTGAATAGCATATTTAAATTTATACCACTCTAAGTCCAATTACAGTTGTATAACATGGGTCTATAACAACGATATACAGTGGAGAATGGTATATCGTCATTGTATACAACTCCTCCGTATACACTCCAGCGTATACCACTGTAGAAGTGCATTCTGGGAACTAATGAAAAAAAAAATCATGAAAATTTTCATGATTTCCTAGAATCAAGTGACGTCATAAATGGATCAGGCATGATTTGCTAGAATCAAGCCACGTCATAAATGGTTCGAGGTCAACATCAGCATTATTGAGTTGGCTATGGGATATTTTTATGGTTTTTAATTGTTATGATTGTGTTCGAATCAACTGTAATTGAACTTAGAGTGGCATAATAAGATTATATAATGGTTCATTCTGTATATCGTGCATTTTATACTCTTGTGAGAATATAATATATTCACTCGTTCGCTACGCTCACTTGTGAATATATTATATACTCACTCGAGTATAAACACGATATACAGAAAGAACCATTATATAACCTCATATGATCTGTTGCTCATATTTTGCAGTTTTAATGATCAATATCTGTAACAAATTATTACACTTTTGGTTTCACAATTTTATTTTGTCATGCCTAATCATATCAGATTAATCTATATATCACACAATTGTAAGCTCTGTTGATAGGGGCCCTGCATGTGATCAAGACAGATATACAGAGGCCAATTCAGAAGTTCTGATAAAAATGCTGTATCTTTTTCTTAAGTAAGTAGGAAATCACTTGAAATTTTTACGCAATTTATATAATTTATGTGCATATACAGCAGAGAATTTTCAGGATGATTTATTGATCAAACTTTCTGTAATCACACTTTTCCTCCCCCCTGTTAGGGGCACTTCGCCCAGGATTTGAGCTCATATTGATGTCTTAACTCATATTGAAAATTCTATCTAAATTTTTTATATCTTATGAGGGAATAAATGACCCAGTTACTCTGAAAATATTGTGGAAAACGAATGATAAACTTTTAAGTTAGAGTATTTTTATCAGAACTTCTGGATCGGCCCTTGTATATGGTCTGGGTGGCAGTTTTGTGGACCAATTCATTAACTGAATATCATATACTCGTATATATGATGTTTTTTGAGAATCCTAATCCATACAGAACTCAAACTGTGTAAAAACTACCTACCACTGTCACACAAAGATCCCTCATCCGATCGACAAGTTTGATCAAAATAACCATCTGGAAGTTCAAATCCACTTCTTCCTTGGATTGCCTTGGCCTCTTTAGATAAAATCTCATCAGGGGTTACACTGCCTAAAATCTTCAGCAGTCCCTTAAAGTCTATACCATTTACTGTGTGGGATAGAAGCCCCAGGCCGAGAAAAAGCCAACATACAGTGACAAATAGAGACATTTCTATTACAAACCTAAATGGAAAAATGATTGAATCACTGTTATTATGTAATGTTAAAATATCATAAAAAGTAACAAATGTAGTAAGGATATATATTTGAACACATTGATGAATTGGTAACTAATCAAGAATAAACTACAACTAACTAACTGTTATAAAAATGTTTTGGCATGAATGATCATTTAAATGTTAATGCATGTGATGTGTTTCTTTGTATTTTCTTTGTATATTTGCGAACCTCATGAGAGTAAGCATTTGTATGTCTTGATGCACATTTCATGGTTTATAGATGGAAGTTACTATTGAGTCAAAGGAACCCTTCTTATATATCTGATTATACATGAAAGAAAAGTCTTTCTGATTCTACTGGAAAGCTAACTATAACATCTGAGCATACTTGGCAGATATGTTATGGCAGGGGATATTTGTAACATCCATGGATTAGCAAACATATTTATTTATCAATAATTTACTATGATTATGCAAAAAAACATGGGAATCTTCATGTGTTTTAGTTTTAAGTGACAGAATTAGTATTTCAATGGCAATAATCAATTGATTAAAATTATAAATCTTTGGAATAATTCTTTTATAGAAAATCTAATGAAACATTCTTCAAGTCTATGATGCAAATTCTTGTATTTTGGAGTTATTGGTATTTTTGCATAATCAGTTCATTTTGAGAATGACTCTTAAGCTAGTTTACACCATCACGCATCTGAAAATGTCGAGATCGCCGATTTCATGCCGCTTTTGATCCAGTGACTATATAAAGATGCGGTAGATCCATAAAACCATTGCATCTTTGACTCAAGAACACGATGGCAGAACAACAAGGCCCAGAAATTCCAGATGGACCAGAGCATGACCTATCTGAAGAAGACATGATGTTTGTCGCAAGGTGTGAAAGACTGGAGAGAGAGTGAGGAAGCATGTCAAACGTAACAAAGCTTAACAATCCTTGATTAAAGTGTCTCCTCAATTCGTTGGAAAGCTTGAGAGTCCTTCATGAAAGCGTAACAAAGAGTGACAGATATTGATGAAAGCGTCTGACCTTGTGTCAGATCTTCATGCCAGATCGTAGCAAATCTTGAGACATCTTAAGGAAGCGTGTCAAGTGGTAACAGACCGTGAAGAGACTGGGTCCTCGCTTTGAACCAAGCTCTGTTAAGCTTTCCTACACTTTGGGTCAAGCTTTGCTGAGCTTTGTTACGGTTTGTTAGGCTTTGATACGCTCTCGGTGCTTTAATCAATTCATAACAGAGTGTCCAAAATTTTTAAACAGTTTAAAATCTTTTGGTGCTCTTGCCCAATATCCGGCTTTACCCTGAGCTTTTCTACGACCTATTACAACCCCGATGCTTTAATCAAGCTTTGTTATGCTTTGGTGCCACTTTACAATGTAGCTTTACTAAAGCTCCCTTCTCCCAATGTTTAAGATAGATCCTCTGGACCATTTGGGCATTCACTAAGAATTTGTAATTATGTCACCACCAAAAAGTGGTGACATATTGTTATGGTCTCCGTTTTTTTTTGACGGTGGTTCGACCTTCAATGACATTCTCAAGGTCAGAAAGGTTCTTTTTTCATCTTGCTCCAAATTGACCATTTTTTTCAAAATCATCTACAAGTTCTCAGAAGTTCAAATATGACTTTAGATTTGAGATTCCACCTTCAATGACCTTCTCAGGGTCAAAAAAGATCTTTTCACAACTTGCTTCAAATTGACCAATTTATTTTTTCAAAATCATCTACAAGTTCTAAGAAATTCAAAACTGACTAAGATTGAACTCATAATATTGTGAGCAACAAGATGGTGACATTTTGTCATGTATAATGCCTTGTTCTACCACTGCGGGATCTATATGAATGTGCTCTGCCTTATAAACACCATTAAGTTCATGAAAGTGTCGATGGTAAATAAAAAAATAAAAAGAAGTGTCGATGATAATCTTCGGCACTTTCCGTGATCGGGAAAATAAATTCCTGCGTAAATTATTGTGTCCATTGTACCTTTCGATTTTGGATAAGTAACAAGCCAGATTTTTATTCTAGAAAGCCAAATCTCCAACATAATTCTAATACCAACATAATTGGAATTCCATGTATAAGAGTTTGATTCTTTTGTTCCCCATATTTAATCAATATGTCTTTATTCAAAACAATTTATATCATATTATTTAAAATAAATGTACAACAAATAATTCCAAAATATATACCGAATAGTTGTCCATATCTCTTCTGTTTCATCAATCTGAACTTACCTTATGACGTTTTCCAGCAAAAAACAAATGTTGCACAGAGACAATTGATATATATACCCCAATTATAATCCCACCAAACAAAGTTTGAGTACAGATATAGAAAAGCCATCTGGCTGTTCGTTCATTGGTCTGTTCGTTCATTGGTCTATTCGTTCATTGGTCTTTTCGTTCATTGGTCTATTCGTTCATTGGTCTATTCGTTCATTGGTCTGTTCGTTCATTGGTCTGTTCATTCATTGGTCTGTTCATCTGTCTGGGTGATAAGTCGAAAACTGGTTGTTCTACAGGTTGTCTTATTGGCGAAGGACCTCTGTTTTAGGAAGAATTTTGAAAACTTTTTGATAGATTTATACATATTTTTAAAGACAATTATTGATAGCCCCTTATACTATGTAACATGTACAGGAAGTCTGCCAAACGTCTTTTCCGAACAGATTTTTCTTGAATATTAAATGTCGCTACAATCACTGCTTAAGTGATTATTTCTAGCATAAAAATGAATGAAAAAGTTATCCAAATATTAAATAATTGACACAATATGTTTTATTCAGTGGGATTTGCTACTCTTTGGAGTTGTTGGGAGGACCAGAGAAGTGGCCTTGTTTCCTCTTTAGTGGACACACTTATGACTGGAAAAAGGTACAATGTCATGTTGTCTGGCGCAATCGGAAATCATGCATAACATATGTACATTTAAAGTGCATGATTTTCAAGGAAACCTTTCTGATCATTGTGCCATTTCTTTGTTATATAATTCTGAATTTAGCAGAATTTGCAAACATAAAACGAGGAAAAGTAAAGTCTATACTCAAACTCCATTACCTCCGAGATATATCTGGTCTTCAGAAAAAAGCAAAGATTTTCACGACCAATTGAAAATCGAGATTACAAATAAACGCAGCCTGTACGATATGGATCATAATAGTAATGTAGATGATATGTTAAAGAACTTAACTAAGTGTATGCACAATGCTGCGTCCAATACGCTTGAAAAGAGGTTCGTCAGACATAAGAAAGGAAATAAACAAAAACGATGTAAAAAGTGGTATAATTTATCGTGCAAGCAATTCCCGAATCTCTCCAAAATTAGCTCATCTTGGTGACTGTAAATTGCACAGCTGTATTCAATGGAGTCTTGTCATATTCAATCAGCCTCAATTTTAAAGTGTGTATTTTATTTTCAACGTGATTTCATCGTTTTTTGTCGACTGGTAAGAATACGCTGGGCAAATGGCAAGATGGATGACTTTTGACCTGACCTACACCGATGGCGGTGACGTCATCAATTTTATCTATACAAATTCTATTTGGTCACGTGACCTTGTGCCAGAAGTTCGACTTTTTGGTCAGTCGACCTGTTCAAAGTACATTAATTAGTAATAATTATCGCTTTTCAGAACAATTTAGGAAACAATATTTTCTATCTACGTCGATTACAAAGCATCTAAGGTACGTAAATTTATATGAACAACTGAGTCAATAGGGATAAATAGCCCAGCGAGAGTCGGCGGTCTTAAAAATACTTGGATCTGGATGCCAGTCCTGGTATAGATATAGTTCCAGGGCAGTTCGAAGAACGTATTAGATGTCCGTGAGAAAACCGCTAACCTGTTCAACTTGAAATTTTTACACATGCAATAGCAGACTAAAATTTTCAAGGTCGAAGGTCATCAAATTAGGTCACAAACAATGTTATCTAAATTTTCCAAAAGTTCAAGACTACAAATAAATTCTTGTCATCAAAATTGCAGGAAAACCGCTAACCTTGTCAACTTGAAATGTTTACAGATGCAAGAGCAGACTAGTGCCAAGGTCTGATTAGGTTTTGGCCATGCTGGGTAAATTGCATGGTGGCCAGTTTGCTCTTCAAAGTGCGATATTTATCACTGTGTGTCTTGTTAAAGACAATTATTGATAGCCCCTTATACTTATGTAACATGTACAGGAAGTCTGCAAAACATCTTTTCCGAACAGATTTTTCTTGAATATTAAATGTCACTACAATCACTGCTTAGTGATTATTTCTAGCATGAAAATGAATGAAAAAGTTATCCAAATATTAAGTAATTGACACAATATGTTTTATTCAGTGGGATTCGCTACTCTGTGGAGTTGTCATTGTCTTGTCTCGATGATGCTATAGATTTGTATCACACCATTTTCACCATTGTAGTGTTGTTGTTATTGTTATTATGGGCAATTAAATTGTATAAACTAGCTGAAGTTTTATTGCCCATATCAACAAAATTTCAATAGATGCCAACAATTATATTCATAATAGTTCATTTAAATTTTTAGTGAATAGAATAACAGACTTTTCATTTACAGTTTAAAACACACATTAATATGCAACTCACAATAAATGAATGAAACACAATGAAATTAGAATTTTAACTGCATGTATGATGAAATTAGATTTGAAAAATTGATCAATTGTTCAAATGATCAGACTCCAACACTTTTCTAGTACTTGTAGTGCTTGACTGCCGCATTAAAGTTTCAGTTGTCAATTTCACTGTATGAATAGATTTAGAGAATACATGAATAAGAAAATGTACCAGGTATTTGCATCTTGACTAATTTTGTTGAAATTGCATAATTCATCATAACCATCAACACACATGAAAACTTTTCATTCTTTACAGATGGATCAAATAGTTTCAGTCTGAATTCTTTTGATTTCCTTATAAATCACTTTATTTCCCCAACTTTGCATTTTAAAGAAAGTGTTAGTGCGAGTAGGGTAGTATACAATATAAAAGTCATTTTAGACTTGAATTTGATTTTTAAAAATTGATTTATTTTAGTTTAGCTAAACAATAATTCATCTGATATATCTTTGCTTATTTCTAATACAAACACTTTTTGTGCAGAGGCAGACAAAAATAAATATGATAAAACATAGAATACATAAAAACAACTATAACATGTATGAATGTTGAAGAAGGTATTGTTATTGAAAATATTGAAAAGTAATTGTTGATTCTTGTATTGATGTTTTTATCATGAATCAAATGTTTACCAACTGAATATGAAGTCATGAATAATGAAATGAATCTGCCTTGTTGTTAATGGGTCCATAACTAATTTATTGCTTTCATTGGTTTATTTAAATGTATGCAGCAAAAAATATACAAAAGAATAATGGTTTTTCATTAATGTATCAATACGACAATTAGCTTATTGTATGTATAAAGAAATTGCCATCATTAATGAAATAACATCACCAGTCATGGGCGTAGCGCTATTTTTTTAAGTAGTATGCCACCAGGGAGCCCGCATGGTAGCAAGATTTGAGAGAAGCAAAAAACCGTTCAGGGGGGTGTGTGTTTCTCCCCCTAGGAAATTTGGTTGTATTTGGAACGAATTTGAAACCATCTGGTACGCCTGTGCGTACCCAGCGTAACAGGCGCTACGCCCATGCCAGTCACTACAACAAAGATTCATGCAACTGTTTTTCAAGAAAAAGTGTTTCATAAAAAGTGTTCCACTCAAAGAGGTTCAAATACATGGAATTGATGATTCCCAATTGCAAGATCTTAAAAATTATTCCACTTACAGAGTTGTATTAGACATATCATTCAGTCGTATAATTCAATAGACAAAAGACTTAATATTAGATACACATTTTTGTGTTTTACAGGGTGAGCAGAGGATTAAGACAAGCAGCAAATATGAAGTTGGAAGCAAGGTTCTACCCTTCAATCCAAATACATACACAGAGGTATGTACAATTACTTTGTGTATGCATTCCTTTAAATAATATAAACAAGTAAACCAGAGTGTTTGGAGTTGTAGAAATGTATTGCAGCTTAGAAAACACATATGCATGTGTAATGTTTAAGTTCCTGTAAACCAATGACAGAACAGAAGTTAAATGAATTGAATTCAGTTTTTTTTGTTCATTTTTGGTTAAAATGTTATATTTTTCAGATAATACGGTACTGCAGACTGTGCCTGGCAAACAGCTCGGGAGTTAAAGTCTCATTTGAGTCTCTGTCTGAAGAGAGGAAATCCCATGCTCCATCTATTGGCAAATATGTTGGTAGAATGTTAGAAGGAAATGGTATTGAGGAAAATAATGCAATACACATTTATAGTACTATGCTGCAACAGTTCCTGTCGGCAGTGCAAGGTAGGTCACATCTGGGATGATTTGATAGAAAGTAATCTCAACGGGCAACATATCAAGATTATTAACTCACACAAATCACTTTAAATCATATGGACTACTCAAAACAGTGTTCTGGTTCAAGTGTGCTGGAATTCTTACAAAGCAAAAGGTATCAACCTTGATTAGGACGTATACAACACATAATTTACATGCAATTAAAAAGTATGTATTGCTGTTTAACAAATCAATGTAGAGTCCATTTCACTGCTTCATTTCGTCAGTAGAACGGCAAAAATAAGAAATTGGGAGACCATTGTGCAATAATATATGGAAAAGTATATTCATAATGTATATGAATGACATTTGTATATTTCAGATTTTTTAGTTTTTTGTGCAATAAGCCTGTGTCGTCTTGTAATTTCAGCCATGTTAATCTTATTGAAAATAACATGGCAGAGAAACATCCAAATATAAGAGGCCACACACTTTATAAGCCAAACTAGAAGCAATCCAATATATACAAATGTCATTCATGTACATTATGAATATGCTTTTCTATATATTATTGCACAATGGTCTCCCAATTTCTTATTTTTGCCGTTCTACTGGCGAAATGAAGCAGTGAAATGGACTCTAGTTGAACATGTTATGGATGCTATTGCTAAAGCAAAACCTTCTTATTTAGGTGAAGATGCCATGTACTGTTTACTAGAGTTAGTGTCTGTAGCCAAGGGTAAACTGTCAACAAAATTTGTGGATAAGTTGCCATGGATTAAGGTTGGTATTTTAAAGTCATGTACCTGTTTATGCTATATGTGACATCATTCCAACATATGTTACAATGAAAGCATCAGGTAGAGCACCTTGATTATGACACACTGAAGCATGAAATTAAATTTACAGGTGTGTTTGACTAACTGGGGTCTTTTACATATTTAAACAGGTTTATCCCTACCTGAAAAGCTAAATTCTATTTTAATTCATAAATGTTTAATATATTTTCAGAACCTGATGTTCAATAACAGAGACAGTGTGAGAGACTATGCCGCAGAGCTCTATGCAGTCATTGTATCAGTCACCCAAGATGTTCAGGCCATACAGTTAACCATTGAGGAACTTAATGAGAATATGAACAACAAGGTACTTCGTGTGTTAATATGAACCAATTCATCTTGGAGGGGATCTCCATGTACCTTTGTACCAGATTATCTTTGTGGGAAACTAGATCAAGATTTTTTCTCTCTTATTTAAAGGGGCAATAAGGACTGTAGAGAAAATAGGAAAGTTTTTTCATTTTTTCTGAACTATCAAGGCAACATTTGGTTTAACATCTTCTTTGACATACCTATTTTCTTAAAATGTATGGATAAATTATCAATTTCAGCATTAAGAAGTGTAAATTCAGTTCAAAGCTTTAAAAAGGGGACTTCCACTTTTATATTTTTAAGATCCACCATGTTTCAAGAGGAATATCAGCTAAAATAATGTTTATCTAGGGGGTTAGTTTGTAAATAATAAAAATAGATGTTAGTCTTGATGAAATATCCAAACTTAAATATATTTTGACACTGGTTCATGATCGTTGAATGACCCCTCTGCACTAATTATTGCACCTTTAAGCCCAAATTATTGTTTTCCCTGACGAATCATTTTTATGTCATCGCCATGAATTGGTGACTGTTGTAATAGTCGCTAGTATTGCATCCAGTATTTGGTTTCTGCATCAGTGTTAGTGTGGGGACATTTTCTCATATTAATGTCATGCTAAGTAGAGACATCATTTTATATAATCTGATTGCAATCTTTTCTCTTTATATAAAGTTGTGATCTAATTGTACACCCCATACAGATATTGCAAATCATATTTTATTTCCACATTTAGAGTTTAGAGGTTCAACATGGAAGCATCCTTGCCCTTGGACACATGATAGCCAATGCACTAGTGAGTGAACCAACAGGGTCCAGTAGTGTAGGAGACGTTACTATGGAAGACCTGGAGACACCAGGAAATAACACAGGTACCACACCTGGTACAGAGACCAATGGTTACATTGTGGAGGCGGTTCATAGTCTAGGTGAGTGAAATATAAACATGTAAATATAAATATGTAAACATGTAAACGCTATTGAGGGACATTTAGTATGAGATTTATTTACTATATACATTTGTTCACTATCTTGACAAGCCCATGTTTCATTTACAATACAAAAAGTTTTTTCTTTCTATTTATTATCCCACGAAGTTCGTGAAGGATATAGGAAAGCCGTCCATCCATCCATCCATTCATCCGTCTACATCCAAGATGGCACCTGAATTTCAAAATGGCTGCCTCTTTTTCGTAAAAAACATTATCTTTGATAACTCATATACTACTACTATAGTATGTAACGTTGATGGAATTGGTTCAAAATTTATATGCTGATACCTCGGTACAAGGGAGCTAAAATTTTCAAGATGGCCTCTATTTATCAAAACATTTTTGGTTCGGTGAGATTTGCTACTCCTTGGAGTTGCTGTTTAAAATATAGTTCCTCTTTCTCATTGCAATGCATTCACATGTAAACTCTTAAAACTTTTATTTCTATATCTCCATGTTACAGTGAAGCAAGTAGGCAGTAGTCAGGCATTACTAGCCTGTGGGGCATGCCTATCCCTGGGGGAGATAGGGCGGCGCTGCCCCCTCCCTCTCCCTGATGGAAGCAAGGAAGACACACAAGAAGATCTTGTCACCAAGCTAAGCCTCGTGAAGAAACTCATCAAAATTGTTCAAGCTACAAAAGAGACAATAAAGGTAGTACATAAAGATTGCCTCAAAAAAATCTTGGTAGAGACTCATTGTAATTTGCTGTTGATATCTGAATATTAAGCATCTGATCAATTTAATTTTTAAATAAACAAAATTTCCCAAGTAAAAAGTTCATTTGTGTCTTGCAAAATAGTAGAGATCCATGCTCAATCATGATGATATGCATTTATACGCTTTACACTTGTACTTCAATTTAGTTCTATTATTATAGCACAATAAGAAAAAAGAAGTAGTTGCGATTCATGATCAATTTGACGTTTATTCAGGTTCGAGAGAGGGCATCATTTTGCCTTGGATATATGTGTATTGGAGATTCCAAGTTCCCACACAGACAAGTTGTAATGGATGGCCTAGTAGAATCAGCACAGGTTATTATGCTACTTTTATCATACCTGGGTCACATTCGCTCCGATCCATCGGCGGGCGCCCGGCTGATTGAGTGTTTTGTTCAATATTGTATTCAATTTTGAACAAAATACTCAATCGGCCGAGCGCCGTAGTGAAAATCGGAGCAAATGTGACCAAGGCATTACTGATTAATGTAGTTCAAATTCACTTATAAAATAAACTTGACTTTTTTCTTTAAGTGCAATAATGTGTTTTTGTTTTCTGCACAAAGGACAACAATTGAAAACACAAAATATTCATGAGGACCTTCAGAAACTTTATAGGAGCACTCCAAAAGGCCAATGTCTCCAAATAGACCTTCTTTTCTATATGGTGCATGATATTTTTATTTCACATTATTTTGTTGAAATTTAGTGAGGATGACATCAGAATAATAACATTGAATCATGATTCATAACATTTGAATAATATCACCATAAAGACAGCATAAAATCCTAATATACCACACAGACAGTTTAAACATGTTATTCCCATAAAATAATTATTGTTCAAGTTGTGTCAACAGAGAGTAAATACCTTATTGTTCATCATAGACATCTCTCAATGTTTATAATTTCAATCTGCTCATGTTTATTCCACCTTTTTCTCAATAAATTTTAAATGAAACGAACCTTTTTCTTGTTTTCCTAAAAGTTTTTAATCTTGACTTCAAGACTGTTTACTTTGTTCCTTGCTGTTTCTCTGCATTTCTCTCTATTTAGAGAAATAAAACAAACCTAACATGAAATTCAATTGTTGTTTTATGAGCAAGTATCTGCATTGTTACGGCATATCAGGCTTTACTGGTTATAAAGCAAATTACAATGTGTATTTGCAAATTATTACCGTCAACAAAATAATAAAAGCCATTAAAAGTTGTATGTTGTGATATGCATATATTGAGGATCATTCAATGACTAATGAAATAAATTGAAAAATGCAATATTTGGCTCTTTGGTTGTCATGTTAACCTGACTGTATGAACATTTCATGTCAAGAACCAGTGTCATGTCTGAATGCCCATATAAGGTAATTATATTCCAAGTAAAGGCCAAAGAGCCGAGTTTATGACAGAATGTCTCATTGTGGTAAACTTCAAGCATATTTGTTAGAAAATTAAATGAAAGTGTCATAATTATTAATTATATGATTAAAAAATAAGGTTGCAAATGTTGATGGGTGATTTATAATTTTGCTTCCAGAACAAAGAAGTGGAGCTCCACCTAAGTATAGGGGATGCCCTCGTGTGTGTAGCTCAGGGTAATATGTCTCCCCTGGCCAGAAACACATGGTTAGAGGATGCCACAACTGTACCACCACAGTATGATTGTTCTTTGGTAGAGACACTCGTCAAGTTGATTCTGACCAAATATGTGACACATGCCAGTCCACATGTTAGACAGGTACGGCTTTGAATGAAACAGTTTATGATAGAAAAAGCAATGTTTTGTTTAAATCAATGCTATAGTTATTTTAAAGTTTTACTTGAAGGTCAAAAAAGATTTTTGAAAGATGTGTTTACAATATCCTATTATACAATTCCACAAAAATATGAACTTGGAAGCTAAAGGAAATATCAGGCACTGACGTTTCGGCAACCCAATTGCCATCTTCAGAACTTTTATTATCCCATCGAACGAAGTTCGGAGGGATATAGGGAACGCCTCCGTCCGTCCGTCCGTACGTACGTACGTCGTACGTCCGTCCGTCCGGGCAATAACTCAAATACCGTTGGCCCGATTTTATTCATATTTTGTACACATATACCCTATGGGGGTAGAAGTTCTGCTCAAAAGCCGATTTTCAAAATGGCCGCTCATTTAAAAATGGCGGCCATTTTAGTGCCGATTTTACAGTTATTTAGGTGCAATATGTAAAACTGTAATAGCAATATGTTTTAAATGTAAAAAAAATTATATAGGACATTAATAAAGCTAGAAATGTAGATATTAAAAAAGCTCATGGCAGCCATCTTGAAAAATGGCGGCCTTTACTCGTTATTTTACGATTTTTGCTGTAACTCGAAAAGTAGTGGAGCGATTTTGTTCATATTTGGTATGTGAATACTATAAGCATGGCACACTGTCTAATGACACTTTTGGTATAAGGCGGCCATTTTTCAAAATGGCCGCCATTTTAACTTATTTTACTAAAACTCGAAAAGTAGTGGAGCGATTTTGTTCATATTTGGTACGTGAATACGTATAAGCATGGCACACTGTCTAATGACACTTTTGGTAGAGGGCGGTCATTTTTTAAAATGGCCGCCATTTTAAAGTATTTTACTATAACTCGAAAAGTAGTGGAGGGATTTTGTTCATATTTGGTACGTGAATACGTATAAGCATGGCACACTGTCTAATGACAGTTTTGGTAGAAGGCGGCCATTTTTCAAAATGGCCGCCATTTCAACGTATTTTACTATAACTCGAAAAGTAGTAGAGCGATTTTGTTAATATTTGGTATGTGAATATTATAAGCATGGCACACTGTCTAATGACACTTTTGGTATAAGGTGCCCCTTTTGAAAAATGTTCGATGGGATTCGCTACGCTTTGGCGTTGCCGTTGTTCTGGTTCCACTTCCGGTACTAGAGCATGGGCTCCTTACAGTTGTCAAGTTGGAAATTTCTTTGGTCCCTAATCATATTTACAGTTTCCTTGAAATAGACTGCTTTCTTAATCCACCTTTCCTGTCTGTTACTGATATTATCTAGCACTGTTACATTATTCCAATCTGTAGTACAGTTACTGGAGCTCACATGTGTAGTGATAGCTGAGCTAGACCATTTTGATTGAGATGTGGACTTGTTACCCCTCGTAAAAGGTCTGTTATTGGTATTCTTTTCAACATCTGACTTATGTCAGATTTTGGTATGTCTCTTATTGGCATGTCACTTATTGTATTATGTCACTCGGTATTCTTTTACCAGTAACAGACCTTTTACGAGGGGTAACATTTGTGAAACAAAATTAGACTAAATAGCTGATTATAGCTTATTTTATTCATATGTTTGCAGTGTGCTTGTATTTGGCTGTTGTCTGTCATGAACCAGTGTGCAAAGCAGACGGATGTACAGAAACACCTGGGGGATATACAAGTGGCCTTTATGACAATGTTGTCTGATAAAGATGGTATGTGGACAGACTTAATCTTATAGATAGATTTGAGTTCAATTCAAAATGATGTTCGTCATCCATTCCAATCAATAATTTGCTTAGTGCATGTAACAGTTTATTTCACCACAAATATGCTCAAACTGCTGAAAATCTAAAAACTAACGTTCTTAAGAAAATATGATTCCGTCTCTAATGCATTTTACATACACCAGTGGCTTAAATCCTTAAGCCTGTCAACACCTTTTCAGTCATAATGTTTATATGCTACAACTTAAAAGAGAATAGCAAAAAAACTTTCTGAATATGAAATTACTTTTTAAATCCCAATTAAAGATACATATGTATTTCCCAATTTACTCATGACTATACCTAAAATATTGTTTACTTTGTAGAAGTGACTCAAGACTTGTCATCCAAAGGTCTTAGTCTTGTCTATGAGAACAGTGGTGAGGACCAGAGGAGTGGTCTTGTTTCCTCTTTAGTGGACACACTTATGACTGGAAAAAGGTACACTGTCATGTTGTCTGTGACATCATGTGATTATGTAATGAGTTTGAAAGAGCAAAGGTCGTGACACTTGTTGCATTATTTAATTCAAAATCACTAAACGTTATAGTTGAGTTGCACTTGTAATTGTTTCTAAAATGGATGGTTTTAAGAATGGATTGACTTTTCTGCAAAAAAAAGTATGTTTATACAGCTATTACTTTAATCCATATTTTTGAAAATTCTCTGGAATCACAAACACCTCTCATAGGCCATTTCCATATTGTATCAATTGAATCATCAAAAATGGATATATACTAACATTGCATGTGGCAATCAAAACATGTGAGTTGTTCATTTTACTTAAAAGTGCTTGAAATATAGTTAATACCTCTTGTTGAATTCTAAATCCATTACATGGTCTTGTGTTGACCCTTCATCCAGTTTGTTATGCATTTGCAGGCCCCAGATGCAAGTCACCCAAGACACAGAACTATTTGCTGAGGGTGCATTGGGAAAAACACCAGATGGGTAAGTAAAAGATATAATATATATTAAGACTTCATACACATGTACCTGTAATGATGCAATATAAATCTTTAAAATGGTGCGTTAAGAAACATATTGATTGGTATATTTATTGAAAATATAAGATGTGTGTTTTGTTTCCAGGGCAAATATGTCGACCTATAAAGAACTCTGCTCTATTGCTAATGACTTGAACCAGCCAGACCTCATCTATAAATTTATGCACCTTGCCAACCATAGTGCTATGTGGAACTCAAAAAAGGTATGGCTATAAACATATAACTGTATATATTTCATATATATATATGTACTTAATTGATATGGACAGTGTCTACTGCATACTTTTTTTCTAAATCTTAGTATATCAGTGTTACACATGGAGATATGATTACTCAAGTAGTAAAACATTAGTACTAAATTAGCACTCAGGCAAAAGTGCACTCGTGAGCACTCATGTCACGAGTGCTAATTTTGTACTAATTCATCATATGAGTACTCATTTAGTGCTGAAAAATCAATGAAATTACAGCTATTTTATCAAATTAGTATTAAAACATGCAATAAATCAGTACTCATGTCATAAGTGCTCATTTAGTACTTATATTTGCTGAAATGAGTACTCAGTTAGCGTTAAAATGCCATGAGTACTATTTTAGTACTCGGCATATCTCCCTGTGTAGTGTTCTTCAATATGCAAGGACCAAGTATCAGTCAAATATATATCAATAGATTGCTAGGATTTGAAGAAATTATTTGTATGCTTCAATCTAGGGTGCAGCTTTTGGATTCAAGACTATAGCAGCTCAGGCTGGTGAGCAACTGGCCCCTATCCTACATAAGATTGTGCCACGATTGTACCGCTACCAGTTTGACCCGAACCCCCGCATTAACCAAGCCATGACAAGCATCTGGAATGCTCTTGTATCAGACACAAAGAAAACTGTAAGTTGTGCAGCAATATTAATACCATGTTATATTTAATATGTTCAGGCTTGGGTCAAGTTAATTAAATTCTTTTTATCATCTGATGTCTTCAAATTTCGTCTTACGATCTTGCTTTGGTTTCAGGTTGTCAAATTCAAATGATCAGATTTATATTATATTATATAATGTTATATTATATTATGTTATATTATATTATATCATATTAAATTATATTATATTCTGATTTACATTTTAGGTTGATAAATATCTTGGGGAGATCCTTTCAGATGTTGTGCAGAACTTAACCAACACCCAGTGGAGAGTTAGAGAATCAAGGTACATTGCATTTTTGCATTGCCTTTTTATTATTGTAAGCCTATAAAATTCCACATGTAATGTGTGTATTGGATGTCATCAACTCTGAATAATATATCATGTTCACCTTAAGTTGATATCAGTGTGAGTCTAGTAGGTATGAATATTGTTTGTCACTAGTTGTTAAAAAGGATATCAAGTAAAATCATGTGACACTTGATTTATTTCTGTTACATTTCTAAATTGATTTTTGAATTAATGTTTATTTTCAGTTACACCCATATTTGTCGGCTATTTGTCATACCACACAAGTGATGTAATGTTTAGAATATAACTTGTATAAATAGTGATATATTTTCATAATCTTGCAGTTGCTTTGCTCTGAATGAACTCCTAAGACGTCAACAGCTTGATGACGTGATTGGTGAGCTGCCAAACATCTGGGAGATCTTGTTCCGCGTCATGGATGACATAAAAGAATCTGTTCGCACTGCTGCAGATGTTGCTGTCAAAACTCTTAGCAGGGTATGCCTATTTGTGATATATTCAAGTTTATTAATGTCCAGCAATGCAGGCTTAATCTTGTTATTCTGTATATCAAATATTACAATGTTAGTTTACCTGTATTTATGAGGTGAGAGGAATAGAAAATTCAAATTGTTTACATGTGTGATGTGAATGGACCCCCTTACTCAAAATTTGCCAGGTATGATGTTGAGGTATACATTAATATTGATATCTAGAATATAAAATTTATTTATGTATATGAATGTAAAACCATGCGCTCTCAAGTGACAATGGTAAACACATTAAAATGTATTCATGTTTTTGAATGTAAAGCTATAAAACGTATTTAAATATATGTATATGAATGTAAAGCATGTATTCCATATATGCAATTGTAACTAAAATTAAGTAAAGTCAGTGAAAATAGAATACTGTTGAATTCTACATAACTCTCATGCTTACAGGTGAGCATTCGTCTATGTGATGTTGACAATGGGAAGCTGGGAGAAAAGGCAATAATTGCAATTATTCCAAGTTTGCTTAACATTGGACTAGCAAGTCAAGTGAAAGAAGTAAGAAATATCAGGTAAATAATTTTCTATGTACTACACTATTTACTATGTATATCTTTTGATTTGCCCTCAACTTTCGAATTAAAAACCTGGAAATGTGAACACCTTCTAATCCATTCACTTTTGGCCGATCCTAGTGATGTTGGGATTACATTATGGATCAACATATTAACACGTATTCTCTGATTACAGTTTGAAAACCATTGTTGAAATAAGCAAGAAGTCAGGCAAGTTGTTAAAGCCTCACGTTCCACTACTAACTGGTGCCCTATTGGAAAGTTTGAGTGGTCTAGAAAACCAGGCACTCAACTATGTCAGTCTGCAGTATTCATCCAGCCAGGAGTCGCAAGATTTGGTAAGTTTTGGAACCCCCATGTCCTGACTGGTACATGTTATATTAGAAAACTTGAGTTTCTTTGAAAGCTGAGGTTCATATATTGTATAATTTGGTGAGCAGTAGTTTTACTTTGTTGTTTTAGTTGGACAAGGCAAGAATCGCTGCATCAAAAAGCTCTCCAATGATGGAAACTATAAATAGGGTAGGTTCATGTTATTGTGTGTCAGTTTGTGTCTAAATAAGGCATGCCTAAATCAGGTCGTCCTCCTAAGCAGGTATCCAGAATCCGTACCTCCTTCTTCCCCCTGCTATAACCAATTTGGAAGCGCCCGATTAAACTGAATCACGTGATCTCATTTTGCGCAATGACTTATACATGATTTCTGTCGCAGTGTTGCGACAGCCAATCAGATTGCGAGTTCTTATAATGGGGGAATAGAAAGAATATATTCTGGAATTTGAAGCCCTGTGATCGGAGGGTGAAATCAGGTCAGTCAATCAATGTGACCATGTTCTGAAACAGCTGGGTCTAACTTGTCGTGCATATAAATACTTAATGAATACATGTGTTTAAATAAAAAAGAAATCAACATTTTTAGTGTTTGGTAAATAGAGTTTCTTTGGCTTTAGCCCTGTATTATTATATTTTGTACACATTTACTTTTATACAGATATTTTCTCTGTATTACAGGGTATACAATTTGTGGATGCTGAGAATCTCCCAGAGCTTGTTGCCATTATCAGCAAGCTTGCAAAGAGTGGTATAGGACTTGGAACAAAGGTATGTTCAAGCTCATTTTGAATCAGATTGCTAATTCTACTTATTCATTTTTATATATGCCTGTATTTAGAAATTCTAAACCTAGTGACCAAGGGACATTGAAAGAATCCTTTTTTAACATATGTTTTTGCAAAATCCAAGTGTAATGAAATTTCATCTTGGCCAGCAATGTTTCTATAGAATGTACATTCATAATTTTGGACCTATAAATATATACAATCAGAATAGACTAAGAAAATCAAACCTTGCACATTTTGAATATTATCTTCCAGGCTGGTTGCTGTCATGTGATTGTCTCCCTAACAAGGCAATGTGGAGCAGATATGACACCCTTAGCAGGTAAGTTTCATTAAAGGACCCATGGAATATTTAAACAAGAATAGATTTTGGCTCATATAGTGAATCTTTTGGAATCAAGAAGACATCTGTCTGTTTATTGGTTCATCCATCCATCGAAATTGATGATACTTTGAATTTGATGATATGACATATTTTTGAGAAAATAGGCCTTATTTGGAAAAACTAAAAAATGTTACTTTTAAGAATTGAAAATATTAAAGGGCCCAATATTTAGGGGAAAGAGTTATTTATGCAATATTAACTTGGCCAATGATGACTGTTGATATTTAAAAAATGAATTTCATTGTTCATTTATAATTTTTTTCTTTACATTTATTTTAACATACATGTATTTAAGGTAAGCTACTGAGTAACACCCTCCATATGTTACAAGATAAAAGTGGAGCTATAAGGAAATCTGCTGCTACGGCTATTGGACATCTTGTTAAGGTGAGAATCCTATTATAAGATTTATCTTGTTGAGGTACAGTATGGCAGTTGATTCTGTGAGATTAGCTATTTAACATGGTTGTTTTTCTATTTTTATGTCACCACCAAAAGTGGTGACATATTGTTATGGTCTCCGTTTTTTTGCGACGGCGTCCGGCGGTTGGTGGTTGGTGTCCGGCGTCCGGCGGTTGGCGTCCGGCGTCTGTAACAATTTCTTAAAACTTCCTATAACTTAACAAATACTGTTTAGACTGACTTCAATTTTTTTCTAAATCATCTACATGTTCTCAGAAGTTCAAATCTGACTTTAGATTTGACATTTGACCTTCAATGACCTTCTCAAGGTCAAAAAGGTCTTTTTTCAACTTGCTTCACATTGACTAATTTTTTTTTCAAAATCATCTACATGTTCTCAGAAATTCAAATCTGACTTAAGATTTGAGATTTGACCTTCAAATCTGACTTTAGATTTGACATTTGACCTTCAATGACCTTCTCAAGGTCAAAAAAGGTCAAAAAGGTCTGTTTTCAACTTGCTTCAAATTGACTAAAATTTTTTTTCAAAATCATCTACGTGTTCTCAGAAATTCAAATCTGACTTTAGATTTGACTTAAGATTTGACATTTGACCTTCAATGACCTTCTCAAAGTCAAAAAAGGTCAAAAAGGTCTTTTTTCAACTTGCTTCAAATTGACTAAATTTTTTTTTCAAAATCATCTACATGTTCTCAGAAATTCAAATCTGACGTTAGATTTGACATTTGACCTTCAATGACCTTCTCAATGTCAAAAAAGGTCAAAAAGGTCTGTTTTCAACTTGCTTCAAATTGACTAAATTTTTTTTTCAAAATCATCTACGTGTTCTCAGAAATTCAAATCTGACTTAAGATTTGACCTTCAATGACCTTCTCAAGGTCAAAAAAGGTCAAAAAGGTCTGTTTTCAACATGCTTCAAATTGACTAAAAAAAATTTTCAAAATCATCTACGTGTTCTCAGAAATTCAAATCTGACTTTAGATTTTACTTAAGATTTGACATTTGACCTTCAATGACCTTCTCAAAGTCAAAAAAGGTCAAAAAGGTCTTTTTTCAACTTGCTTCAAATTGACTAAATTTTTTTTTCAAAATCATCTACATGTTCTCAGAAATTCAAATCTGACTTTAGATTTGACATTTGACCTTCAATGACCTTCTCAATGTCAAAAAAGGTCAAAAAGGTATTTTTTCATCTTGCTTCAAATTGACTACATTTTTTTTCAAAATCATCTACATGTTCTCAGAAATTCAAATATGACTTTAGATTTGACATTTGACCTTCAATGACCTTCTCAAGGTCAAAAAAGGTCATAAAGGTCTTTTTTCAACTTGCTTCGAATTGACTAATTTTTTTTTCAAAATCATCTACATGTTCTCAGAAATTCAAATCTGACTTTAGATTTGACATTTGACCTTTAATGACCTTCTCAAGGTCAAAAAGGTCAAAAAGGTCTGTTTTCAACTTGCTTCAAATTGACTAAAAAAAATTTCAAAATCATTTACGTGTTCTCAGAAATTCAAATCTGACTTTAGATTTGACTTAAAATTTGACATTTGACCTTCAATGACCTTCTCAAAGTCAAAAAAGGTCAAAAAGGTATTTTTTCAACTTGCTTCAAATTGACTAAATTTTTTTTTCAAAATCATCTACATGTTCTCAGAAATTCAAATCTGACTTTAGATTTGACATTTGACCTTCAATGACCTTCTCAATGTCAAAAAAGGTCAAAAAGGTATTTTTTCATCTTGCTTCAAATTGACTAAATTTTTTTTCAAAATCATCTACATGTTCTAAGAAATTCAAATATGACTTAAGATTTGACATTTGACCTTCAATGACCTTCTCAAGGTCAAAAAAGGTCAAAAAGGTCTTTTTTCAACTTGCTTCAAATTGACTAATTTTTTTTTTTCAAAATCATCTACATGTTCTCAGAAATTCAAATCTGACTTTAGATTTGACATTTGACCTTTAATGACCTTCTCAAGGTCAAAAAAGGTCAAAAAGGTCTGTTTTCAACTTGCTTCAAATTGACCAAATTTTTTTTTTTTCAAAATCATCTACATCTTTTCAGAAGTTCAAATTTGACTTTACAAGTTCTCAGAAATTCAAATCTGACTTAAGTTTGAACTCATAATATTGTGAGCAACTAGGTGGTGACATTTTGTCATGTTAATGCCTTGTATAGTTTTTGTGATCATTTAATACTTTTATTGCTAATATATAGGTACATGTATTTGATCATGTGTGGCCATCTTATCTATTGATCTTTCTTGTGATTATTTAATACTGTCTTATATTGTTGTCACAGGTTGCAAAGGAAAGCAGTGTTGAAAAAGTGATAGTTAAGCTGAAAACCTGGTACCTTGAAAAAGATGGTAAGTTCTGATTATATGTTATCTTTTGTGAGTCTGAGTCGCATAGGTATTTCTGTACATCTGAGCTGAATGTTAAATTTAAGTTAACAATGATTATGGCACAAAGCAATGAACATCACTATTAATGTCAAATTATCACTTTTTGGCCACAAGTTTTAAAATATTGCAAAAATTGCATATACATTTGTTTACTAGTTAGCTTAGTTTATACGTGCACAAGATATGAGACAAAATGATACTGAGCAAAAAGCTGCTCTGTATTATACTTCTTACTTAGACCACCAATTTATGGCAAAAAATAAACAAGAATTAGCACAATGAAAAATCAATTGTAAAATAACTCACATTTTAGACGAGAACTTAAAAAAGGCATGTGGTGTGACGCTAGCTGCAATAAATCACAATGCCCCTGATGTCCTCCAACGCCACGCTACATTGGCCCTGCCTATGGCTTTCTTTGCCAAACATGAAAAGAAGAAAGAGGGAGATGACAAGGCAGGCCCCTGGGAGGATGTCTGGAATGAAGCGACACCGGGGACTGCAGGAGGACTGAGGCTCTACCTCAAAGAAATTGTGGAACTTGTGGAAAATGGTAACATTATACAGTATAACCTGTAGTTTTTTTTATATTAGATTTTGTATTGATGTTTTTATCAGGAAACCTGGATATCTAACTATCTATTCAAGGATGTCTTTGTTAGATACAATCATTTGTAATAAATGATCTTTCTTAAATGGAAAACATAGTTGCAATTATAGGGATTAAGTCATTTTATCAGAATATCATAATGCTGAGGTCAGGATATCTTTGATATATAACTAAAATCATTAAAATACAAAATACATCATATTTCATGTATTTCAGGTATTAAATCTCAGTCATGGGACCTGAAAGCCCAGAGTGCTTCAACTATGGCAAGTATTGCAGAGAGCCTTGGAACAAGTCTGGTGGACCCCCATCTTACATTGCTGCTAGTGGCCTTGATGAATGGTTTGCCTGGGAGAACATGGACTGGCAAAGAAATCTTACTTCAGGCTCTGTCCAGTGTGTATGTCTCATGCAGGTAAACCATTTCGACCCTTTGCAAGAGATTGACCTCTCTAGACTCTATAAATTACAATTCCTTGATCTTGCCAGAATCCAGTTGAAATATGTAGGCAGGAAATAACTACACCACCTTTTTGTGACCAACCAGCATCAATATTTGGCAGAATCAACATACTTTTGAAATCATTTACTCGTACAATAACTATCAAATTGAATGTATAGTGGCATTTTATATTTGTTATATTTATGCCTTATAATCTACCATGTAAATAAGCTTAAAATAGAGCTCCATTCTATAAGTTATTAAATGGTTTGAAGTGCAATACAGGATATATTCTGTTCGAGAAATTTTGTATTGGAACGAGACGAAGTCGAGTGCCAATACATAATATTGAGACAGAATATATCCTGTATTGCAATTCAAACCATTCAATAACGTTTTTATCGTGTGCTCCTCTGTATTGCTACTGAGATTGTCCCCTCCGTACCAATATTTTCTGTATTGCGACGGAGATGATCAACGGGGACAATCTCAGTAACAATACAGATTGGTACAGCACAAGAATTGACCAATCAGAGGGGTTTATTTTACAGATCATACGATAATATACTGTACAACGCTTCCTGGTCAACTCAACCCCAAGTCAACTCAACCCAAGTCAACTCAACCCTTAGTCAAGTCGACCCCAAGTCAAGTCGACCCTTAGTCAAGTCGACCCCAAGTCATCTCGACCCTTAGTCAACTCGACCCCAAGTCATCTGTTACAGTATTACATTCTATTATATTCACATTAAGTTTAGTTTATCAATATGCATATACTGTAACTGATCTTCATTAGAGATCTTAGGTCAAGGTCACAATGACATTATATCTTGTAAACATAACTGAACTGAATGACTCATTAACTCTTGGCCTTCTAGAAAGTACTGGAACTTTAATCATTTAAACAAGATTGAATCATGTGACTTAAGATGTCCAATCAGTGTTATTTTCTAGAAATCGTAACTTCTTGAAACATCTGGACTTTGCCTTTGAACTATATAATGAGAGAGCTGATTTGGGCTGTTAGCAGAATTTCAAAGTTGATCAAAGGACATCTTCTTAGCGGAATATTACAGACACCTACTGTGGGAACATTTATAACACTACAAACACACAACCTGAGGACTTTATATGGACATATATTACAACATACACTATATACGGATTATCATATACATTCGTGGATTATCATAAACATTTGTGGATTATCATCAAACATTATTGGATACAAACATTATAGGATTACAACAAATATTATTGGATTATTACAAACGTTGGAGAACTATTAACGATTATTGAAACATTTCGTGATCTGGAACATTCTCAAGGATCGTCAACGACATCTATCAACATCAAGAATAAGCCGTATCATTGATTGGACATCACTTAAGTATTAAACCTCCTTTATATTATTGTTATATTATTTAGTTTTCAAAATATAAATATATTGTTATCATATTTTAATTGCTGTTTTTACTCTCTGTTATTTTCGAACGTAACAGAAATTGGGGGCTCGTCCGGGAGACAACTACAACAAGCTAGAATACAAATATTTTTAAATTCAAAATCCAAAACTTGTATATTTAAACTGTGAAGACAGCAATTAATTGAAAATGAGTTTTGAGGTTGAGACATTTTTAGAAGCGCCCTCTTTGGAGGAATTTGACGATTTGAAGAAAACTGAACTTCTGGCAATTGCAAAACATGTTGGCCTGTCAGTCAAAAGCTCATACAAAAAGGATACTATTAAAAACTTTGTACTTCAATATTTGGTCGCAGAATCACTTCTGCCTGAGCAGCCAGCCCAACATGTTGACCCTGTTGATCCTATTAAGCTTAAAGAGCTTGAAATAAGAGAAAAAGAATTAGAAATTCAAAAAGAAAGAGAAATCAGAGAATTGAGAGAAAAAGAATTAGAAATTCAAAATGAAAGAGAAAAAAGAGAAAGTGAAAAAGAAATAAGATTAAGAGAAAATGAAAGACAAATGAGAGAACAAGAAATTCAAAGAGAAATTGAATTAAAACGCCTTGAGATAGAAGCTCAATCAAAAACTGATGAACATGCTACTATGCATCAACATTTTGAAAATAGGTTTGACGCTTCAAAATTTCTCAAATTTGTACCTAAATTTCAGGAGAAAAATGTTGATAAATACTTTACGCATTTTGAAAAAGTCGCTCAAAGCCTCGATTGGCCTAAATCTGCATGGCCAGTTATGCTCCAGAGTGTATTTATTGGTAAAGCAAGTGAAATATTTGCCTCTCTCTCTGGAGAAGTATGCTCTGATTATGACCTAGTTAAAAATGCAATTCTTAAAGCTTATGAACTAGTACCAGAAGCTTACAGACAAAAATTTAGAAATGCCCACAAACAGAGTGACCAAACCCATGTTGAGTTTGCTCGAGAGCAAGAGCAGCTTTTTGACAGGTGGCTTGTCTCTAAAGATGTATCTGAAGAGTTTAAGAAGCTCAGAGAGCTAATGCTTATAGAACAATTTAAAAACTGTGTTCAGTATCACATTAGAACTTACTTAGATGAACACAAGGTAGAAACTTTGAGTCAAGCTGCCACCCTGTCTGATGATTATGCTCTTACTCATAAGGGTAGTTTTATCAAGGGCAATCCTAACTATAGGGGTTATCAGGGTAACAAACCTTCATATGACTCTAAATCAAATCAGTCCTCATCATCAAATACATCAAACAAAGCAAAAGACCAGTCTAATTCATCACAGAGTTTTAGCTCAAAATCTGATCAATCAAATTCTTCAGGTCCAAAATCAAATGTCACCTGTAATTATTGTAAAAAGCCTGGTCATCTTATTTCTGAATGCTATAGGATTAAGAATAGAAGAGAGATGTCTGGTTCTGCTCATTCAAATGGTTGTGCTACTGTTCCCATTTCAAGAAAGCCCATTGTTTGGGATTCATATACTCATACTGAGAAATCTACTCATAGTGATATTATGGAGGATTATAAGCCTTTCATGTCGGAAGGATCTGTGTCACTGTCAAGTGATGATACCAATTCAAAGCCTGTTAAGATTCTTAGAGACACGGGTGCATCTCAGACTTTGTTGTTAGAAGGTGTCCTTCCTTTATCTGAGGAGTCATTCACAGGTACCCATATTTTGATGCAAGGCATTGAATTAGGATTTACTAAAGTTCCCCTCCATCGTATTCATATCACATCAGAGTTAGTCAAAGGGCCAGTTATTGTTGGTGTTAGGCCACAACTTCCTGTTGAAGGAGTCGCATTGCTTTTAGGCAATGATTTAGCTGGGGGTAAGGTATCATTAGACCCCATTGTTTCTGATCAGCCTTGTTCTATTGAGGATTCTGTCCAAGAGGACTCTGATATATATCCTGCTTGTGCTGTTACTAGGGCTATGGCTAAAAAGTTAGCTGATAGCGGGGATTCGTCTGTGGGAGATGACTTTGATAGTGGGTTTTTAAGCTCCTTGTTTGATGATGAATGTCACTCACCACTTGTTAAAGATGATCCTTATCCTATTTTAAAGGCAAATTCTTCATTGAAACAGCCTTCTGTTCGAGCCAAGCAGTCATCTATTGAGGCAAATTCTTCATTGAAAAAGCCTATTGCCAGAGGTGATTCACCTTCTGAGCAGGATCACTATTTTAATGCGGTTTCGCCCGCTCTTGCTAGTCCCGATGAAGTTTCATCTTCTTCTGCTAGTGTTCATGAGGTTTCATCTCCTCCTTGTTCTGAGGTTTCATCCTCTATTTCTGATAGTGATTCTTTGAAAAATGATCCTCATTCTAAACACATGTTAATTTATGAACAAGAGCATGATCCATCACTCATTGATCTTCATAAAAGATGTCTTACTATTGATGAAGCTGACAAGGTCCCTGTTTGTTTCTACAAAAAGGATGGCATATTAATGCGAAAGTGGAGACCTCCTGAAGCTTCCCCTGAAGACGATTGGGCAATTGTGCATCAAATTATTGTCCCAAAATCATATCATAAGGAAATCTTGAGTCTAGCTCATGATTCGCCTATGGCAGGTCATTTAGGAGTAACTAAAACATACCATAAAATACTCAACCATTTCTATTGGCCCAAATTAAAACAAGATGTCCAAGAGTATTGTAGGTCTTGTCATACATGTCAAATGGTAGGGAAACCTAACCAGAAAATTCCAACTGCTCCTTTACACCCTATACCTGCATTTGATGAACCATTCAGTAAGGTTCTTATTGACTGTGTTGGTCCATTACCAAAAACAAAATCTGGTAATCAATATTTACTCACTATTCTTTGTATGGCCACACGGTTTCCAGAAGCGATTCCACTCAGAAATATCAAAGCCAAAAATATAGTGAAATCACTCATCAAATTTTTCACCTTAGTTGGACTGCCAAAAGATCTTCAGTCTGATCAGGGCTCAAATTTTATGTCAGGCTTATTCCAACAAGTCATGGATACCTTGGGTATCAAGCAGTGTAAGTCAAGTGCCTATCACCCAGAGTCTCAAGGAGCCCTAGAGCGTTACCATCAGACGCTTAAGACCATGATTAGAGCTTTCTGTTTTGAATATGAGAAAGACTGGGATGAGGGTATACCCTTGCTTCTGTTTGCTACTAGGGAGGCTAAGCAAGAATCATTAGGGTTCAGTCCATTTGAGCTAGTATTTGGTCATTCTGTGCGTGGTCCACTTAAATTGCTAAAAGAAAAGTGGCTGACAGAAACTGAAAGGTTTAATTTATTGAACTATGTCACTGGGTTTAAAGAGCGCCTATCAAAGGCTTGTGAAATAGCCAAAGAAAATTTGCTCAAAAGCCAAGATAAAATGAAAACCTGGTACGATAGAAAAGTCAAAGAAAGATCATTTCAGCCTGGTGACAAAGTTCTTATATTACTGCCACTTCAGACAAATCCGCTACAAGCAAAATTCTTTGGTCCTTATGTAGTGGATTCCAAGGTCAATGACCTCAATTATATTGTCAAAACTCCAGATAGGCGCAAAGAAACACAACTGTGTCACATCAATATGATGAAAAGGTACTTTGAGCCAGACAAAGAGCATGACTCAGTTAAACCTGTTGTCACTTTGGCACCTGCCCTTGTAAAAGAAACTGATCTACAAGATTCAGATGATATCAATTGTACTGATTTAGACTATGAAGATATCAAAGGTTTGTCTAGGTTAAAGAACTCTGAAGTATTATCAAATCTAGATCATAAATTGCACCATGTGACAAATGATCAAAAACGGCAAGTCACAGACTTAATTCATGAGTTCACTGATATCTTCTCTGATGTACCGACTAAGACATCTATAGCTTATCATGATGTTGAAGTCCAAGATGTAACCCCTATTAAGCAACATGCTTACAGAGTAAATCCATCAAAATCAGAAGATTTGAGAGCTGAGGTCAATTATATGTTAGAAAATGACATAATTGAAAAGAGCAATAGCCCATGGAGTTCACCAGCTTTCATTGTACCAAAATCAAATGGTGGACGTAGGCTAGTAGTTAATTATATCAAAGTGAATCGAGTAACAAAGACCGATTCTTATCCCATACCACGAATTGACGACTGTATTGACAAAATTGGAACTGCTAAATATGTCAGTAAATTTGATCTCCTCAAAGGATTCCTAGGGGTTCCATTAACTGAAAGAGCAAAACAGGTATCTGCCTTTGTTACTCCTGATGGTTTGTACCAATTTAAAGTTATGCCATTTGGTATGAAAAATGCACCTGCCACATTTCAAAGAATGATGAATGGCTTATTAGCAGATCTCGAAAACACTGGTGTCTACATCGATGATGTAATTGTCTATTCTGACACTTTTGATGAACACATGTGTTTGCTGCGTAAGTTGTTTGAAAGAATCTCTTTAGCCAATTTAACCATCAATTTGGCTAAAAGTGAATTTTGTAAAGCCACAGTTGAATATCTGGGCCATGTGGTGGGTCAAGGGCATGTTAAACCAGTGAGTGCCAAAGTGGAATCAATAATACAACTCCCAGCTCCTACTAACAAGAAAGAATTAATGAGAAGTCTTGGAATGGCTGGCTTTTATAGGAAGTTTTGTCCAAATTTCTCTTCAATTGCTCTTCCATTGACCAATTTACTTGGAAAAAACATCAAATATGTGTGGTCTGAACAATGTCATACAGCCTTTGATAAAATCAAGGCCATACTAAGTGAACAACCAGTGCTTGTTGCACCTGATTTTAGCAAGCAATTCAAAATTCAAGCAGATGCTTCTGATGTAGGAATGGGGGCTGTCCTATTACAAGAAAAGGATGGTATTGATCATCCAGTGTGTTATTATTCAAAGAAATTTGATAAACATCAGAAAAACTACTCCACCATAGAAAAGGAATGTCTAGCATTACTTCTGTCATTACAACATTTTGAAGTATATGTTAGTGCACCAGTTCATGCAGTTACTGTATTTACTGATCACAATCCGCTGACATTCCTTCATAGAATGAAGAACAAGAATCGTAGATTGTTGAGGTGGAGTCTGTTATTGTCAGAGTACAATCTTGACATAAGACACATCAAAGGCAAGGATAATTTAATTGCTGACACTCTTTCAAGAGTGTAATGTCTCTATTTTTTAAGAGGCTATTTGACTTATACTGCAATTGCCTAAGGCTTTGTGTTGATATAATAAAAGGATTGTACTTAGAGTGTGATTTGATAATATTATTGTAATATGTTTTTTATTGTATTTGACTATTGTAAACAAATGTTATGTAAGTCTCAACCTCATCTTGTAATTGTAACCCTCGCTACACCAGATATTATTGTAAAAGTTTTTCATTGTATTCAAAACTTTTCTTTTAAGGAGGGAGGTGTTACAGTATTACATTCTATTATATTCACATTAAGTTTAGTTTATCAATATGCATATACTGTAACTGATCTTCATTAGAGATCTTAGGTCAAGGTCACAATGACATTATATCTTGTAAACATAACTGAACTGAATGACTCATTAACTCTTGGCCTTCTAGAAAGTACTGGAACTTTAATCATTTAAACAAGATTGAATCATGTGACTTAAGATGTCCAATCAGTGTTATTTTCTAGAAATCGTAACTTCTTGAAACATCTGGACTTTGCCTTTGAACTATATAATGAGAGAGCTGATTTGGGCTGTTAGCAGAATTTCAAAGTTGATCAAAGGACATCTTCTTAGCGGAATATTACAGACACCTACTGTGGGAACATTTATAACACTACAAACACACAACCTGAGGACTTTATATGGACATATATTACAACATACACTATATACGGATTATCATATACATTCGTGGATTATCATAAACATTTGTGGATTATCATCAAACATTATTGGATACAAACATTATAGGATTACAACAAATATTATTGGATTATTACAAACGTTGGAGAACTATTAACGATTATTGAAACATTTCGTGATCTGGAACATTCTCAAGGATCGTCAACGACATCTATCAACATCAAGAATAAGCCGTATCATTGATTGGACATCACTTAAGTATTAAACCTCCTTTATATTATTGTTATATTATTTAGTTTTCAAAATATAAATATATTGTTATCATATTTTAATTGCTGTTTTTACTCTCTGTTATTTTCGAACGTAACACATCTCAACCCTTGGTCAACTCAACCCTTAGTCAAGTCGACCCGAATGATTTTACTTGTTTTAAGTAGATTAAAATACAATATAATCCCATTGTTTGTGCAGTTTGATTTGAAATCAAACTTCAAAGAAAACAACATTTCTGTCACCTATAGATCAAAACGAAGATTTGAACTGGATCATAAAATCCCAATCTGATTGTTTGACACCTGACATATGAATAAGATAATGGAAAATAGAAAAACATTAATCCCATTGTTTGTTCAGTCTTGTTTTAAAATCTTACTTCAAAAAAATAAACATTTCTATCGCCTGTAGATCAGAAGGAAGATTTGAACTGGATCATATTGCTTATTGTTATAAAATCCTAATCTTGTTATTTATGACACCTGACATGGGCACGATAAAGGAAATTGTAAAATCATAAATCCCATTGTTTGTTTAGTCTTGTTTTAAAATTTAGCTTCAAAAAATAAACATTTCTATCGCCTATAGATCAGAAGGAAGATTTGAACTATATCATATCACGCCCGGTGATCGCACTAAAATGATGGAGGGGTGGGGATTAGGCGATTTCTGCAAGAAAACTCAACAAATTAGGAAGATTTTTTTTTTCAAGAGAAAATTTACAACTGAATTGCCAAATGAATAGGCGCAGTGCATGGCAAAATATGTTAGGTCATCTACTATTTTTTTTGAACTGATACCGTTTTAAGATATGAGATCTATTAAAAAAGGCGCATCATCACCAACGTGCAAAAGTCAATGTTTTTGCTATAAATCGGGCAACAATGGTCATCACGACCTGTAATAAATAGGTATAAGGGACGTTATTATCACAATCCTTATGACATTGCTCACTTTTTAAATTTAGTTTCCATGCGTGAAATATATGTATAGCACCGTGAATAGCCCTATTAAGATTAATCAAATATTATTTTGGTAAATAAATGTCATATTTATAAAAATTATAAATGCGCTAAGCACAAACTTCAATAGTTGATAATTTTATTTTGGAAAATTAGCATTTTAGTCCCTCTCAAAATTCAAAATTCATCAATATCATACCATGAAAATAGTATATCTATTTTTTTTATGGTGGGGTCGAGTTGACTAAGGGTTGAGATGACCAAGGGTTGAGATGACTTGGGGTCGAGTTGACTAAGGGTCGAGATGACTTGGGGTCGACTTGACTAAGGGTCGACTTGACTTGGGGTCGACTTGACTAAGGGTTGAGTTGACTTGGGTTGAGTTGACTTGGGGTTGAGTTGACCAGTTACCCTGTACAACTCCCATGATACAACTAATATCACAGCATTTTCAGTTTACAGAATTCATGCATTCCTTGATTTCAGAGAAACCATCCAAAAGTCTGAAAACAAAGAGCAACCGTCACCAGACATTGTTGTGGATGCTTTACTCAAGGAATGCAAGAAGGAGAATGTAGTCTACAAGACAGCAGCCCTCAAATGCACTGGAGAGATTCTAGAAGCCTATGAAATAGACCGTTATGGGGACATTTTAGAAATTCTCAATCCACTGTTGAATCCAGTAAGTAAAATATCTTGAATTAAAAATACACAACTTAATATATTATGTCATTGGTCACATGTGTTAAACTATCCACAATACATAATCAACATTAGCCTTAACATTAGTATTCCCCTAAGCAAAACTACACAATTTAACATAATTATGTTGTATTCTGAAAACAAAACTACACATCTTAATTTATTCATGTTGTATTCTCAAAGTGAGACTACACATCTTGTTCTATTCTCAAACCAAAACTACACAACTCAACTTAATCTTGTTATTTTCTCAAATCAAAACTACACAACTTAACATGATCATGTTGTATTCTTAGAGTAAAGGAGACACAGAAGATGATGACAAAGATGATAAGAATGCTAGGTTTGACTTACAATGTGTTGCCTTTGAGTGCCTTGGACAGGCTTGGCCAAAACAAAAAGTTACACAAGGTAAAATGTACTCTCCAGGTCATATGTAAAAACTGGTTGTGAGTTAGTGATTGTTCATTAATCTGTTAATGCATTTCCATTGGAGCATTGATCTTATCTTTGTAATGTTTGTATGTAATGTATACAGTGTTCCCATAAATGTTTCACTTTACTTTTTGTGTTAAAGTATGTAATCATTTTTGTTTTGTTTTGCGTTTCATTCGCCACTGCCTTTGTCTTTAATGTAAGGTTATGGCTGATTATGTGACCATATCATGTGGGTTTGCTTACCGATACTTACACATACTTGTACATGTTGGTCCTAAACTCATTAAACTAAGGCGATATAAGATATTCCATCATTTTTTTATTTTATTTTAGATACACATCAATGCAGTAGTTGTGCACTCCTGTCTGAGAGATTAACTGCTTCATCATGGAAGGTCCAAATAGCTATTGTTAAAACCCTTAACAAGCTCATAGATAGGTGAGCATTTGCTATGAACTTAAGCACAAGGTATTGAATTCTGTGCCACAATTCTTGTGCAGTGTGTGTAATTTCAAAGAGAATGTAATTTTGTGACAGTATCTTAAGGTGGGATCAGAGATAGACATCAACTTGTCTCGTCTTATTCAGTATTGAATACACTGTCTCATATCATACGATTTCATATATTTTTCTTAAAATCAACAAACTTCATGTGTCATTCAGTGATTTTCAAGGATGTTTAAAAACATATTAATTTTGTCCTCGTAAACTAAATGTGGCTATACCCATATTTATGATTTTGGCCTAACTGCTATGCAGTAATCATTCAGATCTCTTTCATTCTTATTCTCTCTAATTCTTAAAGAATTTCAAGATTTCAGTATTCCAGTATTTACATTGACTTTTATTTCATTTTTTGATTTTTAGAAGAAAGGATTTATCAAAACAATTAAATATATTTTGAATGGATATATGAATAAAATTATGGAGTCATTTCAAGATGAATCTTGATTGTGTTCATTTGCTTCTGTTGTATTATTAGATTGCTGATACTAGAAGATGATACACTACGTGGTAACCATAGTTACTTAGATGCCATCATAACATCAATTACGCCATCTATATGTATATGTTTAGGTAAGCAATTTTATAATAATCACGTTTGTTACATTTTCAATGCTTGTTTGCCACCTATTTGCAAGAGTGACACTTGAAATCTTTACTTACTCATGTCTAAGTTCATATATATGAATGATATTTAACTTGTTCATATTGTTTCAGGTAATATTAAGTATGCAGGACTTCGGAAAGAATGTCTAGGTGTCCTGGAAACACTCACAAAAAAGCTCAGCAGTAAGTACTGCAGTAATATAAATATACTGTATATTGGTCTAACTTAACATTAACTCCAAAGGTATTATTTGAATGTCCCTCTGCCAATATTTTTATTGTAGTTTTAGAAGTAAGATCCTTTCAATTAGTTTTTTCTTTTAACTTATTTGAGGGGAAACTGATTGTTTCTTCTGAATAATCAATGTCCTGTTTTATTCAAAATTGTTGCTTCAGTAATTTCTATTGAGTTTTCAGTCCATTTATGTCTAGAGATGTTTCTTTGAGCCAATGTGTGTAAATATTTTGCTTTTACCTTTTTTTGTGCTCAGATACAAGAGCATTTAAAAGTTAAATCATATACTTAAGCTATTTTGTTAAACTACTGTATGTTGCTTTAACTTGTGTTTTTCAGAGCTATCCTGTCTAGATATACTACCCCCTGGTCCATGTGCTCAGCTACGGGACTCTTTGAAAGCTTTGGAAAATGACAGCCAACCAGAGTTGAAACACAAAGCATTAGATCTATACAAAATAATACCAAATAAGGAATGATATGAATACAATATAATATGATATGAACTAAATATGTTATTCTGCAACTGACCTCTCAGATTAATTAGCGAGGAACTCGAAGAAATACTGAACAGCAATGATATTGTTTCGGGAAATAACAACCTTGATGCATTGTGGTGTTAATATTCAGGAACTCTGTTTGAAATGAAATGGAATAAATTATGAACACATACAAACTTGATCTTATGTTGATATCAATCCTCACACCTCGCATATGATTGAAATCTTTATTTTTTAGTCAATAGTTAAGTGGCGATGCAAGTATAATAGAGGTGATTATCAATGAATATTCATAATGCTTTAATCAACATGATGTCATTTGAATGTTTCTCACTATCTCATGTGCTAGTTAATGACCAATGATGTGATAAATAAAAAAAGATTCTTTGCCAAACATTTACGCCAATCCAGGGTAGATAGTAGATAACAGATGTACAATGCAGTGAAAGCTGCGTAATTGGAACACCTCAAAAATGTGTTCCACTTTGGAAGTGTTCAAAGAATCATTTTGAGAAACTAATGGGTGGAGTTGATTATGGTAGTTAAGTCCAGTATTCATCATACAATACGTAATGCTTGATTTCTCAGTTGTAAAAATGACATTAGATAAGGAGAGCATGGGAAACCTATACTTGGCTCATACATAATGAATTTATTCTTAATCATGTAATCTTTTCAATGTTTACTATTATATAACAAGAACAAGATATTTGTTGACAGAAATTACACATTACCATTCCATTTTTATTTAGCAAAGGCCTATTATAAATTTATAGACTGTAAGGCAAGTTCACACAATTCAAAGCATAAAATCACAAAAAAAGAACAACAAATTAAAACATACATAATCAAATCAAAAACAGAGAAATAATGTACCCAAATTAACATTTTATTATTAAAGAATCCATATCATTCATGTCATAGTAAATGTAATTCTAACTTCCCCTTTGTACATTGGTTAAAGCAAGTGTAAACAAGCGTGTATAATAAAGTCCCAGGGTTGTATTTGTAATACACTCAATATAGATTCATTGAAGAAGTTAAGTAATGACTGTTGGTTGCTGCCTCCCTGTCAGCTCTCTCAGCTGAGACAGTTTAAGGGCAATTTCCACAAGAGGTTTCAGTGCATCCTGGAAAAATGAATAAGACACATGGTGAATATAATAGCTACTCTAAAGTCTCTAACAGAGTAGAATAAAATATCTCAGCTTGTAAAACTGAGATGAAACTTGATCACTTTGCTTGGCTCAACAAAGCTTTAGGGAGAGGGATTATTATACTTATAATACAAATAGGGAGAAGAGACCTACATATATACAAACATGTTAAAATGATTAGTTCCAGATTGATAAGTACAATCATGTATCATCTGATTGAACTATCCTTAATGTGAACAGTGTAGAGCAAGTTAAACCCTTGCAAAGAGTACTTCAATCACACATACCTGAGGATCATTCATATGCTGAGCTTGATCAGCCTCATAGCTATCGATGTACATGCGAATAGTTGCCCCTGAGCTTCCTGTACCACTCAATCGGAATATAATCCGAGACCCATCACTGAATATAATCCGGATTCCCTAGAAATAATATAGGCCTACATGTATTAGAAAATATGAACTGAACAAAATTTAGACCGGAAGCATCCAAATAGAGAATCCCAGTAATTTACAAAATTCAAGGAATTTTTCTGCTGGTGAAGATTGAATTGGCCCATCTAGCTTAAAATGTTGCTTTTCAATTCCTAAACAAGGCACAGGACGTGAACGAGATCACACCATCAAATAGGCAGACACTATGAACCAGGAAAACTGTTCTCCTATTATGTTTACAAATTTCAAGAACAAGAAAACAAGATGGCCGCCCAAAAGTTAAGCTCTAGTACTTGATATCCTCTATCATTTGTGTAAATTTGAAGGAAATCCAATGTCATTGAGCGGTTTTCCTGAAATGGCGATGACAAGATTTTTCGAAAAACCTTCAAAATGGCCACCAGAAAACAAGATGGCCGCCCAAAAGTTAATCAGCTCTAGTACTTGATATCCTCTATCATGTGTGTAAATTTGAAGGAAGTCCGATGAGCGGATTTTCTAAAATGGCGATGACAAGATTTTTTCGAAAAATCTTCAAAATGGCTGCCAGAAAACAAGATGGCCGCCCAAAAGTTAATCAGCTCTAGTACTTGATATCCTCTATCATTTGCACAGGCTGGTATCGAAAAATTTGTCCGCTGTGACGGAGCGTGCTATTTTGCATAGAAACACTAAGAAACCCACACAATTTATTTTTTTACTCATATGTTTCGCTATACCAAAGAAAGTTTCTTACTCCATGCAATGAATATATCATTTGCGGGTAACTTTAACTTTTGTTTGAAGTCCAACAACGCTAAGAGTAAAAGCTATTGAAAACGGCGCCGGGGTATCATACTCCAAAATGTACCATTTCGTTTATTTCTTTTTAATGGTACAATATAGTGACACTATAATATTTTCATATTCATTGCATGGAGTCAGTAATTTTCTTTGATATAGCAAAACATATGAGTAAAAAAATAAATTGTGTGGATTTCTGAGTGTTTCTATGCAAAATAGCACGCTCCGTCACAGCGGACAATTTTTTCGATACCAGCCTGTGATTTGTGTAAATTTGAAGGAAATCCAATGAGCGGTTTTCCTGAAATGGCGATGACAAGATTTTTCGAAAAACCTTCAAAATGGCCGCCAGAAAACAAGATGGCCACCCAAAAGTTAATCAGCTCTAGTACTTCATATGCTCTATCATCTCTGCGAATTTGGAGAAAATCTGATGAGCAGTTTTCCTTAAACGGCGATGACAAAAAGCGGGACCACGATCACGACCACGATCACGACCAGTATGACTATCTAGGTAGTTTAAATTACAATAGAGGATTAATTACAGTAAACATAGATGGTTATTGATGGTAATGTGAGAGGTTGGGAGGGAGGGGGGGTGTCACAAGATACAAGTGAGCATATCTGATTTACCTGGTTTTTGGAAACACTTCCATCTATTGGGTCTGTATATCCAAAATTGTCAATAAGTGCAACTTTGAAAGTTTTTCCACCCTCAGAGTATTCTTTCCCAACATTTGATTGGTCAGCTACATATTTGTTCAGGTTTGCAATCATCTGATTGGCTGGTTCAGATTCACAGTTCTCATAATCATACCTTAATTAAAAAAATAAACATACATGCATGGGTGAAAATATCATAAAAATAAAAAGTTAAATTATTAAAGTAAAAATATTTTACATTTTATTTAAGTATTATCTACTTCTTGAAATACATTTATTATGAAATCACAGATAAACAAATAATAGGACGGGGTTTCTATAGTGGGGTAACTCACTGATTCAGAAGTATAACAATTTCGTAATCTTTTACTTGCAGTAGGGTAATGAATAGTACCCATCATTTAATCTATATCTGATGGTCCTAAGTAAATATGCATTATCTTCTGGTTCTCCGATTTTTCTGACTTACCTTGTAAAAAAATTGCGACCATATTTACTCCAATGGGCAGTGAGGATTTCTTGAAGGGATTTTTTCTGATGTGCCACTACAGAAAGCCAAGCTAAAACAGCCCAGATGCCATCCTTCTCCCTAACAATAAAAAAATAAAACAAAATGTCAGATGCGATCCTTCTCCCTACCAACACAAAAGAATGTAACCGTGATCTCTCAAATGATGAAGTAAGTGAACATTACATGTCTGCATATGATTTTGAAAAAAGGTTTGCACCTCTTGAAAACCTATTTACACACACTTGGGAATGAGAAACAGTCATTGTGAAAATGAGAATTTTGGAACCACTCGAGAAGAAAAGCCTGTGGAGAATTCAGGTGATATGCCAGATATCCTTAAAGACCCCATGTAAAGTTTGAAAATATAGTATACTCATTCAAATATTTTCATGTTCTCTAAAGATAAAGATTTTGAGTTTAATCATGTGGACAGTCATGGGAACAATTATTGATAAAAACAAGACACACAGTGATAAATATCGCACTTTGAAGAGCAAACTGGCCACCATGCAATTTACCCAGCATGGCCAAAACCTAATCAGACCTTGGCACTAGTCTGCTCTTGCATCTGTAAACATTTCAAGTTGACAAGGTTAGCGGTTTTCCTGCAATTTTGATGACAAGAATTTATTTGTAGTCTTGAACTTTGGGAAAATTTAGATAACATTGTTTGTGACCTAATTTGATGACCTTCGACCTTGAAAATTTTGTAATTAGCTGACCTAAATTTAAATCCAAAATATCAATTTAGAAAATCAAATTTTTGACCTTTTCAAGGCCACTGAAGGTCAACGAAAGGTCAAATCTGAAATCTAAGGTCAGATTTGAACTTCTGAGAACTTGTAGATGTTTTTAAAAAAAAAATTGGTCAATTTGGAGCAAGTTGAAAAATTCAAAATGGCCGCCAAATTGAAAAATTCAAAATGGCCACCATGTAATTCAGCCAGCATACCCAAAACCTAATCAGATCTTGGCAATAGTCTGTTCTTGCATCTGTAAAAATTTCAAGTTGAACGGATAAATGGTTTTCCAGGAATTTTGATGACAAGATTTGTTGAAAAATTCAAAATGGCCACCACGTAGTTTACCCAGCATGTCCTTAACCTAATCAGATCTTGGCACTAGTCTGCTATTGCATGTGTAAAAATTTCAAGCTGAACAGGTTAGCGGTTTTCTTGGAATTTTGATGACAAGAATTGATTTGTAGTCTCAAACTTTGAGAAACTTGGAGAACATCATTTGTGACCTAGTTTAATGACCTTGACTTTCGACCTTGAAAATTTCACTTTTTCAGACCTCAGTAGGTGTTTTGTAATTAAGCTGACCTAAATTTAAATCCAAAATATCAATTTAGAAAATCAACTTTTTTGACCTTTTCAAGGTCACTGAAGGTGAATGAAAGGTCAAATCTGAAATCTAAGGTCAGATTTGAACTTCTGAGAACTTGTAGATGTTTTTAAAAAAAAAATTTGGGCAATTTGGAGCAAGTTGAAAAATTCAAAATGGCCGCCAAATTGAAAAATTCAAAATGGCCACCATGTAATTCAGCCAGCATACCCAAAACCTAATCAGATCTTGGCAATAGTCTGCTCTTGCATCTGTAAAAATTTCAAGTTGAACGGATAAGTGGTTTTCCTGGAATTTTGATGACAAGATTTGTTGAAAAATTCAAAATGGCCGCCACATAGTTTACCCAGCATGCCCTTAACCTAATCAGATCTTGGTACTAGTCTGCTCTTGCATCTGTAAAAATTTCAAGTTGAACAGGTAAGCAGTTATCCTGGAAATTTGATGACAAGATTTGGTTTATGTCCCGCCCGCCCGCACGCCCGCACACCCGCACGCCCAAACGCCCAAACGCCCGCCCAACAGCACAAGACGACGACAATATAGCAGATAATAATAAAAATGTTAAAGATACCCAAAAACTTAATGAATTATGACATTTAAAGGACAACTGAAATAGCTTTTCTCAACTTGCAGCTACAAAAATGCGGTTTTCTTCATTGTAAGCCCAACGTAGAGTTCTTGCGATAGCCATTATAAAATAAATGTTACATAACTGCTAACGGTCATAAATAACGAAATAAAACTAACTGATCAATCAAATTGGCCCCCACGTGATAAGTAACGTCATATACAAAATATAGCTTAGGTTTATTGGTTCCTTAGCAATCACAACGTCACGGCAACCATAGGATTGTAGTGTATACCAAAACAAAACATTTTGGCATTATGACATTATGGGCCATGTGGGGACCAGTGAGAGATCACGTGGGGGCCAATAACGTCACAACAAATTCGAATATTGCTTATTAAGCAGCTATAACGATCGTTAGAGTGAAATAGTTTTCGCACTACTGGTGAGAAAACATGTCCAAATACATTTATCAAAAAATTATATTGATTCCTTTAGGTTAAAAATACCATTTCATATCTGCTTTAAGCATGAAAAGTAATAGCAGGTTTTTTATTTTACCTTATATGATCGGATCCTGTTCCAAAGCTCTCTTCTCCACACAGAGACAATTGACCAGAATCCATTAAGTTGCCAAAGAATTTCCAGCCAGTGGGCACCTCAAATATTGGCAGGCCTTTGTCATTTGCTACTCTAAAAGTAAAAAACATTTTGTGAACATGCTACATTAGATGCATCAACAATATAAATATTGCAGCTCATTTTACAAACATTTTGACATAATGCCTTTACACAAATATATGATGCTTACCTGTCTATGGCTGCCCCTGTTGGCATACTCCTTGCATAGCCTTTTATTCCAGTCTTCTGGAAGTATGGCATACACTCTAAGTTGGCTGCCAGGACTGCCAGGGAGTCTGAGGGGTTGACAAAGAAAGCATTTTTTCCTAGAATCATATTGCGATCCTAAAATATAAGGTAAAATCAGTTACAAACAAACGCAGTACTAACTTCGACCATTAATTTGAATTTTAGACCTACGGGAGGTTAGAAAATCTAGGAATGTGAGTCTCATACTGCACTATTTGTCTTCAAACTTGTTCCGTTCAAAGCTTAACAAAAATGCCTTTCTGTTGGTACATTACTCTGTTATAGAGAGTCCTTACTTTCAGCGGCATTTTGGTCCCCAGCTGTTCAAGGGGCTTCTCACAGCTGGGGACCAAAATGCTGCTAAAACGAGGGACTCTGTACAGTAAAGCAATACACAGACAGAAAGGCAATTTTGTTTTGATTTGAATGTTACAAGTTTGAAGAAAAACGGTGCAGTACGAGACTCCCAATCCTTGATTATCAAACATCCGGTAGGTCAAAAATTCAAATTAACGGTCGAAGTTAGTACCGTGTGAAATAGGGTCATAAAAGTTTCAATGTTGTAATGTATTTTTAAGCATAAGGAGATTAGGTTAGATGCTGAGCATTTATTTTACTACTCAAGCCTCATTAATATCCAGAATAAAGCCTCTTACTCCATCTCCATCAAAAGCAGCTCCCAATCCATGAACTCCTTTTTTCATTTCACTGACCAATTCAGGGGCATAGGTCAAGTTAGGGTCTGGATGGCCTCCGCCAAAGTCTTCCAATGGTACACAATTAACAGCTGATGTCTCAGGGGCACCTAACTCTTGGCAGAATATACTTTTCACATAAGGACCAGTGACTGGAACAAAACAGACATGAGAAATGTTTGTGCATTATAAGCTTTTTTTATTATAAGCTTTTAAGAATGAAAAACTAGAAGAAAGATTATGCTGTTTATGTGAACAAAATTGTGTGGAAGATGAGATACATTTTGTGTTTCATTGCCATTTTTATAATGAAATTAGACAGAGGTATTTTACTGATAACAATTTTAAAAGTATTGACACAAATGTAGAAAAGTTAAAGTACCTGTTTGAGAAAATGACAAGACAATTTGCTCATTTTGTAAGGGAGTGCTTTGTCAAAAGACGTAACCATATGTATGACACAGATTGATATTTATTTCTCTAATTGTATAATTTAAAATGTTTAAACTTGTTAAGTGGTTGATAAGCCCAGGTGGGCTGGGTTGATTTGTGTAACCTACCACTATAAAGAACAATAAACTTATCTTATCTTATCTTATCTTATGGATGTTCTGTAGGCCTATATTTTTAACTGCAGATCGAATTCTGAACAGTATCAAATAAACCAACATTTTCAGGATCATATGGAAGAAGGGCTAACCTTCTAATCCTTGTGATATAATAAAAAGCTCAGAATTCATTCCTATTCTCAAAATGTCAATCAAAAATGATCATTGCAATCTATACTTGGAAGAGTAGTTACTTGAACTACTGTAAAATCTTGGCAGATGTTATTACATCTTATTATTTTGTAATGTGATCTTAAAATCATATATTCTGTTACTTTTCAGATTTTTATTGTTATACCTTTGGTCAGTCAACTGATAACAAGATGATTTTTTAAGTTTTCTGTTTATTCCATATATATCATATATACCTGCCAGGCCTGCAGCAAAATTTTCTAAAGGGAGTTCAAATTTGACAATTTTGGCCCAAGATCACTTAAAAAGAATTTTTGGTCAGGGCATGCATGGGCTTCTGTTGAAAGCCCATGGTCAGGGGATTGCTCAAACCCCCCCTGGCTATGGGTCTGTACTTGGAATAGTTTTACAACAAGGATGATTCATCATAATCATTATGTGGAATTTGATAGAATATTTAGTGGATGAATTGATATTACACCCTATGATCTTAGAACATTGGATCCTATAGTTTAGGAAATTAGAGTACTTGTAAATGTATCAAATATTTGCTCTACAATATCTGTCTGGGATTTGTTTAATTTTTCAGAATTTAATCTCCATCATGCAGAGATATTAAATCAAACAGTATTAAATTATGTGACATACATCGCAATTAATGGGTGATTAATAGTGATTGTATATATCTATTCTGTCATCCTGGCTTTCATTAGTTTTGTCTTACAAACTTAGCTATAGTTACCATGTTTATTCACCATCAAGTGCCTAACTGAGTCAGATATCATGATGGAGTTTTCTTTAGAGAGGGCCTCAGATATTAGGGGTGAAATAAATAGTATAGCATTATTACATGTAGTATGTTTACATTGCATATTCAAACAAAAATGATCTACTTACCGCCATGCATTGCATTTATGAGAATCTTCAATGAATCAGGCCCAGTCAATAACTGCTTTATTGCATTAAAATCAAACAGTTCTTTCATATATTCAACGTAGTCTTTTACAGAATCTATAATTTCAACTTCAAAGTCATGATCATCAACTTTGAAACTCTTGTTGGCTGTAGTTGATATGTCCATGGTAAGGTTTGGGCAAGTCTTATATTCTGTAATTGTGGTGGACAGCTGATAGATGGCATTTGTGACTGCCTCTGGAGCTGGACCTACAATATATTTATAGTCAGTTGGTGTCAAAATGATATACAGATATATGGAAATACCCACCCTCTCTTAATCAAAAGTACAACATTTTGATCATTTATTTTGTTAAAAATCTGTATTTAATACTGTCAGAATTGTCATTTATACCTCTCCTCTCCCTAATAAAACTTACTGTTTTTCCCCAATAAACTGTCATGATAACTCTTGACACAATTACTTAATAATATTGTACAAATTGATATGAATAATGGTTTCATATTTACTGACTTTTACAATAATATTATCACTTAACCTTCAAGGATGAGTTGACCTGGGATTTTAAAATGACCCGAGGTTTAAAAACTGACTTGGGTTAAGATGATCCAGAATTAACAAGATGGTCGAAAACCAACCGCCGAATGCCGAACACCAACCACTGAACACTGTCAACAAAGATTTTGGAGACTATAATAATATGCCACGACTTATTTGTGATTAAATTGTTTTACCTCCATTTGCTATATTAAACTTGATGCCAAAGTCACCATTAGGACCACCAGGGTTGTGACTGGCAGTGAGTATGATGCCACCCTGTGTCTTGTATTTCCTTATAAGTCTAGAAACTGCAGGAGTAGAGAGGACACCATTTTGACCAACGATAAGTTTCCGCACCTAGTAAAGAGAATATAAATTTAAAGATTAGTTTTTTAAAGGAATAATTTGAAATCAGAATCATTAAAATCACATCAAAAATGAATAAAATGGTTTGGAACTCAATCAGGCCAATAAATTTCAAGGTTTGGATTTCAAACTCTTTTTGTGTTGGTCAAGACTGTGATTTAAGGTCAATGGCAAATCAAATGAAATTTGTTGGTAGTATGACAACTCTATTTTTGTCCTGAGCTATCGACTTTGGGGAAGATTGCATCGGTCACTATAGAGGTTTCATTTCAACTGGGGATGTAGCACTGTCAACTATTTTAAAATATGTGTATCTTTATTGATAATTTCAATTAGTAACTCGTTATTGTAACTCTCTAGTGATGGGAGGTAAATAAATATATAATACAATACAATACAATAGAGACCTAAGCAACTACAACATGTACATATTAAATTATCAATACAAGAATATATTATTTGTGGTGCACTAGGCTTATCCATACCTGCCAACCTACCATATTTTTAGGGGAACCTACCGTAAAATTTTCGTTTTTCCGTAAAAAATGACAAACTACTGTAAAAATTTACCATTTTTCCCATAAAAACGACCGTAAAAAAAATCTACCGTAATTTTAAAAAAGCGATCTTTTACTTTGGTCTATCCTTGTCAAAGTTTCAATCAAGCAGTTTCGTCAATCATTGTCAATGTTGAAATCTCGTACTTTGGTCAATCATGGTCAATATTGCAATCTTCTACTTAGGTCAATCATGGTCAGTATTGCAATCTTGTGCTTTGGTCAATCATGGTCAATATTGCAATCTTGTACTGAGGTCAATCATGGTCAATATTGCAATCTTGTACTTAAGTCAATCATGGTCAATATTGCAATATTGTACTTAGGTCAATCATGGTCAATATTGCAATCTTGTACTTAAGTCAATCGTGGTCAATATTGCAATTTTGTACTAAGGTCAATCATGGTCAATATTGCAAACTTGTGCTAAGGTCAATCATGGACAATATTGCAATCTTGTACTTAGGTTGTGCTAAGGTCAATCATGGACAATATTGCAATCTTGTACTTAGGTCAATCATGGTCAATGTTGCAATTTTTGTCCTAAGTCAATCATGGTCAATATTGTGATCTTGTACTTCGGTCAATCATGGTCAATACTGCAATCTTGTACTTTGGTCAATCATGTTCAATGTTGCAATCTTGTACTGAGGTCGATGATGGTCAATATTGCAATCTTGTACTTAGGTCAATCATAGTCAATATTGCAATCTTGTACTCATGTCAATTGAGGTCAATATTGAAATCTTGTATTTAGGTAAATATTGCAATCTTGTACTATATGTCAATCAAGGGCGTTACAATACCCGGGAATTTATCGGTTCGTCCAGTACTTGTTTGTGATAGCGCCCTCTGTAGGTCACTGTGCTTATAGCCTACAGTAATACGGGGTAGGATATCGGGAATTCGGTCAGTTTCTATCCGTCGATTTCGCTATGAATTGAAGCAAGTGTGACCACTTTATCCACTTAAACAATTTGATAATTGATTAAATCTTTAAACAAAATCGATAAACACGTTATACACTTCCTATCTCCTTAGAAATTAGCATGTATTTATGGATTGTGTTTTCGAACAAGGCTCGACCCACCCCAATAGGGAAATCCTTATGCTAATTAGTATGACGTCATATTTTCCTGGGGAATCCTAGATTTCAAGGCCTCAGTCTGTTATTGTGTCAAATGTAAACGCTCTTGGGACGCTCTTTTGCAGACAGAAAATTGACAGATTAGCTTTTAACTTTCAGCTTTGATGTTTAAATATTCTGTATTTCTACCGGACTTCTTGCTGAATATCATATAATGTTATAACTTGATTTGGATCATTGCCTGATTGATCATTCTGAAATTTTGATTGTGATTCATGATTGATTGGCAAGAAAAATAATTCCTATTGTTTTCCAGCGAAGTCAAAATGTTACAGCATGAGTTATAATGTCGAGTTTGCATCATGTTAAATTATGCTAGTGATTAGAAGTCCATGCACAAGCATACACATAAGAGACAAACACACCCAGGCTCCAGGCCGTGGATGGAAATATAAAACTATTTAAGGCACAAACTGGTATTAATAGACCGATATGTAGTGTCTGCCATGTATTGAAGGTAAACCAATCTGTATTATTAATGTTTCTTCTATCAATACATGGGTTGTGCAATAGAAAAGCAATGGCACAATCAAAAATGTGCATATCAATCGTGAATATCTCTCGGTTCAAAGCTTATTTCCAACAGAATCGTGTCAAAATATGTGTCTGAGTAACAGTTATACATTATAAGATCGCAAACTCTTACCAATTATCAGCCGAATGGCTCATTTTCAACGAAATGTCCTTAAGACAACAGCCCTGGGTCGCGCCTGAGACCAAAAACTACTTCAAATAGCCCTCCCCTAATTATATTGGATAATCACATTTATGCGTGCGCGCGCAGCTCATCCAATGAACGAAACGCCACTTCCCGCTGAAATCACCGGGTATTGATCTTTCCCTTGTGTCAATCATGGTCAATAATGAAATCTTGTAGCATTTGGGAACATTGGAGCTTGGTTAAAAAAACATGGTAACGAGGTCAATGTTCGCAGTTTGACAAATCTTGAACACTCGAATATCTATAGATCTAGAGTCCATTTCACTGTTTAACTGCGTCAGTAAAAGCTAAAAAATAAGAAATCAAAATATCATTTTGCAATAATATATGGAAAAATATATTCCTGTTGTACATGAATGACATTTGTATATCTTGGATTGGTTCTAGTTTGGCTTATAAAGCGCGTGGCCTCTTATATTTGGATGCTTCTCTGCCATGTTATTTTCAATAAGATTAACATGGCTGAAATTCTTCAAATTACATGACGGCACAGGCTTATTGCACAAAAAACTAAAAAATCTGAAATATACAAATGTCATTCATGTACATTATGAATATACTTTTCCATATTTTATTGCACAATGGTCTCCCAATTTCTTATTTTTGCCGTTCTACTGACGCAATGAAGCAGTGAAATGGACTCTAGTAGGCATTGTTCGTCGGAGCGCGAGGTCTGGTGTCATGAGAAGAGCAGTTGCAATATGACAATCCTTTGACCTGGATGATAATGCGTATACATATTTAACAATAACTAACTTACACCATTAGCTGCAGACATTTTGATGATGATTTCCACTGCTTGTTTGCAGAAAAATCGTCCATCACCTCCTACCACCAATGTTGATCCAGGAAGTTTTTCTCCCATTGCAGACAATGTGCATTGTACAAAGTTTTCAGTGTAATGTTCTCCTTGGAAGACTTTGACGTTCTTCCTCAACCCACTTGTACCAGGCTTTTGTCCCTCGAAAGGCGTTGAAGCTACTTTGATAGCTGACAATGACATCTTCGCCTTATAATTCCACAATTACTACAGGAAAATATTTGAAGGTGAAATGTGTCAAATACGAAAGTAGGTCAAACTACGATGCTGACGCCATCTGGCGAAGAAAAAATTTACAGCTGATTCGAATGATAGTTTCATGAATTTATTAATTTTTCTTCAGTTTAGAGGAGTACTTCTTTCACAACTATGTGTTTGAAACATTCTTGATTATGTTGAGCCAACTGTGGTTCTCGAAAAAATGTAAGTAATGCACAAATCATGTCTAAATGTTGAAAATATATGATTAATTTTTCGTCTTGAGATTTTTCTTTTTTTCATTTTTTGAAATAGGCTAGATCTAGCCTAGACTATTGAAGAATCAGTCACATGATTGCTTCAGCTATGGAATTCAAGTCACAAGGATCAACTGTGATATGTTATTCATTCTGAATACTTACCACTTACTCGGAGAATACTTTATCATCTAAAGTATTACAACATTTCCGACCAAATGATTTATATTATCATGGACTTCCTTCAATTATAGTCTAGAGTCCATTTCACTGTTTTATTGCGTCAGTAGAACCCCAAAAATAAGAAATCGGGAGACCATTGTGCAATAATATATGGAAAAGTAGATTCATATTGTATATATATATCTTTTATTGACTCTTAGAATGTCATGGTATGACATATTAGTCAGCATGAATGACATTTGTTAGCCTTGCCCAAGTCGGTATTTTTTACTTATCTGATCTTGAATTATTACCGCCTTGTACAATCCAATACATCTCTGCTGATATTATGCTGAGATATTCAACGGTTTCGAGATTTCCATAATACCTACGCTATCAGGGGTATCGCGAAACCTTATTGATTGACAGGTATACGCGTGGACACGACGTGTGACTTCAGGCTGATTGACCAATCAAAATGTTATCAGGTTGACCTGCATAAGCAAAGCAATCTTCCCGTCTACGACTTGAAATTCAATGATCTGATCGATCGTTTCTTTAGAGTTACAATATATAATATAATTAAATGTACATAGGGAATGTAAGAGTCATTAATATAAATTAAATCATGCATTAGATTTAAAACTGATTTCGCGATGAAAATGCAAGACCTAGTCCAATGTAGCGGGTCATGTAGTCGTTGGTCAGTGAATGAATCTCAGCATACATGTTCATTTGAATTCAGCGATCGTTTCAACGTTTATTTGTGAAATCTTCTCACCTCCGGTTACCGATCGATGCTCCGGCATCCACTAAACTCTGATTGATATTTATCTGATAAAATATTTGTATTTTCATGATGAATTCATGCAAGATTTGTTCGTGAAAAGTCCCGGCGAAAAGTGTACTTGTTTTTGACCGTGCATAATAATGAGCTAACGCTGCAGGGCCGTCGTTGATTGGTCAAATTTTACCGACATAAACATTGAGTCTGTAAAGCACGTGGCTTTCTCTTTGGTACAAGTCGACTTGGGCAAGGCTAGACATTTGTATATTTCAAATTTCTATTTTTTGTGCAATAAATAAATAACATGGCAGAGAAGCATCCATATATAAGAGGCCACACACTTTATAAGTCAAACTAAAAGCAATCAAAGATATACAAATGTCATTCATGTACAATAGGAACATAATTTCCATATATTATTGCATGATGATATTTTGATTTCGTTGAAAGCCCATGATATTATATTTCACATTTTTAGGCATAGTCTGACAAGCCCACCCACAATCAATACTCATCTACTACTATTTTCATGTCCAGACTGAGGCACTAGAATTAGAAAAATAATAGTTAGCTAACGATAGGGAGTCTTACTTACCTTCTAGAGGTGAGAACTCAAATTTCAATGAAACCCTATCACCTTTGTTGTGTCAACCTTAATGCATTTAGCATAATATCCATGAGATAAAATATGACCTGTGAAAATTTTCTCGTAAGTTTTGTAAGTTTCAATATGAAGAATACACATGTGAAAATCAAATGTTTGTTCGTTGATTTAACAATTTTCACGTTCACATATTCTTCTAATTACTTTGGTCTTAATCATAAAGCATCACCAAAAGGCCCTATTAATACAGCAGATGACCCATTCAACTTCTATGTAACATTTTGTTCAGGCCAATTGTGTGAATGTAGCAATCTTAGAACAAGCTATCCTCCTGCCTATGCCCCAATGACCTCAAAGCATTCATTAATAATATTCATTCTTATTATTATGTACATGTAAATGTAAATATAAATATGTACATGTAATTGTAATGCAATTAATAATATAAAAAGAATTTACGTAAACAAAAAAATACACTTATAGTTATGTTGTAAATGTATGTTGACTAGATGAATGTTGAATAAAATTGCAATTGTTGTTGATTGTTGATTGATAAAAGAATGTGTAAGAATAAAGTGTATGTAAAACCAATGCAAGGGAATTCATTAATATTCTGATGATTTTCACACCTGACTCTTCAAATTCTAGTGAAGCAGTCAGTCAGTTGTTGTTATTATATAAAATAGTCAACCATATTATCAGCTTGGCATTAGAAGGTTTATCCATTCTTCTCTTCAATCTTATATGAAACAAAATTATTTCAAACGTTCACAGACTAAGAAATTAAATATAACGCATTGGACTTTAACACTTGGCGAAATATTTTGACAATATCCATATAGCATAATTGTGAAACTTGTGCATATCATTCTCATAAAGTTTGATTTCTCTTTCTGTTACTATATGACTGTATTTCTCAGAGTAATTGTGTTTCGGAGTAATGAGTTTTTGAGTACTGGAGTATTGGCATGAACCCCAAAGTTTCTTTACCTTTTCTTGTATGACAGTAACACTTTATCCAATATAATTCATTGTAAGCGATTGATCATTCTGTAAAGTCTTTTTCACACATTTCAAGCCAAATCAATCTGAAATTTCTAGGGATGTTTTTAGGCATGAAACATCTTAGTTTTTGGTCATTCTTTGGAAATCATATGGCGACCATTTTGAACTTTCTGTTAAAAAAGTGTCTATCCTTTTCAAGGGTTGCATAGCCTGCTCACCCTGTGTGTGTCTTGTTTCATGTAATATTGGTACGGTACTTTTGCGAACAATTAAATTTCCCGCTTTTAGTGATTTGGGGTAAAATCGCAAAAAATAATTGTTGCGAAATTTGCTAATTAAATCCCCAAGGGACTTGTTAAATGTGACATTGGGTAGGTGTATTTAGTGTACAACTACATACGGTAACCAGTACTTTAAATGCAGATTCAGACAATTATGAAATTTAAATTTGTGAAATCCACAAAATTTAATTGCTTTGAAATTGTAATTTTTCAAAATTTGCAAAACTAAAACTCTCGAAATTTTAGTTTATAATTTTTAATAAGAGCAACCATGTGAGTACTATAGCTAAGGTATGTCCTTTTCATGTTTTATTTCCAGAGAGCTGTCTGAACTATATGTAGGGTGCATCTCATCAATTGTTGAATAACTCCCACTATCACCAGGAAAGATGCAGAAATTAGTTGCATATATCAGGGATTTCACTGTGACTCAGAGAATTGCCATATTTGGCGCAATAGTAACTTGTACATCAATTTTCACTACATTCTGGTTGTTACCATTATACATTGCGACTCTACTTGGATGTGTCAAACTCTCAAGAGTCTTTCTGTTGCGGAAAACATGTTTACAGTCTCAAAGTTTGATAAAAATCCTCCAAATGGTTGACAATATTGAGGAATTTTGGAGTGGTGTTTTCGGTGCTGCTGATCAAGATAGAATTAATAAGCTCAAATATGAAAATGTCTCTCACGTTAACAATGAAATTAGTACATTCCTGGATTTAGTTATTCGTGATTTTGTTTATAGCTGGTATCATACATTTAGTAAAGATCAGGAATGTATGGACAGTGTACATGAACTGATTGAGGAAATTACATTAAGCATAAAAGATCGTCTAGAAAAACTCAATATTGATCAAGTAGTCAAACTTTACATAGATTTATACAGACAGCACTTGGCCAAGTATCAAATAGCTGTTCTGCTATATAAGAAACAGCCCACATTTAATCGCAAGAGTGACCCAAAAGCCCAAAACAAGAAACTGAAAAGCATTATTCATGCATTTGAATCAAAATATAAATTCCATATTGCTTTAGTTGACAGGGAGAATGAAATAGACTACATCAGGAGCATTGTACAAATGATCTTTACGATACTCTTGCCGCATGATTTGCAGTCCTGCACAGCAGGGAGGAAGTTATTAGAAGAAATATTAACATGTAATGTCATGTTACCTTTAGTTGAAATGTTAAGCCAACCAGATGAACTAAACCAAATAGTAATTAAGATTCTCTCAGATGACAAGGAACAAAATAAAGAGCAAATTTCCATTGAAAGCAGTGTAAGCACTCTTGAATCAGAACTTCCAACAAATGATAAAGAAGAGGATAGCCTCAGTGTAAAACCTTCACAAGAAAATGTCAATGATATATCTGACACACAAACTATTCCATGTGTCCAACTTAATTCAAAACAAGAGGATGATGCTATTTCCACTGAGCTTCCTGACAATGTAAAAAACCAACAGTTCAACACACCCAATACTTTAGAGGCAAATGCCACTGAAGGAAACAAAGAATTTGTAACTGATACCTTCAAAAGAAAATATTTGAGCCCTGCAGACCTAAAAGAAAAAGAACAAAATGGTATAACTCAAGGAAAGTCAGTTTCGATGCAACAGAATCAAATCCCTTCAATAAATGTAGAAACAATAAGTAAAAATGTAACTTATAACGACAATGAACAATTGAATGTTGATGAAGCTGAGGATGCAGTTGATGCTCTGGATGCAATAAATGCTCCAGTTGTCCCATCAGTGCCAATGATTCCTATTGGAGCAAGTACACCAGTGCTAGCCACTAACATCCCAATGTCTAGCAGTCCAAAGTCAGATATCCTTCCTAGTCATGTAGCACGCAAGCCAGTGTTTGACACAGTTTCCTTAAGCAGTAGCGAAGAGAGTTTTGATGCTCAGCATATAGATCCATATATTGGACCCTCACCCTTTCACAGTCAAAGACCATCTGGCTTGTTCCCAGTTGACTCTACTGAAGGACTCTCATCCCAGGATGCCAGGAGGTCAGTCCTCACATGGAACACTGACATAGCAGAATCAAAGTCCTCTATGCAGGATACCAGTGAAACTAAGGATTTTACACCAAGAGGTAGTCAACAAATCCAAATATACCCTAACTCAGACTCTGGCTCCCCAGAATCTAGATCTCTTACTAGAATTCCTACCAGTGAGCTAGATAACAGCCCCAGTCCTGATCTCCATTCAGGGGCCCTGAAGTCTTTCTTCTCAAGCATTGGTATATCTAGCACTGAGGTGATGAATGAATACAGGAGCAAGGGGACCTATGTGCTATACATTATAGAGGTAAATACTTAAGTATACAATATAACTACCTTTCTTTCTGGCTTTTAATATTCATGTGTGGTCTATTGCCTCAATAGACTTTTGACAGAGGTCTTGAATTTAAAAGCAGTAATAGACCCAATCTTTAGAAAATAAGAAAGCTTTCATGGGATTTTCTGTGTATTAGCATTTCAGGGTTGTCAAGTTCTTGGTACATTTTAAAACATCTTGAGGTGGGACACATTGTAGGACACATTTTCCACAATTATATAAGTGTCAAATCTATAAGAAAAGATTAACAAAGTCATTCATTCTATTCAGTCTAACTTGAAATGTCTTATTATTGCAGTACCAGGCCTTCTACTCTAACCCTGAAGGGGCTCCAATATTGTGTAAGCGAATTGTTAGACGAAGATATAGAGAGTTTGTCAACCTACAGGAGAGGCTTGAGGGGAAGCCATATTTTAAAAATAGTCTGAAAGGTATTTATTATCCTAAGCACTGTAATGTTCATGTCTGTCTTTCTATGGGCTGTATGATGTCATATTGTGATGGATTGAATATCATTAGTGTGGGTTGTCAATTATGTGAAATGCCACATCAGTGCTTTGAGAGTGCATGTGTAGGCTAGTTGAAATGTAAGAATGATGCACGCATTATATATTACGACTTACATAACTACTGATTATATGGATTTTTTTCGTTAATTCAAGATAATAGGAAGTATTTACTTTTGTTGATGACGTCTTTGTCAACTAAATACTCATTATCTCAAAAAATATAATTATTAAACTCCCCCTAAGAGAGATGATACCATTTAATTATATACACTAAACTTCTGTAACCATGACACTATTTAATGCATCCTCCCAATGACACAGAAGGCTGAAATTTGAAATACATGCTCTTTATGTTTGCTCAGCCACCTATAGATGTCATGTCAACCAGGCAATTTTTTTAAATTTTGTTTCATTGTGGAAGTGAAAGCAGACTGATGTCCAGTTTTAAAAAGCTGGAAATGTTCATGAATTTTGTATGTTTTAGTGACTTTTTACCCCATTTGAATTGATTAAATGATACCAGAGATGTGGGCATGCAATGCACATGAGGTTTTCTGTATTTTATCATCAAAATATCATTGAATACATGTATCCTCATATATAAGCCATAAGAGAAAAATGTACGACAATAGCGGCCTAAAAATATTTTTTTTCAACATTCACCTGGTTTTTCAAAGTCTATCTGTACTTATGGATGATAACAAATAGGTGAACTTTTACAACCACACGTGAAATTCACGCTTTTCGTTCAGTGTTTAGTGTGTATAGATAAGACAACCAGAAAATATCAAACCTAGGACATTCAGATATTATATATAGGCCAACTCTAACACTGTAAATGTGAACTTGAAGTTATATTCCCCGGAAATTTTAATATTGTGATCAATTTATTTCAATAATTCTCTTTGAAGGTTAGTAATGGCTGATCAAAAATGTGTGTCAGTACAAGAATATGCACCAAAGCAACTAAGTGCTGAATTTCAAAACGCCAGTGCAACATTTCACAGGCAAACATGGGGAATGTCTCGATTTTAGCGTTTACCCACTTGTGCCAATGAGTGCCAATTGTAGAGCACCACGCAGAGGAGCACATATTTCAAATCCAGCCTGCAGTGTAAATATCTATCATTGGGTGCTTCCCATATCATACTAAACTAATATCATCTCAAAATCATTATTGTAAAAATATGCTGTTACTTCATTTCGATGTTGCAAATAAGGCATTCTTGGCAAGAAAAATTGCCATACATGTCGGGAATTTTGACTTATTTCATATATGGGCGCTTATAAGAATGGTCTAAAGGAGGTATTTAGAATTTTCTTACCGCTAACTACAGAAAATATGGTAGTTTTGTGACTATGTTATAGATGTTAAAGGTCCTTCGAGGTGGGCATCAATGCCATTTGGAAAGATGGATCAAAGAAGTGTAGAAGGCAGAAGAAAGAAGCTAGAAAAATACCTACAGGTAGGAACCACAGACAATATCTCTTGCCTCCCTAAACATGAGTTCTATTCCATTTGTCATTTTCAGTACTGAAATTGAGAAGCCCAGTTCTATGATGAATGTTACAGTTCTGTCAACCAGTTGATAATCAATTTCCAGGATTTGACAAAATCATTTTTCCAGTTTTGAAAAAAATTCTTAGCAATAAGAGACTTGATGAAGACTTAAGTAGCTATAGATATACTGTACCTCCTAATAAGAATGTCACTTAAAAAAGTTTCAATATTTTCTATCAATAAATGATATACCAAAATAGTTAAATTAACACTAGTACTGTAACTGACAATGATCAACTTCAATGAGGTCATGAAAGAACCTTAAAATTCTATGATTCTGTCATGAATATTGCTCAAAAAGGTATTACATTGTTTAGACTTGTTTTTGTGAAAGCATTATTCTTTGTAGACTATTGCTGAGAAAGAGGATTTGGGGTCTTGTGAAGACTTCAAGGAGTTTCTCGCATATGAGGGTGGGGCAAACATAGCATTTGTGAAGCGAGCACAGGAGATTTCTGTACCCAGAATTGACAAGGTAATAAGTTTAAAGGTATATTTCTTGCCAGACCATTTCCGTTTATTGATAGCTATAATCATATATAATGTCCATAATTAGCAAAACACAGGAAAATGTTTTAATATTGATCATTTGAAAATGTGATGCTCGTTTCCAGTAAGCTGCCATCTTTTATAATTTAAGATTTCACTTCCTCTTTGTTCATGAAGAACATTTTCATATTCATTGTATAATTTGCTTAGTTGATTTTCCAAAAGATGACACCCTGATCACTTCATCCTATTCATGGCTTAGGATGTAGTTTAATTGGTATCATTCAGAAAAAAATCAGGAAAATCACAATTCAACCTCACAAAATCATATGTATCACTCTTAATGAATAAACAATAAAATACAATACAATGCAATGTTATACAATGCAGTACAATACTATACAATAAGTAAGCTGATGTCCATGTTTTATGATCTGAAATAACTGTCATTGTAAGTCATATCCTTAGTTGATATAAAAGATATGTTCACCGTAAAACTTTGGAACAATATGATGTTATTTCAGATGTTTACAAAGACAGTTTCCGGAGTATTTGATAGAATCACCACAGCATTACCCAGCATGCCACAGGATAGCTTGACCAAAGTGATTTCCAGAGACCGAAGAAAAAATCGGAAAACTAAAGAAATTGATAGAGGCTTTGATGTTGATGATATATTTGTTGATTATGAGTTTGAAGATGAAGAGGAAGAACAAGAGGTAAGTACCCATAATGCACTGCTCATGTTTTTGCGATGGGTCCTATACTATACATTTGTGACAAGGCAGTTGTAATCTTGTGTTGGACCATCATTTTATCTGCATGTAAAGATGATTCTCACAAATAATTTATTATCCCATCGAACGAAGTTGGGAGGGATATAGGGAACGCCTCCGTCCGTCCGTCCGTCCGTCCGTCCGTCCGAGCAATAACTCAAATACCGTTGGCCCGATTTTGTTCATATTTTGTACACATATACCCTATGGGAATAGAAGTTCTGCTCGAAAGCTGATTTTCAAAATGGCCGGTCATTTCAAAATGGCGGCCATTTTAGTGCCGATTTTACAGTAATTTAGGTGCAATATGTAAAACTGTAATAGCAATATGTTTTAAGTGAAAAAAATTATAAAGGATATTAATAAAGCTACAAATGTAGATATTAAAAAAGCACATGGCAGCCATCTTGAAAAATGGCGGCCTTTACTCGTTATTTTACTATTTTTGCTATAACTCAAAAAGTAGTGGAGCGATTTTGTTCATATTTGGTATGTGAATACTATAAACATTGCACACTGTCTAAAGACACTTTTGGTAGAAGGCGGCCATTTTGAAAAATGGCCGCCATTTTAACGTATTTTACTATAACTCGAAAAGTAGTGGAGCGATTTTGTTCATATTTGGTATGTGAATACTATAAGCATGGCACACTGTCCTATGACACTTTTGGTAGAAGGCGGCCATTTTGAAAAAAAATTTGAAAAATGGCAGCCATTTTAACGTATTTTACTTGAAAAGTAGTGGAGCGATTTTGTTCATATTTGGTATGTGAATACTATAAGCATGGCACACTGTCCTACGACACTTTTGGTACAAGGCAGCCATTTTGAAAAAATTTTGAAAAATGGCCGCCATTTTAACGTATTTTACTATAACTCGAAAAGTAGGGAAGCAATTTTGTTCATAATTGGTATGTGAATACTATAAGCATGGCACACTGTCCTAATACACTTTTGGTAGAAGGCGGCCATTTTGAAAAAATTTTGAAAAATGGCCACCATTTTAACGTATTTTACTATAACTCGAAAAGTAGTGAAGCAATTTTGTTCATATTTGGTATGTGAATACTATAAGAATGTCACATTGTCTAATGACACTTTTGGTAGAAGGTAGCCATTTTGAAAAATGGCAGCCATTTTAACGTATTTTACTATAACTCGAAAAGTAGTGGAGTGATTTTGTTTATATTTGGTATGTGAATACTTAAAGCATGGCACACTGTCTAATGACACTTTTGGTAGAAGGTGGCCATTTTTAAAAATGGCCCTATGTAGCTATAACTTGAAAAGTAGTTAAGCGATTTTGTTCATATTTGGTATGTTTCATATTTTATATGTGAATACTATAAGCATGGCACACTGTCTAATGACACTTTGGGTAGTAGGTGGCCATTTTGAAAAATGACCACCATTTTTACGGTTTTTACTATAACTTGAAAAGTAGTGAAGCGATTTTGTTCATATTTGATATGTGAATACTCATGAGCCTTGCACATTGTCTCATGACACTTCGGATAGTAGGCGGCCATTTTAAAAAATGGCTGTCATTTTTACATTTTTTGCTATAACTCGAAAAGAAGTGGAGCGATTTTGTTCATATTTGATATGTGAATACTCTAAGCATGGCACATTGTCTAATAAAACTTTGGGGAGTAGTCGGCCATTTTGAAAAATGGCCACCATTTTTATGTGTGTTATTTCACAAGTACATGTGTGCGATTTTTCAAAAATTTTATAGATGGCTACTAAAAGCATATTATTTCTTCTGATGACAACTTGGCTAGTGAGCAACCATTTTGAAAATGGTGGCCTTTCTGGTGTGTTGTTTTATGATATTTGCTACATATTTCGTTTGTAAAAATGCCAGCCATTTCTGTTCGATGGGATTCGCTACGCTTTGGCGTTGCCGTTGTTCTGGTTGATCATGTTGCTAAGAAACAAAATGTATTAAATTGTCACTAACCAATATGAGATGGTTGTAAAATGCTTCACAATATAATGTTACTTTAAGCGATTGTGACTTGTTAATTAATGCCGTGGTCACATTTGCTCCGATTTTTACTACAGCGCCCAGCCGATTGAGTTGAATACAACATTGAATACAATATTGAACAAAACACTCAATCAGCCGGGCGCCGGCCAATGGATCGGAGCAAATGTGATCCAGGCATTACAAGGTAAAAGATGAAGAATGTTTTATGGAATAAGCTGATGCCAATTGACCTATCACACCAATGTGGGCCATTTGGATAATAAACATTTACTTGCCCCCTTCCCCATATGTTATTATCGGTTATTTCTGTTTGTTGATGTACATGTATTTTCATTTGAAAATTGTTTAAAGGTGACGTTGGTGTCTTATCATTTTGAATCCAATGTACCTTGTAGGAGAACATAGAGGAAAGTGCAATACTGGGCACAATGCAGAGATTTATACAGCAGAGTACCATCCATAAACAAGAAGAACACATTGGGGTTGATACACCTGAGCTCTCCAGCATTAGTGATGACTTTGAGGAATGCATAGATGATGAACTTCCCCTCCTAGCAAGAAGATCTGAGGGCGATGGCTGTGATGGCATTACCAGTCATCAAGGTAACCTTTGCCAGAGTTTGATTTGTCTCCACTCTTCAAATTAGTGACAATTTTAAACATTTTGCCTATATTTAGGTAGACTATATATGTAATGAGAAAATTCCATTTTCTGCAATTACGGGATTTAAGTAACTCGCATTCATTTTGCATTCAAATCATATTAATGATCATTAAAGCCACATTTCAGCCTCAAAACTGTAATAACAATGGCAATAATCATATTCAGAAGGTAACTTGGCTAGCTGATTAGACTATTCAGCATGTCTTTGGGATGCAAATATCTAAATGCAGAGAGCATCATGTCCATCATGTTATAATTGAGTAGAAATACTATTTTAAAAATGAGTCACTTTATTGAAAAGCTTGTGGAGGAGGTGTAAAGAGACTTACATAAGTATGTTATATTAAGTTGTATAAGAGTTAGTTTTAATGAATGCATGAGTAATGTGCATTCAATACCAATGGCCTTCAGGACTGTCAATAGATGGCGAAAAATCAGGTTAAATAGCATACTTTAAAATGTAAAAAAAATGTCGAAAAATCTCCCAAGATAAATTTTATGTATAATATCCAAAACTTCTAATTTTGAATCTTAAAACATGTTTGTAAATAATGATGAAGGAAAATATGATATTTATTTGATGTGTGTAGTGAATTTTAAGTTTCAAAACAGCAATATTTACACACAAACCAATGGGCCAGTTGTGGAGACCAACCTAGTAGTTAACTGCTATCTATACAAGTCCTGACTCCCATTGTAGACAATTCTAATAACATTTTAAAATAATAGTTATAGCATCCAATTAGAAGTATACAATTTCATTCTTTCACCTGATGGTGATGCTATTACAATGTACATGTATCCAGAATTGGTCTTTGCACTTCTCCCTTGTCTCCTGACCCTCTAACAGATGGGTCATGACAGATTGAGTGTGCATAAGGGCTTGGTGCAAGACTTCTTTAATTGTTTTCATTTCCCAAAAATTATTGTAAGTACCTCAATTGAAATACTTGATTCTGATTGGTTCAAGTGTGGTCAGATGTCTTGACTATCAACCTCACAAAGAATTGCCTGTTGAGAGTATTTCAGGATAATGTCATAATATCGACAGAAAAGTTGACGGAATATGAACACAAGTGTAATTAAGTTTGATCAAAAGCCTTACTTTATATTTTCTCCAAACACAACAATTGCAGACCTCTCCATTCAGTTGACTGCCCACAAGTTTTAACATCTGGATACAATCATGTCAATTGTTTCATTCTGTACATATTTCAGATGCGACGAAGACTGTTGACAGGGATATACCTTTAGCCTCCTCTCTACTGAACCTTGCAGTGCAGACATCCCTTGGCAATGATGCTTGGGTGTGTAGGGAAAACATCATAAAGTCTTTGAAGGCCCTTCTTGGAAAAGCTATCAATTGGTATTCATGATTACAATATCAATATGTAAAACATGATGTACATTGGTTCTTAATTGAAAGTATTATGTCATATTTATTGCTTTATTTCATGGAAAGTTAACTAGTGAATGAATAATGATCATGGCAGATGTAAACATAAATTAACAAAAGAGAGATTGGTAAGCTTGGCAGTAATAAATGAAACAAATATTTTATTTTATCTTTGGTGAAAACATGTGGGGTTTTCACAAGGTGATGTTCCAAAAGTGAAAGATGCACAGTAGAGGTATTTGTCTCAATGGAATGAAATATTTGTATATTATTCCACACTTGCTAATATTTTTTGATGGTTATCCTGATGATAAGAATGGGTTCATTAGATATATCAGATATCACACACACATTCAAAGATACACAAATATAAAAGTATATGTTTGATGGACACTATTGATTTTTTTATAAATTCTAATGATATTGAATCCTTTTCTAGTTGGTTTCAAGGTGAGCTAAAAGATTTGACGTCTAAAGAAAGATGTGCGTACTATATTTGGTTGCTAAGGGACACACTCTGGCCTAATGGTTGCCTAGCAACTGAGTCTGCCCCTGAGAGAACCCAGCAAGAAAGAGAACAAACTGTACTTGACACAAGAAAATGTTTAGTGGAATTTTTTCCAAGTGAGTGTCATTAATTTTCTCAAACATTTTATATTTCTGTATAATTCAATATAGAACACTTACATGTATTTTAACATAGGGTCTTAACTTAAGATTTATGTTTTGGTTTTATTAATGTAACCCACCAAGTTAGTTACCTGACTCACTTGCTTCAGTGCTCAGAACTGGAATGAAAGATACTGTAGTGTGTCAAATTCAGCTGAGACATGTTCGAGTAAGAATGAAAACTACCAATGGTCGAGTGTGTATGTACAATGTCCTCGGTGGGATATACATTATTTGAGCCAAATGAACTTAAAGGCAGAATCAGACCACGCAATGTAATCTTTGATAAATATGAAAAAAATATTTAGAAACAGCATCTTATGTTAACTCTACTTTCAGATTTTATTCCTGCTATAGTTGGTGATAATGACTTCCAGTACTGTGTTGACCAAGTATTGAACTCCCTGCAACATGACAAGCTGAACAGGTAAGTTCTTTACATTCAGTGTACATCATTATTTAATTTATAACTCATTGAAGTGATAACATAACGAGCATGCATGGGTGTAGCCAGGGGAGGGGTGTGATGGGTGATGCAAACCCACAAATCGCACCCCCCTTGACAATTGCTGGCTACACCCCTGTCATATCAAAAAGAAAATAAACATGTAATTTAGGCTTCATTAATTGTGTTCTAGGCATTTTGTTTACTGTCTGCTCGACATACTTGTGGAAGAGGTGTTCCCTGAGATCAGTACTATTCAACTACAAAAGGCAATGCTTCAACAATCTAAATCTAAATGAACAGTAATGACGATTATGACATAAAGAGCATACTAGTATTTAATCTATTTTACATCCTTAAAAAAGCTAGAAAGAAATGAAAAGGTGGACAGTTTTTTGGGCTTACAACTTGCAATGTATAATACATAGAAGTTTTGTTGCAAGCGTATGGTGATTTCTAGAAACATTGAGTGGGACTACAACAGTTGAAATGAACAAACATGATGGAATAGGAAGAAATATGGACACGTATGATGTGAATTCACTGAATAAATGTGAATACATTTTCTTGTCAAAAATATGGGGGCCTTAATAGGAGTGGACATTTTAGATCTACCGGTAAATGTCAATTATGACTCAGAATCAATAAATAGATAATATACCTTGTATGACGTATTCTTTGACAAATATTGATTGTTTGTTAGAGCTTCCTGTACAGAAAGAATGACTCGAACAACATAAATATTTCTAAATGACTGATAATGACTTAATACTTAATTTAGATGTTGCGAAACCAAGGTTTCCTGTGATTAGATGGCTCAATAATAACGGAAGTCACAAATAGTAGTAATTCTCACCTCAATAACCAAATACGCTTATCAATGTACTGAAGTAAGTATTAGTAAATAATTTTTCAAAATCTCTATACCATTTTTTACACATGTAGTAGTTATGAATAAAACCCAGCTGCTTTCAATCTTCAAATAACAGAATTATACTCTTACATATAGCACCTAATAAACTAGATTGATGTTTCAATTATCTGTCTAAGATGCCAATTTTGATCTAAAAAGTGCAAGGTCCATGTGCAGTATGGCAAGTGATTTTAGATGGTCATATCTTTCACCATGGGTACTTTCTGGCCATCTATACAGTGTTTTTTCAAAGCAATATGTTTTCTTTCAAGTGGAGTCCACATGATAGTAATATCAATCCAACTCTCTGAAAAATCATGGATTAGGACCCCACCTTGGCACTTTTAAAAATTTTAGGTTCATTTTCTAAGAAGAGGATCTTGTTTTTCTCAATTTAAACATAACGAATTTTCTTCTACATTGTATTAACAATTTATGAAAAGAGGATTGGTATTGAAATGCGATAAAGTTAAAAACCAAATATCCCATGTTATTTTCCCATAGGGAAAACTCGTGCTATCCATGTTTTCAGCATAACTTTGGTCATCAAAAATCGATATCTTCAAAACTAGACTTTCAATACCATTCTACTTTTGAAGAAGTTTTTGACACCCTGTTGAATACTGTACCCCTGGTTAATTTTGTGAGTTTTCATTTCGCAAATTTTGAGAATAACACGATTTTGCGCCTATTAAATTTCGCGAATTTCACTTAGTACACCTACTACTATGTCATCTTGGTCAACGACTCGCTACACCTCAACTTCTCTTACATCGTAATTTTACATGTTACAAAACACCAAATGCAGTTGAGTCCCAGGTAATAAAAAATTCTCGAATCCCCGGGGATTTAAATGACAATTTCGCGAAGATTAAATTTCACGGCGAAACTAAATCGCACATGAAAAATACCGAGAGTACAGTAATCTTTTCATGCGATAAAAACCAGAAAAAGAAGGACGTCTTGGTTCAACATTTTGAAAAAATGTTGTTATTGGGTTCCTATTAACCCCCTCCTCCCCCCCCCCAGCTACGTGCATGAAAGGTCTATATACATAAACAAAGTATGATTGCCTTAAATAATCAGTCTATCCAATTTCTACTCTTGATAATGATAACAGTACATTTTGTATATCATATAGACTATGATGCACCTGTACAGTATTAATAACAAATTTCAATAGATCGTTCAGATAAATCCTTCCACCTGACTAAATTGATGATGTCATTGGTTGTAGGTAGAAATCTGACCATGCAAAAACAAGATTAATGTATTGGTAATTTTAGAAAATACAACCTATGATATCATCAAGCTAGCCAATATATTGTTTTATTACCACCTTGCCGGGCCAGTTCTAGGGGTTTTAGTGCTTGTTTAGAAGGCATTCATTTTACTATATCAACCTGAGCAATATGTGACGTCATAGTGGTGGTCCATAATGCCGGTCAATAATGCAATTAATGACCGACAATTTTCCCCGGGGAAATTAGATATCGTTCAGTGCGTAAGATTTTCTTGCTATTTCAGCCCTGGTCATTAACAGTGGTAATAATACTAATAATTAAAGGGTCGAAATGTTTGCCTCACCAATGATTTTTTGCCTCATTGATAAAAAAATTGCCTCACTGCACCCCTCATGAAATCCTAGCTTTTGGCCTCATTGACAGGAAAAATTTGCCTCATTGATAAAAAGTGCCTCACTGCACTCCCCTTTTAAAATCCTAGTTTTTTGCCTATAAGAAATCCCTTAATAGCCGTGGCAGGGAATAGTTTTACATTCACATAATCTACTGTGTAGCAGGTTTAGTCAGCTACATGTACTTGAACTTGATCTTCTGTCTGATATACAAATGATTTACTGTGGGCGTGTAGTCACGCGGTAGTATCTCTTCGGGACGTATCGAAACCACTCCGTCCCGAAAAACCGTTAATTTGAATTTAAAACCTACCCCAGTGTTTGAAAATCAAGGATTGTGAGTCTCACACTTCACCGTTTTTCTTCAAACTTGTTCCGTACAAAGCTTCACAGAAATACCTTTCAGTCAATACATTGTTTTCGTGTACATAGTACCTCGTTTTAGCGGCGTTATGGTCCCCAGCTGTGAGATAAAGCAAATTTTCATAACTTTCAACTGTAAGTCAAGTTATCTCGCCAGTCTTTTACCCATTCTCGCCCATAATTTCAGAATGGACTCCCATTACAACCTTCCATCGCTACGTTTTGATTTTTGGGCATCAAACGCAGCAGTTTCTAAATCATCCACACATCTCTTCAAATTTGACCAATACGTCCCGTCATCTTCCACTACGCCCCGCCGAGTCTATCACTATACACGTAGAGTTGCATTCTAAAACAATTTGTCCATCGATGTGTCCGTTTTTTGTAGGTTGCCATTGTCGATTCTAAATACCAATCGGATTGTGTTTTAAGATTTACCCATTCTTGTCCATTTTCAATATACCTATAATAGGGTGGTCCAAAATCTCCCTAAAATTTAGATTTCCCGATATTGCAATATAGAGATTTTAATTACTGAACAATTGAAAATATTTTTAAGAAACGTTTAAAGTGTCCTATCCTTGAAAGAATGTCAAAATGCGAAAGGATGGGTGATGTCAATTATATTATTTCAGCAATAACGTTAGAAACATGTATCATTTTATATGGTACACGTTTCATAATGTAATCCAATGGAATCATACAGAAGAAAGGTTGACACACAACAGTTAAAATCTTTATATTACATTATCAGACCAAGTCAGTAGATGATGTTTATATACCAATTAGTGTTGTATGATGATGCATTCTTTATATGAATCTAGAAACGTTTTTGTGCCAATATTGCTCAATTTTGATAACATCTCCGTTATTTTGAAATTAAGCATGGCAAAGTTTCCCGATGGATTTAGCTAAAAAAAGTGGTGCCTGTAGGGTTATTGAAAATCATACATGATGAAGAAAAAATACATATTCCTGAAATACAACAGTTTAATTTTGAGTTATAAACCATTTATGAAAACGGCATATTTGTCAAAATTACCAAAACTTGTGAGAAAAGTGAGACGCGTGGCAAAATTTCCCGGGGGTCTAGAGTGGAAATATTTGTACCAAGAGTCAATTTGTAACTAGAATCTATCAGATGACAGATTTTTGGAAAATTTTGCAGATTTGGACAACCCTAACCTATAACTTTGTTGAACCTGAAGATTCCAGATTTTATTGTGTTTCAAACCAGACACTTGGTTTCCTCACAAAATCAAATACAGGACAATTACATATAATTAAAGTTAAAAAGCAACATCTTCACAAACATTTAAATTATCAATTTCATGCAATCAGTTATAGTTATACTCCGTATGTATGCTAAACTTAAGACTGGTGTTAAGAATCGACCAAGGTAAACCTATGTAAAATTACACAACGATGAACAAAATGTTTTAGAATACAACTCCACGTTTGTAGTCATATATACTCGGCGGGGCGTAGTGGAATGTGACGGGACGTATTAGTCAAATTTTAAGAGATGTGTGGATAATTTAGAAACTGCTGCGTTTGATGCCCAAAATCACAAACACTTTGTACGTCATCATTCTGAAGTGAACAGCCAATTAAATTGCAGAATTGTGAATTACATAAATTGTAGGTAACATTAACGTCAGTCTGCAATCTATTTTGGAAGCCACAAACTGCATACCATTCTCCGAGTTTTTCCATAGATTGTTGAATTGAGGCTCGATTTATAATGTTATCTCTGTGGTGGAGATTGGTTATACAGATATTTGTAGTTCTCCAACATCAAAACACAAGCAACTGATTTATGGTCTTTTATTATTGTTTCATTGACTAGCAGATGCTAGTCTCTCCATTTTTAGTTTCTCAGCCATACATACAATAACCCAACTCAGTATTTAACAGCAACATTGCCCTCTGACTACTACCCTCTCAATTTAAAGTTTTGATAATCATTTAATCTCAACAATCTCAAATTGAGAAGCTTTTCTTGTCTAATTTTTCACATTAAGCCTTGAAGATTTATAGTCAAAACAGTAATGTTTGTGAGTACTTTGAATTTAAAGTAAGCAATCAAATGACCAAATTGAAACAATTTATGTAAAAATAGAAACATTTATATTTATCCTAACTTTTATATATTTTAGTTTGTTTTCTAGTTTAGCTATCATATCAGTGTCCTCTTATATTTTGATACTTCTCTGCCATGTTATTTTCGGAAAAATTAACATGGCTGAAACTCCCTAAATTACAAAAGGCCACAGCTTTGCTGCACATTATACATTACTATCTGAAATATACAAAAGTTAGGATAAATATAAATGTTTCTATTTTTACATAAATTGTTTCAATTTGGTCATTTGATTGCTTATTTTTTAAATTCAAAGTACTCACAAACATTACTGTTTTGACTATATTCATCAAATTGCAAACATGTCCCAATAAATCAAGATTTAAAAATATCTCAAGAATGCCCTTGAAGGTGAGGTTGCCCATCCTTGCTATGTTAGGGGTGGTCACTAATCGCCTAGTTGTGGTTGTAGTTTCATAAGGGGGAGGGGGTATGTTCCTATTGTATTTTACTTATGATACAACCCCTTTTGAAGCCAATCCTAGTGGAATATTGCAATATCTTTCATTGTTAACATATGTTTATTTCTAAGTTAATGACAAATTAATATTTTCAAATTACATTATATAGGGGATTTAACAAAAATATAGGAGGTTTTGACAACACCCCTACAATATAGTACTAGTTGCTATCTGCTATCTTAGGGCTCTTAGGGTTATATCAGCACACTGGACTACATCCAGTATTTATAAACAACCCAGCATAACAAGTTAGAGGTTAAAAATCACAGGCTTCAGATATATATATCAACACGAATCAAGAAAGCCCAAGAAACTTGTGCCTTTTCCACTTACCAAATAGGAAGTGACTGGTCTCCTGTTTCATAAGTGTGTACTTGAAGACACAATAGTGTCATATTCACATAAAACAGTATCACCATCATACGAGGAAGTGTTGAACCTGGAACAAGGACTTTAATATATACAAACATATCGCAGGATGTCTGAAGAAGGTATCACAACATTAAATGGGACCATGATGAATGGCAATATAGAACTCACAAATGGCAGGTAAGAATTGACTTTATTTTTTATTCATTTCATATGTTGAAGACTATTTTTAAAATATAAGCAATATAATACAAATCACTATATGGCAATATCAGAATGACACAATTCTTTATCGTATGATCTGTAAAATGAAGCCCTCTGATTGGTCAGTTCTTGTGCTGTACCAATCTGTATTGCTACTGAGATTGTCCGCGTTGATCATCTCCGTCGCAATACAGAAAATATTGGTACGGAGGAGACAATCTCAGTAGCAATACAGAGGATAACACGATAAAAACGTTATTGAATGATTTGAAGTGCAATACAGGATATATTCTGTCTCGATATTCTGTATTGGCACTCGACTTCGTCTCGTTCCAATACGGAATTTCTCGAACAGAATATATCCTGTATTGCACTTCAAATCATTCAATAACTTATAGTACAATATAGCTATTAATCATAAAAATGTACATATCACATGGTTCAGTAGAATCCAAGTTGACTTCATAATGAATCATTGTTTGATCTTCATATTGATGGGGAAGGGGGCAAAAAATTGAAAAAGGGGAAAAATTACCCCTTTCTTTGAACATTTGGACACATTTTCAAAGTCATTTTAGCCTACCTTTAGCAAGTCCCTGACACCCCCCCCCCCCCCTCCCAGGTTCACCAATTTAGTCAATTGTTTTGATCATCCTCAAGGTTATGTAATCCTTCAGTTAGTACAAATGTTCACGCTCAAGGGTCTTGCATAAGTTAAGTGTAACATTGATAAGTTTATCAATAAACAGATAAGGGTATTGTTATCTTGTTTTCAGTTACAACAACCCTGCCTCAAACTATTTCAATTAATAATTTACATGTATGTAATGTGTACATGTAGTTGATGGTAGTTTAGGATCAAATGAATTGTGAATCCTGTCATCCAAAAATTCCCATTTTTTAAAATTTTCACTTGTGTTATAAAGGGTGTATGTATAGGACATTATCAAACTGTTTAGTAGTTAATGTTCAGTTTAGAAGTAGTTTAGAATCATTTGAAATGAGAATCCCATCTTTCATCCATTTTAACACATTCAGTTCAGTGATTTTTATGTCACTACAAGACATGATGAGTGATGACATATTGTTATAATCCTCATGTGGATGGTGTTCAGTATTCAGCAGTTGGTGTCTGTAACAAATGGCAGGTGGTGACATTTTGCATGGTTATGCCTTGTCCATATATGTATTCAGACAAAATCAATAAAAATCATTTCTGGCTCTAGAACACAATTAGATTCTAGAGAAAGTGAGTAATTACCTGACAATATGAAATTACATTTTTTTAATTTTACATTGATTTGGAATTTCAATTCTTAGTACCTTTAGCCAGACACTTCCATGAAAGATATTTCATTTACCACCAATGTTTTGGTTTACAGGGCCCACAAGGAAGGTGCCAATGGATTCATTCATATTAAAAATCCCCACATATCAAATATGGACGAGGATGTTCTCTACCATTTTGCATTAGGCACAAAGAGTCATGATCTGAAGAAAATGTTTGGAGATGTGAAGGTAAGATCCTTGTATTAGTTCAGGTTAATAGTTGGTTTAGCATGTTTGTTTTAAAGAATGACCAGGCCGTTATTAAATTAGCAAGTGTTTTGAAATGAAAGAAGTCTAAAGGTATCTAGTTCCAACACTTGGAACTAGATAAGTCAAAATGTTTTTTGGAAGGTACTGTTAAATTTTTAAATAGAGATTTATTTGTAAGGGCAGTCAGTGATGTTTCTTACAGTTTTTACATTTTTTCTCAATTCGAATTTCACAAGTTCTCAGAATATATACACACAAAAGGCAAACATACTGTTGTGGCAATTTATAGTTGTGGCTTACATTCAAAAATACCAAAATAACATGTGTTGGTCATTAGAGGGGCTTGGAAATTTCCATTAAGGCCATGACTAAGAAACACTAGTCTGTAGGCGGTTCTTACTGTACACTACTATGCTTACAACTGCATGTTTACAGAATATTCTCCCAAAGTCACTGCAAAGTCAGGGTAACTCTGGTCAGAGTAGTCTGTCCGTCACTTATGGGACCCATGGGGCTGAGGGGTCTATTTATAATTTTATATACTGTATATTATTATTTTCCTATGTATTTATTATGGAGTTTTGAATTCTTAAACTTTATAGAAACATATAGGTATATTATGTCACACCTTATGTTTTTGGAATATTTATTTTTATGTGCCTTGGGGTCATTATTTTTTCTTTTACTTTATCTCAATAAAGGATTGGTATCGATATGGCGAACTGAATTGAACACATGTTTCTCTTAAACTAGTCATCAAAAATTCTGAAAAGTTTATACATTGTCAATTTAATGATCATCTTTTGAATGGTAGCAATTTAATTTGAAAAAAATATATATACTTTTCTCTTTTTGGTTTTAGAAAACTCATCAGACACTTCTTTTGTTCTTGGTATCATATGTTCAGAATGAAAGAAACATTTAACCAAACCTCATTGGAGCAAAATGAGGTCTCTCAATATTGTAATTGTACAAAGGAGAGTTTGGTTCTTTTAAAAAAGTATATTGTTAATGGAATAAAAGGTTTACTTTAATTTTTATCTATTTTAGGGGTTTTTGTTTTAATTTTTTGAATACTTTTTGTCAAATGAATATAATATTGAGAGGTCTAAGAAAATGTTGTATATGCCATTTTGTTATTACATATTTTACACATTTTATCATTACATAAAGGACAGATCCTTAAAGATGTTTATGAGCAAACCCCTTTGATGGCAGGAAACATCTGTAAAGGATACATAGCAACAGATGTACTTTTATTAAAGTATTGTGGTCAACCTCAAAATACCAGTATAAACATTCTCATGGAGGGTGTGATTTCCTCAACCAATCATAGTGAGAGTACACATTTGTGATAAGATATGGAATTGCTAGAGCTATTTCTGATATGTTTATTAAGTTACAGACTGTTTATTACTCTATCTTCAAGATTTTACAGTCAAACCTGTCTTAGTTAATATTTCAGCTCTGTAGCTTTTTAGATTAGTAATGCCTCTCAAATGTCTTTATTTGGGATAATTATTTAGCAACGCAGTAATGTCCAAATTCTATCGAAGAAGGGGACATACACTGCGTGAAATATGGGATTTCAACTCTTGACACGTCTAGAAACTGGTCTTTACACGCCGGGTTTCTAGACGTGCCAATTATTTACACCTCTTGACACGCGATGAATTCAACTCTTTACACCTCTTTGCACTTCTTGGCATACGCAGTGCAAAGACGTGTAAAGACCATGTCAAAAAGTCTTTGCACGCCCTGTGACAATTAATGGAATCTCTTGACACGCTCTTGGCACACTGAACAACATAATTATGTGTAAACAACTAACCTAATTACCAATAGCAATACATACAGTATTTTAACGATTGCAAGTATTTTCTCTGATACTTTTAATTGATATATTTTTTAATCATTCTTTCGCAGACTGTTTGGAACCAGTACATGTAGCAAATATTAAACAGACTATTTTGTATGTACGCTGACACATTGACTTATTTAAACATTTTGGCAATTTCATGCCGCCTTTTGAAAATATAAATCAGTTACAGGCAATGCTAATCGACGCATTGATCCTAAGTGAAGGAAATACATATCATGATAAGAAAAAGAAAGGCGTTTCAAGGATAAAACGTGCAATAAACTTTGAAAACACTGATACATCAGGCCTATTTATATATTTATTTTGTATTAGCTTAATATAAAGATAACCTTACTTTTCGATGAGTATTTGGATTTCGGAGTAATTTGTTTCAAGTTAAGTCGATACAAATTATCACCGACTTAACTTGTGACCATACATATGATAAATGAGGGGCATTTTAATACACAATTGGGCAAAACAAGCATATTCAATCGAATGTACCATTCTCTCTGCTGTTCTTTCCCAGCCTATCCATAAACAGACAGGTACAAGTTCCCATAGTTTTCGCAACATCTAATTCTATGATCAATTGCTAGACACAGCAAATATACTAATTAATTGTCTGATTGTGATTCGGGAACGTAGGGTTTTTACATAAACAGGATACTTGGCTGTACTTAGCCTGAGAACACCGGATTGACCCCCCCCCCCCCAATCGACGCCTAGGCGCTGCTTATGTTTTAATAAGAAACATTCCCTTGTAAAGAATTATCGGGATATGAATTGATACAAGGTCAAGTATTCTGCCCCTTTTGTGTGGTAAAAATAATATGTATTTAATTGGTGCTTTAACTTTTTGAACAAAGAAATGAAATAATCGCACTGAATGTCTCAACATAAATCAGTGATGTTTAATTAATAAATGGCACTATTATGTCAGTCTACGCACTTCATGGACATGGACGGGGGGGGGGGTGAGTTACCCATTCTAAAATGGTTAAATTTTGTATTAAGAGTAATCAATAGGTCGTGAACTCCGATTGATAACCAACTGTAGCATACTACTTAATTTGTTTGACTATTGATATTAAAAAGGAGTGAATTTATGATATTCATAGAGGTACATTGTATTGGTATTAATATAATAATGATATTGGGGACCATAAACCACTTTGTTTCGCAAGTAGCTTTAGGATCGCGGTTTTATCTTCACATGTTGCCCTTTGTGCAATTCGAAAATGAAATATTTTAATCTATAATTTATATATCATTTGCAAAATAAATGTAATTAAGAGACATGGGGGAGGGAGGGGGGGGGGGGGTTAACGGCCGGAATTTGGAATGAATTTGGGAATTTCAAGGATTGATTCACTTAATGTTGTTCACTGGAGTCGATACACACACCTGCATAACAATCGGAGACAAAACTGACTTAATCTGATATGATAACAAAAGATTAATAACTTAGTCTATGTTTTTGTTTTTATAATTGCGGAAGTGTACCAAAACCACCTTGATTACAGAAGATATCGTCTAGGCTTTAGATTTAATGAATAGATTTTTTGCCCTAGTCTCATTTAATAAAACAGGCTATTTGCGTATTTAATTAATATTTGTGACAAAATATTTCAGTTAGACTCAAAATCAAAACGAATTTCTCCATTATAGCCCCCCTTGCAACTGTCCCGAGTCTGCATCTGTTTTTCATGTTTCCGATCCACCTTTGGGATAGAGAGAATAGATGTAGATTTGTAATTTGGGGGGGGGGGTGGCATTAAATGTGTTCTCATACAAACTAAAATAAACCCCAAAAAGCCATATCAAATGTCCAAACACAAGACCAATGCCATGTCAAACATCCAAATATAGAACTAATGCCAAATATCCAGAATATAAGACCAAGGCCATTCGAAATATCGAATGCCCTGAGAAGAAGGCAGATCTTTGAGTAAAATGATCATAAACAACCTCAAATGAAGGATATGTGTAACAACTAGACCAATGCCCCGGGACCAATGCCGTACCACAAAAGAGGGGTAACATATTTTCCACACCGATTCTTATACCAGAAAATGGAAAAATCTGTCTTAAAATGTGGGTCCATTGGCTTGACATACCAAATGTAAAAAAGGTACCCCACCTGAGCCGAGTGTGAACCCCCGGGGTGAATGGTGAACACACGGGGCAAGGAATTCTTCGATTTTGATTCAAGTAATTTTTTTTATAAAATTCATACTCGGGGTCAACCCAGTTGTCCGAAACCCAGTTCTCCGAAACCCAGTTTTCCGAAACCCAGTTGTCCGAAACCCAGTTCTCCGAAAATTAGGGGATCTTATTTGAAAAATACAATTTTTTTAAACGAATCTCGTTGTCGCAACCTCTGCGAATCACAACATAACATTGGAATAACGTTGACATCATTGCAAAATTAGCTTCTTTCTTTTTACAAGAAGAAGGAGGTACGGATTCTGGATACCTGCTTAAGAGGATGTAAAGTACTATATGCGTAAACTTATTTTATCTGTTTCAAAATGATTCATTTTATTTTGCCTATATAAAAGAGATTGAAGAAGATAAGATAAACTGTTCCGTAATATATATTGTGTTTTGATAACCTTTTTTTAGAATCACAATGTAAAATAAATCCCCCGTTCCTGCCATTCTGGTAACGTATGCAATGGATGCAATTCAAAGTGAGAGAGAGAGAGATCTATGAACATCAGAATGCGTCCATGCCATTAATTTGGCCAAATACATTCCATGAAACTGGCCTAAGCTTAGTACGTCTCCCCTTTCTCTGGTAAATTATGACTATATTTTTCGGAGTAATGGGTTTCGGACAAGTGGGTTTCGGACAACTGGGTTTCGGAGAACTGGGTTTCGGACAACTGGGTTTCGGAGAACTGGGGTGCACCCGTATGTGCACCCCAGTTCTCCGAAACCCAGTTGTCCGAAACCCAGTTCTCCGAAACCCAGTTGTCCGAAACCCACTTGTCCGAAACCCATTACTCCGAAAAATATAGTCATAATTTACCAGAGAAAGGGGAGACGTACTAAGCTTAGGCCAGTTTCATGGAATGTATTTACCCGTTAAGAATATTGGTGTAGGCCCTGGTGAAGGGATATGTCATAAAGATTTCACGTTATCGCGATATACATGTAGCCGCGTCCCCTTTGTCTTTATCCTTCCAAACGCAAACGGCAGATAAGAGGGGTTCTTAGTGATTGATCTGATGCTTAATAAGCCACTTACAAGATACAGTTTTAAATATTGATATTGTGTAAAGTTTTAACACATAGGCGTAACCAGGGGGGGGGGGTGCGATTCGTGAATGATCGCACCCCCCCCCCCCCCCCCCCCGCTTAACCAATAGAGAAGGAAGAAGAAAGGAGCTTTGAATGGCTTTCATTTGAAACTTCTAGTTCAATTTTGAAGGAATTTGCATCAATTTTTGTAAAAATCAAGATAAATCTTAATTTTTGGCTTGTTTATATGCCACAATCGCATCCCCCCGACTGAAAACCGATTTTTTGACGATCGCCCCACCCTGACTGAAGGCTGGCTACGTCCCTGTAACATGTATTCAATTGATATAGCCATAAAATACAATAAGACATGTGTCCTTTTTTCAGCGTTTGGTGTTCTGCTAGGAATGGATTGAATCAGGGTTTAATTTTGCGAATCTCGAAACAGGCGCTAAGCAAAATTACCTTTATTTTACACCAAAGAGTATCAGGCATGTAGCCAGGAGTTGCCAAGGGGGATTCACTTTTTGAAAAATTCCAGAAGTGGTTCACTTGTGACAATTTTGGTCCAAAATTAGCCAGAATCACTTAAAAAAGTGCTCAGAATGGTGAAAACTGCATGATTTGAAATATTTTTTTGGCCGGGGGGGGGGCTACGGGCCTGAATATATTCATTTTGAGGGTTTGAATAATGTGTTTAACAGTTTTATACAGAGAGTGTATTCCAAATATCGAGTCTGGTTTAAAGAGAAGTATCCCGGGAGAAGTATGAGGGTCTCGGTATCATTTTCAATGACAAGGGATTATTCTTTAAGAGTTTTAACTTTTATATGCGACTATAGGGTATAACAACATGTGGCCGGTCTAATTATACTGTTTGTTTTGATAAGGCTGTGCAAAGAGATATCAAAACTCTTGACACGCTCTTTACACGCGAGGTCTTTGCACCTCTTGACACGTCTTGGAATCTCTAGATACGCGGAGTTCCTAGACTATCTTTGCACGTCTAGAAATTGCTTGGAATTTCACATTTGACGCAGTGATATATATTTTCACCATTATTGATGATTCATCTTAAAATTCCTATCCGTTTTTTTTAATGAAATACAGTCAGAACTCTTGGATGTTTTAGAAAATAAACTTCAAAGCTACAGGTAATTTAGATAAGTTAAAATACCTCCGAAACAGAAGGCATTTATGAAGAGTCTAAAAATAAAAAAAGGATCTTCTGGAACCTGCAATAGATTCAATAGACACCCACACACACAACCATGGTCACATTCTACAGATTCAAATTGACACACAAAGTGATTTTGTAGAACTAGTTCTTGTGTGAGAATTTTTTCACGATAGTGAGATTAAAATGACAGCTTTTTTATGAAGAAACATGTACTTTTTGATTAGTCAGATATGACTTTTGCCCTGCAGACAAATAAATCTAATTAAAATAGAATTTAGCTATCTTATTGCAGTTGGTATTAATCATGTTAGAATAATTTGAACATGAATGTAACATATGTAAGATCATGGTGACATTTTCAACCTATAAGCCCAATTTGTCAATAAGACGACATCAGTTTTCTTCTAGAAAATGTCAAGAGGTTGTTAGTGTGATTTTTTAGTATTTTTTTCATTACCACTCATTTTGATCTGATATCAATGTATAGAGGTTCTTTTGGGAACATCCAATCTTGACTTTGAAAATTATCAAAGCAATTAATAATGAATGATCTTCTCATGTATGCATACAAGAACGTTTTTCTCATATGACTGCATTATTTCACATCATCTCAACTCTTTTCACATAATTTCACAATTCCAACAAAATGAAACATCATTTTATTCTTTACTTTACATGGAGACTCATATGTAGCTATGTTTATTTCACTCGTAATTTGAGTTTGCATATGCAATTTTTAAGGAGAAAAGTTGTCCATATCTTTATAGGATATAGAACGCTGAAGCTGAATTAGTATCATGAGAAAATACAATATTTTACAATAAAGTAATACCTGCTGCATAAGTTGTTATTGGACAGTTTCTTTTATTTACGTCATGCATTCAAATTTTTATGATGTTGATTTCAATCCTTTCCTTGTCATTTTCAGTTTGTTTGCATCGGGGGAAGCCCAAGGCGGATGGAACGGTTTGCACATTTCCTGGTAAAAGAATTAGGCTACAATGTGCCTTCAGGCTTGGCTTTGGAAAACATCACAAATGCTACAGACAGATACGCAATGTACAAAGTGGGACCAGTTCTCTCAGTTAGCGTAAGTTTTTCATTATGTCATGTTTTTTTGTCATGACTAAACATTTTAGTCATGGTTAGGATGGATTAAAGATTTGCTCACTTATATACTTGTATTATCCCATTTCACATTATTTATATTCGTAATACCCCATATCCATGTAAATAATAATCACCATTAATTTCTGACATATAAGAATATCAGTAAAACTGAATTTATGAATATACATTCTATGTTGTAGCATGGTATGGGTGTCCCCTCTGTCTCCATCATGTTGCATGAGATTATCAAGATGATGTTCCATGCTGGCTGTACAGATGTAGAGTTCTTCAGGATAGGCACATCCGGTGGTCTTGGTAAGTGCCCATCTGCTTTTTGCAAAATTTGTTTATGTTGCAACTTAAATTTCCTATTGCCCATCAAATATTAATACAATTCAATATATTATGACACACCCTTCTAGACACTTATTTAATTATGTCTAGTGCATGTTCCTGAAAGGAAATATACTCCTTAGAAATATCTGCCTCTTCATGCAATATGTTAAAAGGTCTTTTGTAAAATTTGAAAATATAGATTTTAAAATCATCCAAAATATTAATTTTTATGGCCAAAAAGTTGACTTTTGAATTTTCTGCTATTTTTGCAACAAAATTAGAATTAGATTTTTAGATCATCTAATACAAAACTACATGTTTACACTATAAAACACATTTTTCTCTCCAATTAGAGAGATGAAATAAAAATTTCAACTTAGTATGTTTAACATCATTTGTTGTTTTAGGTTTGAAGCCTGGCACTGTTGTTGTCACATCAGAAGCTGTTGATGGACAAGGGAAAGCTTCCCAAGACAATGTAAGTTAATTTCTCAGTATAATTATCATTTTACTATTACCATTCATTTTTATATTCCAATAATATTTCTAATAATCTTGAAACATATTTATGAATGTATATAGAGAAGCTAACCATTCATTTTTAGATTCCAATAATATTTCTTATAATCTTGAAAAATATTTATGAATGTATATAGAGAAGCTTACCATTCATCATCCATTCATTTGTGTGTTTACATGATAAATATTATACCTAGTAGACAGTAGTTCAAATGCCTTTTTAAATAGAAAATCTAAAACCATTCACTATTTGCTAAAAGAAAACACTCCTAATTTTAGTGTAACAATTCAAAATTAGCATTGATCAGAGAAATTATATTTTATTTAATATGATTCATTTACTATTCCTTGGAGTTGTGTTTTTTTTATTTTTTTGTCTGTACTAGAAGCTGGCCAATATAAAAAATGGCACCCCATTTTTATGTGCGTTATTTTATGTTTTTTTGCTATAACTGAAAAAGTGGTGGAGCAAATTTGTAGAAATTATATGTGAATGCTTAGAAGAATACTACATTGTCTAATGACAATTTGGCTAGAAGGTGGGTCATTTTTATGTGTGTTATTTTATGTTGATGTCGATGGAACTTGCTATGCCTTGACATTGCTATAGTCTAGTATACATGTATTCTTCAGCTTGTGTTGGGCAAAGTGGTCTCCAGACCTTCAGTTCTCGACAAAGATCTTGCCGAGCGACTCCTACAGTGTTCAATGAATGATGACTTTGAAGTAATAATGGGAAAGACAATGTGTACTGATGATTTTTACGAAGGTACGTAAAATAATGTACATTTGCATTTTGATTTGTATTATCAAATTACAACATCCTCTCCATGAAATTGTCAGTGTACAATGTGGAACTCTTGTTGTTATAAGTTGTTTTTTTTAAATTAGATTCTTAAAGACATTATTGTTGTCTAAAGATTTTACACATCGTCAATTTAATGGTCATCTATTGAATGGTAACAATATAATTTGAAAAAAAATATATACTTTTCTCTATATTGTTTTAGAAAACACATCAGATACTTCTTTTGTTCTGGGTATTATATGTTCGGAATGAAATTAGGTAGTAAGCTAGGACCCAAAAATGTATTAGTTCGTGAACAAATTGAAATTACTTGTATCTTATGTAGTTTTATGTGATGCTTCAGAAAATGTTTGTCTGACGCGCCATATCCGGGGCGAAAATTGTCAAAATGGGGTTTTCGACCCCAAAATGGAAAATTACAGGGGGTACCTTATCATCATTGAATAAATCATTCTGTTAGTCTTCAATCATCATTATGATTTTATGGGGAGTTGATTGGATCATGCTGAGGAAGTATGTAAAATTTCAATGCTCTGTCACTCATGGTTGTCATGGAAACCACAATTTTCGTTCAAAATATCCTTAATTTTGCAAAACCTGAACATGTACATCATGTAGAATATGGATTATTTTTTTGAATCAATACATATCAGCACATTTTAGCACACTCAAAATGCAGTACAGTTCAAACATTTGTTTAAATATAAAGGATATTGCAATTTACATGATTGGTCATTGTCAAAGAACATACAATTACATGAGTGATCAAAAGTGGGCGTCGCCCCCATAATAGTAGATGATTGCTATACTTGATAAAAACAGAGTTTAACTTGACCTTTGAGATACATTTACACTGGTCTTATTTGATTATATTTTATATAAAGCATTTCTGGTAAATAATGTACATCTAAATGTCATAGTTATTGCATGGGGGGGGGGTACAGAGGGGGGCTAGTAAAAGAATTGGGAGGAGGCAGAGCTAATCAGCCTTAAGTATAAATCCCATCTACATATATCTGGATTTCATGGGTTACATCTTCTGGATCTTCTTCATATTCATCTCAATATATGGGATATTACAACTTACATGATTGGTCAGTGTCAAAGAACATACAATTACACAAGTAATCAAAAGTGGGCGTCGCCCCCATACTAGAGTAGATGATTGCTATTCTCTATACAGAGTTAAACTTGACTTGAGATACATTTACACTGGACTTCTTTGATCATAACTTTATATTTTTTGGGTAAATAATGTACAACTCAGTGCAATGGTTATTGCATGAGGAGGGGCGGGTTAGTAACAGTATTGGGAGGGGGCAGAGTTAATCAGCCTTAAGTATAAATTCTTTATTTTGGACTTCTTCATAGAGTACTTTCTGGGTCTTTTTAGTTATCTCAATATACTGTATATAGTTATTATTGTATGGGAGGGGGGTAGTAACAGAATTCGGAGGGGTGGGGGAACAAGTCAGCATTAAATATCAATTTCATCTTCACAGTTCTGGATTTCATAAGATAACATCTTCTGGAGTCTTTCTGATTCATCATCTGATGCTATATCAACAATCATTTGTATGAGAATACCAGTCAATACCCAATGCAATGGTGGAGTCATTCAGTTTCCATCCATGTCCATCTTCTGCTGGAATGTCAGGGTTTACAATATGGGCCATATGCATGATAAGTGCTTTGTAGTAAGCTCTTGACAAGGTGGAAGAAGACTGATGTCGGTTCCTTCATAGTCTTTGATTGTTTTAGTATGGGGTCTAAACTTCTATTTCAATTGGTTTATCTGGTTTTGCTGGTGTAAGACATTGTGGCTTAACATAAATGTGTTTTTTTATATTAATCAGTCTTCTTTTGTTTGTCCAGCACTACACTTTGCTGTATTCGTTTTGTTTCTGGAGCTGGCAGATTATACATGTTTTTCAAAATACTTCTAACAGCAGAGTGATTATGTGACAAATAAATCTAAAATTCTATAAACGAACCTGATAGGAGAAGAAGAGGGTGGTGGCACATAACCTTATCAAATGTAGAAATACATGAGTCCCTTAAGATTGGAATAAGTTCATGAATAAGGATGCAAACAAGAAGCAACTATACCAGTTACGCTTAATTGAATGATAAGACCAGAATATGCCAAGAAAAAATCTACTGTGTAGCAGGTGGGAAATGCCATATCCTTTCAAGTGATCATCATGATAAACCATGACATTTTATTTCTTCCCAGCCCTTCATGTGAGACAGAAGGATGCTATGAGTATCAGAATGTCTAGTGATGGCAATACAATAACAATGAGATGAGCCTTCTCATAGTCTGATCATTTTCATTCTTTTGATTTATCACATGATATTGATATATCAACAATCTCTTAAGAGAAAATACCACTAAACACTTGCAGATTTGAGAGTCATTCAGCTGGGACTCAATATGGTACTCCATCTTCTTAAAATGTGCCTTCCTGCCCCTTCAAAGCATGGCACTTACTCCATCTAGGGAAGGTATGAAGGCTGCATATATTATGCCAGGCCCTAGACGGGAGTAGTAACAGAAAAATTGGGAGGGAGTAGAGCTCCCTCCCAGGTCTGTAACCACTTCCCCACTCTCATCCCATGTAAAAACTATACTACTAAACATATTTATGAGAAATGGTTTATATAAATTATATTTGAACATGACTGTATTCACGCCTTCTATAAACTGTGAACAAAGTCAACATTTTACCCGGGGTATATATGTCAACACTACCCTTGGTAATACGAGTAATGTGTGACATCAAGAGGGCTGTAGTAATGGCAGACCATAAGTTGAATATTCAAAAAATTTTGGGGAGTTTTCATGTTTGAATTGTAATATATACCTCAGAGCAGGCGTGATATTGACAATGACATTTCGAACCCCTCACTCCCTTGCCTAGCCATGTGGAGAGTATTTGTCAATATAACACCTGCTCTTCAATCTATATTTCTTAAATAATAGAAGTAGTATAGATGACATATAGATGACAGTGATCTTCCAAGCATTAAAGCAAGTGAGCGCAGCACCCACCCGAGATTTTGAAAATAGGTTTGCACCCACCTGAAAATCCATATGCACCCACTTGAAAGTGAGAAAGTTCATGAAAAATTGGCATATTTTGACCAATTTTGGTCTGAATTGTGAAAATGAAAATTTTGTACCCACCCGAGAAGAAATCCTGGGGAGATCACTGGATGATCTTAAAACTCAAGTTGACCTCTGTTTGTAGAGAATGAACCATATACTGTTGTTTGGGCAACTCCCACTTTTGATCACTTATGTAATTGTTTGGTCTTGGACACTTACCTATCATGTTTATTGTATTTTCCTATATATTGAGATGAATATGAAGAAGACCTAGAAGATGTACATGTTCCTTAGGAAATCCAGAACGAAGAATTATGAGATTTATACTTGAAGCTGATTAGCGCTGCCCCCTTCCAGTTTCTTTTACTAGCCCCCTCCCCCTCTCTATCAACCTACCTCTCATGCAATAACTATAAAACTCAGGTGTCACTGGTCAGTATCGACCGATGGTTTATGCCATATAAACCTGGTTTAGTTCAAATATCAATGTATTACATCAACTATAAAGTAGTTTAAGTCAATGAAAACTATAAATTTATTATATCATTGAAATGTTTCTCGCTTTCTCATTGGATTAAAAATATTAAGGTGTATTTCATTGTTTCCTGCAGTTTCCAGCCGCAGCCTCGTTTTCAACTGTATATACTACAGAGTATAAAATACTTGGATAGGCATGGCAACAAAACTTCGTTGTTATGACGTCACAGCTTATATTTGTAGTATGAGTATGGTTACTCATAGCAATGGTGTATCCGTTGCCATGTTCTTGATGTTTATAAACCAGTGATGTCACAAGTCAACTTGCACATGTGACTTTTGAGGGTGAACGATGGCAATATCTTGCATTTACATCGGACTAAGAGTGGCTGTAGTTAGAGTGGTTATATTCAGATGAGCACATTCATATGGTATTTATGTATTAAATGGTTAAAAGAAATACACTTAATTTGTAGAACATTCAAATGATATAATAAATCAAAAATATTCCATTCTATTTTTTGGTGAATACATGTTTATCTTTCCCTCAGGTATATATCCCTTGCCCTTCGGGCTGCGGGAAATATACTGAGGGAAAGATAAACATGTATTCACCTCAATAGAATGGAATATTTGGTATATCTTCTCAACTGACACCAGTGAGATGTACTTTATTTATCTAAAATGGTTGATATTAAGTATAATCAAAGAAGTATAAATGATAAATATATCTCTATCTCAAAAATTCTACTTGAACCCTGTATTTATAGAGAATGGTAATCATCTACTATTATGAAGGTGATGATGCCTACTTTTGATCATTTATGTAATGGTATGGTCTTTGACACCAATCATGTAAAATGTAGTACCTATATATTGAAATGAAAATGAAGAAGACCCAGAAGATTTAACATTTGAAAATCAAGAACTATATAAATGAGAATTATACAAAGGCTGATTAGCTCTGCCCTTCCAAATTCTGTTACTACCACCCCCCCCCCCACTCCCCATGCAACAACTTTTACACTTACATTTACATTATTTACCAGAAATGCATGATATTAGGTATATTCAAAGAACTTCAATATAAATGTATCTCAAAAGTCAAGTTAAACTCTGTCTTTTCAGAGAATGGTCATCATTTACAATTATGGGGGCAACGCCCACTTTTGATCACTTATGTAGTAGTATGGTCTTTGACACTTACCAATTATATAAATTGCAATATCCTTTATGCTTAAACAAATGCTTGAACTTCCCTGGCCATTTTGGGTGTGCTAAAATATTCTTATATCTGTTGATTTGAAAAATAATCCACATTTTATATTATGTACCTGTATAGATTTTGCCAAAATTAAGGATTTTTCAATGAAAATTGTGGTTTCCATGGCAACCATGAGTGACAGGTGATTGAAACTTAACATACTACCTCAGCATGATCCAATCAACTCCCCATAAAATTATTATGATGATTGAAGACCAACTGAATGATTTATTCAATGATGATAAAGTACCCCCTGTAATTTTCCATTTTAGGGTCGAAAACGCCAATTTGACAACTTTCGCCCCGGATACGGCGCATCAGACAAACATTTTCTGAAGTATCATATAAAAATACATAAGAAACAAGTAATTTCAATTTGTTCACGAACTAATACATTTTTGGGTGCTAGCTTACTACCTAAATGAAACATCTTTCCAAACCTCATTGGAACAAAATGTTTAGGTCTCTCAATATTGTTATTTTACAAAGGAAATTTTGGTTGATTTTAAAAAGTATCTTGTAAATGAAATAAAAGGTCTATCTTAAATCTATTTTGTTTTAATTTTTGAACACTTTTTGTTAAATCAACCAAAATTTTCTTTGTACAACTATAATTAAATATTGAGAGGTCTAAGAAAATATTGTATATGCTATTTTGTTCCAACGAGGTTCAGAAAGACATTTTATTTCATTCTCAAGAGTTGGTAGAAAGGAACAAAAATTGCATGAAAACAAAAAATGTTAACAAAAACAGTTATATAAAATATATATAAATAATTTTCGTATTAAATTGTTGTCAATCAGCCAACATTACATAAAGGACTGTGTTTTTTTACAGAATGTTTTCAATAATTGGTTTAAGAGAAAAACATTGTTGAATTCAGTTCACCATATCGATACCTATCCTTTTAAGAAAACATCTTCAGTTTTGGGCCACGTTTTAGTATATTATTTTATTCATAATTTTGTAGGACAAGGACGCTTGGATGGAGCCTTTTGTGACTACAATGAAGATGAAAAGATGGCATATTTGCAAGACTGCCACAATAGAGGTGTTAGAAACATTGAAATGGAATCTGTTTGCTTTGGTTCCATGTGCCACCATGCTGGAATAAAATGTAAGAAAACCTCCTCTAAGTGGTTCATTCATCTCATAATTCATAAAAATAACTATTGCATTAATGTATCACAAAACTAAATATATATCTCCTACACAAGCCAACTCTTTTAATTGATTCATCAGATTACACATTCTCCTACATTCATTTAGATGTCATCTCATGTTTCCCACTAGACAACACCTAAATGCATATGGATCATTTGAAAAATAAATCATTTTAATGTGCATTATTTTACTAAATTCATATCCAAATGATATGTTTCATGAACAAGAGTAGTATAGTGTTATATTCCAAACCCCTGTAATGGGCCAGCAGTGATTAGGTGAAACGTAATCAATTTATTGTAAAGGGCGGCATAGTCTAGCAGCAAAATTATTGAGTGTAGAATTTAAGGTGATATCTATTCATATCCTGATTTATTTAATTGATTCCAGGTGCTGTTGTGTGTGTTACATTACTAGATCGACTACAGGGTGATCAAGTTAGCACACCACATGATGTCCTTGATTCATGGAGCCAGAGACCAATGACAATAGTAGCAAGACATATCAAGAATCGAATGAAAACTCTATGATTCTCTTATAGCGAGAGAGGAATTTAAGTGAAGTTTGGATGTAAACTTTTCAATGAATGGTACATCATTAAAATCATGTAATGACTCTGTAATGACAGAATCAGTGTTATGAATATTTATTAAAAAAGGGGAAAAGTAGTGTACATATATTTTATTGTATAAAAGTGGGCCAAATAAGTGGACCAAATCCATGAATGCATTTTAAGGTACCCATATGTTAGATCTTTCTCCATTTATAAAACCATGTGCCCATGGGAGGGAGATAACATGTATAGTGGACCAAATAAACAGAAATCCAAATATTGAAATAGAATAAACTTTATGTTTAAATTCTTGATTTAGCTGATGTAAACAAACTCTGTGTAGGACTTAAAGTTCAAGGAAGCAGTAAAGACTAGAGACCAGTAAGCTTTAGTTCACGATAATTCAAAATAATATATTTAACCCTATTTCCTCAGGACTTAAAGTAAAGTGGACCAAATTATTATTATCAGCATTAGATTTTAATTTTGAAGGACAAATCATTTAAAATAAGTTTTAAGTGACTTTCTGTATTTGTACTTATTTGTATATTTTTGCTTATTTATAATGTTTTAATTATGCAATAGTATGTAGTCATCTCTGTTATTCAGGTGTTTTCCAATATTTATCATACACATAAGTATTTCTTATGATAAGGTATTCTTTAACACATAGTGCTCTATCTTGATATACATTCAATTTTATTTAGTAGAAAATGTCTCGTTCAAGGAGATTGAGCACTTTGTTATTGAAGAGTTGATTTAGAAAAGTTGGTTTGATGTTGTTAAATCTTATAGATAAATTCTGTCTAAGTTATAGTTTTTCTATTTGACATTTGAAGTGCACATACTCGAAATATGATGTTTATTTATATATTATAAGCATTAGAATTTGGACAATGTATTTAAAACTATGTACTTTGTATCAAACAATGATTTAATTGATATGCCTATAAAGTATTATTTTGTACTTGATCCATGTATATAGTAGTCAATCTTAATCTAATGTCATCATATTCTGGTTTGCTCCTTTGTATCATTTTATCATATTTATTTTATTTTACAATACTTTTCTAATGAAACAAAGGATTTTAAGGTTCATTATTTTATCCCAAGCTTTCTCACCATTTCTAGTCATCCATTCTACTCGACCATGCAGCAATGCAGCATGTATTTCATCCAGTGGATCTCATGGATCCCAAACAGGGAGAGGCTCATAGAAAGGAAACCCATGCTTGAACACACATTCAAAACACTTTCTCCAGCTCAAAGATATAAAAACCCATTTTACCATTTGAAGATTGTTGGCCTACTCTCACAGTATGTAATATGTATGTACCTTTAACGTCATTGGGTAAACCAAATGACCGGTTGTATCAATCATCATACAATTCACAAAACGTACAGTCGTGTTACATATTTTATATAAATTACTAAATTATATATATGTGTTATACTGTATATATACTCAACGAAAATGAGCCATGTAGTATAACGTTTTGCATTTATTAATCATGATAATATGATCGTGAATTCGATTTATTTCTTCTAATTATTTAAAATGAATACAAGTGTGGCATGCTGTGGTGACTCATCATGTCCATTTAATGTAAAGTGCAGATTGTAGACTAATATAGTTTGCATTTAAACTGTATTACTAAAAGGTATATTATTACACCTTAGATTGGTCAAATATTTTCTAGATGTGAAAAGACCAGGTATGGCATGGCAAATAATGTACTTATGTACATTTATATGTAATAATGTACAGTTATACCTTTGACCATGATTATTATTTTCTGATAATCAATTAATTCATCATAGGGAAAACTCATGCTGTTTCAGCATGAGTTTTTGATCTGCGAATTTTGATATCCTCCAAATATGCTATCGACGCCATTGTACTTTTGAAGAAGTTCTAGGTTTTATAATCAATCGTTGCAATAAAATTGAGAAAAATAAAACTCTCTTTGCTTCCTGCATAAGGGTTGGTCTTATAGTTCTTAATTAAATGTTTAGGTTCAATTAAGATACTCAAAATAGTTTCCATGGTTCTTGATACACTTTTCCTGGCGTTGAACCCATTGGCCATGAACCCATGGGCTCTACCACCTGATAGAGCCCATGAACCCAAGTATCTAAATCAACCAGTAAAACGTTTCCTCATGGCATTTTCACAGTATTGTGCGGAGGTCTGTAAAGTTGCATATCTGAATCCTGAGTCCAAACACACCAAAACAACAACTCGTCTCATCTGTCGAATAGGGAGGATGGAAGAGTTGTTCCATATGGTTTCTAGACAACTCATCCCAAGACAACTCATTCAAAGATATTCCATGGCCAAACACAGTCTGCTTAAATGCTAAAATCTCTAAATATGTTTCAAATATTCTTTCAAAAGTTGAAATTAATTGTATAAAATTATGATATTTCAAGTTGGGAAGAGTTGTCTTGGGGATGAGTTGTCTTGGGATGAGATGTCTTGGGATGAGTTGTCTTGAGATGAGATTTCTTGGGATGAGTTGTCTTGGGATGAGATGTCTTGGGGATGAGTTGTCTTGGGATGAGTTGTCTTAGGGATGAGTTGTCCTGTTACCGTGAAGGTCATCAGTGATAGTGCTATTGACAAGAGCAGATGTATGGGACGGGACATTTTCGTCGTGGTGGTTCAGTAATGGTATGAAAATGCCAAATGTCACGAAGGAACGTTTTCCTGATGGATTCAGACGCCTGTTCCACCAATGAGTTCAGGAGAATTGTATCAAAAACCATGCAGGCCCATAGCCAAGGGGGGTTTGATGGGTTCGAGCGAACCCCCTCCCTAGCCAAAAAAAGTTTCAAAGCCATGCAGTTTTTCACCATTCTGAGCATTTTTAAGTGGGTTTGGCCATTTTTGGACCAAAATTGTAACAAGTGAACCCCCTGGAATTTTTCAAAAAGTGACTCCCCATTTGGCAAATCCTGGCTACTGGCCTGCCATGGACATATTTTTAGCATTTTATCCTCTACTTCTGCCATTTAAATTATTTGCCCCACCTACCCAAAACACGAGTTACCATAGTAACCATATTTTTGGCCCAACAAGAGATAATAACTGCTTAATTCAGTTTACATATTCTGAGAAAATTTGAAATAATTAATCACAAAACTCTTGATTTAGGAAGATTTTTCTTAGAACTTATTGATCGACCTGGTACTTCGAGGAAAACCTATTATTCTGAAATTGGTCAACGTCGTAACTGTTGTGAGAAAATGTTCATGGTCATATGACTGCCTAAAATCACTTGCCAAAAACACTTGCCATACTTAGTCCTTTTATTTGCATTATTATACAACTACAGAGTGGGCCAAAAAACAATACACAAGTTTAAAGATGAATATTATGTGATATGTGTTAAACCATATGCCATGTATTGTATTATGAATCATTTTAAGATAACTCATTTCCTAACAATATGACACCATCGGATTGAAAAATCTTTCTTTTCGTGTGGAGTTATGGAGGCTAAAATTGACACCCCGTGTCCTGAGCAATTAAAAATCAAATATGGAAATTACCATTTCCCTCCGTATTTCAGGCATAGTTGCACTCAATTTGCTTGATTGAATCATCATAATTTTATTGAAGAGAAGTACACAATTGATAGCTGACTAAAAAGATATAAGTCTTATGGATGAATTTTGAACTAAACTTGTATAAATGTGCTTGTTTAGAAAGTGCCAAAATACAAAGGAGCACGTAGGTTATCGCAAACAATTTCAGTTGATTCTAACTTGAATATTGAAGATTTTCTGATCATGAACACGGGTATATCTTTTGGATATAATGATGATTCAGTTAATCAGAGCTAAGTGATATTAAAGGGGCAATGGACCAATCAACATACTTTTTCAAAAATGTTAACCAAATTCTCACAAAAATGCAACCTTTTATCATATTTTTGAAAGCATACTTAGAATGTGTTTTAAGACTTGTTCTATCTCCTAAAAGGAAAAGTTAATTGCTCCAGGACCTTTAAGATACTGAATTTGGATGACCGAAATGTGCCGAAACCAATGGATAGCATAAGATTTTTCAATGGAGAAATATCATCGGGAACACTAATCGTAGAGCAATTCAATTTTCTTTCAAGAACTATTTGACACCTCAAATTGAACAATAGTAATGCATTAAACATTGTAAAAATGATTGCATTTTTGTTGAAAATGAGGTCAACATCATTGAAAAAGTGTGTTGATGGTTTGATTGCTAATTAAATATCTCCAAGTCCGTTGGACTTTTTTATTATTGCATATAATTTTCTTTGAGATAGTGAATAGATTTAAAAGATATACCTGTATTCATTGTCTGAAAATAGTCATAATACAAGATATAACTGTCTGATATTGTTTGTGATAACCTACCTGAACATTCCCCTCCATTTTCCACTATTTGGAAATCCACAGTTAATAATCTTTTGGTCGCTCATGACACCCTGGTGTAAAAGTAAAGTTCGATCAGATGGTGTCATATTGTTAGGAAATTATTTATCTTTCAAATGATATAAAATACATGACACGGTTAACATACATCACATGATACTCATATTTTGACCCACCCTGTATAGCTAGTAGCATGCTTATATTTCCAACTTCTCCGATCGACTTCCAGAGCCTTTACGACTGGTAATTTATGTTTGGAAATATCGTATCTTTAAAATCTTTAAACTACCTTTTGTAAATACAAAATACACAGTGCAGATTTTTCATGTACAGAATGTATGCAATAAAATCTACGTTTTAAAATCGCTGAACAACGTATCTGAATGTGTTATTGCTAGCTGGTGGTATTTCAACAGGTTCCTTTGATCCTGGTAGTACTACAAACATTATTAAATAGCCTGAAATAGTTACGATGATATACAACCAGAAAAACAGTCGGTCCACAACAGATGCGACTATATGCCACTCTGAGATTAAGAGCTTCTTTTCCTCAAGTTTCATCATCCTTTTACATAGCCGTATGGGACCACATTTAGATCTCGTATCTTTCTTTTGGTTTCGTAGTTTACCATTAGAGACATTTTTGAGAACCCGCAATGCATTTATCTTTAGTTTGTTTATGTTAAACTTCTCTCTTATCGTTCTTTCTGCATTATATTTTGGTTCAGATTCTTCTATAGAGTTTCTTGCTAGCCATGCTTTGATATAACTATAACTCTCTTGGGACTGTCTTTGTTGATTGTCAGGATCTGGCTCATATTTTCCTTTATGAATATTTTCAAATGATTTTCTTTTTACCCAGACATCTTCATGTGGTATACAATGGCAGGTGACTATTGACTTATGACCAATAGTTGTTCGCTCCAAAGTTGTTGTATTCTCTTTAACATTGTGATCCAGATGTCTGGTAATAGCTTTATTGGAGCACTTAGCATCTTGGTGTCTCTTTGGAACATTGTCTGTTTTTGTTGATTCCAAATAATGCATATTAGTGTCATGTTTCAGTGGTTTCTTATTAGCACGTCCCCTACATGTATACTTAGACAAAACATCAGATTCCTGAAGAATGAAAAAAACATACATCTTATCAATTTTCTTGTGCAAATGGAAGTAATATGTATCCATTTGGTCAATTCATGACAAAATGCTTTGAACTATAGGTCTAACTGCACGTTTCCCTCTTTGAACGTTGCCCATGATGTCAGGTGATTCATGAACGTTGCCCATGATGTCAGGTGATTCAAAGAAAATTATTTTAGTCGGTGTAATTAAATGCCATGTATTACAAATGTGATGAATTTACTGTTGCTCTTTGTATGAGACCGTCTATCTTCTTTACTTACCAATTGGACAAATCTAGCCAACAATTGTGCGTCACGAGGAATCCTGAGCGCAGTCGCCAACCATTGTATGAATAAAACTTTGAGCAACTTTGGGACAGGCTTGGCCAAGATAATGTTTCCTCTCCCATGTATGTTGCTCACAAGAACTGCCATTACAACTGACGCCGCCGTCATTGACATAACATTCACTAGATACAGGCCTAGGAAAACAAAAATATAAATGGGTGAGGAGGCACAAAGGATAATATAACAATTAGGCCTACTACAGTCTGTCTGTGATTATTTATGAAAATCTGTCAAGTTAAACCTTACCTAAATACGTAAGATGCACATTTTGATATACATGTTCGGAAAACTGACCATAATATTAATTCTAATGACCGGAAAGATTCACAGCTATTTCTAAGGTGGAATGGGACAATGGACTGGAGAAATATTTAGTTACCTAATAAGGGCACGGACTCGGAAGATGCTGGTACCTGCTCAGCTATCAACAACATAAACATGGAGAAAGCCAGGTAAATAGAAAGTCCCAGAGCGATCTTTTCACCCGATGTGACAGGAATCCAAAACATGAGCATGGTAAGGATAGACAGCATTATACATGGCACTAGGATGTTAAAGACATAGTACACAGTCTTCCTTCTTATGTACAGCTTATAGGTCACTTCAGCAACAGGGGAATTGAGAGCCTCGCTGGAGTTCGAATTGATGGTCATAGTTATGTATCGCATAACCCACTCGCTATTGTCCACATACGTGGAGAGATCGGTGGCGTTGTTGGAAGGGAGGAACAACACGCCATTTTGATTGTATGCCCACGAACCAATATGTAGGGAACATTCTTGGTCATCAAATGGGAAGTATGTTATGTCTACTTTACATAATGTCTTAAGTTTAACCGGAACTGTCCACATGACAATTCCTTTGTGGTTAACAATTAGGTAACTGTCTTTAATAAACGCCAAACTGTCTTTATTGTCTTTTGTATCTTCCGCACTGAAAATAACGTTAATAACAAATATTATTAAACAATACATGTCAGTATATCCCTTGTACAAAGTGGGCCGAAAATAGGACGCTCGTATCTTTTTATTTAAAAGTATACATCACGGTATATGAACCAAGCAAATTACGTGAATATTTGTAACTGGTTTTTGTTAGTCATCTTTTTTCGTTCTCTCGCTCTCGAAAGAGTTTTAATTTTTTATAGATTGAGAACAGTATATTATTGTTGATAAGGGTACACTGTATATGCACTGGACTCCTTTCATAAGTTTCGTTGTTAATGCACACAATCCGTTTCTAGTGAAATGTGGCATTAGAAACAAGAATTGTCATAACATCTACTTCTACAGTGACATATAAATAGTTGGTAAAATGAATAAATTTTGGTACATTAAACCGTGTTCGTCTATATGATCTTCAATGTCTTTTAAGAATGATGCAAATGTCTATTTTTTATGACACAGCCTGTATAATATCTACAAGTGTTTACAATAATGTGATATTATCAGTTATAGTTATGAAAGAATATAATTCCCCAATTATTATTTGTCAGCGCTATATTTATATTTCTTATATTTTTTTGTCAATTTCGTACACTTGCATTGAATTGCTTCCGTCCAATTTGATTGATATGAGAAAACACATTTTTGAAAACAAACTAGGCCTATTCTGTATACCTTCCTTATTTGATTGGATATCTTACTTTGCAAATTATGGTTAAGAAAAATTTAACATACTTTAAGATTTCTTCTAAACTCTTGTATTCTTAATTGGTTCAAAATGTGTCTAATTTAAGGATTTAAGCCCTGGAATCAGTGCAATTTAGAATGACCATACCTGTTGCTTTCCAAAATTTGCACGAGATGCACCGGCATCGAGTGTTAATTTTAGGAAACAACATTTCACACTGGATTGAGTATTGGGCTAAATTCTTTTCACACATTGCATTTATATTTTATGCAATATCACTAAAAAGATATTAAATGACCTACACCCTAAAAATGAAATCTAAAATTCAGGACCATTTGGACGCCGTTTCGGCACCGAATTTGGAGTGAGATTCGTCGCCGAACGAGCAGATTTGTAGTCAATTTGGATTGGCTGGAATTGCACACACCTTGCCTACCTATGTGTGATTAAATATGATACGGTGTCAAAGATATTATGGTCCCCTGGGGATTATGGTCCCCTTTCCTTACGGCCCTAACTGGCCCTGACTGTGTATAAATAATAAGGAAAATAATTGTAATTAGGTCACCATATAAATCAATCGAGAGTAAGACCAAAATTTGATAGGACCACCTCCCCTTATTTCTACATGCCTACCTTAGAACATAGTGAAACTGTTAACATTATATCTTACTTGTTAAATATAAAAGTATCTGGGCACCAAATTGCATCGCCGGATATTCTCAGGGATTCCACTCCGCCATAGTCATCCACCTCCCATGACAACTTTTTGTCAACCCAGATCTAAATCAGCCACATGTCGATTCATTATGATATCATTGCAATGCATTGAAAATTGTTATATCTGTGATGGAACGAGATACTATTTAGCGATAGTAAATAACTTTTCTTTATTGAAACAGACATGGAGTGAAATGAGCAGAATTACATCCTGGCCCATTTGTTTTTCTTCGCAATATTCTGAGCTGTTGATCACGTGATTTTATATATTTTATTTGTAATGGTAGGTGCGTATCGTTACTATAGATCTAGGAGAATAAGTGTTCTGTTACGTTATATTTCGAATAACACTAAGACACGCCTTACCATCGCGTAAGCAGGCGTCACCGTACCGCGTCAAAAAATAGCGAAGTACAGTTTTCTGTACGGTAACGCAAATTAACTGCTTTGAAGCAAAAACTATGACAAGGGTTTAAAAAAATTAATTTGATGAAAACTAATACGATTTCATGTGAAATAAAAACAGCATTCTCTTAGAAATGGTTTTAACTTTCTGATTATGATAAACGTTTTACGAGCACTGTTCGGATTTTTCTGAGTGAATCGGCCCACATAATCGACCAGAGTGAAAAAAGGTTGTTTTTCACATTTTGTTTGGTTATTATTTTCCCTACCGTCTGAGAGTATGGATTATTTTTATGAGAATATGTATTTGTTACTTACACATTTCATTATGTATATTTAAAAAAGATCAAATATGTACGGTGACGCACCAGCTGTACGGTGACGCTATGCTTTGATGAACTAAATGAGACTAAGATTGAATGAAATGGAAACTCTGGAGTATGATCATTTGTTCATATATAGTGCATGGGCGCTACAGTTCAAGGATATCTTCCACAGCTTAATGGAAGGTTACTGGAAATGTATGATACGGTAAAGATCATGAAACCAAAAACTCTCTTGTTGCTATGTTATTGATGTTTTAAAACAAGGGATGTCACAAGTAAATCTCATCTTGCACGTGTGACTTTTTAGGATGAAAGATGCAATATCTTGCATTGGGTAAAGATGGCTGTTTAGGCTATCTTTGTTAGTCATAGGAGAAAAGCCTGGTTTAGTTCACGATACCAAAGCATTACGTCAACTTTCAAATAGTTAATTCCATGAAAACTAAAAATATCGAAATTAATACTTCCTGTCTGCCATCTTAAATGCGAAGGTGACAGCTGTTACCTTCGCCTGATACTTACCAGTGATAATGTACATGTAGATCTGACGCTTCTTTACCTCTTGTTCGAACAGTAAGCTTAGAGCACTTCATAAAATCTAAGGAAGCGTCACCGTACAGCTGATGCGTCACCGTACAGTTCTGATCTTTTTTAAATAAATACACTGAATGATTATTTGCCGAATATTCATCTGTTCTAAAATGTGTAGATAACAAATACATATTCTCATAAAAATAATCCATACTCTCAGACGACAGGGAAAATAATAACCAAACGAAAAGTGAAAAAAACACAATTTTTCTCTCGAGTCGATTATGTGGGCCGATCCAGTCAGAAAAAATCCGAGCAGTGCTCGAAAAACTTTTATCATAATTAGAAAGTTAAAACCATTCCTAAGAGAATGCAGTTTTTATTACACCCGAAATCGTATTTATTTTCATCTAATTAATCTTTTTAAAACCCTCATTATAGTTTTTGCTTCAACTCAGTTAATTTTCGTCAACGTACAGAAAACTGTACTACTGTATTTTTTGACGCTGTACGGTGACGCCTGCTTACGCGATGGTTAGGCGTGTAAGAGATATATTGGCTGACTTTGTCCAGTTTATTTCAATGTGGCGTAAGCCCCGATCATGACGTAATACAAAATAATTATGGCTTGCCAGCCCAACAATACAATATGACAATTACATGACAATAAGTACATTACCTGCTCTAGAAAAGCACTGGTCGTCAATAATTGCTGTCTCTCATCCTATAGCAAAAGTGATCACAACTTGTTATACAGGGTGGTCACAAAAAGCAGCACTGTAATTTTATCGATTATTATGGAATCGTTGTGCACACGACCTTTAAGAGTCAATTCAAAACTGCCAGAGGGCTGCATTTGTGTGTCAGCCGTCTTTGGAATTTCTGCTTCATTATTCGTATTTTAGGATATGGAAAATTGACAAATAATATTTGTAAATTGCTTGGGCAGTTGTATTCGTTGAATATATGTTTATGTTTGAACTTAAGAGTATTTTTATGACCACTCACCAATTCAACTATCCTGTTTAGCATAAGGGTGAATGTGACGGCCAATGTTTCATTCCAATAGGCCCCTGGTCTCACAGACGCCTCGTAAGTTCCCATCAAGTCCTGATGAAGTCTCTGTTCATCTGGGACAAAGTGTCCTAAAAATAAAGGTAAAACGTAAATAAAGGTCCATGTGCAGTATGACAAGTGATTTTAGACAGTCATATCTTTCACCATGAATATTTTCTGGGTATACATACAGTGGTTTTTATTAAAGCAATTTGTTTTCTTTAAAGTGACGTCCCCATGATAGTAGAATATCAATCCCACTCTCTGAAAAATAATGGATAAGGACCCCACCTTGTCACATTTTTAAAAATGTAAGGCTTATTTTCTAAAAAAAAGGATCTTGTTTTTCTCAATTTAAATGTATCAAAAGTTTCTTCTACACTATATTAATAACTTCTGAAAAGGGGATGGGTATTGAAATGCGATAAAGTTAAAAAACCATGTTATTTTCCCATTGGGAAAACTCAAAAAAGAAGATCCTCTTTTGAGCAAATAAGTTCAACATTTTGAAAAAATTGTTGACGTGGGGTCCTTATTTATAATTTTTCGAATTGTTTGATTGATATTTTTATCATCAAGGGTACTTCACTTGAAAGAAAACATATTGTTTAAATACTGCACACGGACCGGACCTTTCTTAAAATACCCATTATTTACTCACACTGTCCTATTAACGTATGCAGTCTCACACTAATCAAAAGCAACTGGACTGAGTTTAAACTACTGATATGTAATCATATTTGAGATGATTCTGTAATAGATAATGTTCATACATAATTTCGAGGGCAAGTCTCAAAGGAGAAATTTAGTTTCCGTATTGCACATTTCAAGCAGTTGTCATCATGGCAGAATTCAGTCCACACGTGTTTGACATAATTGGGTCAAGATTGCAGTAAAAAATCCCATTGACGACCATTTGTATCAGATGCTGGCACAGTTTTGCCGGAAGTTTGCAAGAAGTAAATTTTGGCAATGCAGTATGTTAGAGTAACCTAGTAGGTGTAAGAAAATATAAGGTGATGGCCTTTAAAGTGGTAAAAACAATTTTCACGGCCGAATTGGACTTCAATTCCTGCGATTTCAGGGGGTACTATAAGACTATTTCATAACATAAAGGATATAGTTGCTATTGTTCTGCTTTCTACAGCACACATTACTAGTCCAAAGATGAATAATATCCTAAAGTTATAGGCCGATATCTGTATTAGTCTTAGAAATATTGCAATTAATAGGAAAAAAATATGCAATTTTAGTCATTTTTAAGTCTCACGTATCTTATATTTGTAGCTTCCAGCAAAAGATGGCAGCTTAAATAGCTCAAAATTGTTTTCTAAAAACTAATTCAAGCTTTGTTTGATATTGTAATACAATTATAATAATGATAATGTACTATTTATGATTTTTAATGTGACTGTATAGTACCCTACCCCTGGAAAGTGGGCGTGGTCAATGTTATCATTTTGCAGCATACAATTAAAAACTTATATTGATAGAAAGCAAATCAATGCATTTTTAACATTTTCACTTGTTACTTGACATTGTAATTCATTTATTACTAAAATATAGGACTCTACATATTTTATATATACGTTTTCAATTTTGTACAATGTATCATGATGATGAAATCTAATAGGCTGGTTCATTTTCAGTGTTCACTAACGCATGAAATGTAAGTCACAGTGTTTCCAAATTACCTTTGCAATGAGAAAGTACCACAACGACTACATAATATGAGCAGTTTCAAGGTCCTAATACTAATACTTACCGATCTATCGGCGTTCAAAAATAGAGAAAGCTGTCGTGAGTGCAGTTTTAACTAACTTTGAACTGAAACTGCTGCTTAATGAATATTTTTCTCAACATCTGTGACTTTTTTAGACCCCAAACATAAGATACCAAGACATAATGCTACCAAGTTCTGATATTGGAAGTTTCAGAGCTCTAGATCAAATATTCACTTCTGCATGTACTTTTAAAAAGAGGCAAAAGGACAAAAAAACTGTCAGATATCGTGAAAAATATGAAAGATGCACTATTCAGAACAATTTATCTCTTAAATGTTACTTTTATTTGACATAATTTCTGATTCTGCCTCCAGTTAGTACCACCAATAATACATATGAGAAGACTTAACGTCATAGTAAGTGGAAGTACAGATCTATTGGCTTCTGAAAATGGGAAAAGCTGTAGCAAGTATGATTTTCACCAGTTTTTCATCTAAGACTGCAACTTTCTGAATTTTCTTTTTACAAACTGCACAGTAAGACCAAAGACATTAAAGGAAACCTGGTCATTGTACCACCAATAATACTTAAACTGATTAAAGAACTGGAAAATGGCAAATCAAATGGCCCTGATAAGATATCGAATGAAATGCTTAAATTGTGTCCAGACGCAATGTCACTTCCTTTAACAAAATTATTTAACAAACTTCTGGTAGGCAATCATTTTCCTGACACCTGGAAAGAAGGTGATGTAAGCCTTATTCATAAGAAAGGTCCTAAGTCCAGATGTGAAAATTATAGACCAATTACGTTGCTGAATACCATTTCTAAAGTCTATGAAAGAGTTATCTATAACAAACTTAGCACTTACCTGATCTCCAATAACTTGATATATGAACGTCAGTCAGGATTCCTCAAAGGCCACAGTACCACACTTCAGCTAGTTTCAATTATTTATTATATTAATACTGAATTGAGTAAAGGAAACAATGTTCGTACTATTTTCCTAGATCTCGCGGCTGCGTTTGATACTGTTCCGCATAAACTACTTATTCATAAGCTCAGAAGTTATGGTTTTTGCAATAATCTTATAAAATTGATTAGTTCTTACCTCACAAATAGAAAAATTAGAGTTTCTATCAACGGCTCCTCAACCGAATATTCAAATCATGATGATATAAATGCAGGTGTTCCCCAGGGATCAATCCTGGGACCTTTGCTCTTTCTCTTATACATTAATGATTTGCCAGACAATTTAAACTCAAGAAGCTACATTTATGCCGACGATACGTCCATTTACTTCACCTATATGAAACATTCTCCAAATAACAGCAGACTTCTTCAAAATGACTTAAACTCCCTTGAACAATGGTCTCAGTTATGGAAAATGCACTTTAAAGCTGGGAAGAGCAGAGATTTGACCTTTAGAACAATAGGAACTCCAAAGCCAGTTCACCAGCCTTTGACCCTCTCAAATCAAAACATTCCTATAGTTGATAGCCACAAACACATAGGTTTTCACTTGGACGACACACTTTCGTATGAAGTTCACGTAAGAGAACTAACTGCAAAGGTCCAGAAAATGTTAAATCCCTTAAAGGCCATTAAAAATAAAGTAAAGTCAGCTCACCTTGATCTTATTTACAATTCTTATATTTCTCCACACTTCGATTACTGTGACATTTTATACCACGGCAGTAACAAAACAACCTTAAAATTGCTAGATACCTTGAACTATAGAGCTGCAATCTTAGTATCTGGAGCTCTGCATGGATCAAATGGCGACAAACTTTTGAAAATTCTAAACTGGCCAACTTTAGAAGCCAGACGATTATCACACATAGGTGTGTTAATGTTCAAGGTAAAACATAATATGTGCCCTTCATATATCAGAGATATTTTTAGACTTTTGACACCTGTACCAATAGGAATAGAGTTAAGGGATAGGCCAACCTATCACATCCCATTACATATTTCTACCAGGTTCAAGGATAGTGGAGCTATCCTTTTTTCTAAAATTTGGGACTCCTTACCATTACAGCTCAGGCAGGTGCCTACTATCTCTTCTTTCAAAGGCCAAATCAAAAAGCACTTCCAAAATTTTCAAAATATTCAGACAAATTCACAAAATTTATCTCTTCCCCGTAATTCGGAAATCAAACTGAACCAATTACGTGTTGGCCTCTTGTTAAATGCACATAAAATGGCCCACTCTTTTACAACTATCGATTCTGATGTATGTAGATGTGGTTTAAAACAAACCACAAAGCATTTCCTCTTACACTGTCGCCTCAACAATGATATAAGACACCAAATGCTTGACAGGCTAAATGGATTATTTACCATGCATGACATAAATTTCTCCTTTAACAATTTGAAACAAGATGATAAAATTGAAACTCTTTTGTATGGAATTAACTTTTTAAATATTGAAACAAATAGAGAAGTTTTGTCTATTACAAGTACCTTTATTAATGAATCTATCAAACTTGTTGAATAAGATCATGCTACCTATTCCTTTCACCTACTCCAACCAAACTACCAACCAACCACCAGCAGCCCATTTTTGTATTGTCAAAATCTATATATTTGTGTATAATTTTATTGTAGTGTGTTTATATGTATAGTTGCCAATAATGTTTGCTTCGGCAACTTTTTGAAAAATCTTTGTAAAAAAAATTACTATGATAATAAAAAAAAAAAAAAAAAAAAAAACAACCACCAATAATAGGTAAAAATAATATTGGTAATATATACCAAGTGTTTACTTTAATTCCAAGGCATCTGAATTGATAAATAAATGAAATCAGTACTTTATTGTATCTTGGGACAAAATACACTGTTTGAATGCTTAAGCTTGACATCACAGTAGCAAGTGAAAGATACGTTGTTATATACAGCTATATATCACTTTAACTGACTTTACTCTTCAATTTGAAATATGCCTGGCCATTCTAAGAAAAATGCGACGGAGGGCAAAGAGGGTGCATGGTATAATCGGTAATTAAGCTCTTCTAGAGTTTAAAGCTCCCACAATTTTTAAAAACGAAATGGAGAATAACATGTGAAAGTATAGGATGGACTTATTGTTCTGAGAAAGTTTTTGAAAGTAACATTGCATGAAATATTTAAGCAAGAGATATGTTCCAAAATACTTTCAGGTAGAAATAAAGCTCCGTAATGTAAAAACAATGTATTCTCAGTATTCAATAATAACATTCTTTATAGGTTTTTTGGTCTTAAGCATATCAGTGATTATCCCATGGTTGCAAGGATATAGATCGAATATCACATGAAGATATATTTGATATGTGGATCAAGTTATAATATTTTAGCAAAAAATTCACAAACCATCGAATATCACTTTTAAACTATTGAATATCACGTCTTAAAAAGTGATATTCGGTGGTTTGAAAAGTGATATTCCATGGTTTCGATTTTTTTCAAAAAAAAATTTATTTTTACATTTTTTAATTATTTTCAAAAATATTTTTTCAAATTTTTTCTCGAATTATATTTTTCACATTTTTTCGCTGATGATGATTTCCCATGGGATAAATTTTTTTTTCAAAAATATCAATTATATCCACTCATGGATACAAATATCTTCACTCACTCGCTGCGCTCATTCATGAAAATATCAATATCCACTCATGGATATAAATGATATTTTTTCAAAACCATAGGATATTCCTATATTATATCAATCCGGATGCTGAAGTCACTTAATAAATAATAACTAGATGTAACTCCTAGTAAGCACTTCAAGTTTCAGTTCTAAATAAAATACGGTTCAGTTAAAAAATTGTTAAGAATACATACATTTTTTCACAATCACAATTTCACCATTTCTGACTGTATTTCGCATATTTTTAGGTGTCAGTGGTTCAATGATTATTTGATATAACCTCCTGAAACTACTCTCATATATATTTGGTGGTACAGTGATATGGTATCCTGTCTTTTGGGGTCTCACGGAATTCTTGTTTTAGAGAAGAAAATCCTGAAAGCTGCAGTTTAATATTATGAATTATAGGTGAAAATTGCACTTGCTACACTGCTTCTCCCATTTTTAGATGCTAATAAATCTGTAACTACACTTACTATGACCTTAAGTCTACTCATATGTATTATTGGTATTACTAACTAGAGGCAGAATCAGAAATTATGGTAAATAAAAGTAAAATTTAAGAGATAAATTGTTCTGAATAGTGCATTTTGTCACATTTTTTGCGATATCTGACTGCATTTTGTGTCTTTTGGGTCTTTTTAAGAGTCCATGCAGATATGAATACTTGATCTAGAGCTCTGAAATTTTCAATACCAGAATTTGGTAGCACTATGTCTTGATATCCTGTGTTTGGACTCTAACCAAATCACAGTTGTTGAGAAAAAAAATTTTAAGTAGCAGTTTTAATTCAAAATTAGTTGAAACGGCACTCAAGACAGCTTTCCTCATTTTTGAAAGCTGATAGATCGGCAAGCATTTACACCATGATCTTGAATCTGGGCATACATATACTTAATGGCACTATCTCATTGCCCAGATATTGTGGAACCATTGTGACTTATATTCCATGTGATAGTAAGCACTGAAAATGGACTTGTTGCATTGTGGCGGACCCCATACAAAACAAACATAGGGGTAGGGGGGGGGGGTTTAAACGTTGATCAGCTCTGCTATTTTTTGTGGCTATTGGTCATATAGTAGATCATTTTGTCAAAAGGTAAGGGTGATCCGAGAAAAAGTTTGTAAATTGAAACAGCCTATTAGATTTCATTATGATACATTGTACAAAATTGAAATTGTATATATAAAATATGTAGAGTCCTATATTTTAATAATAAATTAATTACATTGTCAAGTAACAAGTGAAGATGTTTTATATGCATTGATTTGCTTTCTATCAATACAAGTTTTTAATTGTATGCTGCAAAATGATAACATTGACCACGCCCACTTTCCAGGGGTAGGGTACTATAAAGTCATATTAAAAATCATAAATAGTACATTATCATTATTATAATTGTATTACAATATCAAACAAAGCTTGAATTAGTTTTTAAAAAACAATTTTGAGCTATTTAAGCTGCCATCTTTTGCTGGAAGCTACAAATATAAGATACGTGAGACTTAAAAATGACTAAAATTGCTTACTTTTTTCCTATTAATTGCAATATTTCTGAGACTAATACAGATATCGGCCTATAACTTTAGGATATTATTCATCTTTGGACTAGTAATGTGTGCTGTAGAAAGCAGAACAATAGCAACTATATCCTTTATGTTATGAAATAGTCTTATAGTACCCCCTGAAATCGCAGGAATTGAAGTCCAATTCGGCCGTGAAAATTGTTTTTACCACTTTAAAGGCCATCACCTTATATTTTCTTACACCTACTAGGTTACTCTAACATACTGCATTGCCAAAATTTAATTCTTGCAAACTTCCGGCAAAACTGTGCCAGCATCTGATACAATTATAACGTTTCATTTCACAATATATTCATGGGCACAGATCTAGCTCAGCGAAACAGTGCCCAGTGTTCATTGGAGTCTTGTCTAGCTTGCCGTTACAAAATAAGCATACGGTGACCACACCGTTTTTGAGATAACTGAATCTTGAGAGAGCTACCACCGTAAAGCTACCTGTTTCAGAAATTTATTCTGCTCTACATAGTCTCAAAAATCACCCCGCTATCTATAAAAATTCTGTTTCTAACCAAACTTGTAAATGTTTCCTGATAGATTAGTACTTACCCTATCGAGAATTAACCTTGATTCATTTATAAAACACTAGATGGCGCTGCGACGGGACACAAAAGGAGAAAAAGCTTTTTTATACAGAAAACCAAATAACCAAGCCTTGCCCGTAGCTAGCTTTTACCAGGAGGGGGAGCTTTTTTCCAGGGGGGGGGAGCTTTTTCACAATTTTGGCTAAAAATCATGCGAAAAATTCTCAGAATGGTGAAAAACTGCATGATTTTGAAAGAAAATTTGGCCAGGGGGGGGGAGCGGCTCCCCCCTAGCTCCCCCTCTGGCTACGGGCCTGCAAGTATCTCTACTCCGGACTATATTCTAATATTATACAGAAAGGTGATGTACGTAGTGGTTTATAGGGAAGTCATAGACCCTGTAGCGACCTTTATCACTAAAAATGGGTAGAAGACAAAGTGAATAGGTTACCTACGGATTGTGACCAAAAATGAGCAGAAATTACCCTCTAAATGACCACATACCCGCATACTTTGACATTTTATATTTTTCAGGGACACCCCTGGATTCTGAAGCTTTGCAATCTTATTTAACTTTCCACAAGGAACAAAATGATAAATAACATGATAGGATGGCAATACTACATGTATGAGTTCATGGGGGTGCATACATATGAAACACCCTGTACTCTCCGGCTTATCAACCGTCACCTTTAGCTTGAGTGTGGCATTTAACCTTTAAGTTAACGGTAGTGTTCGTGAATATAGTAAAGTCATGAGGTACTATCGTACCAATTCTCTTGAAAATAGTTGTCACTTATCCCACGTATACATTTCTGACGGTCGACGATGTGCTATATGCTATATGCTGGCGTTGCCTCACTCACAAACAACAAACAAATCCAGATTTAATTCTCTGATCGAAACTCATTTGATAGGCAAATCTTCAGTAAGCTTTCTTCCTTGGTCTGTGAATTATACTTTCCTAATTGGTTTGGACTAGCTACTATCAGTTTTAGCTGTGAGAACCGTACATTGTTTTAGTTGTTGGTGAAATAATGAAGAAGGGTGGACGTAAAATTGATGAAAACAGCATTTCATTCATTAATGAGAATACTTAAAACAGCTGATTCTATCCCAATGTAGACTTCCAAAACGTCTTTACTTTTCTCTATTTTGATATTCATTCATTTGCATATCAATAATACCAATAATACTCTATAGTACCTAGGTAGGTCGTTCCGTAAAGGATTTTTAGTACTTTATCAAGTTCTATCGAGATAAATATGATATAGGTCGAATGCATGAATATGTTTGACACAAATCTGTGTATATATATCATGCCCGTAGCCAGCTTTTTGTAAGGGGGGGCTCGAACCCCCCCCCCAAAAAAAAAATCCCCATGCTAAACCAAGCCCCTTTGTATTTGGACCAAAAATAAGAAAATCTATGGCACTTTTTTTTGAAAATTTGGCCTAACATTGAAAAAATAAGGCCCAAATAGGTCAAGTAACGCCCAAAAAGGCCCACTAAAGAGGCCCTACAATATTTTTGGCCCAACATTTTTATCTAGGTCCATCCTAGGGCCGCACGTAAAATTTTTAGGGCCCTAAAACCAAAAGTGGGGCGAAAATTCTGAAAATTTATGGCCCGTTTTTTGAAAATTTGGCCTTAAATTGAAAAAATAAAGCCCAAAAAGGTCAATTAATGTCCAAAGAGGCCCACTAAAGAGGCCCTACAATATTTTTGTGCCAACATTTTTTTCTAGGCCCATTCTATGGCCGCGCGGAAAACCTAGAACCAAAATTTGTGCCTAATTTAGATTTATTGCCCATTTTTTGAAAATTTAGCCTAAAATTGAAAAAATAAGGCCAACTATAGAGGCCCTACAAAATTCTTTTGTCCCAACATTTTTTTTCTGGGCCCATCCTAAAACCAAAATTTGGGCCAAAATTTTGAAAATTTATAGCCCGTTTTGAAAATTTGTCTGAAATTGAAAAAAATAAGGCTCAAAAAGGTCAAGTAATGCCCAAACCGCCAGAAGGCTATGGAACCGCCAGAAGGCTATGTTTAACAAAACACAAAGGACGATCCTAAAAAGCAGAGGGAAAGGGGCACAAATATGTCAGCGAAAAAAGTGGGCCAAATTTTGAAAAATAATGCCCAAATTCGAAAAACAATGCACAGTAATGCCAGTTTTTTAATCTTAATTACCCAGTGAATGTGGGGAAGAGCAAGTTTTTCTTCAAGGAAGCAAAAAGGTAGGTCCACATTTTTTTAGGAGATATCAGGGGGGGGGGCTCGGACGAGCCCCCAGAGCCCCCCCTGGCTACGGGCCTGTATATCGAGATCATTTGTGTCCAATCTAATCAAATATAACTTGAATATTCAGGCACCCATTTTATATGTAAAATCTGATGAGATTACATGCATGGCAATTGCCCACCACATGTCAACTCATCTTAATTCTACTCTTGGGACCGCGTTACCCGTAGTAATAAAACTATGAATGCTTTAAAGACATTAAAGATATTATTGCGTCCTGTTGTATTTTGTAAGATTCGAGATGCCATAGAGCACTGCTAGGCTGTGAAACATCTCCTTTGTTAAACACTTTCGTCAATTTGTCTATAAAGTTATCTTTTTATCACACTTTGAAAAAGTGCTATATTGTCGTCGTCTTGTGCTGTTGGGCGGGCGGGCAGGCGTGCGGGTGGGCGGCACATAAACCAAATCTTGTCATCAAATTTCCAGGATAATTGCTTACCTGTTCAACTTGAAATTTTTACAGATGCAAGAGCAGACTAGTACCAAGATCTGATTAGGTTAATGGCATGCTGGGTAAACTACGTGGCGGCCATTTTGAATTTTTCAACAAATCTTGTCATCAAAATTCCAGGAAAACCACTTATCCGTTCAACTAGAAATTTTTACAGATGCAAGAGCAAGAATATTGCCAAGATCTCAGAAGGTTTTGGGTATGCTGGCTGAATTACATGGTGGCCATTTTGAATTTTTCAATTTGCTCCAAATTGACCCAATTTTTTTTTTAATAACATGTACAAGTTCTCAGAAGTTCAAATCTGACCTTAGATTTCAGATTTGACCTTTCGTTCACCTTCAGTGACCTTGAAAACGTCAAAAAGTTGATTTTCTAAATTGATATTTTGGATTTAAATTTAGGTCAGCTTAATTACAAAACACCTACTGAGGTCTGAAAAAGTGAAATTTTCAAGGTCGAAGGTCAAGGTCATTAAACTAGGTCACAAATGATGTTATCCAAGTTTCTCAAAGTTTGAGACTACAAATCAATTCTTGTCATCAAAATTCCAAGAAAACCGCTAACCTGTTCAACTTGAAATTTTTACACATGCAATAGCAGACTAGTGCCAAGATCTGATTAGGTTTAGGGCATGCTGGGTAAACTACGTGGCGGCCATTTTAAATTTTTCAACAAATCCGTTCAACTTGAAATTTTTACAGATGCAAGAGCAGACTATTGCCAAGATCTGATTAGGTTTTGGGAATTTTTCAATTTGGCGGCCATTTTGAATTTTTCAACTTGCTCCAAATTGACCAAAATTTTTTTTAAAAACATCTACAAGTTCTCAGAAGTTCAAATCTGACCTTAGATTTCAGATTTGACCATTCGTTCACCTTCAGTGACCTTGAAAAGGTCAAAAATTTGATTTTTTAAATTGATATTTTGGATTTAAATTTAGGTCAGCTTAATTACAAAACACCTACTGAGGTCTGAAAAAGTGAAATTTTCAAGGTCGAAGGTCATCAAATTAGGTCACAAACAATGTTATCTAAATTTTCCCAAAGTTCAAGACTACAAATAAATTCTTGTCATCAAAATTGCAGAAAAACCGCTAACCTTTTCAACTTGAAATGTTTACAGATGCAAGAGCAGACTAATGCCAAGGTCTGATTAGGTTTTGGCCATGCTGGGTAAATTGCATGGTGGCCAGTTTGCTCTTCAAAGTGCGATATTTATCACTGTGTGTCTTGTTATACTTTTAAGGAAGAAAATAAAACGAAAGGCCGCTAAGGAAAAAGAAAAAAATCATTTTGAGGTTTGCGTTTACGTTAACTTCATGGATTTCGAAAACTTCGGTATTTTCGAGTATAAAGATAAAGGGTTATAGCTGCAAGAATGTGTTTCGATTATTTCGATAATTTCGCCTGATAGGTTCATTATGAATTTCGAATATTTCGATAATTTCGATTCTAAATATAAACCAACAAGAATGTGATTCGATTATTTCGATATTTTCGATAATTTCGATTCTAGATATCGCTTGATAGGTTCATAATGAATTTCGAATATTTCCATATTTTCGATAATTTCGAGTCTAAGTATCACTCGAATCCAAAAACCTAAGCCCTACCCCTCAACCCTAATGTTAACATTTAGCTCTAAATCTAACCCCTCACCCTAGATTTAACCTTAAGTCCTAACCCTAAAGCCCAACTTAAACCCTTAACCTTAACCCTAATCTTAGCCCTAGCTCTAAATCTAACCCCTCACCCTAGATTTAACCTGAAGCCCTAACCCTAAAGCCCAACTTAAACCCTTAACCATAACCCTAATGTTAGCCCTAAATCCAAGTCCTAACCCTAACGTTAACCCTAAGCCCCAAACCCAACCATAACTTTAACTTACTATAACCCAAACCCCGAGTATTAAGTCTTAGCGCTTGACCTAAATCCTAACTTGAAGCATAAGCCTGTAAGCCCATAACTTAAACCTAAGTCGTAACCCAGAACCCTAACTTTAATCTTAAACCTTCGGTCCTAACCCTAACTTTATCCCTAAGCACTAAACCTAACCATTTACCCTAACTTTAACCCTTAATCCTAAGCCCTTGCCCTCTAACAATACTGAAGAAGTTTGATATCTAACTAAAGAACTGTTACATAGCACTTGTGTTTAATCCATTCTGGCCAAAGGTGCATTTGTCATCTTGAAATTGATTTTCATAAAATTAAAAGTCACAATTTTACAGAACTTAGAACAACGTGCCTCAGGTTTGGCCATCATTGTACTGTAGTCAAATCTGCACAGTTGTCAATGATTCAAATACATTCTTCACCAGATTAGCCTAAATGATACACATGATCTCACTTTTGAGGTCTACAATTCAATTTGGTAATTCGATAGGTGAATGTATATGGTTAAACACAATACATATACAATACATATATGTGCTCTTCTTTGTTTTTTTCTCAATATTATGATGGTAGATAATGCAATGAATTGATGAATAACGAACAGAAAATTCAGAAATGGTAGACAAATTCTGAAGTGATTTTATAAACTAAAATTTTGGAGATAATGGCTAATTCATAATAGATAAATAAATATATACATTTGACGTGCTACTCACAAACAACTTTTTCTGGTTTCGCCCCGGAAATGTGTCAGGTTCAAAATTCTTCCGGAAAGAACCAAATGCAAACAATGATCGAAAAGATAATTCTATGTAAATATCAAACTTTTAAATCATTTATTGAAATGAAATATCCACACGCTTATTACGCACATACTACCCTTTCCGGTGTCAACGTAAGTATAAAGTGTCAGCTTAGATAACGAAGCAAAAAACGGACAAAAAACGGAGAAAATTTTCAGGATCCATTTACACCCTCAGATTCCTCACGCAAATTCTTCCTGAAATAGATTTTGACAAATTCATGACGTAAAGCCCTGCTAGTGAGGAGTGTCAAACATTGTATAATACTATAAAGACACAATACAAATATTGAATATAAGAGATGGAACAGTTGACAGTCATTCATTCGAAACGTTATTTGTACAACCATGTGGAACAATGTCACGAGAACCAAAACGACAACCTCGCTGGCAATTAATTTGTATTCCCACTTGAGATCTTTTCGGCGTGAAGGATGGGCGATACTGAGATGCGGTTGTTGGTTTTGGTGATGCTCTCTGCCAGGATTTGATACAGTAAATACTTTGACTGGCGACTTTGCCGGGGAAATCTTGTTCCATTTGTTAACTTTTTGACAATCCAAAGTCTCATTTCCATTTCTGGAATAAGTTTTATTTAGCCCTTGTTTAGCATTTACTTTTACAAAACTATTGAACGTCACCCCAATGTCACTGATTATTTTGTGCATTTGTGGCTCTTCATTGGGAAGTTCTTTGGCATCTGGCTCATTATTTTCTGATTCACTCAAATCTACATGAATCTGGAATGTATCAACAATGTCGGTTTGCGTATGAACTGGTATGTTTGACTCTGTCTGATGGCCATGCACGTTTTCAAGCTGACGGACGTTTGACGCATCAGCTGGTATGGACTCTATCTGACGGCCAAGCTTGCAAATGTTGGACGCATCGGTTGGTATGTTTGACTGACGGATATCCCAAGCGATCTTAGGAATATTGGACGTCATATGATCATTTGATATGTTCAACTCTGTCTGACGGCCACGTGTATTATTTAGCTTACGAATCTGGAATGTATTAACTGACGCTTGCATGCTTAACTGATTTTGTCTGGTAATGACATTGGGCTGAACATGTACAGTAAAAATCTTCTTCTTTAAGGACCATAACATCTTAGAATGTACAATTACCGTGAGACCAAAACAGCATATGTCAGCAACATTGTCCACCCAAACAAGGTCCTTGTTATCTGGTATTATGACAAGTATTCCACAGTAAAGCCATACTATGACTGACATGACACAAATTACCCACCAGGGAATCCGTATATATGGTTGAGTAATTTTCATCATCCTAACGATTCCAATCAAACAAAGGTATTTCATACTCAACCTGCAAAATGGCAAATATTTCCTCCATGTAAAAGCCCCTGGCAAGTTACATTCGTTAAAGTCCAAGGCCACGAGAATGCCTATTATTAATTCTTTGAGTATGCCGCAAATGTGAACGAAAACTTGTACAAAATGAAATGTATTCTCTCGAATATGCAATCTTTTTCCTTTGTATGATAGAAACAGCCAGTTTATTTGAATGGACATGGCTATGCAGCAAAATATGATAACAACTGCAGAGGCCGTTCTGTTATAATACCCAAATCCACATGTGTCGCTTTGCTCGACTGTTAAATTGTTCTTAACAGTAGTAAAAGCAATGTCCGTATTGCCACGTTCATTCATTTTGCTTTTAGGCTGCAGCTTTTCGTCGAGGTGCCCCACTTTAAATCCTTGAATATTATATTCATGCGGAATAGGACTGATGTGATTCTGGAGAAATGCACTCCCTACTCCAATGATATGATTTGAAGTCTAATTGCTAGGTGAGTATGTAACACGACTCTGTGGGCAGTATTCATTCATGTCATGTGAGTTGACTTGTTAACTATGTGCTAACTGCTCCAAGTTGGTCACTTGTTTTTATATAAAATGGCCAATTACGATGGCATTGAAATTGAAGGAGCTTAAATAAAAACATGTTCCAGAAAGAAGCTAATGGAAGGCCATGATTCTTCACGATGCGTTAGCCCAGCAAGTAGCCAAAGATGCTCCCAAAGGTTTATTATTATTATGAACATATTCAAAATGAAATTAGGCCAGTGGGATTAAAACTAAGCTTTTATTCGCGAATGCAACTTTCGGCTGTCGGCTACCAGATTAACCTACTATTTTATGGGCAACTCATTTAAATATGAATAGTACCTGCGACCATTCCATCCATATTTAAATGAGTTGAGCTTTGTGGAATATCACTTGTGAAAGATGAACAGGTATTCACCGAAAATAGAGTTAAATATTTGTTTTATTATTCACTGTTATATTGCCTACTCACATTAATAGAATGACAAACTAGGATGTAGGACATGGACCAATCAGAGAGTGGGGAATATGACAGTGATATAATAAATGGGCTATATGTGTCAGAAAATCATAAAAAAGACTGATTATTGCCAAAGTAAGAGCCAACGGTTCATTACTTTCTGATCGGCATATAGTGCAATGAGACTTTTTCTGAAACTTTAGTAAAATAAACGTACATTATAACATTTGATTATCTCAACTATGAGTTGAGATCTGTAAACTCAAATGGGTCAACGTAAACTCATGTTGACTTGACAACGTAGAGTATCTATTTATCATCCAAAATGAAAAACGGTTTTGCATAAATTCTCGATGTGTATTTGAGTGTTTCTAGATGTGTATTTGTGTGTTTTATTATGTCCCCACCATATAGTGTGGGGCCATATTGTCGGCCTAGGCGCGTCCGTCTGTTTGTCTGTCTGTCTGTCCGTCCATACGTCCGGCAGTTTTCTCAAAAACCGCTACAGAAATCACCTTCAAATTTTCAGGGATAACTTATAAGTGCTTACAGATGTGGATGAAATTTTTTTTAACTCGATACCTACTTCCTGTCGGCCATTTTGAAGTCAAATGCTAAAATCCTTGTCTGCAAACTTTAAGAAAAACGGCCTTACAGTTGCTTTTAAAACTTTAATATTTTGTTTTTGGACCTGTTAGCTCAGTCATGTCAGCCATTTTGAATGACTTAAGAAAAGTTAGCGCGCGATAATACTTTGTATCATATTGAATGGTCTTTTTGAGTTTTCATACTTTAACTATTTAGTAGCTTTATAAATAATTGTAGGTGTACTTTGTTGTAAAAGCCTATGTTATTGTTAACAGTGGTTATATGTGACAATTTTGTACAAGAACACAAATGTGTACAAAATGTCACCACCAATGGGTGATCCCATCAAATGATTATCCTGAGAATGAGAAGACAAACTTTACTGACACAATTTGAGGACGGAAAATCCAAAATGGCCGCCTTAAATTTACCCAGAATGCCCAAAATTAGTTAGTTCTAGATTTTCATACTAAGAACCAGTGCCACCCCTGAAGATTTGAAATTGATCCATCAAACAGTTAACCACAGAATGCCATAAAGAAAATAAATATGTTTTGCAATGTATCTGGAATGAAGCTAAATTTAGAAAAAACTGAGGCAATAGGGCTTGGTAAATGGAGTGACAAAAATGGCAAATTTCAAAATATACATTTCAAATCTCAACCCATAAAATATCTTGGCATTTATTTTGGATATGACAACAATCAATGTAAGATGAAAAATTGGGATGAAAAAATTGAAGGTATGCAAACTTATTTAGAAAAATGGAAAAGAAGAGATTTAACCATTTTTGGAAAAATATTAATAATAAAGTCACTTGCACTCCCAAAACTTATTTATAGTGCATCTATTCTTCCAATTTCAAAAGATATGATTTTAAAAATAAATACAATACTATTTGGAACGGCAAAGACCGGATTAAAAGAAATATACTATATAAAGATATTTCTGAAGGAGGTGTGAATATGATTAATATCGAAAATCAATTCAGTGCTTTAAAAGCATCTTGGATAGATAGAATTTTCCATCCTGGTGAAAAAAATCAGTGGAATGTTTTACCCCTGTGGAATTTTAATAAAATAACATCGAATAATGAAATACTCCTTAGAATGAATTTTAATTCTGCTAAAGAGATGCCACTCTTATTAAGTATCCCTAAATTTTATCAAGAAGTATTATTAGGTTTCAATAAATGTAAAGACAGAGGGAATAATATAGCTATAAATCATGACAAACTCTGTCAAGAATCAATTTTTGGAAACTATTTGTTTAAGAAAAATAATGGAGAGTGTCTGTTTTTTAAATCTTGGATAGAAAGCGATATTCTTTATGTAAAGGATATTATTGTGAATGGCAATTTACTTAAAGAAGAACATATTTCAGGAAAATTAAAAGACAAGAGAAACTGGATTTCAGAAATATCTTTAGCGAGGAAAATACTGCAACCTTTCGAAAAAATAATGAAACCTAAAATTGCTAAGTTTGTAAAAATTATGAAAGGACAATTTTTTTACACAAATAATAAAAAAGTATTCTTCAAAGATTAAAAATCTAAGTTTTTCTATAATATCCTAGAATATCATAACAAAGAAAGGATGTACACTAAAGATAAATGGAAGATTGATTTTAAATTTCACATAAATTGGAAAATGTATTTTAATAACAGGATTATAGCAATTGTTGAGAAAAAGGTAGCTTACTTTAACTTCAAATTATTTCATAATGTTCTTCCATCTTCCATAGATCTTTTTAAGTGGAAAAAAGCAGATTCAAAAATTTGCAATTTTTGTAAGGTTGAAAATAATTTAAAACACATTATTTTAGAGTGAGATCAAATAAAAGACTTGTGGATCTATATTTCTTCAAAATTAAAAATTAAAATTTCATGGAAAAATATTGTTATTGGCAATAATATTATTTTTAAAAGAAGTCATGAAAATGTCATTGATCTTATAATATCAACATTTGCATAACAGCTATAAATCATGGCTCATTAGCAAAGAAAAAAATTGTCCAAGATTTGGGAGGAACACATTATATTATTCAATCGCACACCTATATGTATTTATGAAAAGTCCACCTATGAAATTAAAAATATTAAATCATATATACAAAAATTAAAAGAATGAGGTGTTCATGCCGCAGTCTTAGGCAAACCTTTATTTGTAACCCCACTATCCATTCTTTGGGGAAAATTGTACTTTCTATTATTTTGGAATAAAAAAAAAAAGTTAACCAGAAAACATGTAAACAAGACTTAACAAACAAGATTTTAGAATTGAAAATCCAAAATGACTGCCTTGACATTCACCCAGAATGTCAAAAAACTTGTTCAAGATTTTAATACTAAGAATCATCCTTGAAAATTTGAAATTGATCTACCAAACGGTTCACCTGAAAACGCGTAGACAAGACTTTACAGGCAAGATTTTAGGACGGAAAATCCAAAATGGCTGCCTTGACATTTACCCAGAATGCCAAAAAACTAATCAAATTTAGATTTTCATACTAAGAATCATCCCTGAAAATTCGAAATTGATCTACCAAACGGTTCACCTGGAAACGCGTAGACGAGACTTTACAGGCAAGATTTTAACACGGAAAATCCAAAATGGCTGCCTTGACATTTATCCAGAATGCCAAAAAAATAAGCAGATCTAGATTTTCATACTAAGAATCATCCCTGAAAATTTGAAATTGATCTACCAAACAGTTCACCTGTAAATGCGTAGACAAGACTTTACAGGCAAGATTTTAAGACGGAAAATCCAAAATGGCTCCCTTGACATTTACCCTGAACGCCAAAAAACTAATCAGATCTAGATTTTATTACTAAGAATCATCCCTGAAAATTTGAAATTGATCTACCAAACGGTTCACCTGGAAATGCGTAGACAAGACTAAATACAAACAAGATTTTTAAGACGGAAAATCCAAAATGGTTGCCTTGACATTTACCCAGAATTTCAAACCATGAAACCAAGAATGTTTGATATTTCTACTAGAATAGTTCGAAGTTTTCACATTCAATCACTTGTCGAACTTAAAACGGTATGCTGCAGTTCGATGATGTTCAACTGAAATAATCAGTTTACTTTGTTCATTTGCTCGTGATAATATCCTGCTTATTAGGTCAATTAATACATTATGCACATGCATAATGCTGATTAATTAATGTTATTAATGAGTGGCACAAGAGCAAGTAATAATGTACTATGGATCAACTGGAAATGAAGACATGATGTCTTCGTTTCAGCATGGCCGACTTCCGGGAGAAGAATTTGGTAAGATTTTTCGTTTTCTTGATTTTACCATTTTTATCATATACATCTAACTAAATCCTTAGTAAAGTCCTTAATTTTTGGACATGGCCTTGTAAATGATAGTTTGTCTTTGTACTTCTCTCCAGTGGCTGCCATTGGAGCTTCTGATATAAGTTGGTACGACGCCAAGCTCCATTCTGTAGCCAGCATGGCACAAAAACCAAGCAGCTTGTCTACGAACCATTTTTAACTTTCTGATGTACTTGTTCATACGTGGGTCCCATACTGAAGATACATATTCCAGATAGGGACTGACACTCTCTTTATTTCATAAAGTTTTTATTCTACTTTTATAAAGGTTTCAGTCTTCATGCAGTTCCACTCCAAGGTAGGTGTATTGTTCAACTCAAACTAACTCTTGGTTATTGGTGGTATAGTAGTGCATTATTGGGCTTCCTTTGCTCAAGATGTAGTACTTCTTGGCATTGAATAGCATTTGCCACGTGTCATACCATTTGTCAAGGCTGTCTAAGGTTGTCAGGTGTCAGACCATTTGTCAAGGCTTTGTAGGTCATTCTGAAGCTCAAGCAAAGTCATCGGTGTTAGATGACGTGTCATTGCCGATGTCGTTGATATACAGGAGAGCAGATCTAAATTGTTAGTAAGATCCTTTATTTTTGGACATGGCCTTGTACATGATAGTGAGTCTCTGCACTTCTCTCTGGTGGCAAAGCGGCTGCCATTGGAGCTTCTGGTGCAAGCTGGTTACGACCCCAAGCTCCATTCTGTAGCCATGGCACAAAAACCCCGCGGCTTGTCTCCGTACCATTCTCAACTTTGTGATGTAGGCCTACTTGTCCATATATGGGTCCTATACTGAAGATGCATATTTCAGATGGGGCCTGACAAGAGTGGTGTATGCCTGTTCCTTGACCTTGTGGACATCTTGCGTGTTATCTGCGGATAAAACCTAGAGGACTCAAGTTGCTTTACCAATCACACTGTTTATATGAAGGTTCCATTTCATGTCTTCTTGCAGTTCAACTCTAAGGTAGGGGTATTGGTAAGGATGGACTGTTCCATGTATTTGAAGTTTGGATTAAGCGTCATAGGAAATGTGTAACTCACAAAGGAAATTACTTTGAATGTGTAGAATTGATTGAGGAGTAATGTGAACATAAAATAGTGTTAAAGAAAGTGTTTGTCATCATGTAGACTTGACTGAATGAATAGAGATTGTCGACAATATTTTGAAAAAACACAAGAAAACAATCACCGGATGGTATGACTCCCCCATTGTTTTGTCGTTTACTACTTGCCACAATCCAAACGAGATTGTCAACTTTTGTTTGTTAAAAGGATGCATTGTTAGGTGAGTTGTCTTGTTTTAAAACACCCAGTCCAAGTTGAACTGTGTGATCACCCTTCGAAATTGCACCATTCTTTCGTTAAAGTTAAGAAATGCACAGCATACAACTTTACAATCTGTTTAAGAGTAGCTTAATTCATTGATATTGGCAGAAATTCGATCGTAAATTGAAATATGTTTGGAACATTTTGCAAATAAATCTCTGATAGAATCACAAAACTGATATCTTTAGATATAAATAGAAAAAAACACGCAAAACTACCGTGCTGTCACCTTTACATCACTGCCATCTAAATGACCGAAATAATCTACTAATACTCGGTGTAATAGCAATCCCACTATGATAAATTGTAGGTTTTGAGCCAATATAAAGATGGCTTTAGCAGAATCATAGGTTCTGGGCCGATATAAAGATGGCAGCACCAACAGAATCCAGTATTATCTTTTTCTCTCAAGAGAAACATAGATAGAGAGAGATCGATTACCATGCCATCTTTATTTCAAAATGATTTCTGTCGCCCTTAGCCAATGAGCAGAATATCCTATTAAATATTTTCTCTAAATATTTCCATTGCCCTTCAGAGTCGGTATGCAGATATGATTTGGGGCAAACCCAATACAAAAAAAGAAATTTGCATTTGCCCCCTCTCCTAAACTGCTACCCCCTCTATCATGTGCGTGTAGGCATATAGCTTATATATTCACTTGCTGGAATTACACCAGAAAAAAAACGCAAAAAGCGCTTTTATTTTGGAATTACACCTGTCATTTCTAAAACGCATTTCGTGCACTTTTAACGATATAGATATGGACACGCGTGATGGAGAATATCGGCAGATGTGTACATCTGGAATAAATGTATTATTTTAGCATTTAAGAGAAAACGTAACCGAGACTTTGCCAGTGATGTGAACTTACTTTCAATATTTGGGATATAATTTGATGACCTATTGCATTTTATGGGTCCAATCCATCATTTCCTGTATTTTTGCGGTGGCCCAAATAACTACAGCATTCGAAATACGTCTTATTTCGTTTTGGGGCAAATGGTAAAAACCCGGGTAAGACGTTTTACAAAAGCCGATCGGTATAATACTACTTGACTACACTCCTAAAGCACCCAACGATTTAAGGCGTTTTTTAGTGACTAGGGTCATAGGAGTTTTGGAAAAGCGCTTTCGCAAAACCGCAATCGTGATTACACCTATATTTCAAAATGGGTTAAAACCCTTGGCGCCTTCTAAAACGCATGGTGTAATTCAAGCAACTGTCATATTTTGACCGTTAATCCATAAAATTGGTATGATTATTTCAATTTTGCCAATTCTCTTTTGTGGTCAAACCTGGCCTATAAGAGCATACAAGAGCACAGACTTTAGGGTGACAACTCCAAAATACCTATGTCAGATAAAGGGAATCCGACATGAAGTAGTGTATTTAAAAATGTTGTAGCAAAGAGACAAAAAATGCAATCTGTCTCAAACAAAGCATGAATAAAATCATTGAATTTTTAATATTACATCTCAAAAATTTCTATGACACTGACAACGTACAGTGACGTTGACAACGTACAGTTCCTGATCTTTTAAGATTATATCCAATACATGAATATTTATTAAATTTCCACCCGTCCTGAATTATGTAGTTTAGAGAAACATATTTCATAAAACAACCTACATATTATGTATAGTCTGTCACGTGACTTTATGGATGATGGATGGGCGTCGGCGAACGGTTCGCGAGTCTTTCCACTTCAGGTTTATAATGATACTTTTAACATAGTTTTAGACTTTGTATCTCTGTGAAACGTTTTCCGTAACATCAATATCAAAAGACGATTTAATTCTCCAAATATCTGATTCATGCGATTCCCGTTAAAGAGAAATTCGTACTTGTGTGTCTCGGAAAATGATGTGTGGGCGAATGAATCGAATTTCACCAAGGATGTGTGGGCGATTCTTACAATATTTTTACTTTGAGACAATTCTGCAAGCTAAGTATTGTATTGTATTTCATTCCATGATCGTGAAATTCCCTGCAATCTGATTGGTCAACGGGACTTAGAATATATTTTGTATTTATTAGCGTAGGATACAGAATGATAATGACGCCAGCGTTGGGATACGGTCCAGTGTCTGTATTTCACTCTGCTAGCGTATCGTGAAATACAGACCTTTTTGGGCAGAATTTTGTCTGTATTTCACTCGAATCATTGAATAGCTTCTAGTATCTTGGTTACCACCATATTTGGCGAGTAATACCTCATTGGTATATTCCGTATTTTACGTATTTTACACTCGAAGACAGAGGCAGAAACTCCTCTTGGAAGAGCCCTTTATTACTTTGTACCGGTACACAGAGATGCAATTACACACCACAGCTTTTTATAGAGTCTTGAACCGCTCAGTCAAAACACCCAGAACACACACCGTTCATTGGACAACGCCATGTACATGTACACCCTATGCAGACAGAGCCTGTGGGAAATATTGGGTGCGGAGCAAATGAGCGGAGGGTGCGGAGCTAACAGTCATTTTTGAATTTAAATTTGGGATATTTCTGAAACTAAGCCGTTTTGGGACTTCAAATATACCAAGATATGTGTATTTGACACCGAATATCAATACAATTGTGAAAATAGCTGCGCAATTCATTCTATAGCGACGCAGTGTGCCTTAAACCTTTCCCAGACCTATATATTTTGAAATTATCCTTTTAATACTGAGTCCCCAGCATTCATAAAAAATGGTGTTCAAGGTACACTATCTATACAAATTATTTTTGCATCTTGGAAGCCAGGCAGTATCTGTGTGATTTTATAAAAATTCGGAAATGTTCTTCAGATATGAGCCCCCTCTAAATATTGGGTGCGGAGGAGCTCCATAAACGTACCTCCGCACCTAATATTTAGAAGGGGCTCATATCTGAAGAACATTTCCGAATTTTTATAAAATCACACAGATACTGCCTGGCTTCGAAGATGCAAAAATAATTTGCATGGGTAGTGTATCTTGAACACCATTTTTTATGAATGCTGGGGACGCAGTATTAAAAGGATAGTCTCAAAATATATAGGTCTGGGAAATGTTTAAGGCATACTGCGTCGCGATTAAATGAATTGCACTACTATTTTCACAATTTTATTGATATTTGGTGTCAAATACACATATCTTGGTATATTTGAAGTCCCAAAACGGCTTAGTTTCAGAAATATCACAATTTTAAATTCAAAAATGACCGTTAGCTCCGCACCCTCCGCTCATTTGCGCCGCACCCAATATTTCCCACAGGCTCTGTCTGCATAGGGTGATGTATAAGATCTAGAAAAGGAGTTGTCGTAAGTTTGACCTTTAACATTGCTAGTCAATAACTCTACTCAATAACTAAATGAAGATAAATTATGAATACTCGTAAGATGAACAAGTTCCTTATTGAACACATTTTGTTATACATCAGTACATCGTCCGTCGGTAGCATATGCTGGGACTTTACATACAGAATTTGCACGGCAGAACAAAATTATTAGATGAATTTTGGAAATTTCAATATTTTTATGAGAAGTTTACCAATAAATAAATATTGGGACATAGACACGAATGCCCATGAAGAAAAAATTGGATAAAATATTAAGATTTCTGCTTTAAAGAGTTGAACAGAATCTCAGTTCAAATTCACTCACCTTCGGTTCGTGCTTTATGCGACATTCTGTTCAACTCGTTCTGAATTTCACCATATTAAATGGCCTATCATTATTTATTCCTTAAATCGCCCACACATCCTTCGTGAAATTCGATTCATGCGCCCACACATCATTTTCCGAGACACAAAAGTGCAAAATTCTCTCTAACCGGTAATCGCATGAATGAGATATTTGGAGAATGAAATCGTCTTTAGACATTGATGGCACGGGACACGTTTCACAAAGATCCAAAGTCTAAAACTATGTTAAAAGTATCAATATAAACCTGAAGTGTAAAGACTCGCGAACCGTTCGCCCACCCCATCATCCATAAAGCCGTCACATGACAGACTATACAAAGAGTGTAAAAAAATCGACACTCCTCAGAAGGCGTAAAAAATGATCGAAAAAACAACAATTTCCAACCGATCATTTATGCGGGTAGATTTACCCAGAAAATATCGAGTACTGCTCGGGAATCTGAACGTAATTCACCCTATGCAGACAGAGCCTGTGGGAAATATTGGGTGCGGAGCATATGAGCGGAGGGTGCGGAGCTAACGGTCATTTTTGAATTTAAATTTGGGATATTTCTGAAACTAAGCCGTTTTGGGACTTCAAATATACCAAGATATGTGTATTTGACACCAAATATCAATACAATTGTGAAAATAGTAGCGCAATTCATTCTATAGCGACGCAGTGTGCCTTAAACCTTTCCCAGACCTATATATTTTGAAATTATCCTTTTAATACTGAGTCCCCAGCATTCATAAAAAATGGTGTTCAAGATACACTACCCATGCAAATTATTTTTGCATCTTGGAAGCCAGGCAGTATCTGTGTGATTTTATAAAAATTCGGAAATGTTTTTCAGATATGAGCCCCCTCTAAATATTGGGTGCGGAGGAGCTCCATAAACGTACCTCCGCACCCAATATTTAGAGGGGGCTCATATCTGAAGAACATTTCCGAATTTTTATAAAATCACACAGATACTGCCTGGCTTCCAAGAAGGGAAATGTTTAAGGCATACTGCGTCGCTATAAAATGAATTGCACTACTATTTTCACAATTTTATTGATATTTGGTGTCAAATACACATATCTTGGTATATTTGAAGTCCCAAAACGGCTTAGTTTCAGAAATATCCCAATTTTAAATTCAAAAATGACCGTTAGCTCCGCACCCTCCGCTCATTTGCGCCGCACCAAATATTTCCCACAGGCTCTGTCTGCATAGGGTGTGATTAGGAAGTTAAAATTCTTCCCATGAGAATGTACGGAGTGAAATTAAAGATGAAATCCTATGTTTAAGTATTCCTCAGATTGCTAATAATCTTTTAAAACCTACATCATATTTTTGCTTTAAATAAGATAATATTGACAACGTACATCTAAATTGTACAGCGGCATCTTTGTCACTGTATGTTGAAAATAACTTGTGTTGCAGCAGAATGCTTTTAATCAACATAATTAGGGTAATAATGTACGCCCACTGATGACAAGTGAATTCTAATTATGTTGTTGCATATTGAAAATGAATAACAAAACATTGCAAAACAATTTTATAAAATGTTCGTAAACATTTAACGGAAGTACCATTATTCATACCAAAGAAACTATTCGTATTTGAAAACGTAAACAGGCGATCACTCACTGAAACCAAGATTAGAAAAATGAATAGAGATTACAATCCAACGAGAGGTATCGGGTCGCCATAACATATCTACTACGCACGATAATACTCCCATATATTTTACATCCTAATCTTCGATGGTTTTTAATCTTATGCCTCAAATCAGATATATTTGCTCGACAAAATTGCAAGTAACATTTCCCATGATTCCTTGATTGAGTAAGATGGCGAATTGCAACAACAGTAACCCTTTTTATGATTATCTAGTATCAAGTTTTTTGAACCAGCCCCTTGTTATATACTCTAGGTGTAGGGAGGGTGGTCAAAAGACCTTGACGAAGGACTACTATATAATTGAGATATAAATAGCAGAAATGTATTCTCAGTGCTACTGAATCATGAGAATATGGCTCACCATCGGATAACAAGTAGGTCAAATAATAAATGTGGATATCCCGTTTCATTTATGAGGAAAAACGTTCGCAGTACCATGAATTTTTGAATTTTTTGAAAACGATATTTGACAAAGTATGATGTCATCCAAAAGTCAGGACAAAAATGTACTGATAATAAGCACAATTTTTTAAAACGTTGTATTCCATTTCTGGTTCACTTTTAATATGGCATAGTTCCAAAGCACTTGATACCCAGAAAAAGGTTCAATGCATATATTAATCTAGTGATACTGTAATAGGCAATTTCTATCATTGAAGAACACGGTGACATATGCGTATATCTAGGAAAAGTAAAAATACTTCGAAGAGTACATACGATGCATCAGATTCGGGATAATCATTATACTACTCTATCATTTTCATATTCACCGCATATCTTCAAATGGATTATTTCATTCCAAACCTGGACGTTTTTATGTAAAAATATGTTTTCGTTTCCGCACTCAGTCAAATACACACTCATTGAGTATCATTATCGTCATTTTCCCATACCTCTGATGAGTGGAGTTTTGTCGAAGCAACCCCCCCCCCCCCCCCCCCCATGAATACTGAATTGCTTTTATATATCTATTGGATCCCCCTAAGTTCTGTTCACCTTAGTATAGTCTTGTAACAAGCCCCTGTACTCCCACACTATCCCAGTGTGAGGAAATAAGCTTGATACAAGGCAAGGCTAAAACATGGTCATTCTTGACTAAATCGATATGCCTTACCTTTTGTAATTCCAAGCCATACATTCACAGTAATGAACTGAAATAAGAAGTAATAATCCTTGTGAATGTTCATCTTTTTTCATTCCGTCATGCGAATTAATTACACCTGTTCTATTACAGTAAACAAGCTCTGGCGCAGCTTCAATTAGGCATTCTGCTACCAGTTGCATCCGTACTGATACGACCAAAATAAACCGGCGATGATCTGCCGGAATTCGAAGCCAGTCAGTTGATCTATGAGTCGGATGATAGTGTACAGACCTCCATCTTCTTCGCATCTGTTCAATGAGATTTGTACATAATCGAGAATGCTTCAGATTGCCATGGAAGAGTCGATATCCACTTCATATATTGTGCAGTTCTTCCTTTCGCTATTCATTTACACTGTAATTGCAGCTCTTACTCATAATTCAAACTTGATGCTACAAAATCGATAGGCAATAAATGTTTTAGTCTCTGCAGACAGTCGAGGGAATTTTTTGTCAGCTGCAGTGTAATTTTTATCGATCATGAAAATCATAATTCCGCACATCATAAGAATAATATCCACTGGTGATCCATTCGATTACGCTGGTTACCGAAACGGTTCGTTTTGGTAACAAAATGTCGGAACATCGAAGGTACGATAGATTTTTCTTTTTTCCTTATTTCACACGTTGTAGGCAGAATTCCCACGACATTATTAACACAAACGTGTATCAGTATAATATGTTTAAGAAAATGTACATATTTGCGAACAAATAGTTCAAAAGACAACAGAATCGTCGATTTAATTCCTCACTTAAGTTACATAACCGGTCTTTCGAAAAACAGTTAAGATCTGCACTTTTAACCCAAATCGTTTATGTAACTTAAGTGAGGAATTAAATCGACGATTCTGTTGTCTTCTGAGCTATTTTTTCGCAAACATGTACATTCTAAAACATATGATGCTGATACACGTTTGTGAGAAAAAACGTCGTTGGGATTCTGCCTACAACGCGTGAAATAAGGAAAAGTATGGTTTGCCAACCTACCCTATTCACGTGTTGTTTACGGGTGTGTAGGCGTTAATTACGCCCGTGTAGACGTGAAATTACGCCCATGCAGACGTAATTTACGCCCGTGTAGGCGTTAATTACGCTCGTCAAGGCGTTAATTACGCCCGTTAAGAAGTGAATTCTATACGCGTTAAAACAAATACAGGCGTAAACTAACGGCGTTAAAATGTTCAATAGCGGGCGTCAAGACATTATCTAACACCCGTTCAAAAACATCTTTACGCCCGTCGAGTTCATTTTAGCGCCGTGAATTATGAACCAATCAGCATCTTGCTTACATGATGATACAATTCATTCTAGCTAAAAGTGCAACTCCAAGATCCTTGTGCAAGTTAATAACATACTCATGATTGTGCATGGAACAACTGTTGCAATTGAAGGCATATTAAATATTATTTCTTTTCTGGGTATCTTGGTGCACTATTTGTGCAAATGTGAAAGATGCACATCATATATTAAATGAGTTACGTATTCTTAGAAATAAAATACACATCTCCCTAACACCAAATTTGAACATATGTTGGCTAGGTATATTACATGTAGGTAGGTATAGGCTCATCTGTACATTTTCAAAAAAATGCCAAATCTGCAGGATATAGCTTTAGTCTAGAGTCAATTTGCAGTTGATTAGACACTATAATTCTAGTAGCTGAACACATCCTTTAGAGGGATACATTAGCGATCTGACTAGTACTGTATAGTGAGACTGTAAGCTGCAATGCGTGCGAGCTTAATACGTCCCTACCTCTGAAGCCGACGCCTAGTTTGGAGAATTATCCAAAAAATCATCGTACTTAGAAACCAAACATGTATACCTTCTCAAAGTATACAGCAATTTTGTCGTTTCTACAATGGGTGTTGATACCTACCAACACAGTACATGTCTCTTCAATTTGCCTTTTAATTTGCTCTAAAAATACTAAAAATAAGAATACTTCTTTGGTTAAATCTAACAATCTTAAAGGGTGACGATTAGCATCCCGTATAAAAACAATATGGCGGCTCCAGGCGAATCAACTGGATCAGTCCATTTTGAAGAAATAAGGGGAGATCTGTAAAATCAAGTTTATTGAAATTGTCTTTGAGATAAAGTAATCCGTTTATAATGATTTTGAAAACGTTATTCAAAGAGTGATTGCGTTCAAAGAATACATGTACAACAGCCAATATAAATTCTTGTATTGGAAACCGGTTGGTGTTGCTTTGTTTCATTTGTAGGATATTTCATATGCCAAGCTGTGTGCTATTACGTTATGGGGAAATTTAGATGCCAATTTTTCCTTATTATACACAAATAGAAGATCCTGAAACTTCACCCATAAATGTGGAATTGATTTGTCAAAATAAAAATCACCCTTTTATAAATGTGTGACGATCTATAATATACTTATGCTATATAACAGTTAGAGGTGTTGACACAACGACCTCGAACCTGTGAACCCTTGAGTATTATTCCGGGATCGGGCCTTTTATACTAAACGGTGAGCAACACCAGAAACGAGCGTTCGATTTGCTAAACGATATGCGTCACCCTTTAAAAGAGTATTTAACACGACGGCAGATTTCGCAGCCCCAGCTGGCCATTTCAATTTATGCTTTTGACGCACGGAGTAATTGATAGATAGCGCTGTTTTTATAAAATCGATAATCACGTGATAATAAACTGTACCAATTCGAGGAAAACTACGTCACAAATACGTAGGCGAAATGTACATGCAAATCTTTAAATCTGTACTGTCACAGCCGAAAATACATTTTAATCCAGTCCAGCTGTTTGTTAGAGCATGAACTAGGCCTATACTGCAGTACTGTAAGTGTTAATTAATTTGTACTGATGAGGAAATCAAACTGGGCCATACGGGACAAAATCCCGGGATTAAATAATAAGTACGCCATCTTGTTTTTTAGCCCTCGCGTGATAGGGATATTTAGACTCTTGATCTCCCATAAAATTGTTAAGTGAGATAAATTAACAAAGTTGATTTTTTGATGAATCAAAGATCAAAAACAATTTCTGTGATTTTAATTTTTTAAATAAAACCATAAATTTCTCAAAAGAACATCATAAAAGCGACGTAATACCCGCGTAATTCTACCTTATCTTTCACAGAATGTAACTTGAGAACGAAATGACGCCCGGAAAAACGGTAAAAAGCACAACAAACCTTGAAAAAAGTTGAATTCTGTACAGAAATCTTGCAAACGGAAGTCATTCTATGACAGCGTAATCACCGTTCCTACGGGGGCTAAATACTTGAAAATATGTTACAGCGACATCTATCAAATAGTATGAAAACCTTTTCATGTGGCCAGATCAGAGCACCAAATCGGACATCGTGTAAGGACCTCAGTGCAACACACTAAAAATGTAAGCAGGCTTCTGATTGTTATTTACTTGCGCAAGGATCTTGGAGTTGCTCTTTTAGCAAGGATGCATTAAATCATTATGTAAGTAAGGTTCTGATTGGTTCATAATTTACGGCGCTAGAAATAAACTCGACGGGCGTGAAGATGTTTCTCAGCGCGTGTAAAATAACCGTCTTAACGCCCGTAATTAATCATTTTAACGCCGTAAGTTCACGCCTGTAAATGTTATCTGAACACCCGTAGAATTTACTTCTTCACGGGCGTAATTTTTCGTCTGCACGGGCGTAATTTTACATCTACACGGGCGTAATTAACGCCTACACACCCGTTAACTACACATGTATTCTTTGGGCGGGTAAGCCAACCATAGTAAAGAGAAAAATCGTACCTTCGACGTTCCGACATTTTGTTACCAAAACGAACCATTTCGGTAAACCTACTATCACACCAAACTAGTTCTCACTACGTTCTCGAAAACGGGTTTCAACGTGTACGAACTGACTGGACGTACTTAGAACCGTTTGGGGTCTATTAACAAACTTCATCGAACGTACTTGAACGGGTAGGTCCTCTAGAACTTAGAACCTGCTCAAAATGCTCTCGTGGTCGTCACGTTCTACAATTAGAACGAGTAACAACGTACTAACGACGAGCTGGACGTACTACGAACGGAACCGTCGTACTTCAATTCTTCTAGGGACGTTTTTACAACGAGTTGAACTGTCTGAGGACGTATTGAGAACGAGGTAGAACTAATTGCAAACGGGTTTAAACTGATTAAGAACGTATTAAAGACTGCTTATGAACGTTTTAGCAAAAATATAGCTATCACACCAAACAAGTTGCCACTGCGTTCTTCAAAACTGGTTTTAAACTGAGTGCGAACGGAATGAACGTAGCTGCAACTTTCTAAGGACTATTTACGAACTTTATGAACATTCTCAGACGGGAAGGTGATTTTAGAATTTTGAAATGATTCAAAATTCGATGGCGACCATACCGTATTGAGAACGAGGTAGAACTAATTGCAAACGGGTTTAAACTGATTAAGAACGTATTAAAGACTGCTTATGAACGAGTTAGCAAAAATATAGCTATCACACCAAACAAGTTGCCACTGCGTTCTTCAAAACTGGTTTTAAACTGAGTGCGAACGGAATGAACGTAGCTGCTACTTTCTAAGGACTATTTACGAACTTCATGAACGTTCTCAGACGGGAAGGTGATTTTAGAATTTTGAAATGATTCAAAATTCGATGGCGACCATACCGTTCTGTACTCAGGTCATGATGACCTTCTAGACTAAGGGACGCGTTATACGACGTTGCACACCGACCTGGTGCGACCTGAACGAACTGCGAATGAGATGGACGTATTGAAGACTGTTTATGAACGAAGTAGCTAATTATTTTAGACATATTTCCCGACCACAGCCAGATTGAGCCCGTTTTACGACGTTTTCCTAGGACTGGCAAGAACGGGTAAGAACTATTTTGGTGTGATAGGGGGGGGGGGGGGTAACAAGCGTAATCGAGCGGTGAATATCACCTTATCACTACGGGACAAATAATAATAAACCACCGTATAAAGTGGCTACATTAAAGGCAGAATCTGATCTATAGGGGGTGACAAAATTACAAGCAACATGTATAATTGACCTACCAATCTATTCCTTACAATATCAAATATAATATTTCTCAAAAGATTCACAATATTTTATAAATTGGTTAAGTCATTAATGATTCAAAGTGCAAAAATGAGTGAAAAATGTTTAAATTCTCCCAAATAATAAGAATGATAACCATTCTTAGAGAAAAATAATACATTATTGTAAAAATCTTTAGTTTTCCTGGAATAAAGTGTGCACATTTGTGATTTTTAGAAAATAGACATGACAAGAAATGACATGAGCAAAAAATATTCTAAAATTGAAACAATTTTTTGTTTAGCCTGCTCACTAGGCCTATATCTGATTCTCTCTTTAATCAATATTTTGTGGGAATTTTGATTAAGGCAGGTCTGGTCCAATACGAAGTTATTGAAAATGGAGTAGACGTCAAACTACCCGAAATATCGTTTTTATAACTTTTTATGACATTTACATAACATAAAAAATCTTAATACTGATGAAAACACCTGTTCTTCCAAATTCATGCGTCTCCGTATTGTTTTATTTTCAGAAAATATTTTTAAAAAATTCTTGGAATGTGCCCGGGAGAAAATCAACTGCATTGAATAATAAAAACGTTTTGTAATGAGTTGTGTGGAATGACCGTTCCTTGTTATCGTATCCTACCGACCACAATCTAAAGGGGTCGTAGGATTCGATAACGTTCATTGAAGGTGTTGCTTTTCAAAATTTCCACGAGACTATGAGCATCGAGTGTTATTTTAGAAAACAACGCTTGAAAGGAATGATCATTTCACAATGCATTGAGTCTTGGGCCTAAATTGTTTTCACACATTGCAAAATACTTTCTACAAAATCACCTTAAAGAAAGGAACAAGAGTCAAGTGGCAAAGTGTCAATTTCAAAGAAGGATTGGGTCCCAGAATGCAACATCGACATTAGTTCAAATCTTTTAGATCGCTTATAATGAATTTATAGTCAGAAAATAACGACATTTTCAATCCTTTCATAGATCAAGGTCAAGGTCGAATATCAAGTTGGGGCCCTGGGAGCCAATCCTTCTTGACGGAATGCAGTACGTTCATGTATGAGCATGTCGAAAAACAGAATCAAGTAAAAACCAAACCTCGCACAGATTGCCCCAACTTTAATGATAAACTGAGGATAAACTTGATTTCTTCGTTTCAGCATTGTCGGACTTCCGGGATCACCTCATTATACCGACGCGTATTATACCGAAGCCCATTATACCGACGTGCATTATACCGAAACCCATTATACCGACGCGCATTGTGCCGAAAAGGCCTACCGATGCGCGTTGTCCCGAAATCCGTGTCAGTGGGACGCCACATTGCCTTAACCTATCAGTTTTATGACGTGCACTTCCGCGTGGGACTATATCTTTACAGCGGGAATTTCAAGTTTTTTTCAGTGTAGACATAAAAAGTTGCAGTCCTCATACTCGCGCGTTTTTCAATATTTTCATTTGAAACTCGCAAGAACGGTGCTTTGAATCTAGCTCTATACACTTTCAAAACGTCATGTAGACACATGATTATGTACATGTATGACAGTGCACAGAAACATTATATAGGCATAGAATAATAAAAGTGGAGCCTGAAAACTTTTTAATATGAGACTGGATGTTAATCTGTTGTTTATATATTCATATTCAATAGTATAGTTTCCATATAGCTTCTGAAATCTCGCTAAACCTTGTTTTTCGTGAGATTTTAAGAGATTTGCACATTAAACCTCTAAAGACTTCCATTAACTTCTTTTAAATGGCATATTTGAATTCGGGGAAATGTTTTCTCCTATAATAGCTTTGATTTACACAGTTATGTAATTTCAATAATTTTCTATGACAATCAAAAGAAACTTGGGCCAAATCTCTATAAATGCAATGCTAAAATTCTTTAAAACCTTGGATTATTTGTATGTCAATCAACATTTGCATATTTGATCACAACATGTACATAAATAGGGTCATCATGTGGTATATCATTCAAGTTGTATACAGATTTTTTTTATTTTTTATTTCATTGATATAGTTTAAAATACAATTACAATAGCATCCCTAAATCGCCAGAGGGCATTATATAGGAATGGTGAGAGGCTGGGGGTGGCAGGCAGACAGGGTCCAGGACCGGAGCAGGTGTGACAGGACAACAGGATATCAGAAAGAGAGACATGAGGGAGGGAATTAGCTATTGTCTATAATGAAGTCAAGTATCAGTGAAATGGCTTTAGAGTTTACATCTATGCTTAAGTTTGGGCTTCCTGTTTTCAAAATGGAGATAAAATCGTACTGGGGAAGATTATTATTGAGAGAAGGTTCTAATTCAGCAAGTTTATCCCAGAGATCCTGTCTTACTAAGGTTAAGCGATTGCACTGGAAAAGAATATGCTTTAAGGTTTGAGAGCTGCCACAAGCACAATTAGGGCTGTCAACAGAGTTAAAATTATGGGCATAAAATTGAGCTTTAAAAAATAAGTCAGCTCTTACTTTATTCACCACACTATCTCATGCCGTCTAGAAAGATTGAGTTGACTTGTGGTCAAAATTTTAGAGGGGTTTTGGAGGAAAAGCCGTTGGTGTTTTTTGAAATTATGAAGAGTTTTCTTGGTTTTAATAGATAAATCATGACATTAAGCCACTTTTCCAAGATTTTAGCATGTAAGTTAATGGAACTCTAGCCCAAATCAAAATCTGAATAAAAGATGGCAGCACTAGATTTCATTGCTTTTTCTGCTATTTAGAAACTATCCTATTAAAAGTTTATCGCGCAAAAACATATTTTCAGACAAAGCTTAATTTAAAATCTTTGAACATCTTTACATCTCAGTTGCGGCCAGAAATTTTTTAACTGATGCTAGGCGTTTCGGATTGAGGGGTCGTCTCAACAAACTTAATTCCAGTTAACCATCAATTTCTGTATTTCATAGAGGATGAAGTCATAATTCTGTTATTTATGTTTGATTATGGTAAACCCTGTACTTCATATAATATATTTAACTGTGGTAAATTCTGTATTCAATGAAGTAAACATTTATTTATACTGTATTGTTTCATTGGTAGAAATAAATACTTGTGCTATTAAATATAAAGTTTCACATTTCTTATTGAACTTGATAATTACTGTATTTTCGATCTTGTGCTGATGGGGCCAAAAATTGTTGTCATGGACAGAGAGCAATGCAAGATATGTTGTCATGGAGATAGTAAGAAACGCATCCATTTGTTTTACTTTAAATCTTTCCAAATCCAAGTGTGATTTTTATCAATGTGTGCCTCAATGATCCCATTAATTCTGAAGTTATTTCATTTTCTAACCATTTCACAAACATTTCTTTTCATATAATACTTCTAAATTGGCATCATTTCCATGTTTAAATTGCTTATATAGCTTTTGGCTACTGATATTATCTCTATCATCAGTTTTCATTCCACAAACGAAATATCAATTATTTTGCCCAATATTTCAGTTTCATTATTTTGAAACATTGAATACATGTTTTAATTGACCCCTGTTACACAGGCCAGTTGAAATGCTTCGTTATGAAGCAATTTGACAAAAAGCAATTTTTGGCCAGTGTAACACCTTCGCCTTCGTTAGAAAAGCTTAGTTGATAACGAAGCAATTGAGTAGAAAATTCAACGAAGGTTAGGTCCCAACGAAGCTTTTTTGGCCAGTGTAACAGGTAGCTTCGTTAGAAAATGCTTAGTTGGCGGTTTGCGCATGCGCGTAATAAAGAGCACATTCATCATTTTGTATTAAATGAGAGGAATTGCGAGGAAAAAACATGTTTTTAAGTACGTATATTATAATGCTACGTTTTGATTAAAATAATTACCTATTTGCGTCACTGATTGACGCTAACTCAAGCCCTGTAAACGCCACGTACAAATGTGATTTACCGTCTTTCGTAGCATTTCATTCGATTCCCTACCTCACCTCGCATTGATATGACAAAAAGTATTAAATCTAAAAAACGCAGGTTTACCGTATATGTATACGGTAGTTTTGAAACGTTTATCTGATCTATTAGAGAATAAACCTAGAATATTTAAATGTCCCTCTTTCGGAAAACTCCGTCTCAAGTGTGGAAGGGTAAACCTTTGAAATTACATAAGATATGCTTACTAAATAGAAAGTTGTGGCATACATGTTTAATATTAATTTTTTCTTGCGCCTCGAATAATTATACCTTGAGTGTAAATCTAAAGGTGCTTATACCATGATACTGATCACATCAGGGAATTTAGCCGATTTGATTGATTCGAAAATGTCTCTCTTAAGAAATCGTATTCAACTGGCTATCGCCCCATTGCAATACTTGTACTAGTCGTTCCATTATTTTATTCTTCGACGATTTTAAATTGTAATTGAATTTAAACTTCATGTTTAAATATATTGAATAAATTATGTTTCAAAACTTCTTATTCAAATACGGTAAAACCTACCCTTTGCATTCGTTTGACTTTACTTCTTAAAAGAGAGCTTCGTCTTTAACTAGTTTAACTAGACCCTGCACGCAGGGTAGGTAAAACCAGCTGCGGACAAGGAACGGTGGCCAAAATTGTTTCTTGTCGACAGATATTTGCCACAGAGAGGCTGCATGTTTTAGGCCAGCCTCAAACACTATTGATGTGTCGTAAGACGATGCTTACAACTTCCTATTTGCGCCATTTTCGAATTCAACGGACGGCTGATGGATTAACATACTAATTTATGTCAAACTCACTCAAATATACATTGAATATTGGCGAAACGGGTAATATTCATATTAAAATGAATTAGTCATAAAATAGTAGTTAAACCACCAGCCGAACACCGAGATATTTTAGTAATGGCTACACTATTTGAATATAACTGAGAAGTCCATTTGGAAATTGAACGTTTTTATACGATATTACATACTAGTCCTCTGTATAAAGCCCAAATCCAATTCCTCCTAGTAATTAACATAGGCCTATTTTTATTCCATATGATTTCCAAAGGAAATGATAGAAAATGAAAACAATACTTGTAATCGTATTGACAGCTGAAATATATAAAAATCGAAATGATAGGAAAAATGTATGGACATGTGTACGGAATGATCACATTCATCTGGTTTTATATTCCCGAGAACTTTGAACTAGTCTTTTTCTGAATTGTTAAAATAAAGACTAAAAATTATATTTTTGAGTTTGATCAATGGTTTATATCAAAAGATATTAATCATAATAAGTGGGTGGGGCAGATGAGTAATGTGCACACTAGGGTTGGATAAAGCCAGTGTGGACACAATTTTTTCGCTAACCTTCGTTACAAAAATGCTTCGTTAGACTCAACCCAGCAGTGTAACAGGTACCATTGGCAGTTTAAAATGCAGCTGATTAACTCAGTCCAATATTCAGCGCCCCTTTAATATCTATTTAGGGGCAAATCAATACTAGACTTAGCAGGTCATCTGATTCTCAATTTGATTTTGATTTGAATTGATTTTCATGGACGTTTTTCGCATTGTATCCGGCATGTCCGATCATGGTCGTTAATACTCCCTGGGAAAATATTTTTAACTGGTAACTATAATTATAAAAAATATAGAATAATAACATAAATTGAACAAAAGTTTGGCTTGAAATAAGACGATTTTCAAAAATTCATCAAATTTATCATCAATTTTCGACCTATTGTAATTGAGGAAAAAAATTGAGAAAATTTGGAGGTATTGGAAATAAAGTCAAGTTACGTTTCCATCAATATCATAAGTTATTTCATCGCCGGTTAAAATTCAAACGTAAAGTGGCTTTAACACGTAGTTCAATGGAGAAAAAAGGTTGCCAAACTTATGGAGGGGAGTATATATGCCTCGTTCATTCATTTGACCAGACCAATAAAAATCATAACTGCTTGGAAAGTAATATGAATAAAGTATGTAAATAAATGAATTAAAACGTCAAATTAAGAAGCAAAAGTCTTTTCTGGGTCACTGCGAATGGCATGATTTCCTCGAGTCTCTTCAGTTGCAAGGCAACCATACTGGGACCGATTCGCGTCGTTCCACTACTGCCCTTGGTGGGGGCCCGCTACCATACTATATGACTCCCGGAGTTTACTAAAGCACGTTAGTGGAGGAACCAACCACAGTCTCACAATCTGTCTCCGGCAAGAGCGGCCAGAGAACCAACCCATGCCAAGGGCCGGTAAACGGTTGGACCTTCGGACCGGGTGTCCGTAGTGACAATGATCAACAACTCCGTACCTGGGGCTCGAACGCGGGACCTCCGTATCCCACGACGTTCAACCGTAAAGTAGCCTCAGTCTACACCACTAGGCTACCCTGCTTAGGTGTCAGAACTGCTAAAAAATAATGTAGTTGTTACAATTATTTGCTTGGATAAACATGATATTACATTTCTTAATTGATTAATCTGATTTAGTTGGAATCGAAGTTCGACCAACGATCAAGGCAATGCAATCAACAACTCTTGCAAATGTGAACGGGAGTCGTAAAGACAGAAAGTACAAGAATCGTGATCAATGTAAAGTAATATTTAAGACACATCTTTGAATATCGGGTAGGAGAAACATTCCAAAATGAAGAGGAATCATTTAGAACATTTGATTTGTTGCCAATTTATCAATTGCGTCTCAAATGAATGAAATAAAAGGTATCGCGGGCCACGAAAGCCGATGAGTGAAAACAATTATAATTGACGCATCTAGATCGCTCAATATAACTTGCCCGTAGCCAGCTTTTACCAGGGGGGGGGGGGAGCTTTTCTCCAGGGGGGGAGCTTTTTCACAATTTTGGCTAAAAATCATGCGAAAAATTCTCAGAATGGTGAAAAACTGTATGATTTTGAAAGAATTTCTGGCCAGGGGGGAGCTTCCGCTCCCCCAGCTCCCCCTCTGGCTACGGGCCTGTATAACGGTAAGTGAATAGGTTTGTGTAGATACGTCGAGGAAAATAAGCTATTTCGACGCTTGAAATAATCTGATTACGCTTATTAATAATTACGCGTGGCTATTAAACACAAGTGTTGTGTAGAACAAAAACAAGAAAACTGAACGACCTATTAAGGAACTGTACTTCAGTTTCAAAGTGTTCAAGATATTTCCGCATGTTCAAAAACACAAAATTTATATTTTAGGCTATCCATATTTTGTCAGATATCTTTATTTCATATTACAGGGAAAACATAATCATGTTTCCGAAAAGAATTTACAGTCGCTACTCAAAATGAGGCACGGACACAAGTACAGAGAATAGCCTAGTGAAGGCATCTATCTAACAGTGGCTTTTCCATATAGCTTTGAAATCTCGTTAAGGTCTCATTTTAATGAGATTTTAGGAGATCTGCATTTTTAACCACTAAAGACTAACATTTTCTTCTATTTGAATTCTGTGTGTAATTTTCTATCAAAACAACTTAGTTTTTGCACTGTTATTTACCTTTATTCAAATTCTAGAGATTTTCAAGTTTTCTAAAAATGGTCGGGCTAAATCCCCATTGACAAAGTAACATACATTGGTAATATAACGGGCTTGTCGTCAATGTAACAAAAGCAAGGGGCTTAGTATATGAATTACAGCTTCATTTACAAAACAAATTCCAAATCGAAGAAACTTATTAAAACTAGGCTATATTTTCTAGCTTTGGGCCAAATTATAATCTGCAACTTGACTTATAAGTATAGCTTTAAACCGAGAAAAATTCGTAACCAGGAAGTTCATCCATTTTGTTTCATTGACGTTCCGTCAAAGTAACTAGTTGTGGAACAGTGATTATGGCATTCAGTATAAGGGTTTACGGAAAAGACCGACCCCACCGACCGGTCGGTGTTTTCCATAGGTAGCCTCAAAACAGGGTTTGAAAAATATGTAAAAGACCGACCACTATGTAAAAGACCGACCAAAAGAAAAAAAGCCTGCCTTGACACTGACCAATTTTACAGGAAAACAATATTCCTGTTTCTGTCCGTACGTAGGCCTATGTCTGTTCGCCGTATCCGGGCATTAACTCCAATACCGTTGTCCCAATATTGGCTACAGTAACAAGGCCCCCAGAAGAGAATAATTCTAAATTCTTAATCACATTCCCGGTCCGGGCAAGTCCATGAAGTTCGTAAAGTTGTAGCTACGTTCATCCAGTTCGGACACAGTTTAAAACCAGTTCGGCAACGTTTTAAAGAACGCAGTGACAACTTGTTTGGTGTGATAGCTTTATTTGTCAATTAAGCTGCAAACGGAACAGGTTGGTGTACTCACGACCTGAATTTACGCCTGACTGCACAACGTTGTAATACGTTTCTAGTAGGATTGAAGTTCGCCGTGTGTCCAGATCGTTCTGCGTTCTTTAAAAACGTGGTCACTCGTTCTGATTACTAAGTTCTGGATGACCTACTCGTTCGGGTAGTTTGATAATGGAGAGGTTAAGCAATGCATATAAACGTATGTACGCAACTTGTACGTATAAATCGTCCTATACAAATGCATGTAGTTTTCTCACATAAACAATCGTTCAGTTACAGTGTTTACTTAGTAGACCGGGTGCTTCTCTGCAAAAGGTCTCTCTGTAAAATGTGGTAGGCGTTTAGTGTTAAAAGTGTTCTGACAAGTGTTTCTTATGTAACTTTTTATGCTGAATCCAAAAAACCATGTTGGCAAGCTGAAATATGATTATTTAACCCTTAAAATACCATGTTAGTCCCCCTACCCCCAAAATTCACCCCTATCAGGGGGAAAAAATTCTTCAACCTAAAATAACTTTGATTTTATGGTTTTTGTCAGTGAAATACATGGACATTGTATAAAATAAACATTTGAAATATGAATGATACGGATTACCCTTAAGAAATTTGAATAAAAGCAAAAAGTATGTACCCCAGGGGGCAAATTTATGACCCATTTTTTACTTTTCGTGTCATAACTTTTTTATTAGACAATGATGGATGCTAAAAAAATCCATGTAAAAGGCTTAATACCTGGTCTACTAATCCTGCAAGAATCAAAGTAATTCCTTTGATAATTGCCTTGAAAAAAAATTAGTGAATTTAAGAAAAAATGACATTTTAGCTGGGACTGATTTTATGTGTGACTATAACTGACCCCTATTGCTTTAACATTTATCCCTCTGTGTTCATATATTTAGCATTTTAGAATAAATCTGAAATATAAAACTTATTTTAGCAAAGTTTTAGGAAGATTTAAGCTTTTTATCATGTTCAACTATTAAAAATTCATGAAATATGATGTCTAAAATTGATAAGTTATACGTATACCCTTGGAAGACCCTTATAATTTCTTATTCATGAACATATTTGTACCAATATCAGTTTTCTAGCCTAGAGAAATGATGTATGATATATCCTGGCTTGGCTTTCTGGTGGTTTGAACAATCTTTTAAGTGTTATCATTGAAAATTCATTCTTAAATCATAGGTCTGCAATCGATTAAATTCATGTATACCATTAGTATCATTCTACTGGTATGAGCATAATTGAACTAGCTATGATTTCATAGATTAGTTGTTTGATGTATGACATATTCCAAGCTGACTTTCTGGTGATTTTAACCATCTAAGAGGCTTAATCATTGAAAACCATTACAAATAAAGGCCTAAACGGACATTATTAAGGTAGACTATTAGAACACCCTTATTAATTCCAGGCTTAGAGTATATTGGTACCTACTACTGTCTCATAGCTCGGAGGTTTGATATATGACATATTCTGACTAGTTTTTCTGCAGATTTGAACCACCTAACAGGTCTTATCATTGAATATACCTAATATACTAGGTCTAAAATTGAAGTATTCAATAGAACCCTCTATGATAAACGTGACGTGAGAGCAAAAGTACCAATGATTCATACAAATCTTCATTTTATGGAGTTTTCTTCCCTGAACAATGTTTAGTCATATTAAAAAATCCCCCCCCCCTCTGTCCCCATTAACCTTTCTGTGTTACTCTGAGTTAATGCAGAAATTCTTGACAAATGGCGTATACTCACTTTGACAACATTTTGAATCAGTGGGATGTTTCAGTTAATGAGAGTTTTTGCAGAGTAGCAATTTTTGAAATTTAAATCCAATAGGACCATATATGGGAAATTCAAAAAAGATTCAGAATGACATTAACCACAACATTGGATCTGGAAATCAAATAAAGCAACTGATTGATGTGATCTCAGATGACTCTTGTAAATCAGAATTACAATCCTTCATAGAGCTGAACAAGGAAGACAAGGATTACTTTCATTCTGGTAGTAATACATGGACATGGTCCAAATCTTGATACGCTTCACCATAGCCCAAAGAAAGGGAAATTGGGAGCTTCATCTCAATGTATTTCAATGCATGATCCCCTTTTTCATGACATATGACCACCAAAAGTATGCAAGATGGGGCACAGTATACAATCACTGCTGAAGTGTTGCTTCCTTGAAGACTGTAGCCAAATCCTCAGATGTAGATGCAATTGATGCTAATTTGTAAGAAGGATCATATATTGGAAATATTACCGTTGGCATTTCAATACCATTTGTTAAACAGTTAAGGAGTAGAGTACATTTGAGTTGGCTTGAATGTTTCATTCGTCAATGAGGGCTATTGGAAAAGACATCAGCTCATGTTTCATGATTTCATTGATGCCCACAGGTCTGTGGTTTGCTTCATATGCAGTGATAAGATTCTGCAAAACATTCCTGTCTGCCTTAACAACTTTCTGCTCGTTTATATTGGGATTAGGCATATAGTTTAAAAAATGTTGGTGTTTGCTCAGTAGATCAAGAAATGTTGTGTCTTTCATTTGACCCTGTTGGTATCAACCTCTAAGACACAAAGACATCCAGTTGTTGTTGGCCAAACTGTCGAGCCTGTTGATTGTTTCTGTTAGTACATCTTTTGTACATATACTTTGGAGATTAAGTAATGGATCAATTGAAAACATGCCAAACTTCAGCAGCATGTCACATATTTTATCTTCTTCCATAGATTCTTGTTTTGATTTGCAAATTACCACCCCCCCCCTCTATGGAATCTCAAAACGCAAGTCCAAACATCATTCTTGTTTGGACTCCCCATGTGTGACCTAAGATTATACCCCGGTGCCCATCTGTTCAATGCAGATATTGTCTTTGTGTTATGCCTACAATTCTGCCACCCTTCTAACCAATAGCATACTGGCATAGGGGTCAATCAACTCAAGTTGATTAAATTTGTAGAGCCTTTCACCACATAGTCTCAATGCAAGAATCCTCGCTCAACTGCAGCATGTACTATATTCTAATAGTTAGTGCATTTCCTCTAAGTTTACTGTGCCACACCTTCCATAATTTTGGTGGTCATGAAATAAGGGATCATGCATTGAAATGCATTGAGATGAAGCTCCTAATTTCCCTTTCTTTGGGCTTGGAGGAAGTATAGCAAGATTTGGACCAGGTCCATGTATCAACACCAGAATGAAGTTCAGCTGTTCAGCTCTATGTTCAGCTCTATGAAGGATTTTAATCCTTATTCAGATCTAATGTTGAGGTTAATGTCATTTTAAATCTTTTTTTGAATTTTCATAGAGGGTTCTATTGAATACTTCAATTTTAGACCTATTATATGAAGTATAATCAATGATTAGACCTGTCATTGGTTCAAATCTGCAGAAAAACTAGTCAGGATATATCATATATTAAACCTCCGAGCTATGAAACAGTAATAAACTCTAAGCCTGGAAATAATAATAGGGTATTCTAATAGTGAACCTTAATACTGTCTGTTTAGACCTTTATTTGCAATGATTTTCAATGATTAAGCCTCTTAGATGGTTTAAATAAACAGAGAGTCAGCTCGGAATATGTCATACATCAAACTAATCTATGAAATCATAGCTTGTTCAAGTTGATTATTTTTGGCAATCTTGCATATTTTGCTTTAATATTTCAGAATTATTTACTTCATTTAATGTAAATTTTGTTGTGAACATTTAATGATAATCTGCTTATAAAGTAAAAAACTACAGCATTTTACAACACATGCCCCATGTGGCCACCACTCCAGCCAACGAAGCTGTTGATGACTCTCCTACACATACCAACATGGATTGCAAAGCTTCTGATGAAGCTATCCACTCAAAATTGAAGAACATCTGAGAATTTGTCTGACACTAGTTTTACTTCTCTAGATAGATTTTAGTCACGCCATGGACAATTGAACAACTTCCTTCGCCAGATTTGATTGTGCATGTAGAGGAGAAGTGGCCACATTGGACATATGTTGTAAAGTGCTGTAGTTTTTGACTCCACAGGCAGATTATCATGAAACTTTCACAACAAAATTTATATTGAATGAACTGAATAATTCTGAAGTTTTGAGGCAGAATATGCAGGATTGACAAAGTTAATTAACTTTTCTTCGGTCCTGTTTTTTGGACACCCTGTACCAGTAGAATGATACTAGGCTAATTGTATACTTGAATTTAATCGATTGCAGACCTATGATTTAAGAATGAATTTTCAATGATAACACCTAAGATTGTTCAAACCACCAGAAAGCCAAGCCAGGATATATCATACATTATTTGTCTAAGCTAGAAAACTAATATTGGTACAAATATGTTCATAAATAACAAAATAGAAATTATAGGGGTCTTCCAAGGGTACACCTATAACTTATCAATTTTAGACATCATATTTCATGAATTTTTAATATTTGAACATGCTAAAAAGCTTAAATCTTCCTAAAACTTAGCTAAAATAAGTTTTATATTTTAGATTTATTCTAAAATGCCAAATATATGAACACAGAGGGATAAATGTTAAAGCAATAGGGGTCAGTTATAGTCACACATAAAATCAGTCCCAGCTAAAATGTCATTTTTTCTTAAATTCACTAATTTTTTTCAAGGCAATTATCAAAGGAATTACTTTTATTCTTGCGGGATTAGTAGACCAGGTATTAAGCCTTTTACATGGATTTTTTTAGCATCCATCATTGTCTAATAAAAAAGTTATGACACGAAAAGTAAAAAATGGGTCATAAATTTGCCCCCTGGGGTACATACTTTTTGCTTTTATTCAAATTTCTTAAGTGTAATCCATATCATTCATACTTTAAATGTTTATTTTATACAATGTCCATGTATTTCACTTACAAAAACCATAAAATCAAAGTTATTTTAGGTTGACGAATTTTTTCCCCCTGATAGGGGTGAATTTTGGGGGTAGGGGGACTAACATGGTATTTTAAGGGTTAAATAATCATATTTCAGCTTGCCAACATAGTTTTTTGGATTCAGCATAAAAAGTTACATAAGAAACACTTGTCAGAACACTTTTAACACTAAACGCCTACCACATTTCCTCTAGATGAAAATGCACCTTGTCTATAGTCCGTTACACATCCTCGTGTAATACGTCATTGATAGTTATATAGCTGGTTTTCTATGATACATACTTTAACAAGCTCGTGTCGTAAGATATTTAAAGCTAAAACATGTATGACATTCATTTTCTTCACAAAGCATTTAAGCCAAGCAGTGTAAAAAACCGAACGCCGATTAAGCACCGACCTCTCACCTCATGGACCCAACTGTGGAGAGTGACTGGTCGGTGGTCGGTGGTCGGTGGTCGGTGGTCGGTCTTTTCCGTAAACCCTTCGGTATAACGCCTTTCGGTACAATGCGCGTCGGTCGGTACTTTGCGCGTCGGTATAATGGGTTTCGGTATAATGTGCGTCGGTATAATGGGTTTCGGTATAATGCACGGACCCCGGACTTCCGGTTGATACTTGTTTTTGTTTTGTTCGGTTTAATCATCTAATTTAGACTTCAAATATATAAAAGATATTTTGGGCCCGTATGTTGCGCAGGTTACGGTTTCGAAATATGTTCCCGGGGATTTGGTTATACCTAAGAAATACATACAGTATTTGTTAGGATAATATCAAAACAATTCCCTCGCTCTTAGGAAACGCAGACAGTTTCTCAGAGAATCCTGTTTCTGAAGCATGAAACACAGCACTTACAATGAAACAAAAATTCTTACCAAATTCTTCTTCTGGAGGTTCGGCGATGCTGAAGCGAAGTCATCGTGTCTTCGTTTCCAGTTGATCCCCAGTGTAATGGTAAGCTTTGCCTCGTCTTGCTTTATGATACTAGTATGGTGCCATCTTTATGTTTGGAATCAAGCGAAAACATTCAATTAGAGTTTCCAATTACTGGCTCGACAAGGCCTTGTATAATTTATGTTTATTATAATCCGGTGGTGGTCCTAAACTATTACTTTATCTACTTTCAGTTATTCAGCTGAAAACGCGGAAAATAGGCATATCGAATTCCTTGGGTTCTAGTACCAACAAAATGTTCTAGAAAAGCAGGCCCAATGTCTTGTGTAAGAACCCCTATTCTTACTATTGCAAATTGATTCTAGCAATACTATCATGAATCTACCTGTTGAGACTCGATGAACTTGAGTTCTTAGAGGATTTCAGCAAGGGTGCATTGACTTAACATGGGGATATACACCATTGACCAATCGGGATACCATCTATTCCATACCTACTGAGGTTCTAGGTACATAACGAGCGGGAATATTATAGTGTATCTATGGTGTTATCGCCAAGAACCGCTGTAAAAGGATAGGTGGTCCTATCAAATTTTGGTCCTACTCTCTATTGATTTATATGGTGACCTAATTACAATTATTGTCCTTATTATTTATACACAGTCAGGGCCAGTAAGGGCCGTAAGGAAGGGGGACCATAATCCCCGGGGGACCATAATTTCTTTTACACCGGACCGGGATGGATACACGCTCTATCCATCCCGGTGTAAAAGGGTAGGAGGTCCTATCAAATTATGGTCCTACCTTCCATTGATTTATATGGTGACCTAAATACAACTCTCCCTTATTATCGTATCCACAATCAAGGCCAGTAAGGGCCTTTAAGAAAGGGGACCATAATCCCCAGGGGACCATAATTTCTTTCACACCGGCCCGCTCCTGAACAGTGAACTCAAATTACGTTTTACTTAATTTACGAAATAAAGGTTATCAAACTTAAGCTGTATATTTTGAATTTGAATATCAACTCATTGATCTACTCCAACAATATATGAGTGTGAAAATCTCATAAACTTAAAAACACCAATCGTTTCGGTTTCATAATAACTAGAACAATCAATCAATTACTGAGTATCTGATCTATAGTCGGCCACTGAGTTTCATTAGGCCTACGACTGTAAACTTCAATTATAGGATCAAAAAGCCTCAGTCTTATCTTTTTTAACAATGACCAGAAAAATGTCATGCACATACTCCCTTAAATGTTACCCTTTGCATTCGTTCGACTTCTCAAAAGAGCTTCGTTTATAATTCTAAATCACTTTCCCGTCCGAGCACTTCCATGAAGTTTGTAAATAGACCGTAGAAAGTTGCATCTAACGTTTGTTCCCTTCGCATAAAGTTTAAAACCAGTTTGGCAAGAAGAACGCAGTGGCAACTAGTTTGGTGTCATAGCTATATTTTTGCTAAGTCGTTCATAAGCAGTCTTAACCCTACTATCACACCAAACTACTTCTCACTACGTTCTCGAAAACGGGCTTCAACTGTGTACGAACAGACTGGGCGTACTTAGAACCGTTTTGGGTCTATTTACAAACTTCATCGAACGTACTCGAAGGGGTAGGTTCTCTAGAACTTAGAACATGCTCAAAATATTCTCGTGGTCTACAATTAGAACGAGTGACAACGTACTAACGACGAGCTGGACGTACTTCGAACGGATTCGGAACCGTCGTACTTCAATCCTACTAGGGACGTTTTTACAACGAGTTGTACTGTCTGAGGACGTATTGAGAACGAGGTAGAACTAATTGCAAACGGGTAAACTGATTAAGAACGTAATCAAAGACTGCTTATGAAAAAATATAGCAAAATAGCAAAAATATAGCTATCACACCAAACAAGTTGCCACTGCGTTTTTCAAAACTGGTTTTAAATTGTGTGCGAACGGAATGAACGTAGCTGCAACTTTCTAAGGTCTATTTACGAACTTCATGAACGTTCTCAGACGGGAAGATGTTGTGCAATCGGATATCAATTGCAATACGTGTACACACCAACATAGTGCGATCTGAACGAACTGCAAATGAGGACATATTAAAGACTGTTTATGAACGAAGTACATGTAGCTAATTATTGTAGATATATTTCCCGACCACAGCCAGGTTTAGCCCGTATTACGACTTTTTCGTAGGACTGGAAAGAACGGTTGAGAACTAGTTTGATGTGATAGGGGGTTAGTACCGGGCTTTGATACGTCTTTGATCAGTTTAAACCAATTTGCAATTAGTTCTACCTCGTTCTCAATACGATCCAAGCCAGTTCAACTCGTTCTGAAAACGTCCCTCGTAGGACTGAAGTACGACAGTAAGTACCTTGTCACGTGTTCTGATTGCAGAATGTGGCGACCACCAGAAAATGTTGAGAAAGTTCTAAGTTCCGGAGGACGTAACCGTTCGAGTACATTCTTAAGACGTTTGTACACGCCTAATCATCGACAACGTACAGTGACAAAATATACTGTTGTACACTTTAGATGTACGGTGTCACTATTAACCGATTTGAAGCAAGAACTATGATGTAGGTTTGATGAAGGTTTTGAAAAATTAATCCGAGGAATTTCATGTTTAATTTCGTGTGTATTCGCTTGGAAAGACTATTAGCTTTCTGATTACGTTAAAAGATTCAGGAGCAGTGCTCGATTTTTTCGTAGTAAATCTACCCACAAAATTGATCGGTTGGAAAATGTTGGTTTTTCACATTTCTTTGATCATTTTTTCCCATGTTGCATAAGAGTATTTTTATGAGAATATGTTTTTTCGAAACTACACAGTTCAGGATGAGTGAAGATTTGATAAATACATGTAATTCTGTATTGGGTATTATTTATTGCAAACTTTTTAGGGGAGTGTTACTGAAACAAATAGCTGGATATGAAACAGTTCTTACAGGTATTAACTGGGAAGTTATTTGTGTTATTGTTAATTAAAGGTAATTCATCAATTTTTCATTAGTTCGACCTTCAACAACAAGTCTTACAGAAGAAGACAAATTGTGTTTATATCACAAAGAACACAATGAGCAACATGATGGAAACACTAAAGCATTTTAAATAAGCAATGAAAACAAATATGATCAATACACAAAAGTACCTTACAGAAATCACTCTTCATAAGCAACAACTTAATGTTTTAAATGATCCAAAGGCAAAATGAAGATTGAACCATGATGAATATTGAGCACATACGGGTGTTACGCGGTAAACACGATACAAAAATATGTCATATTCCGCAACGAATATGGCATATTTACTTGCGGTGTATGACAGATTCACCTGCGGTATATGGCATACAAACTAACCAATGAGAACGTGATACGGAAGTACGCAATAGACTAGATGCGAATAGAAATAATCTCGATTTACGTCATTAAATATTGAAAATTCAGTCAAAGTGATGTCATATTTGAAATCTACATGTAAAAGTACATCTAGTAAAATGGTTTCGAAAATTGTTTATCAACTTTGAAAATTTAATTTTTTTTGAAAATGTGACTTCTAGCTCGGGTTGATTCCTCATAGACCCCATGTTATAAAATCACAAAAAGTGAAATATCTTTTCTTGTATTGTACAGATAACATTTTCTTTTACTGGACATATTTTAATTTGCATAACAATTAGATACATAAGGGTTATATAAAAATTGAACCACTATAACAGATGTAATTTAAGTTAAAGGGAACTTTCTACTATACCCGCCATGTTATCTGACCCGAACGAGCCACCTGGTGGCGAAACTGGTAACTACTTACTCGCATCTGCGTTATTGTCAATTGCATCGGTTGAACGCAATAGTAAAACGTTATTAATTATTGTAATGATTACTGAATCAACAGTACTGTGTATCAAATATATTAACTTAGCAGAAGTATCAGTCACCAATCTCGCGTAATAAACTTACTCAATTAATCCAGGATTCATATATTAGTACTCGACGCACTAACTATAATGGTAATACAGCGTAGTTTTACATTTAGAGTCGATTCTCGCAACCAATCAAATCAAGGCTTTCTGTATCACGTTTTCACCTGCGGTATATGTCATATTCACCTGCGGCATATTCCGCAAGTGAGTATGACATATTCCGCAGGTGAGTATCGGGTATTCACTGAAATCAATGTATCGCATATTCACTGCGGAATATCGCATACTCACCTGCGGAATATGCCATATACCGCAGGTGAGTATGGCATATTCACCCGTATCACAAATACCGCGCAACCATGAATGTATGCCATATACCGCGTAACAACGGGATCCTCCGTTAAAAGTTTAGAAGTACAATCTCAAATGGATACTCTTAATTTGATCAGTTAGGTGTCGTATAAAAATGCCATGCAACATGTAAGTCCTAAATTACATTCGTAGTTTATCCACTTCAGCAACATGCAAATGACGAAATCTCACATCACATGAAACAGTTCCGCTCTGAGATTCGTTCGTTTTCTTTTGTCCAGTAGCCTATATATTGAGCCTATTTGTATTGCAAAACCTTATGGCAGCGTTTTTAAAAGTAAATATGTCACCTTATATTGGATTCCGACGGGATACGAATGTAATGAAGTGTAGTTATATATGAAATAATATATTTGGATTGGTGAGTTGAATATGTGTGAATATAAAGTATAGGGTAGGGACTCGATAGCAACCTGATAGCAACCCATGAGAGATATAAATACGCAGATTATCAGTTAATGTGATTATACATTTACATTGATAATTATATATTAACAAAAATACGATTAGATATTAGAGTAATAACCCTTATTTCATAAGGATCACGATGTATTTCACCATGAATATTCGTCATGATGTCATACAGGATGACCAATTGCTCGAATTTAAACTTAACTGACTCGCTTCTTAAAAAAATTGTGTGAATTCACCATCAGAAAGGTTTGACATCTCCAATTAGGCTACCATTAACATGAAATGTCACAATAATTATTCCTCAAAAACTTTTACTCTTGTACCTGGTATGAACTTGGCGTAAATCTGAATATAATAACACTTGAATTATAAAATAAAATTGTGAATGGAGTAGCTCTAGCCTTGTTAGCTATTTCTTCTTATTGATTGAGAATTAACAGTTTTTTTTGATTTAACGGTTATTTTTGTTTTGGCTTTAATTACAAGATAGGGGCCTTGATGTCAAAATCTGGCGTGATCTCTTTCCCAAGTATTTTTCCGCAATCTGGGTACTTATGTTTGAATTTTCACCTTTGTGATATACCATCATGACCATGGATCATTTTGTGCCATAAAAGATAAAAAAAATAAAATTGAGAAAAGTTGCTGTTTGTTCTTTAAGTGGGTAAGTTTACATATACTTCTTATTCTTAACGTTGACTTTTTTGTACGTCAATACACCCAAACCTCGTGGGCTTTTATTTTCAAAAGGGTTAATGTTAGAATGGTTACTTCTAATCAGTGCTAGATACCATGGACAGTTTTTAAAAATTTTAACACTAAAATTAGGATTAGTTTGGGGTTTTAAAGCTAAAGAGTCAGGTTTGAACCGCTGACTATGTTGGACAAATTGTGTAACAGAAAAATTATGACCCCTTTAGGTACTTTGTAGGTGAAATTGCACCGAACTGGGAAATACAATTAGCTGAATTCAAAGACAATTCCAATTGCCTATAAAGGGACCCAAACCTATACTGTTCTTTGTCTAGAAAAAGAACATTTTGCTCAACCGTGGACTCGACTGGGAGAAGTAAGGATTATGTACACGTACTCTGCCTGTTATTTGTTCTTTTTGCATCCATTCATTTGAATTTCCAAACAAAGAATGGGTGTTGTAAAAGTAATTTCAACTACACTGTCATTTACATGTTTTGTTCCAATCATTCGTTCAAAAAAGAGATAATTAGCTGTTAATCGCAGAGATGCTACAAAAGTGGTTCTCAGCAGTGTACCTGTATTAATACCATAATAACGTGGGATCTTTTATTCAGTTGAAATGACACAATTAAGTGACGCACCAGTGAAACAATATATAAGGTAGGAGATCCCGTGTCTCTTTCATTTAAAGCTACAGAAACGCACTTTAGGTAAGATAACGTAACAACTACATTTGAATTATAAGATAGTAAAGCCATTCAAATGTTCAGCAAATGAACAAGACTAATTAAAACAAGAACAAATTAACGAAAAGAGACTAGTGCGATTTCATTTGATGAAGGAAGCTTCCGGGAGGGAACTGAATAGTAAGATACTTTAGTAAAGAAAGTTCCAGAACGGTTGGATTTCTGTGATCTGAGGGCCCGTCTACCAAAGGTACGTCTTTTTAACAGTTTTGGTTCTTAACGAAATTATCGCGGGCCGTGTAGTAATCATACAGTTATAACCGAATTTAGTTTTAAATCATTTTTATTTGTTCATATTCTCAGAACTGCATCTATATTAATTCATTTCAATTTTCACGATTTGCGAATTAGCGAAAAACGTTAAAATTGAAAATACAAGGTTCATCCCGGCGTTCTTCATTTTGACGATCTTGTAATATTATGTTCATAGCATATAATAAAAAATCACATTATCAAAACTTCTCAAATATATCAATCGGTTTTCATTTTCTTCATATCAGGTTGTCGAGTTTATGTTTTATTATTTTACACCATTTCAAATGAAATTAGGTTATTTATTTACGAATACAATAGTAACTCTCTTATATAAGAGGTAAATAAAGAATACAATACAATACAAATTGAATATAAAGCAAAGGCTTTTTGGGAACAGTGATTCAGGGATAAATGAAAAAATCTTTTTACATTTACACAAACCCATATGTTTAATTTTGCAATTTTCCAAAATTAAAAATGCATGTTCAGTTTTCTTTATCGGAGAAAATACTAGTTTCTCATCAACTCTTTTTTTACAAGAAGAATATTCATTAAACCCACAGAGTGGGTTTGGGTTCAGTTTACATTGAGTGATTATTTTACACTATAAGGCGGTTCAGTTTACATTGAGTGATTATATTACACTACACTATAAGGCTGTTAATTGCCATAATATGATACAACAGTAATATTTCTTTGAAAATTCATATTTGTTAATCTGCGCATATGTATATATTTCCAAAAATACACGTGTACAAATATCCAGTCATTTGAATTTACAGAACGATTACGCACTATCATAATGAATTTTTCCTGGTAGAATATCACGATTTAGTAGCCTAAAATCAACACAAATGACTAAAGATTTCAAAATCATGTGATCTATCATATCATATTGACATCCCTGTAAATAGCTTATTATATATTAAATAAAATAAAATCTAAAACGTGCATTGCATTTTGAAATTAAAGAGGGTCCGGTTTCTTTACCTTTTAATTTCATAAAACAAGTGAGAACTAAAATGTTTTACCGTCTACCAAGACTACTTCGAATTTAAAGTTACAAGTCATTATAGCAATTTGATTAATTCCCTTCCACATCAAAAAATTATCAGGAAGTAGTCTCAGTACTATTTAAATAATTCTGTGAAACTCATGCAGACACAGCTTCTACATTTCACTGTCACGCTTACTTGTAGGACGTCGATCGTCAATCTGGGTGGGTGTTTCCATAGTTCGATTCACACAAACAAACGTAAAACGCATTTATAAGGTGTTGCAGAAATGTATATAAATATTCAGACGTTTTTTCAACTAAAATTAGAAATGAAGTCAAAAGGTAGTAATATACCCCCTTTAACCTAATTTTACCTCGGCTATTCATATTCGCCTTGTCAATTTTTATATCATGGCTACGCCACTGGGACCCGTTTTTTGGTACAATCTTTACTTACGATTCTTACAAATCCGTTTTGTACTTTATAAAGCACAACGTATACGAATACGAATCCCTCTTCTTCATCTATAAATTCCCGATGTATATATAATCTAACCGGCGGGTATTAATCTATTCAATAATTTTCAAAATTATCTACTTAGAATGGCACCTTTTGGAGAAAAAATGTACATAAATAATCATTTCACCATTGACTTAGAAGTCTAATAGTTATAAGCTTAAACTTGCCAGTGCCTAGTTTGTGATCTGACAAGTCTTGATTCATGAATAAAATCTCCAAAGAAAACACATTTTTGAGTATAGGCTAAAGATGGGTAGTAGATAATTCGATCATCGTATCTTTAACATTTGTTATCTATTCGACTTTGCTGATTTTTGGAAGTCCCAACCCTCTGTTTTCTTCGATGTCAAACTTGCAACGGTTTCAATTGTTATGTCACGTTATTTACGACATCTTCTATTAATTACAATATTGGACACATTAACAATAAGCCGTGAGCCTAATGCGTATGTGTGCCTCAATGGAAATATTTTCAAAAGTTGTTCATCATGAACTAGATAATTATTTCAGCTTCGCCCTAAAGCTAAAACTAAAGATATGCTGCAAATAAAAGGCTGAGCGTCATTGATTTTAAATATTTATCTTATCTCATTTGATCCCGGCATTTTCCCAGGCTGTCCAAGGACCAAGTCTGCTCACTCGATTAAAAAGCAGAATCAAATATTCATGATCACGCTACTTTCAGAGCCTGGACTATCTCTTGGAATACACGAGATGAAGAGGGACCCTAATGAATCAAAATGTAGCAAAATGGCTTAAAACGTACTCCAGGATCGTTTTGATTTTTTGCTTAGAGAGAATATAATTCCGAGAATGAGCTCATATAAATAGAATGACGACGATATATAATCAACCAATCATGACAGGGAAGCGATAACTTGTAGCGAAGATCATGTGTATTTTGATTTGTTCAAGGATCGAATTCTTTGTTAGAATTGGGGATATATTTGGTGATTAGAGCAGATAATCCCACCACAATTAATTGCTGATTGCATTTGCTTTTCTATCATACTTTATACCGGTTCATGTATTGGTTTATCTTTTTCATCAAATTTTATGGGCTGAACGACAGTTAAAAGTCAGGGTTTATTACCTTACATCGCATTTTAAGGACTTTTTGGAACAATTATCTCTAGAAATGTCCTCGGTGTAATCACTGGTCGCTAAGACGATGTGAATCAAAAAGGATAACATCACAGATAATTACTATTTAAGATGTTTGACGTTGTTTTGTTACAATTATTTAAGGTTTCATAATCAGAAATTTATTTGTCATATTTCTTATATTTGCTTTATATCTTCACTCCAGCACCAACTGACAATGCTGAAGCTATTCGTGACTTTTACTTCCCTACTGCTGGTGATTTGCTTGATGCTGCAGCCAACACGAGCGATGCCAGGGCCACCACGACGACCAGCAGTTTTCGAAAGTCCAGTAGAACTAAAGAATTACCTAAAAGCACTAAATGAATATTTTGCAATAGTAGGAAGACCAAGGTAAGATTTATGGAAGAGAGGAAATTATACAACACTGGTCAGTGTCAAGAGAAGATAAAGTTCATACCTTCTCTTTGAAAGTGTTCATATCGGAAATTCGGCTTATGACACAAATTTTGTTTGATATGAAAACTTACAACATGATAAATTGTTCCTATAATTACGTGTGGACGCAACGATCCAACAATATTTTTACCGTTTGGGGCACGGTAATGTGATTTCTTCGTTCGCCAATGACATGGTAATTGAATTGCAGTGATACGGTAACGTTAGTTCATAATGGAGTGCAAGATGAGAAATGTCCTTATTCAGATAGCAGGCTAGTATACGTTATCATATCACACAATTCACCTCACCGTTAACCAAAGCAATGGCGTCCACATATGATACAGGAACTATTTGCGGACTTTCTATGTGATCCAAGCTTGATATGGTCGAAATTTACGCCATTTTGAAGAAGATGTAACGACCGTTACCTTCTCCTGATAGCAACTAGCGTATTTGCGTCCATAAACTATACTGAGGTATGCGTGTCATTTTAATTAACGTGTGTTTTGATGGTCATGGAAATGTACTCAAATTTTTGTTCTAGTGGTAATGATGACACGTTGTGCAGTGGATTTACTTTCTCTGTTATATTCAACCTTTGATTTAATGATCATTACTACAGGAACATGAGAAGCCGAGACAATACCTATTTTCCTCAGTATTATCTACATATATCACATAAATCCCTGATATATTGCATAGAACAATAATAGAATATAGACAGGCTATTCAGTCATTGTGAGGCGGTTCATCAGTTCAAGAGATGCTGATATCTGATCCGTCAACGCGTTTCCAACATTCAAAACAACGCCAAATATAAATGCATCAGTTTAAAATAAAGGTTTAACAGGGGATTGTGTGGAAAATGATGTTGTTTTCGTTATGGTTTCCCCTTCCCCTCATGTAACGATATTTTTAAAAAGTTGATTTGACATTCACTTTGATAAGTACAATTAGTACCACTATTGGGGTACAAAATCCTCGTTTACGTACCCCCTCCCGGCCTCACAATAACGCAATTGAGTTCGTTCTTGCGCAACTTAATAATTGGATGTAGCATCCCTGGGGAAGAATATAAGAGCAAAATTTACAACTAATCTTACAAATCTCCCGTTCTAAACAGCTCTGAAACTGATCGGGTATTTTCTACGGTGACCGTGCGGTCTGTCATTTCTGCGAATCTGTGGTCAGTAACATTTCTACGCTCTCCGTAGAATTTCTGCGGTCGGATACTTTTGCAGTCACATTTCTTGCGGCAGCCGCACGGCGAATTAGAAAGTGCTGAATGTGCTGAATGTTACATTGACCATTAGTAACTTAATCTTTTGTAGTATAGGTTGCTATGGTAATACATCAAACAGCATACCTATTATGCTGTGTTCTCAGCAAAGGTATGACAGCAAACCTGACCTAAAACTGTTTCCAAATGTATATAACGCATCAAAACACTACGGCAGACGCAAGTCAACGTGCGGCCACCGTGGGACTGTTCTGTGGTTTGGCTATCATATGTGTGGCCTCTTATATTTTGATGCTTCTCTGCCATGTTATTTTCGGAAAAAATAACATGGCTTAAACTTCCTAAATTACAAAAGGCCACAAATTTGCTGCACATTATACATAACTATCTGAAATATACAAAAGTTGGGACTTGTACATATGTTTCCATTTTTTATATACTGTTGCAATATAGTCATTTGATTGCTTATTTTTTAAATTCAAAGTAGTTCCAAACATTTAAAATGTTACTGTATGAGAGAGAAAAACAATAACATTGCGTATATGACTCAAATTATATTATATAATTTGTGTATGCATGGGCCGGGGCTATTTCTTGATCTGTTTTAAAGAATTCATTTTCACATTTGCATCAACTATTACAGCCATTTTCTAATGAGGAGCCTAATTAGATTTAAATGGTATATATAATATACATGTTCAAATTGTATCTTAATTATTCATCGTATTTGTTTATAAAGTAAATATATATATTTTCTATTTCTGATGATAAACCTTTCCAAAACAGTATGTTCTTGACATTTCAGATTTGGAAGAAGCGTAGAAAAACGATCGTTCGACACATTTGTGCGAAGCAACCCATCACTCTCTCATCTACTCGACACTGATGGTGCGTATTTGCGTATTTGCGTATTACCTTGTTATCTTGCATCAAACCTCTACTCTTCTAATTGTCCTTTTCCTTGTCTATGTACATAGAAATAGTTATTTTAATGTGAATGGGATACACAAGAGATGTTTGATGCAACAGTAATATTCCTTTATACAGCTGCCTTAACCAACGATGTCAAATGTATCACTTTTCGTTGATATATCAGTTTAAAGTGAGGGAGTGCAATGTATAGAGGTTATTTAATGGGAGGGATGGAATATGAATTTTATTTCAAGGGAAAATATGATATTGGCCAAGGGGAATACCATTATGATCGAGGGCGATAGCCCGATTGTCAATATGATATTTTCCGAGGAGAATGTCATATTTTCTCAAGGAAAAATCCCCACCATCAATAACCCATTTATTTCATAATATTTATTCTGAAATTTATTCATTTCAAAGTTTGAATATGATTGAATAGTTCGGATACGGGATTTTAACTCATACGGGATCCAATACGGAATCGTATACGAAATTTTGGCTGATAAGGGATCTGTCCAGGGAAAACATGATATTATGGAATAAATATTATCACATATATGAGAAGGGGACATCTTAAGCTACAAGTGTTCAGTTGTTCCAATTATGTAAACCATGACAATGGAAAATTGTTATATCTATATTTTTAAATTGGTTGATTTTACTGTCATTTGATTATCTCTAAATTAGACCTACTCCATGAACACAGTTAGCTTTGATTTCTGTTTTCTTTCTGTAGAGTAGACGATCGTTTGATGACAAGTTACATGGCCATGCTCATGGATCAGCTTCCTTAGCAGTATATGAAAATCTCCAAAGACAATTTACAAGTTCCACTGTGTGGATCCATGCGACAAGAGACTCTCGTATGAGATACCGTTGAATTGAATCCTTCAGATAGTACGCCATGATTTATGGTGCCATAATAGGGAACGTATTTTCCGTTTCACACATTTGTGACTGATGCAACAGACTCGACAAAATCTAACATTTTCCACCACTTGCGATATGAGACTTGTTATTAGTTGAACTGTTGCTTGTTGGACAACACATAGCCATACCAATACAAATAGTCCCCACCGTGAAAATGATAATTCACCCGATGTACACACATACAACGCATGTGAAAGCCAAGTTTTTGGAATATCGGGTTATTCCTTTTCTTGCCAGGGTCGGGTATTCCTCGGATATTCCAGCTTAACTAATTATGTAACATTTTCTATCAAAATATTGTAGTTTCTGTAGTTGTATGAAAGCGATCAATTTTAAAATCTAGAAACAATAGAAATTGGTGTACAGATTCCATATGTGTGGTCAGATTTCAATTAGGAACTCTGCTAATAGCATTATATTATCAACACGGTGCAATCGTGTTTCATGTAATATAAAACATATTATTGAATTGGAAATGTGTAGAAGAAATACTCTGGCAAGAAATGGCAAGGTGAATTTATCTGGTCACTTTCACATATGTGTTTTAATCAGTAAGGTTTTATGAACACAATATTAGTGATCTAATTCATCACAACCAATATTGCATATTCTAAAGACTTCTTGACGTATGACAACAATTATCTATTGCTTACGTTTATCGCATGCATAATTATTTTGTAATTTTGAATCTGTTATTATGTACGTTTCTCTGTTTAACAAAAAAATAAAGGGGAGTATAGCGATGAATAAAATATTGTGTTTAGCATTTCTTACATTGAAGGTGGAGTTCTACAAGGCTGTATTTTAGGACTGCTGTTGTTTATACTCTATTGATTATATTTTTCATTACATTATCAACCCATAGCATGGACAAGGGCTTATTTAATACCCGGGGCTTAATTGTGTACCAAACGAAACGAGAAACGAGACGACATCCGGGGCTTTGTTTGGTCTTCATTAGACAATAGTGTATAGAGGGGTATGTTTTCTCAGACCTAGGTACCTTTTTCTGTACCCTTTTGCGGTTATTTTACTCTATGGCATCGCAATCCGTTCACATCATTAGCTACATAAGTGATTAACTTAGATATATGATATGTAAATATGGGTTAATACGAACAGAATAAACAGGGAAATGTACTTGAAGTGGCGATTTTGTTTTCTGTCAGTCCAGTCTTACTCCCCTTACCCAACTCTATAGCGCAGTATAAGCCCTTAAAGGTGACCTGATTGTGCAAATGAGAAGACCCCGTTGGTTTCTCGTCAGCGCAATCAAAACGGACGCGGACAATCTTCGTTTTAACTGTTGTTTCCGAACGGTTCGTGACCGTAATTCACTAAACTATAGAAAATATGTTACCTTATGAGGATATATTGTTTTTACTTACCAATCATCAACATGTGCTGACATATTCAGCTCTGGACTTTATGTCCAAAGGAGGGTAAGACACATCATCAGAAAAAAGTTATCACACCCCTATCATGTCAAGTCGGTTTTACATAAAAAGCCCTCAATAGGCCGATCAATGATCATTAATTTGACATGTCTTCACTAGGCCTATACAGAATGATATATATTATACTTCTATTCAAAAACATATTAGTTCTGTTAAAACCAAATGAATATAGTCTTGCAATCTAAATAGACCTGTCATATTTTGAGCAGTTTAAGATTGCAAGAAAATGAAGGCTGGGATAACATTTATGTATATTTGGCATAATATTTCAAGTTCTCGGATATAATGGAGGAAACAAGATTGGCGTTAACGTTTACTTGGTGTGGAAGACAAATATCTACGATTACATAGCCACAATAATAATCGAATGGTGAAATAACAATGGCGAGAGGTGTCTGACCGGTTTTATATTGTACTACACGATAGTAACAAACAGTTATATTATAATATATGAACTAATGAATGAAATCTAATATAAGTTCAAAGTGCAAAATCAAGGCTAGCCTACTCTACCGCAGTGTAAAGTCTAAACTCTAAATATAATCATAATTTACGTATTGATACCATTATACATATTACTTTCACCAAAGGATAACAATTTTGAAAGTGTCACAAAGCAATAGAAAATGGAAGTGTCAGAGATACTACTGACAATCTTGGAAAGTGTTGTTTTCATAGTTAAGTCTCTCTACTTTGTATTGGAAGCAATTGTACTGAAGTTTGTGCCAGTTTCCTACAGGGCTAAGGATGTATCTGGAGAGACTGTATTGGTAACAGGAGCAGGTAATTATCAAAATCGGAAAAAGCTAGCACTAGACGAGTAGTTCTACCATACGTGTTGTCTTCAGAATAAGATTACGCAATCTTACATCATGAAGTATATTTGAGGAAAGTTTGAACATCCTAGCTATTTACTAATAAAGATATTACAAGTGGGGGGGGGTTGACCCCCTTGTGTATTCGTGTGACTTTTTGGACCTTACGGCTTCTAGGGTTAAAGGCCAGGTGAGAATTGTTTCTTATGCTCTACAAGCTTAGACCCGTCATTTAGTGGAGCTTCTCTTTTTTTCATATGTATGCATTATTAGATGCCTGGATGTTTGCCACCGATGCCTGACATACTTCTGTTTTTCTTTCCTTTTTTGAGATAACATTGATCAATAACGAATTGATATTTATGAAAATATGGCCCGACACAATACAAGTTTTGACTGCTTTTGAGAAAAATACATTTAACATTATCTAAAAGTTGCTATATTCTAAAAATTGAAAAATTGACTAAAAAAACTTGAAAGGCATTGATACAGGCATTTAAAATTGTCAAGACGAATGATATTGGGTTGTGAACTAAGTTAACTAACGAATTTGTTTCCTATTTTACACACACAAATTATCTGGAGAGGCTACGCTTGAATTGAATTATGATTCTTAGAAATGAACTCCGAAAGCTGGCTTTGATAATGCCCATCGGAATCCAAAAGCCAAATATAAGATCGATGGAGAATTTCCCGGGGATATTTTATACTAAGTTCATCTTGTGTTTCAGAAATGCACACGTTTGTCATCAAAGCACATTGCTGATCGAAACGCTATTGCCTAGCCATGTCATTTTATTTTTTAACCGTTAGGCAGCGGGCTGGGCAGGTTGATGTCCATACGATTTGCCAAGCTGGGATGTAGATTAGTTTTGTGGGACATTAACAAGGCAGGCTTGGATGAGACCGCCAATGCAGTGAAGCAACATGGAGCCATCTCGTATACTTATGTTTGTGACCTCAGTAGCCGAGATGATATATACACGGCAGCTGACAAGGTTTGCATATTTGCTCGATTCCTGCCAAACAATATGTGTCACCCTGTATCAATGTTAGTTTGTCATTGTATCAGTTATGCCAACTTTATGTGTCACCCTGTATGATTTTATGTGACATATGCATCAGTCATGCTAACGATGTATGTCACTGTGTCACCCTGTGTATATGTCACCCCGAACGCATCAAATCAAAGTAAATATTATTTGCAAGGTTATACCCTGTTTCAATTCATGGCTAATGTAAGTCTGTTCGGCATCCTGTATGAGACCATAATGTTATTGTGCCAGATGACAAACATTGTCATCTTCGACTTCCAAGGTGTTTTAATAGGACAAAGTCGTGGCTAAGGTTTTTCGGTCACCCTGTATTAGTGTCTGGTGAAAGTTGTGTCACTATAAAATCTATCACAATGCCCGATTCGGTTTCTTAGCTTAGTTCACGAGATATTGACATTTTTATTTTAAATATTTTAATATGAATCTACTCGCATTCTCCATTTGCAGGTCAAGCAGGAAGTGGGGAGTGTGGATATCCTCGTCAATAATGCTGGTATTGTAACTGGCAAAAAGTTCTTGGACTGCCCAGATAGCCTTATCCAGAAAACAATGGAAGTCAACACATCAGCACATTTTTGGGTGAGAAGGACCATCATTAGCACTGTCCTGTATGAATGGCTTCCCAAGTTTCTTTTCTGTTTTCCAACATTCGCGATGGGCAAGGGGGTTCGACATTTTTGGTACAAAAATCGATTTAAATTTGGAGTCTATTATTGCTTTTACCTGTATTCTTCTTTTTATTCTTCTTATCTGAACACGTTTTCTCAGTAACTAGAAGAGTTTGGGTAAATCTGATTATATCATCAGTTAGGGTATGTGACTGACCTACTCGGATATTAGGTCTGAGTTTATCTAGGTCAAAGATAAAATCTAGGTCGTTTTTCAAATAAAAAGTCTAAAAGCTGGAGTCTTGAATCATTTCACCAATCTAGTTTTCATTTTCTTTACAAATCATCAAAGAAATCGTCACTCTTACCTAGGTTTTTGTCTAATCTGAACTATTCACTGAACTCTTGAAAGTTTCTATGTATTTTAACCTTTCTTCAGGTTGTATAAACTTTACAATGATACGTTTAATTTCAACATTTCTTTGACGATATCTAACTGGCAGAGACTAGGGGCATTAAGGTGAAATGGAGGCTGACCAATCGCTCTGGATGAAGCTTGGAGACTTAGTCCACTGTCTAAAAATAATATTCAGATATAACCCATGTCTCTTGCAGACCTGCAAAGCATTCCTTCCTGCCATGCTGGACAAGAACCATGGACACATTGTCAATGTAGCAAGTTCAGCTGGGTTAGTAGGGGTAAATGGTAAGTTCACAACGTGACATGCGTGAATCGTGAATCTCCAAATGTTTTTGGATACCTAAGTATTCCGACTCTAGTAAAGGTCTTGCTGAAGAATTCAGGCGTAGCCAGGAGGGGGTGTGATGGTGCGACCGCACCCCGCCCCCCCCCCCATAACCAATGCAAATATGACCATAATGATAGAGGAAGAAAAGAGCCTTCAAATGCTTTTTATTTGAAGCTTCTAGCTCAATTTTGAAGGAAGTTATACATTTTTGTAAATTCAAAACAAATCTAACACGTTTTCTAATGATCTAATTATGTATATACAGTATATTCGTATTTTTGGGGTACCCGGTTTTTTCGACCGGGTACTGGGTACCAAATTTGAACCCAGCATGGAGGATTTACTACCCGGTACCCGGTTTTTTCTACAAACCTCTCATGTCAATGATGCACAGCCCCATGTAAGTCAATACTTACTCGAGTCTCTAGCTTACAGCTAGACGAAACTTCATTGATTTCGTATGTACTGTGCTACACGCACCTACACGCACCTAGAACTCATTTTTAATAAATTTTATAAATATTTTTAAGAATATTAATCATATTTAGGATGAAGCGTTGCTTGTCTGGATTTAGATATTTCAAAATTTCATTTCGGAGTTTCAACACATGGTGAAATTTTCTCGCTGTAGCTAAAAATGGCTTCCGGTTCTGGACGTGAATAACATTTGAAATTATTCTCGCTTAAAGAAATCAAATATAACAATAGATTCAGACGGGGATGTGAGCTGGTGTTCTTCAAATCTATACATAAAGGTATATTTCATATTATTATGCCATATTTACTGTGCGTGTGACACAATGATTTACAATATTTATAATACTAACGCAGCTCAATCTTCCTCCTCAAAGCCGGAATATAGAGAAGGCTTTGGACCGAAGTAAGTCAATACAACCTTACTGAACTAAATGACCCCTATCTCAGCTTATGTGTACCCGAGCACTTTAATATTTTCCAAAGAATTATATTAGACATTATATTCTTCATGTTACACCTAAGAATGATTTATTTTGACCATGATGGGGGTATATACCAATTATCGCACCTCTTCCTTTGATTTCTTTTGTTATTACTATTCAACTATTGAATGAGTGAATAGGATGTAATTTCTTCAGCGTTAGTGCCACACTAGTTTTGGATCGTAGCTTACCAAGTGTGAATTCTTTAAAAACAATAGAAAAAGAATGCATACTTCTTTGTTACAACTGTACATTCTTTAGAATTCTATTGTTTTGCTCCCTAAGTGAAGTTTAGTGAGTAGTATTAGTAAAATTACAATCAAATGAAACAGTTACTTATCAATTTAGTTTTCTCGAAGAAAGTACTTTTAGCTTAAACGATGGAGGTACTGAATAGACATATATTGTTGAATTATAACTGGGGTTTTTGATTTTATTTTCAGGTCTTGCTGATTATTGCGCCAGTAAGTTTGCTGCTGTTGGGTTTGACGAGTCGTTACGTTATGAGTTCATTGCTCAGGGAAAGACAGGGGTTCATACCACGGTTGTTTGCCCGTATTACATCAACACCGGCATGTTCACCGGTGTTAAGACAAAGTGAGTTGTAAATTACAGGGATTTGTAAATCTAATTTATCCATATGGAAGTCCATAATAACCACTTTACTCCCCTATCACACCAAACTCGTTCTTACCCGTTCTTGCCAGTCCTACGAAAACGTCGTAAAACGGGCTCAATCTGGCTGTGGTCGGGAAATATGTCTGAAATAATTAGCTTCTTCGTTCTTAAACAGTCTTCAATACGTCCATCTCGTTCGCAGTTCGTTCAGGTCGCACCACGTCGGTGTGCAACGCCGTAGAACGCGTCCCTTAGTCTAGAAGGTCATCATGACCTGATAACAGAACGGTATGGTCGCAATCGAATTTTGAATCGATTAAAAATTCTAAAATCACACTCCCGTCTGAGAACGTTCATAAAGTTCGTAAATAGACCTTAGAAAGTTACAGGTACGTTCATTCCGTTCGCACACAGTTTAAAACCAGTTTTGAAGAACGCAGTGGCAACTTGTTTGGTGTGATAGCTATATTTTTGCTAACTCGTTCATAAGCAGTGTTAAATACGTTCTTAATCAGTTTAAACCCGTTTGCAATGAGTTCTACCTCGTTCTCAACACGTCCTCGGACACTTCAACTCGTTGTTAAAACGTCCCTAGTAGGATTGAAGTACGACGGTTCCGTTCGTATTACGTCCAGCTCGTCGTTAGTACGTTGTCACTCGTTCTAATTGTAGAACGTGACGACCACGAGAACATTTTGAGCATTGTCTAAGTTCTAGAGGACCTACCCGTTCGAGTACGTTCGATGAAGTTTGTAAATAGACCCCAACCGGTTCTTAGTACGTCCAGTCCGTTCGTACACAGTTGAAGCCCGTTTTCGAGAACGTAGTGAGAACTAGTTTGGTGTGATAGTAGGGTTAAACAAGTCCATCGTCCCTCGAACTTGGTGTGAAACACGATGTCAATCTCCATTTCTGTAAATGTAAAAAGATCATCATTACGGATATTAATTAGAAATGTGATACTCTGATACCAGACTATCTTTCATTCCCATCCCCTGTATAATCACTGAATAGTAATACCTCCCAGTAACAGTGTAAGTGGTAATGTCCTCGAAACAAAGGTACGTGCCATTACTTCCACCTGGGCCAAGGTGTAAGACGATAATGATTTGTTTTCATTTGTTATTTGTAATTTAAGAATCATCATAATAATCATCATCATAATTTCGGCAACGTAAACTCCTGCATTGGGCAACGTGTTTGCATTTTTATCTACATAATTTGTAGCTAGACAATGATTACTCCAAGGTGTTATTCTTTCTACATTCACAACAGGCCGAAATTGAAGACTTTGATTAACTTTTGAAATACTTGAAGACAAGTGATATATAGTAGTTGGAATATAAGATTTGCTTAAACAACAGGGACAGGTGTAAAAGGGGGTTCTATCAAATTATGGTCCTACTCTCCATTGATTTATATGGTGACCTCTTTAGCTCTCTTTCCCTTATTTTCTTATACACAGTCAGGGCCAGTAAGAGCCGTTAAGAAGGGGGACCATAATCCCTGGGAGACCATAATTTCTTTCACACCTGAACAGATAGAATTGTCCAGTGATTTGCACTTACTTAGAGATGCTAATTTTTTTTTTATTTTTTATACATTATCAATTTATTTCATCATAATCATGTTTTACAAGAATGGCTTGCCAATCGCTTATAAAGCATTATAGGCTAAGCTAGAAAATACATAAATTTAATTACAAATGTAAATGCATGTAGTATGGAAGAATAGCAGCAATTTGGATAAGAAATGGGAAATAGGACAGGCTGGATGCTAATTGGGCAACTACTGATGAATATACCTGTATCTTTATGATAGTGAATAAATAACATGAAAAAAGTAAGTTAAACGACGTAAAGCTCCAAATTACATTCTTCACAAATCTATTTGTTTTGCAGATTCCCCAGGATTCTTCCGATTGTTGAACCAGAAGATGCGGTGGACAGAATCATGAACGCAGTACTGGTGAACCAACATATTGTCATGATCCCAGGCATACTTTATCTATTCATGGCATTAAAGGGGTGAGTTTAATCAGTTAAGATAAATCCGGATGAAAATTGAATTGTGTTACATCTTTAATACGTACATGAATGTGCAATATTATGATCCCCAGGGATTGTTACCCTCTTCTCAAGAGACTAGATACAGGTAGAAAATCTTGATTTGCGTCATAAAAATTGAAAATTCAGTCAAAGTGATAACATATTTGAAATCTACATGTAGAAATACATCTAAAGATGTGTTACAATACGAGGGTTGTCCCAGAAGTAATGCACTTTATGCTCAAACTTTATCTAAAAAGTGTTTATCAATTTTAAAAATTTAATTTTCTTTGAAATGTGACTATTAGATCGAGGAGATTCCCCATATAAAATTACAAAATGTGAAAATCAATTAAGGTGAATCCGCATTAAAAGATGAATAATGTGATACCATTGTGAATGTGTAATATTATAAACCCAAGGATTGGTTTTCCAGGGACCAAATTACAACTTTTTTCTTTATACCCTTATGCACACTAGGAAGGTTCATGCTCTGAACTGGTGAACTAATCCCAGGCAATGTTCACACATGTTAACATACACGTGTCTACAAAACGTGAGCCTTTACCTTCCCACTATAAGACATCTGGACATGCTTTATTGTATAATTCATGTGGAATGTTTCCAACTTTGTCTCCATACTATGACACTTATTACATAATGTTTCATGAAATTATTGATGCTATGTTTAAAATAGAATTTTCTTGGCAAATCATTGAGATGTCCACTAATATAGGTAATCAGGGTTCATACCACATTTAATAATAGTACCCAGACACCGTGGTCTAATCCAATAAACAAATCGCACCAGTCTCCATTGGCATTGACAAAAATAGAGAAATAAATATTAAAACTAACTGATAATTGATAAAAACTTGATCCAAACAAAGAACAGAGAATGTCAGTCTCTGAGAAGTCCTCATAAGCAAATATATAATCATCAATATTTGGAGAAAACTCGAGGAATTACAAGGGAGATGGTTACGATGCCATGAAATACATTTACGTTTTATCTAGAGGTTGACTACCAAGTTTCTAATGGAATTATACAAGAGAGTCACTGTACTGTTGTTTTTCAGGCTAATTCCAACTAAAGCGGGTCTTTTGTTTGCTGAGCATTTTGGCATCAACAACTGTATGGATGACTTCACTGGAAGACAAAAGCAGGAGTGATACCAAAGATTACAACAAGACAATAACCATTTTAATGATAACTAACCCTGTGCCACAACGCTCCCTATGACTAATCATTAAAATGATGACATAATTATGTGAATGCATAATGGCAAACACTGATATCATTGACCAATGACAACTTAACCCATTGAACAACCATATTTTACAAAAATACATGGCTGCTCATTAGCCAAATTGTCATTTGTATGTTAAGTAGGCCATTATAAAACTTCAACAAAATCGCTCGACTACTTTTGGAGTAAAAACCAAAAATTACATATGTAAAATGGCAGCCATTTTTAAAAATGGCCACCCACTAGTCCAATTGTCATAAGACAGTGTGCCATACTGTATTCACATCTCAAATATGAACAAAATCGCTCCATTATTTTTCAGGTTACAGCAATCATAAAATAGTGTTTTATGGTCACAATTTTTCAGGCCACCATGATTTTTCTTAATACTTAGATTTTCAACTTAATCAGTAACCTATATGATTTTTTGCATTGAAACCATATTATTATTGCAGATTTTTATGTTGTACCTAAAATACTGTTGACACTAAAATGGTGGCCATTTTGAAACCAGTGGCCATTTTGTTCGATAGGATTATAACTCGACAAAGCTCAAACACTACACGAAGTATACAAGTGGCGCTTCATTTGAGGAGCTTTAGATGCTGTAATGCTAGATTGAAAATTTCAAACTTGGGCCAAAAAATAAAAACAAATTAAGTAACATTTGCTATGTCAGTACTAATATAGTGTCAACACTTATCACTTAAGAAAAATCACAAAATATAATGTTATGAAATAATATGATAACACGTTGCAGAACATGTGCAACTGATGGTGGGATTCAGAATGGCATAACAAAATATACATACCCCTTGTATTTGTCAACTCTAGTTCCCCTGCCCTTGGGCCAATAATTATGCATGTTTGGGTTTTGCCATTTTCAAAATTTACCTTTTCCATATATATCTGACCTATTGTAATGGAGTAACAGATCGAAAAATATAAAACTTGAAGACTTTAAAAATTATCACATACTGTAGTTTACAGATTTTTGTGTTATATAAAAGCGGGCTATTCAAAAAATACATTTCTGCAAAATTATTATTTGGATATATTATTAAACATGGGATTACATAAAGATGTTGGACAGATGCATACACCAGGGAAACATACGATGTGGTAAATTTAGAACTGAAACTTTGAAGATGAGGCTATATTTATGAAGCAAAGTCAAACAAATGCGAAGGATAAAACTTTGAAGACAATGCCTATGATAAGAAATACCACCATAATGATCGTTCCTACTATCAGATCTAATATCAAAACATTAATTCCTCAACCAGACACTGTAGACAAGATTTTAAAGGCCCCATGTAAAGTTTAAACCACTTTGGCTTATATTGTAGTCTTACCCAATGTTATCAAAGTGTGATATGTGAAACTTTTTTTTTAAATTTCAAAAAGTGGTTTTTGATAGACTTTTTGTTCCAAAATTTGTGAATTTATTTAAAACCAACTTTTAGAGGTCACTCATATCTTCTAATTAGCCACAATTCATATCAATGCATAGCATTCATCCTCCCATGTTTTTTGCCGAAAAAATTAAGAAAATCGGTTGATAAACAAGCAAAAATTGAACTTATCGGTGCATGAAAATGGTTCTGAGAAAAATGCATTTCAAAATTTTAGTTCTCATAGAAACCAATGGTACAAAGATATTTAAAACATAATTTATTCTTCCTTTTTACCTGGTTAGACAATCAACATTGGTTTTTTATGAAAGTCTAACATATTTAGAAAAGATTGACATCGAAAAAGAAATTTGAATTTTTTTCAAAAAGTTTTTGGTACCTTAGTGACATCACTAATGTTTCAAAATATTTTTGATATGTTAAAACATTGAAGTGGCCCATTAAATATGGCATTTTATTATTGAAATAGTGTGTCCTTTGTTCAACCTTTGCATTGGTGTTAAAAAGATAATCTTTTTTGAAATCCATTAAGAAATATTTGATGATTAAGAAATTTCAACTTTTTTTGAAAAATGGCGGGAAATTTGAATATTTGAGAAATGAAATGCTCACAACTTTTTTTTCAAAATTTTTTTTTTGTTCAAAAATCTCTAAAATCACTTTTTAAGTCCTGACAAATAGTAAATGAATGAAAAAAAAATATTTTCAAACTTTAGACGGGGACTTTAAGAGGAACAATTCAAAATGGCCACCAAATCCAGAATGCCCTAAAAGTAATCAGATCTAGCTTTTTATACCTAGCAACATATTTGGTGAAAACCTCTCGGACTTTTTAACACTTAACTATGAATCATCAGCTAGTGAATGATAGAACTGTGAATATATTATTAATGCCTTGGATAAACAATCTCATTTAGTCAGTATTACTGCTTTTTGCGTTCTCAAAACACTTAAACGCAGAAACCTCATCTTTTTTTATATTTGATTTCACACAAAAAATACCTTTGCTGCCTGAAACATGGAGAGAAATAAAATCTACCCATGTTGTTCATGTTGTTTTGCCATGGCAAGTATACAGTGCGTATCAAAAAAAAACGCAACAGATTGTTGTCTTGAAAAAGCACAAAACCAGTGATAACAGCATTGATTTCATTCAATGCACCATAAAGCCATGTGTCTCCTCTTTACAATGATATATCATTCATTGATATTTGTCCATTGTTGGGCGAGTAATCATTCCATTTGCAAAGTGCGCCAAAATTAGCTTCGGGCCAAGTTATAAACATTGCAAAAGTCAGTGTGCGGAGCCCGATGCAATATTGGATGAAACATAAAACCAATGCTGACTGCATCCTTTTAATTCAATGTACCAAAAAGCCAAATTACACCTCTTTGCAATGGAAGATCATTCATTCACAGGGAGTCATCTCTGGCCGAATAATCATTAATTTTGCAAAGTGGGTCAAAATTCAGCTCGGACCCAAATTTAAAACATTGCAAAAGTCAGTACAAGGGGCATAGGGGCTATTGGAAGAAGGTGTGGCAGGTATGGCATAGACAGTTAAATGTTCATACTCATACTCTTGCAAGAATACATCCTATACCCCTCCAAATTGCCGTGCCACTTCCTTGCACATAAAGATGCGCTCATCTGTCCACGTCATGCATGGTTCAGCCCTGAATCATGTGTGGGTTAAAGCAAAGAAAAGCAGCCCATGGGCAAATCTTTCTCGAGGTTTTGCAATATCTGGTGTAGGAATTATGAGCACAGATGCTCCCGAGATAGCTCCAAACGAAAAAGTCACAACAATTCAAGTCAGGGGAACTTCCATTGGCACTTAGCCCTTGCGCTGATTTTTTCAATATCTAAAACTTGGTGCACAGCCGATTTTGACCCACTGTGCAAATGGAAGGATTTCTCACCCAATCATTACCTCATGTGAATGAATGACACATCATTGCAAAGAGGAGAGACATTGCTTTATGGTACATTAAATGAAATTGATGTAGTCGTCACTATTTTTGTGATTTTACGAGATAACTACTTGTTGCATTTTTTTATACGCCCTGTATTTTGTTTTCACTCCATATATGGATCTTACAGACCTAAAAGTACATCAAAATGCCAATCAATGTTTCTGCAAATGACATATCTTCTAGTAAAAAGAAAGCCAAAAGATATTAACCAGAGGCAAAAGTGTAAGTACCAAAAAATAGGGGCAAATCCATGATGAACCTATCCACATAACTACCTCCTACTTTGTATATTGGGGCACAAATGACTTTCGATAATTACTTTGATTCATTGAGGACACAAAAAATCAAAGCAAGTATTCAATTGTTCTGGTGCATTTAAGGTGACCTAAACCTGAGGCGAGAATGATACATACATTTCAGAAATTACACTTTCTTAATAAACTTCCCGATAAGTAGCACCAACGTGGGGCCGCATGGTGAGTTCATATATTGTAAAAAATGTGATATTCTAATGATAAAAAATTGACTTCTCTTAAACAAGGCAAATGTGTAAATTACCAGAATGGCTCCATCAAATGGATATGAGTATAATTCAGAAGACAAACAGACAAGTGGACAGACAAGTGACCAATTCCATAGGCTAACCATGTGAGCTAAAAAGGTGTTAAGACTATTTTGCATCGTAAAAAGAATTCTATAAACATATTCTACATTCTTTGAGATGAAGCAAATGTCATTTATGTGATCTGGCATGTGAGATGGAAATATCACCCACATTATAAATATCTTGGCATTAAAATACAAATGGGATCTATTTTAAGTGGCATCAAATGGGCTCACCAAGACCAAACCATACTTAGTACAAAACCAATAACTTGCATATCATCAAGGTTTGTATTGCATTGCATATGTTAATAAAACACTAACTACATAATATACATGTCAACTACAGATTAAAAACTTGTTTACAAAATGGGTGTACAAAATCATCTCAATATTCACACAGAGTACAGTAGGCATATGTTAGTTATTAAATTGTGAATGGAAGGAAACAATTCTCAAAATCAGCAGGCCCGTAGCCAGGGGGGGGGGTTCAATCAAATCCCTCCCCCCCCCCGCCTGGCCAAAAAATCTTTCAAAATTATGCAGTTTTTCACCATTCTATCATTCTGAGCACTTTTTAAGTGATTTTGGCCATTTTTGGACCAAAATTGTCACAAGTGAACCCCTCCTGAATTTTTTCAAAAAAGTGGACCCCCTTGGCAAATCCTGGCTACGGGCCTGATCAGATACTGTAACCAATGTTGTCTCATGCACTTTTCATAACTGAATCTCTGATCTGCCTTAGCCAACCAGAGGCTGGCCTTAAAAAAAACCCTATCAGTTAGCATGGCTCTCCTCTTCTTAGAGTTTGCTCTAATTGGTGGCAAAGAACTCGGGGTAGAAACTCAAATATGGTTGCGTTTGGAGAAGCGTCATCTATATTGAAGACAAAAGCTTCTGTCACGATCTATATGTGAGATAAATTAACGATGTATACATTTGAATTGATTACTTTGATACACAAACCACCTCCCAATGGCCTTTATTTATAACTAAAATAAATAATGAATTTAATACATTTTAAAATAAACAGACAGTGCTGAATAAATAAAATACAATATAGTACATGTATTAAATAATACAGAAATGTTTTAACGACACTACTATGGTAATCTGAACTATTGTTTTGTATTTTTTTGTTCTATTTTTATATAATTCAACTAAATTAGTGTTTGGTGACATCAAAGTCTACAAGGCATTAACTGGCAAAATGTCACCACCTGTCATTTGTTACAGATGCCAAATGCCAAACACCAACTGCTGAACACCAAATGCCACCTACAAAAAGTGGACTATAAAAGACTATAACAATATGTAACCACTTGTGGTGGTGACATAAAAATGTTGAGGCGAAGTCTTAACTATGAAATACTTTGGATGAGAAATCATATGTGTAAAATATATATAATGGAAACTCTGATGTTGACGTTATGTGCAAGCAGATCAAACCACATCAGGTCATCCTTAAAATTACTGCATTATTCTGATTGCACTATCATACATCATCTTGATCTAAAAACACAACTACAAAATAATTACTAGTCTCCACTATTTCCCTACTTTAATACACACATATATAAGCATTGTAAATTCATATATGATAAAATAACTACAATTTAGTTCAAGACGCATGAGTATGAGGTCCTTGCGTTTGTTCATCTGTGTATTGTGACGCAAGTCACGTACAGCAATTATAATTGATCCTTTATGTAATTATTGTAAATTACACTACAATTAACATGACATCATATCATAATAATTATACACTATACATGATATAATACAATACAAGATTTCAGCGAGATGGGCAACGTCGAGGAATAGATCAGAAATTACATGTAAAGACAAGAGATGACTTGAGGGAAACTTTATAGAATATTGCCACAATTCTGGACAATGTCGAAATCTAAATTATAGAATATAGTCTAAACCAAAATACACATTCATAAATTTTTTTAACTCATAAAATAATTGTCCAATATCAACATTCAAAAAGCAAATATTTTTTCATACTTGTGACTTTTTTGTTACATTTATCCACACAAGAAATGTTTTTGATGAAAGGAAATTGGAAAGTGTGGTTTAAATGCAACTGAAGCTTGGTAGCCATTTTTGATCAGTGTAGTATAGAACTGGAGTATTTCCTCAAGGTTTCCCATGAAACATGCCTTTGCAATTTGAACGGCCAGGAAAACTGATTACCTTAATTCTTCACTATTTTTTCAGGTGATATCCAGAGGTTTGAACCATGCCATCTATATATATGTGTCATAAAGGAAACATTCAGGGTATACTATATATTACAGTGCTTAGCAATGAAGGGCTTTAACTTGATTTTTAATCACATGCTTATTTTTACATTCTGACTACAGTTAATTAACAGCATATTATCACAATACACTACCGAATAAATTAGCTATATATTATAAATAAAGTACATAAGTTATATCCACCAATGTGCATGAATGACAGTTTCCCCAATATTATTTCAAATTGTAATATTTTGACACAATGATTTTAACTTCCGGCAATTGTACCAGATACAAACACTAACGCAAGTCACAACAACAAATTAACATGACAAAATGACACCACCTAGTTGCTCACAATATTATGAGTTCAATCTTAAGTCAGATTTGAATTTCTGAAAACTTGTAGGTGATTTTGAAAAAAAAATTGTTCAATTTGAAGCAAGTTGAAAAAATACCTTTTTTGACCTTGAGAAGGTCATTGAAGGTCAAATCTCAAATCTAAAGTCAGATTTGAACTTCTAAGATCTTGTAGATGAATTTGAAAAAATGGTCAATTTGAAGCAAGTTGAAAGAAAACCTTTTTGTTGACCTTGAGAAGGTCATTGAAGGTCAAATCTTAAATATAAAGTCAGATTTGAGCTTCTGACAACTTGTAGATGATTTTGAAAACAATTGAAGTTGGTGGTGGTGACATAAAAATTGTGGCTGTTACAATATGTCACTACTTCATAGAGTGGTCATAAACATAAAGGCAAAAATACAAGCTTGCTAAAGTGTGTCTAATTGAGATCCATGGTATATATATGAAATACAACACAAATATCAGAAGAGAAGGTATAAAATATCTACCATTTGAGTAAATCTGCAAAAACCTGGATATTTTAGTTTGTAAAACATGTAAAATTAAGTTTGGAAAACAACAGTTTGCCATTCCAGTGGTGTGTACATACATAGCACCTATAACCTGAATTGTAATGACATTGTCACATCATCAAAAGAGGTTTTCTTCAGTTGATGCAATTCCTTGCATTTGGGGAAGGTACACATAAATCACAATCAATTTGAATTAAATTAATGTGTGCCCATTTTGCTTCAAAGAAACTTTAAATTAGCCAAACATGATAGCCGTAAGATTTTAAAATCGCAAAAACACGAAATATAAAAGAGTTGAAAATTAGTATTACATTTAATTGCACTGTTGCAGGCTATAACAAACTATCATGTTTGGAATAAGCTGAAAAATTAGGATGAAAACGGCAAGAAAAAATGACGAATGATCTACTGGTAGGTTCTACATCAGATCTTTTCTGTAAAAAAGCTTATATCAAAAGCATTTTAATTTGTTTCATCTAAAATACAAAACCAAAAGAGTGTTCAGTGATATTTCAATCAATTTCCACAAATATCGAATCCATGTGTTTTAGTGGAAGCATCACCAAGGTTACACACTCTAGCATATTTTCAAATTCATATCACATTCACAACTTAGTTTTTTAACTTTGAATAACATCAAAATTGTCAATTGTTGGTCAGTCTAACATGTTTCATTTTAAGCATGCCCTACAAACAATATTAAACCAGCTGAAGAGAGTGGGATGATGATTTTTCGTTATATCACACATCCATTTTAATTATTCAAATTAATATCACTTGTTCAGTCATGGAATACGTCACTGGATTTATCACCCTATTATTCATAAAATCCATAATTGTATAATTATTTGCTGCTCCATTGTATCTATCACTAGCTCCCTCGCTGTATTCAACCATAGGCTGCATGTATATAAGCTAATAGCCTGATTTTGTTTTCAGTCCTCAAATTAATAATAATCACAACTGTGTCTAAATAATAACTTAAATAAATATAAATGATGCTTGTCTCTGTTGATCTCAAGGTTCAACCACATATTAGTAGCAAGCCCCTTTAGCTAATATCTTCATTGTAAATATATATATATGTTCATTGGATTCAGTATTGTGCTTATTGTGGCCAACATTTACTGCAATCACACAAACTCAAACCCTTCATCCCCATCGGCTTCAATCTCTTGATGTTCTGTGCTATGTAGTTGTTTGAGGATGCCACCTGCTAGTTCTTTGATAGCCTCACTATGGTGAGAGACCAGGATGTCATCTAGTTGCTCAAGCATATGGCTCTGACTGTACACTGTACGGAAATGGTCATCTAAATTAAAAAATAATTGATTACATGTAAAAAGCTTGATGATAGCAAAATATGTTTAGAATATCTCATATCTGGAATTTTGTTTAAATATCAAACTACTGCTTAACCGTTCAGTGATTTAAAAAATGTACTGGGTGAATAAGTTTTTGATTTTATTTTTTTATTCTAAAATTATAAAAGCATTTGTCAAAATTCTTAAAATGCAGAGATCGATTGGTGTGGTTTTGTGAAGGGCAAGCACAAAGGGCCTGACAAATTGAGAACTCTCAAACCATATATTATCATTCTTACCTTTTATCAGCTGTTGAACAGTCCAAAGGGTAATATGTACATAACTTGGTTGAGGGTTGTTCAAAAACTTTTCTATGTACAAAAACAGAGCAGGAATGTTTCTCTCTAGTAAGTCTTCGGGTATCCCTTTAAATAAATCATTGTTTTTAGCATTAAGTATCTAATTTGCCATTGTAAAACACTCCAGGTGAAATGAATTTAATTTTTTTTCATTCAATTAATAAAATTAATAAAAAACTGTTATCAACTGTTACTTCTCGGTTGGACAAATTGTCGACAGCCAATGTGAACCATAAAAAGACAAATGTTTTACAGATAATGATTTTATTCAGTGAACCCTACAAATGCACACAACTGGAGGTTGTCTGGTATCCCTCCACCAAAAGTAGTGCAAATATGCAAATCAATGGTGTAGTGATACCAACTATGGCCATGGATATGAGTATACCTAGTACTGCTAATTGTCCTATAGCCCCTGCACTGTTGTATTGGACCTCTGGTTCCTGACTGGATGAGGCGAGATAGACCATCTTACTGAACAGCTTGCCTTGGCTGAATCCCATTGTACGCTCCTTAGCTACTTCTGCAAAATGTGAAAATTATGTGTTTATTGGATTCTAAAATTATAATATAAGTTACAAAACAAGGCATTAACATGACAAAATGTCACCACCTAGTTGCTCACAATATAATGAGTTCAAACCTAAGTCAGATTTGAATTTCTGAGAACTTGTAAAGTCAAAGGACGATTCTCGGTTTGGAGAACGAAGTTCATCAATCTAAATGAGCATTATCCCTGCTTCGGACAAATTTGATTTTTGTACATAACATAGATTTGAATGTCTTCTTTTGAATAGTCATAATTTAATTTGGGTAATATTTCTAGATTTTTCGCAAAAAAATATTAGCGCAATACACTGATGAACTTCTTTCCCCAAATCGAGACTTGTATTTTATTGAATCGGTCAAATTGAGCGTTATCCCTGCTTCAGACCAATTTGTTATTTTTACATCTAGTAGATTTAAATGTCCTCTTTTGAATATTCATAGTTCAATTTGGGTAATATTTCTATATTTTTCATGAAAAAAATTATGAGCCCAGGAGACTGTTCTCCAAACCGAGAATCGTCCTTTGAACTTCTGAAAAGATGTAGATGATTTTGAAAAAAAAATTTGGTCAATTTGAAGCAAGTTGAAAACAGACCTTTTTTACCTTTTTTTACCTTCTCAAAGGTCAAATGTCAAATCTAAAGTCAGATTTGAATTTCTGAGAACATGTAGATGATTTTGAAAAAAAAAATTAGTCAATTTGAAGCAAGTTGAAAAAAGACCTTTTTGACCTTTTTTGACCTTGAGAAGGTCATTGAAGGTCAAATTTCAAATCTAAAGTCATATTTGAATTTCTGAGAACATGTAGATGATTTTGAAAAAAAATTTAGTCAATTTGAAGCAAGATGAAAAAATACCTTTTTGACCTTTTTTGACATTGAGAAGGTCATTGAAGGTCAAATGTCAAATCTAAAGTCAGATTTCAATTTCTGAGAACATGTAGATGATTTTGAAAAAAAAATTTAGTCAATTTGAAGCAAGTTGAAAAAAGACCTTTTTGACCTTTTTTGACTTTGAGAAGGTCATTGAAGGTCAAATGTCAAATCTTAAGTCAAATCTAAAGTCAGATTTTAATTTCTGAGAACACGTAGATGATTTTGAAAATTTTTTTTAGTCAATTTGAAGCAAGTTGAAAACAGACCTTTTTGACCTTTTTTGACCTTGAGAAGGTCATTGAAGGTCAAATGTCAAATCTTGAGTCAAATCTTAAGTCAGATTTGAATTTCTGAGAACACGTAGATGATTTTGAAAAAAAAATTTAGTCAATTTGAAGCAAGTTGAAAAAAGACCTTTTTGACCTTTTTTGACTATGAGAAGGTCATTGAAGGTGAAATGTCAAATCTTAAGTCAAATCTAAAGTCAGATTTGAATTTCTGAGAACACGTAGATGATTTTGAAAAAAAAATTTAGTCAATTTGAAGCAAGTTGAAAACAGACCTTTTTGACCTTTTTTGACCTTGAGAAGGTCATTGAAGGTCAAATGTCAAATCTTGAGTCAAATCTTAAGTCAGATTTGAATTTCTGAGAACACGTAGATGATTTTGAAAAAAAAATTTAGTCAATTTGAAGCAAGTTGAAAAAAGACCTTTTTGACCTTTTTTGACTATGAGAAGGTCATTGAAGGTGAAATGTCAAATCTTAAGTCAAATCTAAAGTCAGATTTGAATTTCTGAGAACACGTAGATGATTTTGAAAAAAAAATTTAGTCAATTTGAAGCAAGTTGAAAAAAGACCTTTTTGACCTTTTTTGACTATGAGAAGGTCATTGAAGGTGAAATGTCAAATCTTAAGTCAAATCTAAAGTCAGATTTGAATTTCTGAGAACACGTAGATGATTTTGAAAATTTTTTTTAATCAATTTGAAGCAAGTTGAAAACAGACCTTTTTGACCTTTTTTGACCTTGAGAAGGTCATTGAAGGTCAAATGTCAAATCTTAAGTCAAATCTTAAGTCAGATTTGAATTTCTGAGAACACGTAGATGATTTTGAAAAAAAAATTTAGTCAATTTGAAGCAAGTTGAAAACAGACCTTTTTGACCTTTTTGACCTTGAGAAGGTCATTGAAGGTCAAATGTCAAATCTTAAGTCAGATTTGAATTTCTGAGAACACGTAGATGATTTTGAAAAAAAAATTTAGTCAATTTGAAGCAAGTTGAAAACAGACCTTTTTGACCTTTTTTGACCTTGAGAAGGTCATTGAAGGTCAAATGTCAAATCTAAAGTCAGATTTGAAGGTCAAATGTCAAATCTAAAGTCAGATTTGAATTTCTGAGAACATGTAGATGATTTTGAAAAAAAATTTAGTCAATGTGAAGCGAGTTGAAAAAAGACCTTTTTGACCTTGAGAAAGTCATTGAAGGTCAAATGTCAAATCTAAAGTCAGATTTGAACTTCCGAGAACATGTAGATGATTTAGAAAAAAATTGAAGTCAGTCTAAACAGTATTTGTTAAGTTATAGGAAGTTGTAAGAAATTGTTACAGACGCCGGACGCCAACCGCCGGACGCCAACCACCAACCGCCGTCGCAAAAAAAACGGAGACCATAACAATATGTCTTAGAAATGAATATCAAACTTAAGCTATTGTTCTAAAATGCATGCTAAGCCTTATGAATGTTATTAGAAATTAATACCAATTTTATTATGCATCGAACTTTTAGAATTGAATAAAATTAAGACACACCTTCATCGTTAAGTACCACAAGGGCAGCAGTACACTCTGTGAGTACACGTACATCATGCCTGGGGTCAAGTATCACAGCACCCAGTGCCTCAATGCATCCCTTTACTACTAGAGCATGGATGTTCTCCCCTGCTCCAAGATTACGGATCGTACCTGGAAAATCAACATTGTCATACAGGTATGTATGAGTGTGGGGTTTCTTGAAAGCCCATGGTATGAAGATGGATTAAAACATGTTTCTCAAACATGTGAAATGTGGACAAAAAGGACAAAAATAAGTAACTCTCAAGTTATACCTGATTAAACATAGGTAGCCACTTGAATTCTCAAGTGAATTTATTAGAACTTATCAATGCTCTTATTTCATTCCAATGCATCTAATGGGGCTTCATTTCTATTGAAAGGACAGAGTGCATATCATATTATTGTCATGTTACTTTCACTTTAAATTGGCTATTGAATAGATTCATGAATTTTTCATTTCATTTAATAAAATTGTTTCAATTAAGAAAATAAATGAGAAAAAAATCAAAACTAGAAAACAGCAACTCAACAGAGTAGTAAATCCCACCAAACAAAAATGTTTTGATAAATAGTGGCCATATTAAAAATTCCTTCTCGCCCCGAACTCCCCTGTCGCTAGGTATCAGCATATAAAATTTGAGTTATCAAAGATTACATATTTACAAAAAAATGGCCGCCATTTTAAAATTTAGCAGCTATCTTAAAAACTCTTCTTCAGCAAAGCTCTTTTGTCCTTTGGCAGCATATAAAATTTGAAAAAATCTGTCAACTAGCATTTGAGTTATCAAAAATTAATTTTTTTACAAAAAATGGTGGCCATTTTGAATTGAGTGGCCATATTGAAAACTACTTCTCAAGCAGAGGTCCTATACCCGAACAAACATTAGACAGACGGCATCTTGTAATATATAGATACACTGTCCCACATGTTTTGTCAAAGGGCAACTGAAGCATACAATCTTTCCACAAAGACAGACGGACAAACTCACAGACAGACTCCGTTCGATGGAATAATAAGTGAAAAGATTGGAAGAGTGTGGAAGAAAAACTGGCATCATAAAACATGTGTAATGTTTTACAGGTTCTATTATCTTTTAATATTTCATTTCACAAAAGAAGCTCCACAAATGGCTGTTCCATTGTGTTAACTTACCCGCAGCATGGCACTGGGCCTCAGGATTGGAGAAATCTTTCAAAGTTTTACACAGCTCCACAACAAATGTTTCAGATATAATAGGACCCTGGAATACAATACAACCAACATGATTGAAGAAATAACGAATTTGAAAACAATAAAAAAAATAGCAAAAAACATTGTATTCACACAGACATCCCTGTATTTCATTTTCTGCCATTTTTTTCAAAATCCATTAATGTTTAATCACTATCAAAAAAGAACATGCAAAATAAACATATGTTGTTAACTAGATCACCATGTGATATTTGATAATCCATCGGGACACAACTTAAATCATTTAATATCAAGGTATAAAGTTTATACCGTATTGCCTGGTCAGGAATTGAATATGGGTTTTATATCTTGGTCAATACGATATTTCTATATATATATTGGCACTCGATGTAAAACCCCAATTCAATAACTTTCAGTAAACAACCTATATTCATCAAAATAATCATATTATATTGGTTTCCAGTGAGAAACGGGTAAACACTCTGAACTGTATCAAAATCATACTGAACTACAGGGCATTTGAAATAGTCATCATGATGTAACTCACCTCATTGGCTTTATGTATAGATAAATTACGTAAACAGGCTAAAGCTGCACATAGCGTCTCACCCTCAGATTTACACACTGTGTCGTGTAATACCTGAAGACCCCTTAGCTGAGTTATAAGAATCTGATTGTCTCCGTCTGATGCGAGATTCCTCAAAGCCAAACATGACTGACAAATCACCTGTAAAAAAAGATGAAATTGTATTACTTCAAAATTGTCGACAATTATCAACTATTTATTTTAATAAAATATTGTAAAGAAATTTGCCTCATACTGCTGTCCCGAACTCCAATTTCGCTATTCGTCTAGGAAAAAAAAAGGTTTGTCAGTATTATTTTGTAACAGACAGGGGCCTAAAACAAAACTACAGAAATAGTACTGGTGCACACAGCTAAGCTTATGTTCCACAAAAAGTAACCCAGTAGCCTCCCTTGGCCCCCAGAAAAGCAATATACATGTAGATGTAGGGATGTGAGAAGGGAGTCTCAGGTACCTGAACAAGAAACACTATAACCCACATTGGTCGCAATTAAGCGTATGGCCCCCTGTGGCCTCTGCAAGAAATATGGGATCACATGGTCTACAGGGCTATGGATGTGATACTGGAGTCCTAAGCTAATCCAAGGCTACAAGAAGTAATGTGCCAGGGCCACAAGACTATTTTGGTGGTCACAAGTCTGCCCCTTGGTAGGAGGGGAGATGGGGCTCAGTCACCTGAACAAGAGAACTATAAAGCACAGGGCTGTCAGTTAAACTGTTGGCCACGATTGGCTTCTGCAAGGAGCAATATGGGCAATATATCTGTCCTTAGTAGATAATATTATAATATTGGCCTCACGATAATCCCAATATCCTTAACCTCACATAGGATAATCTTTGTGTAATTATCATCAATTTTAGAAGTACAGTAAAACTTGTGAATAGTGAACATTTTTTGCCAAGAAAGAAGGTTCAATGTTGGTAAGTGTAAGTGTTCAATACAGAGGGGGTAATTTATACAGAAATCAGTGGCGTATGTGCGAAGGAAGGGTGTCTACTAGAGACAGGTGTTCACCAGAGAGAGGTGTTCACTAAGACAGGTTTTACTGTACAATTGACACTTAATACAATTGTAAATAAAAGTATATATTCAATTGTGATAATATTAGGAAACTACACTGATTTTGACCATTCCTGAAATTTTCATCAATTGGAGTATATTGATAACCATTCATTTCATGAAATGTAACTTTACATTGGGTGGATTGCCAATCACAGTGGCATTATAGGCCAAGCTTTGACATTACATAGGATAAAATTCAATTAAGAACAGTTCTCCTAACTATATAGCAAAGCCTCTATTGGGCTTATTTTGCTGTCCTCAGGTGCACTTTCCAACTGATGAATTTTAAAATTTTTACCATTGATGTCTGGAGTATAAATTGGGTTTTGGATATTCTTTATCAGACACTGCAGTAATACAACTGACATGACTGAGACGTCAAAACTAGCTTACTTTTGTTTTCAGAAATATTTTAAAATGTTGTGTTTGTATTGCGTTTTAAGTGTCAAAATATGTGAGATTGTGGTGTTCAGGAATCAAACCAAAATACAGTAATTTTGTTCCGTGTCTATACTGAGATCCTAGCCTAGTCTGGGAATAAGAACAAATCTGAGTATCAATAACAAACTCTAGCTATCAACCCTTTAAGAAATGACAAACTCTAGCTATCAACCCTTTAAGAAATGACAAACTCTAGCTATCATCCCTTTAAGAAATGACAAACTCTAGCTATCAACCCTTTAAGAAATGACAAACTCTAGCTATTAACCCTTTAAGAAATGACAAACTCTAGCTATCAACACTTTAAGAAATGACAAACTCTAGCTATCAACTCTTTAAGAAATGAAAAAAAATATTACCCTGATATCATCTGAGTCTCGTAACAAGGTGAGTAGCTGCTTTATGACATCACACTGGCCTACAGCGACCATCATGGCACGATGTTTGTCACGTACAGCAAGGTTACTAAGAGCTGCTGCACAATAATACTGCACATCTATATCTGAAGAATGAAGGGTCTCAACAAGGACAGGGATCACTCCTTTTTCCACCAGCTTTTCCCTTGTCATATCTGGAAAACATTAACTAGATTATTAGTCATGCTTCAAGTCCTCGGGGACCCCTACACAATCCAATTCCAAAACAGGAGGGGAAGTAGATATGTGACAGATGCAGAAAAACTTAGTCATCAATCACAGAATCTCTGAGAATTAATCATTTAAATCCAACATTCTTTTTCTGACCAAAAACATGGGCACCAACAATACATTTCATGGTTTACTAAATCTCATTGTACTGTATATTGTATAATTTCAAGTGGAGCATATTTAGATAAGTTACAAGTGACCATTCTATCAGGATCATCTATTCTAGGGTATTGCATCTAGTCTATGGGTATGTATGTATGTACATTTTCTAAATTTATTGCAATAAAAAAAATCAAAAAAATCTAGTCTATGGGTACAACAATGTTCTGGAGTATGTGGGTGTATAGGATAGGCTCCTACCTAAGTGTGTAAGATTAAGTAGAGCTCCAGTTGCATTGCGTTGTACTCTGATGTCTTTTGACCTGGCAAGGTTCAGTAAAGGTTTCACTCCTCCAGCGAGAACTATGTCATGTTTGTGTTTATCTATAATACAAAACACACAAAAATTTGTCTCCAATCTTTAGAAACTTAGAAATGAGCATCTGAAAGATAATTGTAAGTGGTGATTTGGGTGTTACCTCAAATATCTCAAAATTGAAGTATAAAATGTCTAGTCCCTGAAAGGCTAGAAAAGACAGAAAAACTTTTTGAACTTGATAAAAAAATTACCCAAAAGTCTATCAAAGATGACTTTGAGAACTTTATAGTAGATCACTGAAATATAGCTTGAAGTAAGAGATATAAAGAAAAGTGAAGAAAGAATTATCTTGCCATTAATAACAAGAAACACATGGAGTATTTTTTTGAAAAACAGACCTTGATTGTTGTGACGCAAGTCCTTTTTAAATACATGTATAACGGTAATTTCCTGTTGTAGAGAGCATCATCAGTAATGAAATATAGATCTCACCTTGTATAAATACAGGAAATGTTTTACTTGGGCAATAATCAGATATGAATCACTTAATGTCTAGTCTTTTATGTATCATTTTGCGTCATTTCAAAAATTAAATAGGTGGATAATAGGAAGATAATAGTATCCAGGAGGGACCTAAATTACATAACTTACCACTTGTAGTAAGAGCAGTTATACATCCACATACGTTGCACTGTACCTCCAGTGAATTAGAGTACATCAGCTTCACCAGAGGTCTGATAGCACCTGCCTTCATAATAGACATTTTGTTACTCTCTGCAAAAATAAGCTTTCAAACTTCAATTTCAATTTATTCATAAACAACAGAAGTACATTATATAAGTGAATGAATGACACATAAAAATAGCATATGGAACTTGGAGATTTAAAATAAATACAATGATGACACGTAAACTCAAGAAATATATTTATTTTATATTTTAATTCCCTGTTTCAGATGTGTTTCTAATCACAACCAAAATGATTTTAGAATCTCAGAGCTGCCATGTCTAAATTTCAAATTCATTTCTTTAACCACTCAGAATTGCCTGAAATCCTTTCATCTTTAGTGCAGCATTTAGATGATCCTTTTTACAAGAGTTCATTTTCTCTCTAAAGAATGGGTATCGATATGGCGAACTTTTTGAACACACGTTTCTCTTAAACCAGTCATCAAAAATTTCTGAAAATCTTACAAATTGTCAATTTAATGGCCATCTTTTGAATGGTAACAATATAATTTGAAATAGATATAATATACTTTCATCTATATTGTTTAAAAAACACATCCAACACTTGTTTTGTTCGTGGTATCATGTTTCCAGAGTAAAATGAAACATCTTTCCGAACCTCATTGGAACAAAACGACATAAACACAATGTGTTTAAATCTCTCAATATTGTAATTGTACAAAGGAAATTTTGGTTGATTTTAAAAAAGTATCTTGTTAATGAAATAAAAGGTTTTTCTTGATTTTTATTTATTTTTGGGGGATTTTGTTTTAATTTTTTGAATACTTTTTTAAAATCAACCAAAAATTCCTTTGTATAACTTAAATATTGAGAGGTCTAAAAACATGTTGTATATGCTATTTTGTTTCAACAAGGTTCGGAAAGACATTTTATTTCATTCTCAAGAATTGGTAGAAAGGAGCAAAAACATTTGCACTAAAAAAAACAAAAAATGTTAATAAAAACAGTTATATAAAATATTTCTAAATAATTTTCGCATTAAATTGTTGTCAATCAGTCAACATTACATAAAATACCATGTTTTTTTACAGAATGTTTTCAATGATTGGTTTAAGAGAAAAACATTGTTGAATTCAGTTCTCCATATCAATACCTATCCTTTGAGAAAAACACTAGCCCATTAAGATTATGTCATGAGGAAATCATGCCACTATGATTTCTACCTAATTATCATATATGTAATTTTACAATCAAACTCCCACGAAAGCTAAATTTGGGATCATTGAGACTCATCACCATAGAAACAGTATAATCACCTAAGTGAATGAAGTAAGAGAAAAAGTAAGAGAGTGTAGTGAGGCTATCCAAAGGGGACTTCAGTGTTGCAGCTTGAACATGAACATGAAATATTCTCACCTGGGCCATAGACAGCCAGGTTGCTCATAGCAAGGGATGCTGCCCTCTGGACCTGTATATCCCTGGACTGCAGGAGAACCACTAAGGGCTCCAAAATCACCTCAGACACTGGCGTGGTCACTGCAACCAGAAAACAAACTTCAAAATTAGTCTTGGCTCATCTTCACTTTTGAGAGAAATAATGAAGTTGAAAATATAGTACTATGTATGTTAATATTTGTATGGTACTTTATGAAATTATTAATTCATTTATTACAAATGTACAGTAAAACATGTCTTATCACATTCACATTCATTTATTACATATGTACAGTAAAACATGTCTTATCACATTCACATTCATTTATTACATATGTACAGTAAAACATGTCTAATCGGACTAGCGAGCTAGATTTGGATAAGAACTAGATGAGAGAGGTGTTTAGAAATGCAGGTTTTACTGTAATACAATTAATAGTACAATAACGTCAGAAATGACGTTATTAGTATTATTACCACCATTAATGACCAGGACTGAAACAGCAAGAAAATCTTACGCACTGAACGATATCTAATTTCCCGGGGAAAATTGCCAGTCGTTAAATGCATTCTTGACCGGCTATATTTGCCTGCCATTATGACGTCACATATTGCTCAGGTCGATAGAGTAAAAAAATGAATGCCTTCTAAACTAGCACTAAAATCCCTAGAACTGGCTCGGCAAGGTGGTAATAATGTTTTTTCCAGAGTGGCCTTGCCTGTATGTTGTAATCTAATTAAAATTATATTCCCTAGGACCTGAAACATTTTTATTCAGTCACGTAACTTTATTAAAATTGATTTATACAAATAGATGATTCATTGATGAATCATACAAGTATCAAAACAAGTACAGTATAATAACATCTTACAAATAATTGAATTTTCTCTTACATGACATCTTTCTTACAAAATTTTTGTTTGTGCAATGTGAAATTTTGTTTACTTCTGATAATGTTGGATCGATTAATTTACATAAATTATTTATTGACGTAAATATGAGACTGGGAAGTTTAATGTAAACATGTTATTGTGAGTGGAGACTAATACAAATGACCGGGTGATATTTTTAAAATAATATGAGTTCAAATGATTGAGTGATGTTTTTAAATATTGTAAATTAAAATGACTGGTTGACAATGGACCACAAAGATATGGGACCATCTCAAACAATATTATGGCTTGATACCTATGATGCCATTAATTACCTAAATATCTGCTTTGAATGATATCAAGTTTTATTTATATTCGTTTGAGTGTAACGAATTAGAATATAAATTATTTCTACATATTACTACAGAGTGTAGCTTTAAGCGTTACGAAAATCGAACGCTATTTTCGAATGCGAGTAGAATATGAGTGAGTGAATAGGTGTGTAGTGTTTAGGAGAGACGAAATCATTCTGGCTACGTCATCTATACAGTGAACACCTTATCCATATTACACGTGGACATTACACAATGGACCCAATAGACATGAGTCAACCAGCATCACTACAAAGTGTTAGCACCTTGCTTACCCAAGAATTTGGGAAATTCCGAAAGCATTTGCGAGAAGAAACAGAGGAAAACAACGCTAAATTGCTAAAAAGGATGAAAACAGACGAAGAAAACAGTACACCATACGTGTTCAAGAAAAGGGCAACAAAATTCAACACGAGTTTAATCTTAAGGTGAAAGCCTGCTTCCAGACTACTACAGACGCACTAGAGCGCGCGAGCGAAGCTGACCCCGACAAAGTGAACGATTTATTGCAAGAGGCTCACGACTCGGCTATGAAAGGTATTGATTTTCTTACATATAGAAATAAGTTGGTAAAACTAGCTGATACATCCGACACAGGATGGAAAACTGTAGTTGAATACGATAAAAAGCCATTGGCTAATGACAGTGACGATGATAAACGGATAAGAACAGCCGATCAAGATGCAGTACGCAAAATGAGATCGTCAAATCGATATCGTTCTTCTCGTAGATTTTCTAGTTTCAGAAGTCGCAGAGGCCAATACAGAGATGATCAACAACGCGACAGCTACTTCAAGCAGGGGTACAGTTACGCATTAAATCGTGGATATGGGTACGAAGGACGCTATTATCCACGTGGAGCAAGCAAGTTCAGACCAGGTGGTTGCTGGGCGTGCGGCGAAATCGGGCACTGGGCAGACACGTGTACCAAAAAGAACCAAACAGAATCCAGTCGTTAGTCGTAGCACAGTAGAAAAGTTAAGTACAAACACTTCTGAAATCTTGAAAGACCTGGGAAACAAAATTCATGTAAAGGGTAATTTAAAGAGGCATGCACAGTTTTGGTCACATATAAATGCAAACAGTTACGTTTTAGACATCGTAAAAAACGGTTATAAAATTCCTTTTAGAGAAATTCCGACAAAAGCGTTTTTTGAAAAACAATAGGTCATCTCTAGAAAACACAGAATTCGTGGTAAAAGCTATTCAAGAATTAGAATTACTGGGGTGTGTAAAGGAAGTTCAAGAAAGACCATGGGTCGTTAATCCATTAACAGTAGCAATCAATTCGAAGGGGAAGAAACGTTTAGTTTTAGACATGAGGCACACAAATGATTACATTTCCTTAGACAAATGCAAATACGAAGATTTATCAACCGCAAAAAATTATTTGAAACAAGGCAAAAAGTTAATATCGTTTGATATCACTGCGGGATATCATCACATTGATATTTGCGAAGTACATCAAACCTTCCTGGGCTTTTCACAGTACTGCCATTTGGTATTTCAACGGGAGGTCTCGTTTTCACAAAATTGATGAAAAGTTTGGTTTCACACTGGAGATCATTGGGGCTTCACATTGTAGTATTTCTTGACGATGGCCTATGTGTATCAGAAAACACAGAACAGTCTAGAGCAAACGCATTTCGCATTCAAGCAGACCTAAAACATGCTGGGTACATAATCAATGAAAAGAAATCTGAATTTGAGCCTAAAGATTCATTGATATGGTTAGGGTTCGAGCTAAACATGAATGACGGAAAAATCTATGTCCCCACGGAAAAAATTAGCGATTTGAAATCAAAAATTGTCAATTTAATGAAACAAAGGTTCGTAACCTACAGACAAATAGCCGAAATAGTAGGCAAAATCATGTCTATGATGCATGGTATTGGCAAAATATGTCAACTAATGACACGATGTTTAAGTATGAAAACAGTAGGCATAACAAAATGGGAAAACCGCACAATACTGTCAAATTCAGATATTGCAGAACTAGAATTTTGGTTGAATGAAATCGAAAAGTATAACAGCGTCGCGTTAATCTCATACACCGTGCCAGAGAAATTCGTGTATTCAGATGCATCAAGCACTGCAGCCGCGGGCTATGTGGTAGAACTAGAATCGAACAAACAACAACCTTGTTATCTAAAATGGTCAGAATCAGAAAAGCTCAAAAGTTCAACTTGGCGTGAAATGAAAGCAGTAGAAATTGTTTTGAAATCTTTCAAACATAAAATTGAGGGCAAGTCGGTAAACTGGTCAACAGATAACAAAAATGTTTGTAGCATAACTAGCAAGGGTAGCATGGTCAAAGAATTGCAAACTTTAGCATTGAGCATTTTCCAAGAATGTATCAAATCAAAGATTGACATGGTCTTTCAATGGGTACCTAGAAATCAAAATCAAGAAGCTGATTTAATGAGCAAAATGTTGGATCCAGATGACTGGGAAATACAGCCACATATTTTCAAATTATTGAATAGTAGATACGGACCTCATACAGTCGATCGTTTTGCTAGCATAGAAAATACACACTTAGAGAGGTTCAATTCAAAATTCGCACAACCAAACGCGGAGGCAGTCATTGCTTTTAGTTGTAATTGGGAAAAAGAAAATAACTGGTTGGTACCTCCAATACAAGATATAGGAAGAACGATAAAGCATTTAATAGCATGTAGAGCAATGGGCACATTGATTGTACCGTGTTGGAAATCATCGTATTTTTGGCCACTTATTTCCAAAGCTGGCAATTTCAAAGCTATAGTCGTGGATCACGTTGAATTTGGGAATCCAATGAAAGTGTATAAACGAGGCAGTAATACTATATTTGGATCTGAAAAGCTCAAATCGCATGTTTTAGCACTGCGCTTGAACGGAAAACTATTTTAGAAGATTAGTCCATTACTAGTTTATCAAAAACACCGAAAGTACGAAGACAGCCTTGAATGTATGGTCAAAATAGTATATACAATTTGATTTTTATATTTTTTATATCTTATAGCATCTAGTCATTATATTCCTCTTACAGACAACATTAATATACGTATGCGTGCCACGGCAATCGTGTAAAAAATATTAGGCTTATTTATAGACAACAAACTATATCGGAAATAAAGGCAACTAACGTAAAGTCACCGTAGGCTCATTGTATATGACAAACTTACGCTAAACAGGGATGCCAATTGCCACCATAGGCTTAAAACGTATAACCACCAATTATGTTGCTTACGTTGCTTAAAACTTATATCCACCATAGGCTCAAAACATATAACCATCGTAGGCTCAAAACGTATAGCCACCGTAGGCTCAAAACGTATAGCCACCGTAGGCTCAAAACGTATAGCCACCGTAGGTTGGCTCAAAACGTATAGCCATCGTAGGCTCAAAACGTATAGCCACTGTAGGCTCAAAATGTATAGCCACCGTAGGCTCAAAACGTATAGCCACCGTAGGCTCAAAAACGTACAGCCACTGTAGGCTTAAAACATAGCCACCGTAGGCTTAAAACGTATAGCCACTGTAGGTTTAAGACGTTTAGACACCGGATATTTTTAAAGAACGAATGGTCACTGCAGAATTATAAAACGAATAGCCACTGTATGGTTAAAATATATCAATGACACGGGCAGTAAGTGATAGCAAACGTATCTTTATTAATGATAACATCTTGCTGGAAATATGCTAAGAATACAAATAGACACTGTAAGCCTATACGTCATTCTGCTAATACAGACATCTTTTTCTGTTTTAATTTTTATGTTGTATGTTGTTAAGAGAATAAAGAGTATGGTGAATACAAATGTTTACGTACAAATTTATAGACAACTTGTTTATGTTTCTGTCATATGTAATTGTATATTTTATATCAAATACATGTACACGTTTCATATTATATTTGTCATTTATGAATATCTATTAATTTTAGAAACTGGATGAAAGCTTCGATTGGTTGAATTCTGTGAAAGATATTGAGCACAGAAGAAGCAGAATACCCCCGTTGTTCAAGTAATTGAAATATTATCGATTGTATAAATTTTACAGGTATACTCGGAAGGCTCTCGAAAGACGACGTTGACGGAAAACGAGCAGCAAAAGAAGCTGATAAAAGAATTGTAAAAAATAAATAAGAAATGCATGCATAATTACGTGTTTAAGTTTTCTCAGTAAGAAAAACAATTGTAATATGATCAAAAAACTCCAGGATTGTTGAAACGGGCATGGACAATATGAAAACAATAGAAGACCCACCGTTAAAAATACTATCAAAACAATTGATGGTTGAAATCGTCAACTCCAGTAAAAGCGACAACACAAAGAAAAAATATACATTTTACTTCGAAAAGTGGACTCGATGGTCTAACAATTTCCCCAAAGTCAAGGACATTCCTGCCGAACCAAGGTATATCGCAATATTCTTGTTAGCTCAACTACAAAGTGGATCATCATATCATGTTTTGAACTCTTTACGCTCAAGCATTAGCTGGGCGCACAAATGTGCAGCTTTACCAGATCCATGCTGTTCATCATTAGTCACTAACTTAATAGAGGCAGCAAAACGTCAAACTAGCAAACCTGTTCAGAAAAAAGAACCTATAGACGCGAGTATATTGACTCAATTAGTTAACAACATGTCCAAGGACAATTCACTTAAAAACTTGAGAAACGTCACTCTTTGCGTGTTAGGTTTTGCTGGGTTTTTACGTTATTCCGAATTAGCACACATAACCGTAGGTCCACAATCCAAGACAGATGTTTATCGAAATGGAAATTCAGTTGTGATTGCAAAAACTGGTAACATAACATGCCCATATAATATTTTACAAAGTTATTTAAAGGCTCTTGATCCCAAGAACTTGTTATCAAAAGACCAATATATTTTTAGAGGGTTGTCTCGCAAGAAAGATGGTAGTTTTGTAGCAAGGTCCGCTAACAGAATGTTATCTTACACAACAGTCAGAGAGATTGTGTTAACATCCATCAAGAGTATTGGTCTCAATCCAAAGCTTTTCGGTGTACATTCGTTAAGATCAGGAGGCGCCACAACGGCGGCCAACAGTTCAGTTTTAGAGAGAAATTTTAAACGACATGGTCGTTGGAAGAGTGAGACCGCAAAAGATGGATATGTGAAAGACGATATTATAAGTAGATTGGGAGTTACCATGAAACTTGGTCTATGAATGTTTGTAATGAAATATTCTCAATAAAATGTTTAAAGTTAAGAGTACCGTTGTTAAAGTAACGTGTCAAGAAGCCAACTCTTTCTCTAGATTTTCTGTAACGAGATGCGACCTCTAGCCAAAGCTATTTTTAATATCTAATGACATTATGAGTGTCATGTTAGTTTTAAAAGCGCAACGCTTTGTAATGTATAGAAATATTGTTATGAATGAAATCAAATATTGTTGTATCAAGTTATACAATATACAATTGTTGACCTCTCCAGAGGTCAACCGGCAAAATTGTATATACTTATTAACTTAAAAATGTTGAACGCTAATTGACCAATCAGATGCGAGTATTTAGGACAGAACTGTGATTGGTTGTTTATTTACTTGAGCAATATACCAATTATCAATTTATAGCCAGTTTTGCCAGTTTTCAACCTAAATTGCCCAATTTATGAGGGGCGTAGCAAATTTTGGGCCCTAAATCTATTTGGGGCGTAGGCCAGCCTAAATTTTTCACTTGCTATGACAAGTTACATTATTTGTTTGTGTACTCGGTCTTTATTGCAGTTTAATTATACCTTACAATTCTTCTTCAAATAATCACAAAAACATTCATTTTTATATTGTACTATACAGTTTATGAGCATTATGTATTGAGAGGTTTTAGATATGGTTTATCCTGAGGAAAATGTGTGTATATATTTCCTAAGGAATAAACCCTATATAAAAAATGTACACAACAGAATGATGTATCCCATACCTACGGTTCGATGTACATTCCACCAAAATTCTGAGCGATTTTTCACTTAAATATAAATGGTAAACTGTTAAGTATGGAATTTCTAAAGAAACAAAGTTTTAAAATGAAGATTTTATAATATACTCAGCGATGTACCCTATGAAAATTGCTAGCCTATAATAAATAAAGCGTAAAATGAATATTATGAAATGAAACAAAAAATTTACCCTTAAATTTATCTTTTTTTGATTTTTGGTTTCCTGCAAAATGTAGTATAGTTTTAATTGACACATTCATCACCTTTGTTTTTCATATGTCATGATACTATGCAAATATAAAACTTATAAAACCAACAACGTAAAACTTATGAAATCTACAATACAAAAGTTATGAAACCTACAATGACCTTTGCGAAGTCATCTTCAGAATAAAGTGAATTTCTTGAAAAGAAATGTTTGCAAAACCTGTGCACAATATTGTTTATTGATTTGACAATAAATTATGGTTTCGTAAGATGTTAATGATAACAAACATTAAGGATGGCCTTCCGTTCATATCACTGTTTTAGAATATTGATTTATCTTAGCTTCCAATTAAAAAATGGCATCTTATGAAGCAGCGGAAAATGGAATACCAGATGATTTTAGAAAAAAAAATTAAAAAGTTAATTATTGAATATAAAATTGTAATCACATATGGTATACCCTACCCCTCGTTCTACTGTTGTCCCTATAAACTAGTTTGCTGGAATTATTTTGTTTCAGACACTCTCTAGAGTTTATCTTGGGGGAGTAAAATAAGTACTAAGTGAGTTCACTGCACACTAATAAAGTGGCATCATCTTTCCATTTTCACATGGGGGTAGTGGTATAAACAACAATTTTTTAATATAGTTTGATAGTTAAGCAAAATATGACAAACTGAAATTAAAACTAACAAAAATTATAAGAGGTAGATTGGTCAAAATTTTAAATATGCTACAGTGGCAACATCTATTCTATCTATGAATAAATTACATAATTCATTGCTAAAGTGACATATAAATGAACATCAATGATTCTGATAAATCGACAATTTTTGAGTTGGGGCAATCTGCACAAGGTTTGATTTTTACTTGGATCGGTTTTTCGCACATGTGAACAAATGAAAGTACTTCATTCCCATGATTCAAACAGCTTTTCTGCAATTGGTTCAGTTTTAGTTTATATACCAAACGAAAGCTTATTGTCAAGGAATAGAGAACATACATTGTAGAGAGTTTCATACTGTAATGAATATCAAATTTTGACTTTTTCAGCTTTATCCATTTCAATTTTTGCTCATTCTACCTTATGAAGGCGCTTATTAGAATAGTCTAAATGAGATATTTTTAATGCGCTAATGACAGAGAATATGATAATTGTATTTTTGATATATTGTGTAGTGTAGTGAAGTGTAGTATTGTATAAAATGTGCATACATGCAGTAACAGGTGTACCTCATTTACGAATTACTTACATCTTTCGCCAAACTCTGCAAAGCACAATGCTGCTGACCTCTGTAGCTCTGTATTGTCAGAGTAAGTGAGGATGCAAAGGGCTCTGAACCTCTCCTCATTGATGCTGGGATTGATATTCTCCTCTGAAAGCAAGACAAAGCATCAGCATGCAAGCAGAATGGAATATAAAGCAGTCCCGGGAGCATTTCAGTATTATCACCCATCAATGGTCAATATATTTATCAATAAATTGCAATTATAACTCTGATGAATAACGTTCTTATCATTGTAAAAGGCTATTTAAATCAAAGTGAGACCAATTTTAAACAACAATATGGCATGGTTGAAAATATAACAGTTTATTGACTGCAAATGAGTGATAATACAGCAGTTAAACCTGTAAAATAAATAAAAATCTATATACTCAGAGTATATATAGAGATTATCCTATATGAAGTTCAGGATATTGGGATTATCCCGAGGCTAATATAATATATCTGCCCGAGGGACATAGTAGGTAGATTTATCCTACACTTAGTGTACTAAATGTATAACATTAAAAAATAAATTTGATATTTATTGGCAAAATGAATAACCGGAGGATATCGTGACAATATACTCCGGAAAACCCAATATGCAGAGAATATTGTGACGATATACTCCGCTTGTTGATTTCCCGCCAATTTGACTCTATTTGGCATGAAATTCATTTTGCAATGATATTATACATTAAGTTCACACTCCTTGTAAGTATATGCACTCGTTCGTTTTGCTCTCTCGTGCAGATATCAATATCACCTCGTAGATAAAAATGATATTCCTCAAAATCATAGGATATCCTATAAGTATTATATTGGCCAAGGGAAAATCCCAATATCCTGAAATGACTATAGGATGATCTGTTTATCCCATATCAATCTTGTTCATTTGGTTCACATTGTCTAAGTGGCCACAAACCAAGGAATTATTTTAGAGTATTCATGTCCAGTTTTGTTTTAGTGGCCCTGGACACACGGGATGTCATCGCCTGATTTGGTCAATGTTAGGGAGCAGGTCGTTTTTACAATAAATTTCAATTTTTTCACACAAAATATTTTTTTACTGAAAAACTGCTCATTCGCAGAGAAAATGTACTAGCACATGCAATGACAATGTCAATCACGCTTCTGTACGAAATTCGGCGGAAGTCTTTTATAATCTAATACGAAGTTACTAAAAAAGGCGCGAACGCCCTACACTCAAAATGATCGTTTTTCCATTATAACTTTTTAACGTAATTTAACGAAGGCTTCTAATTATTATCCAAGATAGTCTAAATACCGATTAAAATATTTCTTACTTCAAACAGATACGCCGTCTTTTATTCAATTTTTTAAAAAATAATAAAAAATAACTCTTGTCAATGTTAGGGAGCAGTCAATGTTAGGGAGCAAAATGATTTTATCAGAATATTAAAAATGTAGCAAATGGCCATTTAAAATATGTATGGCATTTATAAACTGAACAATTTTGTTTGTATGATTATTTGATACCCTTTGGGGAGGAAAGCGTTAAAATTGTAAGAAAATCATTGAAAAGGTTATTTTGCATTTTTTATTTTCAGCTAAATCCTGTTTACGTTCGTTTTAGAAATATTTAGATGCGAACCATTCCTTCTTTATTCGTTGACCTCTAACTGTAAATGAATGGATGTATCGTTATATACACTTTTTGATGATGTCATCAGTTCACAATCCTAAATTGTGGATGATAAATTATCTGAACTGATATATAGGCTTGAGAAATCTCCGACATCCTTCAGTTCTATGATTTGCCAGGAGTTCCAGCACGTCCAGAAGGCCAAAAGAACGCTTGAAATTTGATATTATTCAACCAAGGTATGATCTTTAAATAGAACTTTAATTGATTATACATACAAGTGGTATTTGAGAAGGATATTCTCAGCTCATCTCTTGTGCCTTACCTATACTAATTATGTTGCAGGGACCATTTTTTTGACACGGAAGAAAGAAGAAGGGGATACAAAGAACAAACCTTCAAAATGCCTCAACCAAGAGGAGTAGCCCCTGGACAAAGACCGATTCGTACACACTATAAAACTGATTTCTCGAAAATAAAGGATTCAGTGAAAATTGGACTTGACATTTCAGATTAATTTGCAAATTAGTAATTGGTGAAAAAATAACACTTTGGAAAGAAGTTTTAGTTGTTCAAGAGAAGTGACCGTATTTTTTCCTAATATTCAATTTTTGTGCTGCTTGCTGAGCTATACTTGAAAGACAATCAGCTCAATTTATGTCTATATTTGGGTTGAAAATGTGTGAAGTCCCAAAATGTTTTATTATTCTAACATTTCTAAAATATGATTGGACAAAGTTTTAGACTTTCTTTAAGTGTTACCGGTCTATTTCAAAACAATAATTTATATACAAAGATGAGCTCATTTATTTAAATACAATATCATGAATAAAGGGAGATGTCATGTAATTATTGTATCTGGTTAAATTGTGTATATTGTGCTGAGCAATACTGTATGCTTGTAAGGTTTATACCAAGGGGTATAAAACAATCATACAATCTTGTCTAGTTTATAAATGACATACATGTTTGTAAAGGCCAATTACTCTGATATTCTGATAAAACCATTTCGCCCCACTGCATTGTTTGCTCCGCCACATTGATCATACTTATTAAAGAAAGGTGTACCTGTTTGAAGTAAGAAATATTTCAATATGTACTGAGATTATCCATGATAATAATTAACTTTCCTTCGTCAAAAATCTTTGAGGGTCCATTTTCTGAAGATAACAAAAATGCAAAACAATTTGTTTTATCGATTTTGTTAAATTTTGTTAAGGCAAGGGGTTTAAAATAATCATTCAAACAATATTGTTTAGTTTATAAATGCCATACATATTTTAAATGGCCATTTGCTACATTTTTAATATTCTGATAAAATCATTTTGCTCCCTAACATTGACTGCTCCCTAACATTGACAAGAGTTATTTTTTATTATTTTTTAAAAAATTGAATAAAAGACGGCGTATCTGTTTGAAGTAAGAAATATTTTAATCGGTATTTAGACTATCTTGGATAATAATTAGAAGCCTTCGTTAAATTACGTTAAAAAGTTATAATGGAAAAACGATCATTTTGAGTGTAGGGCGTTCGCGCCTTTTTTAGTAACTTCGTATTAGATTATAAAAGACTTCCGTCGAATTTCGTACAGAAGCGTGATTGACATTGTCATTGCATGTGCTAGTACATTTTCTCTGCGAATGAGCAGTTTTTCAGTAAAAAAATATTTTGTGTGAAAATATTGAAATTTATTGTAAAAACGACCTGCTCCCTAACATTGACCAAATCAGGCGATGACATCCCGTGGGACAGATTTTCCTGTTCTTTCTTGGGGGTGACATAAAACCAAATAATAAATATGCAACAGGAATATGAAGCCATATGGATATCAGAATCATATCAGAAGAAATCCTATCATAAAAAGAGAGCCCATGCTTAATTCTTTTTCAGATGAGTCCAGTCAAAAATGCATCAAATTGCAAAAATTGGCCAGTGTTTCAGACCAAGTCCCAAGATGTTGCCAGGCATGAAAAAATATCTCAATCCACCATAAATTGTTTGATTAGCCATTTTTGAACTAAAATGAGGACATATTCATACGTATATCCCCATGTTTACAAATAGCTTAATTTTACTGCCTTTCACTTTTTGAATTCCTGGCTTCACCTTTGCAGCTCAAAACAAAATACGTAGAAGTGAGTCCAACACAAAAAATTCCGTAATATAACATAGGGCAACCTATCTCATAATCGTGTGCTTCACTGATTAGTGATTCTGCATAAGTATTTATCATTACAGGCAGTGTCTTTAAATAGGATCAGTGATCTCCCTTATATCAAATTAACAAGGTGCTTTATTTATTATTAGGAAATTATCAAGAGCCATGGGGTTGAACATCTTTTTAAAAACAGTAACAGTAAAGTAAAACGTCATGGTGCCAGGTATGGTTACATTTCTAAATCAAAAACAAACAAGGCATTAACAGGACAAAATGTCACCACCTAAAACAATTTGGTCAATTTAAAGCAAGTTGGAAAATACCTTTTGACCTTAAGAAGGTTTGATTTGAACTTCTTAGAACATGTAGATGATTTTGAAAAAAAAAATCGTCAATTTGAAGCAAGTTGAAAAAATACCTCTGACTTTTTTTGACATTGAGAAGGTCATTGAAGGTCAAATGTCAAATGTAAAGTCAGATTTGAACTTCTGAGAACATGTAGATGATTTTGAAAAAAAAATTAAGTAAATTTGAAGCAAGTTGAAAAAAGACCTCTTTGACCTTTTCAAGGTCATTGAAGGTCAAATGTCAAATATAAAGTCAGATTTGAACTTCTGAGAACATATAGATGATTTTGAAAAAAAAATTAGTCAATTTGAAGCAAGTTGAAAAAGACCTTTTTGACCTTGAGAAGGTCATTGAAGGTCAAAGGTCAAATAAAAATTTGGTCAATTTGAAGCAAGTTGAAAACAGACCTTTTTGACCTTTTTTGACCTTGAGAAGGTCATTAAAGGTCAAATGTCAAATCTAAAGTCAAATCTAAAGTCAGATTTGAATTTCTGAGAACACGTAGATGATTTTGAAAAAAAAATTTAGTCAATTTGAAGCAAGTTGAAAAAAGACCTTTTTGACCTTTTTTGACTATGAGAAGGTCATTGAAGGTGAAATGTCAAATCTTAAGTCAAATCTAAAGTCAGATTTGAATTTCTGAGAACACGTAGATGATTTTGAAAAAAAAATTTAGTCAATTTGAAGCAAGTTGAAAAAAGACCTTTTTGACCTTTTTTGACTATGAGAAGGTCATTGAAGGTGAAATGTCAAATCTTAAGTCAAATCTAAAGTCAGATTTGAATTTCTGAGAACACGTAGATGATTTTGAAAATTTTTTTTAATCAATTTGAAGCAAGTTGAAAACAGACCTTTTTGACCTTTTTTGACCTTGAGAAGGTCATTGAAGGTCAAATGTCAAATCTTAAGTCAAATCTTAAGTCAGATTTGAATTTCTGAGAACACGTAGATGATTTTGAAAAAAAAATTTAGTCAATTTGAAGCAAGTTGAAAACAGACCTTTTTGACCTTTTTGACCTTGAGAAGGTCATTGAAGGTCAAATGTCAAATCTTAAGTCAGATTTGAAGGTCAAATGTCAAATCTAAAGTCAAATCTAAAGTCAGATTTGAATTTCTGAGAACATGTAGATGATTTTGAAAAAAAATTTAGTCAATGTGAAGCAAGTTGAAAAAAGACCTTTTTGACCTTGAGAAGGTCATTGAAGGTCAAATGTCAAATCTAAAGTCAGATTTGAACTTCTGAGAACATGTAGATGATTTAGAAAAAAATTGAAGTCAGTCTAAACAGTATTTGTTAAGTTATAGGAAGTTGTAAGAAATTGTTACAGACGCCGGACGCCGGACGCCAGACACCGGACACCGGACGCCAACCACCAACCGCCGTCGCAAAAAAATGGAGACCATAACAATATGTCACCACTTTTGGTGGTGACATAAAAATGATACTTTTGCACCCAGTTGAAATGAATCCTTGGGAGGACACTGATATTACTTTTTACCCATCATGCACATACAATGTACCTGTCATTACAAAATAAATAGTGAAAATAATCAGCATACCAGAATCCAGATACAGCAAGAGATTCTGTACTGCTCGTTTCTCTTCCTCCATAAGTTCATCATGGTAAGAGTCCCCACTCACGTGACCATGGGGGGTGGGGATGCACCCGCATGTGATGCAACACAGACAATACCCTAGCGCCCTCTTAAGTAGTTCTACCAACTCATCCAGAACATCGGCTTTTTTGCTCTTGCCATCTGTAGAGTCATCAAAGCTGAAAAACAATACAATTCAAAAATACACGTTATATCTTTTGGAAACTTCTATTATAACCCCATTCAGATATGAGCTGCTTATACTTTTACTGTAAATGGTATAAAAACTCAGGATTTCGAGAAGAATAATTCCATAACACATTTTAAGCAATGACATAAGAAACCATGTGTTACTTTATACATGACTTTCTCTGTTTCTATTATGAATATACATGTAGTAAATACAGGTTTTGAAACATGAGTCAATATCATTCTTAATTTCAATGAACATTTTATTACTTTAACAGTGCATGCCACCTTTTTCATCTGGGGTGAATAATTGCAATGTTGCCAACCTTTTTCTTTTTTTAAAATATGCAAAAGTTTCTTTATACCTGGAGGAAAAAAACACAGAAATGACACAAAAAAACAGAAGGCCAAAAGGCAGTCTGGATAAGTTTAGATAAAGCAGATAAGAAACGCTAACATTCGCAATTCTACAGTAAAGGCCAGTAAAGTATAGAACTGAGCATTAAAGGAAAAGGCTACATATTATTAAGGCTACAGTGGCCTTCCTTGGTATTTTCACAAAAAAACAGTCCGTAAAAATCCACATGATTTTCTGAATTTTGAAATCCTGTTTTACAATAAATTTTCATCAAGGACTCTCTTTAATATGTAAAAAACAGTTAAAATAAAAACCAAACATGAATTATTTTCATGTCCTTGGAAATGTAATTTATCAGTTTCATAGTGGCAAAAGGATAGTTTTTATTAATGAAGTCTATAAACCCATTTTAAAACCATCCCTGACAATGAAAAATATATCTGACCTTGAAGAAGCAATTATTTATTTGACATTTTACATTCAAACTGAACTATTTCTGATCAGTGTTTGATGGCCTAGTCTTGTGTAATTTGTGTAATGTGTCTCAGAGTATGGAGGAAGTCAGATACTCAATGTAAGACTATTTGATATAAAATCATGGGCATCCCCAATGGGTGGGGGTGCTAGACTACAACCCCCTTTTTGAGTCAATCCTCTGGGATTTCATTCATGGTGCTGAGGAAAAGGAGACTCAGATGAAAGAAGAACTATGTGCACCCTTAAAAACTACAGTAAACCTTGTCTTAGTGTACTAGTAATAACTTGTCTCAAGCAGACACCATTCCTCGGCATACTGACTTCTGTATAAATTGCTCTCTCTGTGGTGAACACCTACCAACACTGAACATTTTTTGGGGGAAAAAAATGTTCAATATACACAAGGTTTACTATACTACATTAGGCTTTATGTAAGTCTAAAAAAAAGTAATTCTTCCTAAATGGACATTCTGGATAAGTCAATCATTAAATATCCCTAGCAAGATCTTTTCTTGCAATAAAAATTAATAGTATAGTTTCCATATAGCTTTTGAAATCTCGCTAAATCTCGTTTTTCGTGAGATTTTAAGAGACTTGCATATTAGACCTCTAATGACTTACATTACCTTCTTTTAAATGGTATATTTGAATTCAGTGGAATGTTTTCTCCTAAAATAGCTTTGATTTACACAGTTATGTAATTTGAATAATTTTCTATGACAATTTAAAAAAAGTTGGGCCAAATGTCCATAGATGCAATGCTAAAATTCTTTAAAACCGTGGATTATTTGTATGTCAATCAACATTAGCATGTTTAATCACAACATGTTCATAAACAGGGTCATCATGTGGTATATCATTCAAGTTTTATACAGATTCAACAAACACACTTTGATAAATCATGAAATTAAGCCACTTTTCCAAGATTTTAGCATGTAAGTGAATGGAGCTCTAGCCAGAGTTAAAAGCTGAATAAAAGATGGCAGCACGAGATTTCATTGATTTTTCTGCTATTTAGAAACTATCCTATTGGAAAGGTTTTGTTCTCCTGACATGACGTCAAAAAAGAAAATGAGTGTCTATCATTATCAGATAATGATGACTGTAAAACCATGTACCAAGAAAAACAATCTATCAAATGATAAGTCACAACATTGACATCACTAACAGTTACCATAATGCATCATACTTAAAGTCATTTTCTTCAAGAAGTCATATTCTTTGATAAGCATATAAATATGTAAACAGCAAAGAAAAGGTAGAATAATCAATTAAAAATGCATTAAGATTTATCCTTAATGATATATCCAACTTCTTTTCGAGGAAATAATGATGTAAGACGTTTTGGAAGGGTTACTAGATTCCTAGGATGATCCAATATAAGAAAATTCATTATCTTCAGTAATTCAGTAACCAGCATCAGCTTACTGTGATGACGCATTTTCTGGGAAATCAGTCTCTGATTGCAATTTAAGGATTTTAAGATGATTCTTGGATAAAATAATAACCACTGCCCTTCTTGTATATGTAGACATGTAGATATATATATATATCTTAGGCTCTGTTGAAGAAAAAATGGAGGAAGGGTGCCAGAAAGGGACTTGGTGTAAGACGTTGTGTGCCATAGTTTTCATAGCTATTTGAAATGACTCACCCAAACCCAGAAATGACTCACCCAAACTCTAACTGTATCTCTTAGTGGGAACTAAAATAACTTCTACACACATTTGTGGCTAATTTTATAATACTTATATCTTTTTGATGAGAGTGAATCTGGATGTCCTGATATGATAAGTGATAATGTACCATTCAAATGTTGCATGAGACACCCCATGTGGGAAGGGTTGCTCGTAGCCAGGTTTTACCAAGGGGGGGGGGGGGTGGGGGAGCTTTTGCCAATGTGGGGAAGCTGGAATTGGTAGGGATATTGACAAAACAAGAGTTGGGCTGTCAATTTTTCTCCCCTAGGAGCAATAATATTCATTTCAAAGCTAAAACTGCATACTCCCAGTACAAACTACTGTGTCAAATCCCAACCCCTGGTACAATACCGTGCGTCAAATTCCTGCCCCTCTACATGTGAGGGGGTCTCACATATACCTTAGAATAGTGCAAAAGTTACAGGATATTTGGTTAGTTCAGCAGAGATTTTTTATTTATTTTTCATTTCATAGCAAAACACAAATAAATTCACACCCTACTCTCCATTCAATATAATTCATAAAGCCTCTCTACATGTATAGCTTGTAGCACTTAGTGCTAAACTTAAAATGCCTTTGACACATCATTTTTTCTGCATGTCTCATAATTACCATGAACGAATCCTGCATTTTCTGAATATGGTGTAGAATCAATCAACTGCGCAGTTCTTGAGAAAATTTACCAGTTTGATAAGCATAAAACATGTGCTTTTCTCATATAGCATAACAGTAATTATTTTTAAGGTTAACTAAGTTAACAGCAATATCATATGATACCTAGTTTAACAATAACAAATCAATAGAAAATTAATTAAACATGAATTATACTTGACCACAAAACCCTCATTTATTTATAACACTTCATTAACTCTAACATGAGATAACAAAAATAAATCAATGATGCAGAAGGCTACAAAATCCTCATTGAATCATTCAGTATAATAAGGTAATATGAGGTTAGTGGCTGATTGTGTTAAAATGTACTGGAAAGGTAGAATAACATTCTGACTTATCCAATGCTTGTAATTCAAGGGACACTATAGGGGCTATGATCCCACAATGGAGGGATTAGCAATTGAAGAGCAGTGTGCTGTGCACTTCTCAAAAATGGGTGCAAAATTTTGACTGAACTTGGTCAAAATACATACTGTTAAACCAGTGTATTCCTTCAGTCATATGAAATACCTTGAAGTATCAAGATCAAAATATGTCTGTCCTATTTTGGTTTCACAGCCTCCACTTTCTCTAGGAGTATGCATTCAGACATTAATGGGAATTATGTTAAATCCAAATGTCCCTGCCAAATTTCCATGATTATTTTTCATTCTCAGGGAGGTTTTCAGTCGGGCAAGCCTATTTTCAAAATGTCAAGTGGGCTACATCGACCATATATGGATGTAAATGGTGGAGTCTGAAATCTAGTTCAACAAAATGACACTGAAAAATACTGAACCATAACATCTAGGACAAAATAGAAAAATAAATCAATGAAATATCAATTTTATCACACTTGACTGAAAATTAGTCATTTAAGATCAATAATATCATGATACATTACATTAAGGTGGCCTATACACTTTTTGATTCATTTTTTGGAGCCACTCATAGTAAAATTACAATTTCTCAACTTCTCAATGTCCAATCAAGACCATTCAAGTACCTTTGTATTCCTGAAATGATTGGGCATCCGAGAATGACAACGTCCACCCAAAGTTTGGCATGCATGCTACATTGACCTTATTAATGACTGAAATCGGGAAGACAAAAAGGTATGACATTCTTTCAGAGTTGCTTAAAATAACTATTTATAAAATGTTCCCAAGACATTTAGAAATGTTTTATGCATGTGCGACTCCAAATAAAAATGGACTTGTGATTGTGCATGTGATCATATCCTGCAAATTGATTGGATATCATGTTCACTGATGTGCAATGCTGAATAATAATTATTAATGATGGGCACAAAATGGCAAGTAACTATGAGAGCTTCCCACTTCTGCTGGTACCAAATGAAGAATTTTAGCCCCTTCAGTGAACTCTTATCAAGCACAAAAAGAACCCCAGCCACTTAACACAACCACTTGTACCATATTGTACCTTCTTTAGCATAGGTCCTTTGACCCATCCTCCTAAGCAGGTGTCCAGAACCCATACTTATTAACTTAAAAGCAGGATATGCAATTTTTACACATTAACTTTAACATGTACGTATATGGTTACAAAACTATACTCTGGGATTATTTCACACCTTGAACACATGTTATTTTATCAATATGATAAAACACTCCTTCTTTTAACCAACTTCTGTTTCAGAATATTTTTCGTTCACTTTGCCTTTTGGAACTCGAAAAGTCAAAAGGAATTCTGAAAACAAAATGATCCTGTTTGTGTTATGTTCTTTAATCGCGATTGGTAGGTAAATATTAACAGGTCTACCTGTAACTGATAAATTAGCCTATGTAAATTAAAAAAGTTGTATGGTGCTTTATCAATCACAATTTTTTATCACACCATCGGTGGGATATAGTCGTCATACTGGTCGTGATCGTGGTCGTGATCGTGATCGTGGTCGTGATCGTGATCGTGGTCGTGATCGTGGTCGTGATCGTGATCGTGATCATCCCGCTTTTTGTCATCGCCGTTTAAGGAAAACTGCTCATCAGATTTTCTCCAAATTCGCAGAGATGATAGAGCATATGAAGTACTAGAGCTGATTAACTTTTGGGTGGCCATCTTGTTTTCTGGCGGCCATTTTGAAGGTTTTTCGAAAAAATCTTGTCATCGCCATTTCAGCAAAACCGCTCATTGGATTTCCTTCAAATTTACACAAATGATAGAGGATATCAAGTACTAGAGCTGATTAACTTTTGGGTGGCCATTTTGTTTTCTGGCAGCCATTTTGAAGATTTTTCGAAAAATCTTGTCATCGCCATTTCAGAAAATCTGCTCATCGGATTTCCTTCAAATTTACACACATGATAGAGGATATCAAGTACTAGAGCTGATTAACTTTTGGGTGGCCATCTTGTTTTCTGGTGGCCATTTTGAAGGTTTTTCGAAAAATCTTGTCATCGCCATTTCAGGAAAACCACTCATCGGATTTCCTTCAAATTTACACAAATGATAGAGGATATCAAGTACTAGAGCTGATTAACTTTTGGGCGGCCATCTTGTTTTCCGGTGGCCATTTTGAAGGTTTTTCGAAAAATCTTGTCATCGCCATTTTAGGAAAACCGCTCATCGGATTTCCTTCAAATTTACACAAATGATAGAGGATATCAAGTACTAGAGCTGATTAACTTCTGGGCGGCCATCTTGTTTTCTTGTTCTTGAAATTTGTAAACATAATAGGGGAACAGTTTTCCTGGTTCATAGTGTCTGCCTATTTGATGGTGTGATCTCGTTCACGTCCTGTGCCTTGTTCTGTATTTTTATACCAAACATCCAGAGGTACAATATACGTACATGCATGGAGTAGACAACAGAACAGATTTTTTCATGAATATTCCATACTTGAACTACTCATGTAGTAACAGTGTCCCAAATGAAAAATTCCAAAACTCACAAGAAATGATGAAGATATTGGTTCGAATCTATTGGACTGTTTATTTTGAATTTATAGACGGTTAAAATTTCAGAAAATAACGACATTTTAATATTTTCATTGTTAGAAAATATCGAGTTCCTATCCTGGGAGCCAATCCTCCTTGTACCCTTTAGTAGTTTCAATAGAACTTTGAAATGTAAGCGCCATGCCTCAATTCACCTAATTGCCTTAATTTAAAAAAACACTTTTTCACAATTCACATCTTTATTCAGAACATACTATTTATATAATATTAATTCATATAATTGTTATTTTTTCAGCAAATAGAATTGGTATTCTTAGAATTGGTGACAGTCATTACCCTCATCAATTTCATGTTCTGTTCACTCCTCTGCTAACATTGCTTTATTTTTCTTTCTAAATAAATAGAATATTAAACAAGGCATCGAGTTGCTTAATCCTTGCATAATTTGCAATTGATTACAGGAGGTATTTTATGTCAAATTCTTTTTTAGCGTATGGGGAGATCACGACAGACCTTCATATAGTCGGAGGTGAAGATGCCACTTATGGTGACTATCCCTACCAGTTGTCATTCAGGGACTGCCTGTTTGGCTGCTCACATATCTGTGGTGCAGTTCTGATCAGTAGCAACTATGCACTCACTGCTGCACATTGTACAGAGAATTACAATCCGTAAGTTCAAAGATAATGTCACAGGGGAAACTAGACAACAGCAACGCCAAAGCGTAGCAAATCCCATCAAACAGCCATGGCTGGTATTTTTACAAACAAAATATATAGCAAAATCCCCTTTTGTTTTCCTATACTTTCTGCCGCACTCATGCAAAGGTTTGGAAACAACACATACGTTATTAAATCATCCTACAATGCATTAGGTCATGGGATAAATCCTTTAGTAGTCGATCTAAGATGTTCTCCAGTATCAACCCTAATGTCAGCCTTTGTATATTTAGGCTTTTTATTGACTTGTTGTGTGGTGCTCATGATCTTGGTGGTGCATTTCCTGATACTGGCGAGCGGACACTCATTCCTGTCACATTCACAGAAGTAAGTGATCATAAACACTTCTAAAAAATGAAAAACCTAGCTCCCATCAGTGTAATTTTCCTATTACATAGTAATGTACTTGACCCGACATGTTTGAATCTAGTTTAAGATGCATTTTAGATCTTCAAGCTCGGTACAGAGGGAAGTGTTGATTGACAGTTGTATGTCATTGGTAATCAAACAATTTCTTTTAAAAACGTATCATTTTTTTTATTTGATTTCAGCACCCAGATTGGGTAAACGATAATACTCGAGGTTTCCCAAATGATATTGCTATAATACAGCTAGATAGTGCAACAACCCCTAGTACATACTGCTCACCTATTGGTTTAGCTACAGGTGCGAGTGATTTCGCAGGAACTAATTGTCTAATCTCTGGATGGGGGATAGTCGACCCTGGTAAGCATGTGAATAAAGGAAGTAAATGTTATACACTATACTAGACAACAGCAGTACCAAGGCGTGGCAAATCCCATGAAACGGCCTTAGGTGCCCTATTTACAAAATTGCTTCACTATGATACCATAAGACAGTAAGATGACAATTTATTCAATATTCTTTTTCAAGCTCTTGGTGTAGCAGCTGACATACTTCAGTATGCTTCAATGGCTGTGCAAACCAACGCTGAATGTGGAGCGGTTTGGGAGAACCTTATCTCTCCCTTCCATATCTGTGTGGCTCCTCCAGCTGGACAAACCGGTCCATCAGCATGCAGTGTAAGTGTTTAGTCATAGTGTTCGCAAGACAAACCCTCAAATATTTCATCTGCTTAACTTTAAGAGTCTACGTTAACGTTTGAAATCAGTCTCTCTAACTCTAAACTTTTATTTGATGAACCTACTAAAAATGACTCATAGATCTTAGAATGAGAACCTATTGTTAACTTTTATAATTATCAAAAATGGTTTTATCTAATCCTTCAGACCTGAAGTTATTTTGTTTTGGACATATTTGGAAGTTTGTATAAGGACGTAGTTTAGGTGTTAGGTATTTCTGCCAACTGGATGAACATTATTAGGTGACTTTTGAGGTCAAGGTTAAGATTTATGGGTCAAGGGGATCCATGATCAAAGGTCGATAGCTAGGTATCTGGCATTTTAAAGCCCTTTGGGGCTACCGCAACTCTTCTCGAATTGGTAGATTGCTAGTACAAATAAATTTTGCAATTGGCTGCGAACAGATATAGTGCTTTTATTTTTCTACTTAGGATCACACTTTGGTCCTATGAATGGTTACTCTAATGAAAATTGAATCCAAAAATAACACTGTGATTAAAACTTTGGCTTAGTGTATAGAAGATAACAATGTTTCCTATATTTCCACAGGGTGATAGTGGTGGCCCGATGACATGTACAGAGGGTGGTAACAAAGTGGTTGCCGGGGTGACCTCGTGGGGAAACAGTGAATGCGTTACCACACCATCCGTGTACACAAGAGTATCTTACTTCAAGGATTGGATCTGCACAAACACCAACAACGAACCAGCCGGATGTTAGGGACACGACTATAAATATATTTTAATAGTACTATGTAGTTTGTGGAGTACATTATGCCTCATAATATCAAAAATGATTCACACAATAGATAATTTGGCAATAAAAGTAGCCACACGACTAATATAGTCATTGCAAGAGCTGGTTCATTTTCTCTGCGATTGCCGAATAAGCAGCTTTTCAATATTGAAATTTCTTGTAAAGACAACCTCACATCATCCAAATTAGTAGATGACATGCGTTGGAAATTGCCACCTTACAATTACCCCAAAATGCTCCTAAACTTATCAGATGTAAAGTTTCATACCAAAAAAACATCCCTAAAATTTTCAGATCTATAAAATGGTTTGCCTTGAAACTTGTAGACTTCACAGACAAGATAGTGGGACGGAATATCCAAAAATGGCAGAGAACATAAAATCATCTCATAAACTACTCATGCTGTAACATTGGTTTTTACAATGCAGGACACCAGAAATCATTTATAAAGTTACTAAATGGTCCAATGTTTCCATGACTAAAATGGTGGCCACTTTGAAAATAGGTGAGTTTTTGAACCGAAACTCATAGGGTGCATTTCTCCATTGATGAGTAACCAAAAACACTTCAAAGGGAATCTTATCGAAAAAAACCTTCAAAATGGGCACCAGAAAAGAAGATGGCCACCCAAAAGTTCAAATGCTTTTAGCTGGTCCAAATGGTGTTTGGATTAGACAGGTTCTACTGTAGTATCTAAAGGGCTCCCCAAGAGGAGGCAGTGAGGTCACTTTTAAATTTTCAAAATTGTCATTTGTCACATTTGTCATATTTTGTCAGTTTTATTCCTTTTTAGTCAGTCAAAGAATTTAAAGCAACAAATGGTTGTTACTGTATTCCATTTTTTGATTACTTGTTAGAATAAGTCACATTTACTTGCATATACTCACTCTCAAAACACTTGTCAGTCAGATGTATGTTCAAAATTGTCAAATGTTAGGATATATTTATCACATTTGTTCGTTTTTAAATACCCCAAAGTCATATTTAGTCACATTTTTAGGGGTCAAGTCGCTTTATCACATACCCCTTGAGGAGCCCCATCTAGTAGTTGTATACTTATTGGTTATGGGGGGTGCTACGCCTATGGTACATTAAATACATTATACTTGAAAATGGGAAAAATTATCATGGCTGCACACATATATACTTTTTTCATTGAAACTGAACATTAAATATCTTTTTAAATGAACTCCTAGCATGATATAACATATCATCTCTGTGATAATATGAGATGATACAAGACTTAACCCTGGATACAACAATAATTTCTCAAATATGTGAAAAATGTTATTTCTAGAAGCTCTGGGGATTATTGATTAATTATCTTTGATAATAAAACACAGTTCTAGTTAAAACATATACCGTATTGATAGCAGTAAAGCCTTGAGAGGCTAAAAGTATGAACTCATACTATAATTTGTATCCTTGTGGATCTTAACCCAGTGATCTCAGGTGGTAAACACATTAAACTGATATTTGTGTCAAAAGTTGGGTAAACACCTTCAGTTTCAAAGTACAGATCTCTTCAGTAGGCAAAAAATCTATAAAATCTATTCAAATTGTAATTGGGTAATCAGAGTAGTCAGAGTGTATTAATGTACTACAAGCATCCAGGGCAGATCTTTTAAGCTAACAAGAGGGGGGCTCACATTTCAAGTCAGAATCAAAAAGTGCATAAAAAATGTTGGGCCTCTAGAACCCAAAGATGGGCCCCAATTTTGAAAATTTAAGGTCCCAGTAATGCCCCAAAAGGCCTATTAATTGAGGCCATAAAAATCGTTTAGGCCTAAATTGGGACCACCCTAGAGAGGAGGCTCGCCAGTGACCATCTGAGTATCAGGGTTTGAGATCTCAGTAATGGTAAACATAAATGTACATAGATGCAGTTTAATTACTGAGGCACTATAAGTTTCAAGACTTTCTGTAGATCCCTCATTGAGTGAATTTTAGCATTATGCATATTCTGCTTAAATTCTATTGTGATTAATAGTTTGGAGCAACCAATTCATTACACACAGTACATATTGCTATACTACTGCAGTCTTTTCATTAGTAAATACACATTGATTTGTCATAATGATTTTTACTTAAAGTAGATAAATGTACGAATGCTTATTTTCCCTTACCTTAATTGCTCCATTTTCAAGTTAAACAACCGAGGTCTCCGCCCGTTATTCTGCTCTTGCTACTCGACTAGTTCTGCCTGGCATAAACCTCCCTTGGGGATCTATCACATCTGCCCATACAGCAATGCTCCCAAACCAGGGGACGGGGTAACCAGATGGTATTATTCCAAAAGTTCACTCTTTTCCCAGAAAATGCTAACACTGTGGATTATGTGTTGAAACTTGCTGTCAAGCAGTCTATTAATTGTTTTTGTTTTGAACAAATAGAGGAAATACTTGGCAATCCAAAACAAACAATCAATGATCCAAGTTTGACGTAAAATAATTAATATATAAACTCCTCTCTTCGGTGTCTTGATATTCTAGATAAGTGCCTCATGTAGACTGCTTAGTCACTCCCAGATTGGTATATTCTTTGTGCTGCTGTTGTACAATCTGACGCTAATATAGATATTCTAAACCTGGAAGCAGACCGATATATATGACTGTCTGATGTAATGATAAGCACTATAAATCGTTACAGTATGAACAGAGCCATGTATTCTAAATAACATGCAAACATATATATATGTCTTCAGACATAAATATTCAGATATTCTAAAGGAACCAGTTTAGCTATTGATGAACATTAGATACAGTAGATATATACTGTATTCTATATTTTGTTGAGATAAATATCATCAATGCATGCAGACTGTTAAGGTATATTACATTGGTAGGCCTTAATGGTACATGGACCGGTATGAAAGCCTACATAATTTGCAACAAATTAACATTTTCTGTCATTTAACTCATCTTTTCAGACATGTTGGTTTTTCAAACTTGCCAGTTTGATTTTAATAAAAAGTCCATACCTTCGAAATCTAAAAAGTAGTGGTTTTTATATAATAACAAAAACAAAAGCAATATCTTGATTTATTCTGTAAATCTTTTTTAAACTAAATCATTTTTGGAAATCTAAGGTGTCAAAAAAACTCAAGCATTGAATAAAATCAAACAAAAACAACCTTTTGCCAATATTCACATTGAGCATGCATATAATGGATATTATATTAATACAACATTTACCAATTCATACACCCCCATCAGGTCATAAAAACTGTTGATATAGTAAAACCAAATGAGTAAAAATCTGATATTAAGCCAAGATACCAGCAAAGTCTATTGGCAAAGTCCCATGATAATCAATGTTAATCAAAATGGATTAGTCCTGCATCAAGACCATGTATATCTTATATGTATTATGTGTCATGCTGTTGTACAAATCTGATGCTATATTTTTACTTGACTTTTCATTAAGGTGGTTGTTTACATGACAGCCCTAAAATAACTTTTATTGTATCCATTTTTATGTTAAAATAACTAGGACATAATTATGCTTCATAATCAAAATAAAAGTTATTTTCACCGATTTTGTTTTTACTTAAAACATTTTATTCCCTCATGTCAAGGAATAGGAGACAACACGTTTTGTATTTTTGGATGTTTGTGTCTCATATGTTGTTTTATGTGCAATGAAAATGCATTAAATGTGTCATTACTGGATATAATTCATTAAATCCATCAAAAGTTAAAAAGATATATAAAGGAAATAGAGGCTTAGTGCAAGACTAATCAGTTCCTTCTAGAGTCCTGAGTTCTGAGTGTGACACTTCTTATCAACTGGAGAATATTGTTATTCTTGGTAACTTTCCTAAAATAACTTCCTAAAGACAATATATCATTGCTGCAACAGATTGAGTTACCCATCCTAAAAAAAAGATACTGAGAATCTTAGTCAGAAACAGCTGAGATAAGAGGAGTGAATTAGATATGCCATGTCTGTACTGGGTGTAGTATATTAATCTAACTGTCTCTGCTATTTTTATAAACTTTTTGATTGGATTCTTCAAGGTCCTCCAATGAAAGAAGATGAGGAAATGAACAGATGTTTCTTTGCAATCAATCAGTTTCCGTATAATAATCAATAGTATAATTTGTAAACAATTAAGTAACACTTATGCCATCATTAACATGGTATACTTGTGCATCACGTTAATACCCCCCCCCCCCTCCTATCTATTTCCATACACTATGCTGAATTGCAGATGTGTATGTTAGGAAAGATATATAAGGGATAAGACATACGAGTGCTTGATGCAAGACATTCAATCATTTACCAAATATACTAATCAGTAACTGGAACTAAAATCAAAAGCAAATTGTAAGTCACCATCAGCTTAACATTTCATATTAGTTTCTATATGCAAAACAGATCCCATCCTTATAATCTGTACTAAAACAAAGAAGATTTTTTACTACACTGAAAACCCCACTTACCTTCTCTGCCTACTTCTGTAGTGTTTACTGTTTAAAATCAATATTGAACAGTACATTTCACTTAACCTTATTAGGTTATAAGGAACATGAGCTACATCAAATACTCAAAATAAATCAAAATACTTTCTCTCCTGAACTTATGCATCCAGTTACTGTATAGTCCTGATCTTTGTTCTTGTTTCCTTTGTATCTCATGTATGTAGTCCAATCAATAATAATACCATGTGATATTAATTATGAATTCTCATTCCCATATGGCTTCCTATAAACAGCTGATTACCAGCACAAAAAATACATATGATAATGCTGGTTATTTTATTCATGGACAATTTGAGATTTTTTAGAATTTTATGGTAATCAAAGTAAACTTTTGATATTTCCCACTTAATTGCAGATTGTTTCTTTATTTTATGACATGAAACAGTTGTATTTTATGATATTCTATTCGAAGGCAGAAGCCATATCCTTCTATTGTTTATCCCTACATCAGATTATAATGCTCACATGTTTAAATTATTTATTTTTCAGCTCATGTGTTTATTTTTTATTTCCTTTCCTTCTTTGTCTTTGTTTAATTGGAGTGAAGTATTTTCAATTTGTATTTATTTTGTTGACCCTAAATTTCCTTAATGGTGTCAGAGCCTAATATATGTCTACCTTGTCAGAGGTAAACTCAATAGTCTCGCTTCAAGACCCTGGACTACCCCTAACAACTGTCGTTAGAGTTGTATGTATTATGATAGCTTAGACTTAGTGTAATGTAGTAAAATATGTTCATTTTGTAATGACTAGTTTGTAAGGTCATGATATCTAGAGTCAATATTAAAAAGATATATATAGTAGATAGTCCAGGGTCTTGAAGCAGGACTATAAACTCAACTCAATCAAACATCGTTGAGTTTCCAAGGGAATCTAAGAAAAGCTGGAAAAACTAAAATATTTTAGATAGTGAAATATGACTATTATTTTTCTACAAACCCGACTTTTATATAATATTGTCAATCCAAAATGTTTTATAGATCTATATCTGATATGATATGTCTGTCGCTGTTTGCATCCACTGTGACTCAGTTAAAAGATCCTCTACATAACATAAATAAAATATAATCATAAATCAAAATAAGCCATTTAATTGATTAATACCAAGTTCTCAATAGAAAATTCTGTTCAATAACTGTGCAATATGCTACTTCCATATCTCATAAATCTTAAACAGAAATAGTTTAAAGATGTCTATCCATAACATGTCAACTATATATGGCGAGTTATTGATCAATATTTTTCATGATTATTATTTCAAAGGTGAGACTTGCTCTGTCTATGTTTATATTTTATGTTTTTGCTATTTGACATACCGTATTCTCTGTAATTACCGCCCACTCTCTAATAAGCGCCCACCCCGCTTCACAAAGTTCAAGAAACATCGAGGAATCAACAAGAATTGAAGAATATATCAGGAAAAAAATATTTCTCAAAATCCAGGAGCGGGCGATAATAGAGTACTTACCCTAAAACTGCTGTAAACACGACGCGTTTTGTAATTCTATGCATCCTCTCGATACATATCTATCGATGGGTGCTTCCCACACCATACCATGCTAATATTGTCTCCAAATAGTCCATAATGAATGAAGGAATTGTTCTTTATCGGCATTCAGAAATTTCAAAAGCTACTGCGCAGATTTTCTGCGCATGTCAAGGTCGTGAACTTTCTGGTTTCTTTTTAAAGGCCCCATGTAAAGTTTAAACCACTTTGGCTTATATTGTAGTCTTACTCAATGTTATCAAAGTGTGATATGTGAAACTTTTTTTTTTAATTTCAAAAAGTGGTTTTTGATAGACTTTTTGTTCCAAAATTTGTGAATTTATTTAAAACCAACTTTTAGAGGTCCCTCATATCGTCTCATTAGCCACAATTTATACCAATGCATAGCATACATCCTCCCATGTTTTTTGCCGAAAAAATTAAGAAAATCGGTTGATAAACAAGCGAGAAATGAACTTATCAGTGCATGAAAATGGTTCTGAGAAAAATGCATTTCAAAATTTTAGTTCTCATAGAAACCAATGGTACAATGATATCTAAAACACAATTTATTCTTCCTTTTAACCTGGTTAGACAATCAACATTGGTTTTTTATGAAAGTCTAGCATATTTAGAAAAGATTGACATTGAAAAAAAAAATTCAATTTTTTTCAAAAAGTTTTTGTTACCTTAGTGACATCACTAATGTTTCAAAATATTTTTGATAAGCTAAAACATTGAAGTGGCCCATTAAATATGACATTTTATTATTGAAATAGTGTGTCTTTTGTTCAATCTTTGCATTGGTGTTAAAAATATAATCTTTTTTGAAATGCATTAAGAAATATTTGATCATTAAGAAATTTCAACTTTTTTTGAAAAGTGGCGGGAAATTTGAATATTTGAGAAATGAAATGCTCACAAGTTTTTTTGAAAAAAAAAATTTTGGTTCAAAATTCTCTAAAATCACTTTTTAAATCCTGACAAATAGTAAATGAATAATAAAAAAATATTTTCAAACTTTAGACGGGGACTTTAATGTTTCTCGACTTTTACACGACTTTTGCACGAATAATGATGATCTCTCATCAGAATAGAAATAATGTATAACTTAAGATCGATATCCAGCAGTCTCTAGTGGAAATATTGAAGGTAATCGGCGATAATGACAAAGTGGGCGTGCCGGAAATAAATTAGACATAGACGGGTCTTCAACCACTGTCAATATTGTCTAAGCGATCTTTACCGTATTCTCTCCAATAACAGCACTTGTCATATTATTATAAAAATATGTTGAAGAAAATGCATTCTTGTCAAGAAAAATTGACATACATGAAATTCCTCGGGATTTCTGATTTCTTTCATACATGGGCGCTTATTAGAATGGTCTAAATAATGTATTTTCAATTTTCTAAACGCCCTGGGCGCTAATTACAGAGAATACGGTAATTTCTTTCTCAAACCCAGTGAAAAGTCATATCAATTGTTTTATTTGTATGCCTATCATTATGACTCTCTGATGTCATTACAATGACATATAAGTCACATCAAATGCACCCTTCTTCAAACGACTTCATTTATGCGGGTGTCTCAAAAAATGTACCCAAAAGTATATCAACAGCATCTAGACAAACCAATCAATATTCTCAGACATTTTTTGCATGGTCTTGTCGTCAAAACATGTAAGTTTTTTCCCTTTACACAGTTTTTAAGTCAGTTTTGCCTCTTTGATATTTTAACCCTTTACCTTTCACACCGCATTATCAATATAACCTCATATTTCGATGACAGTCTGCATCCTTTTTACTCCTACATATCCTCACATTTGATATTTCTTGTGGAATGCTTTGATTTCTGTTTGGATGCTAATATTTAGTTGTTCTAGATCTCTTAGCTTTGGTTTAGCATAAAAATGGACCTTCAAAGAGCCCCAGAGAAAAAAGTCTGGGCCCTCAAATCTGGTGAATAGGGAGGCCCTCATAATGTCTTATAGCCCCCTTATACAAAGAGGCCAGAGGTTCAAGAAACTTTGGTTGGGATTCTATAGTAGCCTTTATAGTGTGTAGAGGAGCTCCATTAATTTGAGACCACTGTGTTTTCATTTTGATATCATTTGGTCTCCAGGCTAGCCTTCGTAAGTCTGGAAGGTAACTCCTGAATCATTTGCCGATAATTGATTCAAATGTGATGAACAATGTAGCAGTAAGGATATAGGGTGTCATCGAAATATGAGGTTACCTTGAATATGTGGTGTAAAAGGTAAAGGGTTAAAGCATCAAAAAGGCAAGACTGAAATAAAAATGGTGTATTGGGGAGAAAACTTTCACCTTTTGGCTACATGATCTTGAGAAAAAGTCTGAAAATATTGATTGGTTTATCTGTGCTGTTGATATACTTTTGGGCACATTTTTTGAGACACCCTGATTGATTTTTCATTTAGTTCACTCTATTTCACATTTAACCATGACTACCGATAAATTCATATGCAGAATACAGGTATGGAGTTTTCACCAAACATGAAACCATATAAAGAGGGCAATGTGACATCCTTATTGTTAACTTAAAGTCTTGGTAAAAATACATAAAAATCATATTTTGAAGTTAACATACAGAACAAACTACAGAAAATGCTTCTACTTTTTAATCTTAAACCTTCTTGATGTCAACTGGTAAAAGTCTAAAAACCTTGAATGTATACACTGTTGATTAAGTTTGGAGGGTGAGGTCAGTTTTATGTTTAAGGTCAACAGTATCTGAGTAGAAGTCAACTGTATTGACCTGCAAATTGTGGTAGGCCTAGGCTGAAATCATTAATGGATCCCCTCTAATTAGCAGGATTCAAGGACAATACTGTCCTTTTACTTATTTAAAACAGCAAATCCATCAAAATAAGTAGCGCAAAATTAAGTAGAAGTACAGTATCTAACATCTTCCGTAAATTTCCCAAACTTATATAACCAAATAAAATTTTCATTTCCTGTATAAATATATAATCATACAATGAAAATATTATTCTTACATACAGGTATAATACATCCTTTACTTTGCATATAATGTAGTTATTCCTCAAAATAAATTGTTACCAATGCATTTAGTTTCCTTCAACCTTTGTAGATTATTTGGCACCAATGAGAATAATTAGCTAACTTTGGTAAAGTAAATATCGGACAATTTATGAGCAGGTGCTTACCTCACAAAGAGCCCACATCTGCCCTCACAGTTGAAAGCTCTAGCCATCAAAACTTGGTTTTTACATTGAATGATTTAAAAACGGGGTTCATATAGCTTTTCATGGCACACATTTATGTTTTTGTTTTATCTGGGTTTTTTCTCTGTTTCAGGACACCTGTCCTCAACTTCCCGCTTCATCAAACTATTTAAATAAGCTGTAAAACTGAAATATCTCTAAGGTACAGGTACATGTATTGTATTATGTATCTTTTTTGCATAATAGCATATGGAAAGACCAAATAATAATCAACAAAGGTATTAATAATTAGATGTTTGAGTTGTTATCATCTCTTCACAGATTGTGTAATCAATTGTCACATACTGTCACATGGTCGTTAATTGGGTTGCAAATTAATTGATTACATAATATACATTACTTCAGGTAAAGAAGTAATTTTTAAAATTTTGTGTTTGAGTATTTGACAGTCTGTTCAGTGAAGATTTGTTTTTCGCAAAAATAAGCAATACAATGGCTACTTTTTTACATAATTTACTGCATATTAATGATATTACACATTACATTCAAATGTTATATCACAAGGGATTGATAGATAGATTATGTGAACTGAATATTCCAGAAGCGTGACCATTGGATGGATCGATCAAACATCTGGTTTAATTTCTCATAAATGTGTTATTTTTAATGCTATTTAGATGCTATTTTGGTTTCTAAAAATAACTGATCCTGGTAAATATCCTTCTCTGGCAAGCTTTGTTTAGAAGGGAATAGCAAAACAGATGCTCAAAGAAAAACAAATCCAAAATGCAATGTATTTAACTCCTTATTAATAATCCTTTGCAAGAGTGACTGCATCAGTATTTTGTACTCTTATTTACTATAAATCAATTTGAACCCATAGACTGCTTCTGCTAAGCCAGCATGACCCTAAATCTAACTCTAACTAGCTTCAATGATCGAATGCTATTTAAATTTATATGAACATTTTGGCATAAAAACTCACATGAACTCAATTGATACTAGTTGTACATACAGGGTACTTATAAATGCATTGAGGGTTCTCTACTAGGGTGAAAATTGCTGAACATACAATACCAGGTTTACCCTTTGCCTTCATTTGACTTCACTTCTTAAAAGAGAGCTTCGCCTTCACTCTTTCAAACTAAAATAAACCTGTGAACTCGCCGCCCCAATCAGTGTTCGTCGGCCAAATTTGACCGACGTTCTATATATGGGCATTCCTTCTGACGTCATCATTGCGCCCGGAATTGACCAATGACATGCGCATATTTAATTAGAATGCATTTGGCGTATGTTTCCTCAAGCTCGCTGATTGGTGGAAGAAAGGTCAGCACGTAGGTCAGAAGTGATTTACTACCCAAACTGTCACCGGTACCCGTCCTGGGGGCGGGGCTACTAAACTGTAATATGGTCTCTACTAGGCAGAGTGTAGTTTAACTAGACTCTGCACGCAGGGTATACCAGGTTTTGAAATATTATTTTAACATGCATGAGATATATGTGAAACTATTTTACTACTAGTATTCACAGCAAATTTTTTTCAAATAAATCAATGGAGCATATAAGTATCTATTTGTTAATACAGGTCATGTAGACCTATAAAATAAGGTTACTTTTTTAAACCGGAATTGTATGTTTATCCGTAAATACTTCCATCTTGGATTACCAATGTATGAAAATTAAATGACATTGTGTATTACCAAGTATGAAATACTTAACTCCTACCTAATATTATAAAAATGGATAACCAAACTTTGCTATATAGAAATTACAAAGACTGGTTCTCCTATTACAATTGTTTATTTATTTTGTTAATCTCACATTTTGATTTAAATTTGCTTATACTTACCACTTTTATTCAATACATTAAGTATACAATGGAGTGACTAAAATTAAACAGCAACAAACTGACTTAAATTAAACTGATTATAACTTTGGATAATTCCTTCAAAATCCTTAGACCACCTTTATCCTTTACCGGGTCTAAATAAACCAAGTAAGGGATGTTGCCGGGGGAAATTGTCCAAATATCAGTGGTAGAAAAACAAAATAAATTTCAATCTTCTTTTTCACTCCCCCTCAAAACAAATTCGAAAAAAACCCATTTACACATGAATTCAATTAATTAACAGTTGACTTCTTCCTCTAAAGAATCAATTTTGTATTCATGTCGCATTTCTACCCCCTGCATGTACAATTGTTGATATTAGGACATCATCCCTTAGTGCCTGGATAATGTTACTAACATGAATACCCTATGTGTATAAGTATATGCACATGTAGCAATATACATGTACATGTATGTATGCATCAGGCCTGTCAACTTGGGGGGATACAAGCAAATGCCTGACATATTCAGAATTCGCGTGAAATTTCCAAACAAAATGTGTTCGTTTTTCTTCATCATTCTTTTTTTTTGATGAATTGGCGTTCATTTTTTTGAAGTTTTTCTACAGAAATATTTTTGCTTGACAATAATCAGGTAAAATGTGTATTTGCAAAAAAGCTGGCGTGAATTCATTTTCTTCAGGAAATGTGTGACATATACGCAAATTGCGGGACAGTTGTATGGCCTGATGCATGTAATTGAATTCGGAAACCTCCGGAGATTTACGAACGTAAATCATTCTCAAAATTCATTTTGTTCATCGTGAAACTCGCTCCTAGCATGCAAACCGCCATATTGGATATGGGTCAAAAAAACATTCACTCGATGAACAATTTACAAGTCTTGATCGAAAAAGAAGTATTCCAGTGCTCCAATACTTGCACGGATTAATGAAACTGATGTAAGGCACAGTTAGAGACCAAAAGTAAAGCCGCGGAAATCTTTATTTATGTTTTAGGTCACTATTATTCAGCTGTCCAAGTGCGCCGTGGGAAAGCTATCATATCAAAATCCATATAGCTTTCGCAGGAAATAAGTTTTTTCAAGTTGCTCAATGCACAAAAATACTTTATATACAGATAAAGCATGATACATATAATATAAAAAGTACAATATTCATTCAATGATTGCAAAGCCAAATACCCCAAATAATGAAAAATATTTTTACAGAATGAAATCCACTTGAAGCCCTAAGAGCAAAGAAAGGAGTTAGTGGAAATACATTAAAATACATTATTAATATAAACTCTTACCTTATATTTATGTTCTAGTAGTTAACTGGATGCAAATACTTCAAATAAGCGAATATTTATGTAACAAATGTTGCTCGGTATTCACAAAGTTTTTCTTTTACGTTGGAGCTCTTTCGTGTGGAGGTGTGAAAGTTTGTTTACCTTCAATTATCGCCCAGTCCCAAAAAGGGTTTATCCTGGCTCTTATTTCTCCTGATAAAGACATATTACATGTGTAAATTGGTCACAATTTAATAACATGACATATAAATGATGTATATGCAGATGTTCAAACTATTGTCAAAGAATATGATGCCTATGGAAACGATCAAACTGTTGTCAAAGAATATGATCCAATGGGGGGGGTGTATAGAGGGTCTTGGAAATGCATATACAATATTTTTTAGCTCTCTTATACCATATACAATATTTTTATACCATATACAATATTTTTCACAGCTCTTATACCATATACAATATTTTAGGTGAAATACAATATACGATAATTTTTTTGAAACTGCTTTTGATTTAAGTTTGGATATCTATAAGGAAATAATATTATACGTATTAGGAGAGAATCCATGTACTAAAGTAAATGTAATATTATAAGGCAAATAGACTCCACATACATACCACAATGATTTCATTTATTACATTATGAATAAGACACCATTCGGGTAAATCCGCATGTTCAGAAAAGCTGTGACCACATTTTATTTTCAGGTAAACAAGTTGATTTAAAACACATCTATGATGTAAGATTCATGACTTCTCTTTAGTGATTTCACAACCTACTTTGACAAAAAAACTAACTTTAACATTTCTGCAATTTGCTACAGCCACTAGCCCATTACCTGTAAAAGTACCATAAAGATATTCAAAATTAGCACAAAACCTGCATCATTGGAATGGGTGGAACTCAGTATTCCTCTTTGTTATGACCTACGTACTTTCCCATGACTTATTTTAATGTCAATGGAATCCTTCAAAGTGAGCCAGGGAAAAAATCCTTGAAACATAATTGATGCAAAATTGAGAATGTGGAATAAAAGATTCATCATGTGTTCTATGAAAATAAAGTTTGCTGAGGAAAATATGTATCAGATAGATAATGAAGATTCACAATGCACAATAATTTTGTAAAGCAGTTACCTGGAAAATATTAAGTATTGAAAACAGTTTCAGAAATAAAGGACTTCACAAACTTCCATGTAGATGAATTTTTTTTTTTGATTGGACTCGAGTCTGGAAACTAGAGTTTGAAATAAAGGCAAGGTGAGACTTGATTGTTTAAACATTTGAAACAAGAGACACTTCGGGGTTTCAGATAAGGCAGCCTCAAAGACAGTATAAGTTAAACAAAGGTGTGTCAAAATTAAGCAAATTTCCATAAAGGTCAAACCCCATGTTTCACGAATGATTTCAAGGCAAAGATGTATTGATGAGAATGAAAACTACTCTATGTAACTAGAAATAACTTTCTTTTAAAAGACCACGGACGTTATCGCAACAGATTTCAGTCATATATTGGATTTTGGCTATTTTCTGAGGATTTGAACAGGTGCATATGTTAGGCCGATGTATTAACTCCAGGACAAGCAGTCATAGAGATTATAAAATAATTTGGACTTTAAGACAGGGAAGGTGCATGGTGCAAACACCCCATCAACATGTTTTTTTCTGTAATGCTGTCCTGATTTCCAGCCCTTTCCACACCTGTCTTTCATTGTTTGTTGCATTGATCACTCTGTTGCGTTTTGAGACATGGTTAACATCTTTAAATGAAAATATGATTCATGCAGGGGTTTTAAAGATATCAATTTTGGATGACCAAAATTAAGCTGAAAACAATGGATCACATGAGTTTTCCCTATGGGAAAATAACATGGGAAATACATGTACTGTTTTCCACTTTATCCCAAATAAATCATATTTTAGAGGTTAACTGTGTCTCAAAGTGCAACATATTGGTGCATCAAACATTGAAAAAACATATGTGGAAAGGGCTGAAAATCAGGACAACATTTCAGAAAAACCTTCCCTGTCTCAAAGTCCAAATTATTTTATTACCTCTATGAGTGCTGGAGTTAATGCATTGGCCTAACACACTGGTGATCCACTCGATTACGCTGGTTACCAAAACGGTTCGTTTTGGTAACAAAATGTCGGAACATCCGGAAGGTACGATTTTCTCGTTTCCTTATTTTACACGTTGTAGGCAGAATTCCCACGACATTTTTTAACACAAACGTGTATCAGTACCATATGTTTAAGAAATTGTACATATTTGCGAACAAATAGTTCAGAAGACAACAGAATCGTCGATTTTCTTTCCTCACTTAAGTTACATAAACGGTTTGGGTTAAAAGTGCAGATCTTTACTGTTTTTCGAAAAACCGTTTATGTAACTTAAGTGAGGAAGTAAATAGACGATTCTGTTGTCCTCTGAGCTATTTTTTCGCAAACATGTACATTTTCTAAAACATATGATACTGATGTACGTTGTGAGAAAAAACGTCGTGGGGATTCTGCCTACAACGCGTGAAATAAGGAAAAAAGAAAAATCGTGCCTTCGACGGTCCGACATTTTGTTACCAAAACGGTTCGTTTTGGTAACCAGCGTAATCGAGTGGATCACCAGTGTAACATATGCACCTGTTCAAATCCCCAATAAATAGCCAAAATCCAACATATGACAGTTTGAAGACCAAATAAACACCTTTTGCTATATTATGCTATATTAGCATTGTGATGCTTGCATTAAAACATGCGCTGTATGAACACTTTACAACTTTTTGAACACTCAAATATTTTAATGATTTATCCCACATACCCCGAAACACGAGTAGCCATAGTGACCATATTTTTCATCAAAGTTAAGATGAGTCAATGACATTTGGCAGTCTCACGCCTGGTGATCTGATGAAATGAACAGAGGGGGAGTAGCTGATTTTCGGTAAATTCAACAAATGTTGAAGATTTATTTTTTCAAGAAAAAGTTAACAATTGAATGGCTAAAAAACGGAGGGGGGGAGTAATATGTCTTTAAAGTGGAAGAAATTTCCACAAATTCGTGTACTTGAAAAATGACCTCACTTACTCAGTAACTTGATGTTACAACTCTGAAAAGTGAAAAATGGGGACATATGGAGTTATTGGAAGTTTTCATTTGTCTTATAGACACATTACTCACTTTTTATTATATAACACGTATGGTAACGTGTTTTACAAAACCAATGATGACAATAGTTTTGTGATAATTACTTCACTTACAAGTATTTATTACAGGTCGTGTAGACCCCTGTTGGTTGATTTATAGCAAAAACATTGGCATTTGCACGTTGGCGATGCTGCACTTTTTTAATAGATCTTTTATTTTAGATTTCCACAGTTCAAAGAAAATCCAAGAAGACCTAACATATTCCCCCGTCCACTGCGTCTATTCATTTAGCCATTCAATTGTAAACTTTCTCTTGAAAAAATAAATCTTCAAGATTTGTTGAATTTTCTACCGAAAATCAGCTAGATCTACTCCCCCTCCATTCATTTCTTCTGATCACTGGCCGTGATTCTTATTTGAGACTATATTTAACACCTCCTGTGAAAATTTGAATGAAAAGGGCACAAAACTCTTAGTTTGAGAGGGATTTTCTCTAAACTTACAGTATTGATTGACCTGGAATGTGGAACCAATTAGAGAGACTACTTTTCCATGTTTTTCCAACACGGTTACAGTAAGAGAGTTGGCACAATGGGGATCTTTAGGGTACAATTTCTTCATAATTACCCTTCTTTAATTCTAGATGCCATATACCATATATTTTCTATTATACCATATACCATATTTTTTACACCTCTTATACCATATACGATAAATTTTGCCCCCTCTTATACAATATACAATAAATTTTCAGCCTCTTATACGATATACAATATCTCTATACACCCCCCCCCTCCAATTACAAGGAGGATATCCCTATGACATATATTGTATATATAAATGTACTCACACGAGGAATACAGATCACTGACCAATATCAATTTTGGGATGACACTGACAATATGGCACATTTTGAAAAGGAATGAATGTAATGATGGAACGACTTGGTGTAAAAATCAGTTGGGAAAGAGGTTTATGATAACAAGTTAGATCTCAAAAGAAAAGTGCATCTGTTGAAAAACTAAATAATTTCATGTAAATTATTTTATCTTTGTATAGTATTTTTAATGGATAAATGTTATCCCGTGCCAGGACTATAGTCTATAGTCCTGGCACGGGATAAGATAAATGTTGTATAAATTTTAAGAAATAGAGTTTCTCTGTATAAAGGGATGATTTAAAAGTATATCTGGTCAAAGTGTCTTTTACTGGGAAGTATTTTAGCCCAGATAAAGAATGTTATACCAGATACAAATACACATATCAAAGACTAAACATACACTTCTGGTAAAGAGGGGAGATGTCAACGCGGTAGCCTGATAGTCGCCCCAGGGTATTTTAACATAAAGGGACTTCCTAGGGGGGTACAGGGGCCTACCAGGAAGGTTCCTTTCAATTTCAAATGAGTTGTAAACCATAGATCTATTTTTAAATGTTAAGGTTTTAAATTATATTCTATTCAAGTTCTATCACTGTTAAATTATATATCTGCTTTATATGGGCTTATTAGCCTTTTGCAGATTATTGACATAGACATACAGACATAAAGTGTGCTGAAGGCGCAAAAACTTTAGTTTGCATCACTTATGGACTCAGAACTGCTCCGAGATAAAAATTCATCCAAGATGTGGTATATATATTGTTCCGGTTCATCCACTGATATGAAAATGCTCAATTTGATACAGACGTGATTAGTCTCACCTCAAATGTGTAAAAATATGCAATAATTTTTGGGATATTCCTTGCGAGCCCATTTCTCTCTTTATATGATTGCTATAACATGGATAATCATTTTTATACTCTCAATATTGATCATTTAAAAGTGCAGTGCCCATTTCCAGTAGGCTGCCATCTTTTTCTCTTACTTACTTAGAAAGTGATGATGGCTCTCAACTAACTTGCCAAGAACAGTATAGGAAAGTAGCACAAAATCACCTACCATTTGTGCAAAATCATTTTTGGGGCGTGTCAACTTGAAATAAAACAAGATATTATCTGAAGAATTAGTTATAGACATTACTGATTGAATTTGACATTTCAAAACATTTTCCCATGTTTCGTTAAATATGGATAGTATAATAATGGTAATAGCTACTACAGGGTGGGCCAAAAAACACCACTTTTTTAATTTTTGATACAAAATCATAATTTGCATACCAAATAAAACTTCAGGTTTTTATCAAGCCAAGGATCATGAATTATACACTTTTACTTGAATAAAATATGTCACCAGTGTCTCACTTCAACATGTGGTGTGCCATGAGGAATAAGCATAATTTGCAAAATGTTCCTGAACTGATACGGCCTGATGATTGCCAAGTTTATACCCCTGATGCAAACCCCAGTGAGTATAGGGTATGGGAAGGTCTCCAGGAGATTGTATGAAGGCACCCAATCTAGAAAATTGCTCTACTAAAGCTGGCAATTAAGACAGGTTGAAAAAAACTTTGCTAACATTTCATTGATACTGCTATATCAGCAAGGAGACTATAACTAAAATATATCATTAAATAGGGTGGCGGACCAATTGAACTCCTCTTTTAGATCAAATATACTTCAAGTTGAAGGACTTGTTACATTATATTATAACTAAGAACTCCTGGCACTATATAACTGCAAAATTTGGGGTATGTAGGTTGAAAAATAAAAAGTTGTGTCTTGAAAAAAAGGTGGCGTTTTATTTGGCCAACCCTGTATATCACAACAGAAATGGGCTTGCAAGGAACATTCCTTTAAAGACTGATTGGTACTTACATTTTTAATTTATCTGTGTGTGAATTTGACAGCAAAGGCCACACTTCATTTTTTACAAATAATTTGGTATGTTCATTGAAACTACAAACCTTTACCATATGTCTTTTAGATTAAAAGTAGAATAAGAGATAGAAAGCAGGCTTTCTTAAATGTCGTTAAATTCAATATTCTCTTATGTATGACCTGTTTAAAAAATAAAGAAATTCAGTACTGTTATACACTGATAAGACATTTATTCATTTATTTCTGGTATAATAGCACTGTACATGTTATACATGAATTACAGTTAATCAAAGTTACCAAAATATATACAGGAACTAAATTACAACATAAAAATAAAATACCATTACCAGCTGATAGATGCACAATATAATACATATTTTAATATAAACACAAGTTTGTCTTTTTCTTCATTCAATCACTGTACTTCTACTTAATTTGGCGGCCGTTTTAATTGTAAAAAGTCCGCCAAATTAAGTGGCCACCAAATATATATTGCAAGTCCGCCAAATTAAGCAGCCACCAAATCTTCAAAGCAGCAAATCTGCCAAAATAAGTAACGCAAAATTAAGTTGAAGTACAGTATCAGATTTTCTCCGAGCTCCATAGTAAAAGGTCAAATGTGTTCCCCCAGCCTCATGGTAAAGATTCGTGGTCGTTATTTGTAATTTACCTTAATTTGGAACTTATGATGCTTGATTTTTAATGACCTAAATCCCTTACATAAACTGACTAAAGATGTGAAAATTCCCTCAAAATGAGTTCATTGGTTTGAAAGTACTTTAGATTAATGGTATATGGATGGCCACATAACGGTCGACCTGAATACTGAAATACCAGCAAATCTAGTGCAAATCAGGAGTTTACATGCAAAATGTCACCACCTGCCATTTGTTGCAGACACCAAATGTCAAATGCCGATCACCAAACACCATCCACAAAATCCCATAATTTGTAATCACGGTAATGGATATTGCCTAGAATCTGAACATGTTAATGACGTGTGCAGATATGTTCATGTTATGCAGTTACATAAATTACCAATATGTTGACATATTTATATAACATGTCTATTAGCCTATAGAACAAAATGGATAAAAAGTCAATCTGATTATAACTTCTTTCATATACTGTGGAGTTTATAGATGCCAGACACCCAATGCCAAATAGTAAAGGCCATAAAAGGTAGGCCTATAATACAAGAAATTAATCAAATCAAAGAGAAAACTTGATTACACATTGATAACATTGCTACAGTATTAAAGAAACTTATTATTGCACAACTGTTTTTGATGGAAATTGCACATTTCAAGAGGTCTTTGATTTAAAAGTCCTTATAAAATCAAAACCAAAGAATCAATGAAAAGGAATATTGTGTGTTACACTATGTACATTATACTACTGTACATGTTATCTAAGAATTATGCTATTTATGTAAC